>CM062816.1:942533052-943733052 GCA_031772625.1 Pinus tabuliformis | reverse complement strand
GCTCTCTGGAAAGTGGCAGGAGCATTGCACAGGCTGAAAGGAAGGACTCTATAGGCAAAATTACCCCATGGATAGGTGAAAGTGGTCTTATCCTGGTCTTCTGGGTAGATTTGGATTTGGTTGTACCCACTAAATCCATCTAGGAAAGAAAAGAACTTCTTCCCTGCCAGGCCATCTAGCACTTGGTCAATGAAGGGTAGGGGAAAGTGATCCTTCTTTGTGGCCTTGTTCAATTCCCTATAATCGACACAAATCCTCCACTTCCTATTTTTCTTAGGCACTAACACCAAAGGAAAGACCCACTCACTATCAAAGATAGGGTAAATGAACCCTGCATCTAACAGTTTCTACAGTTCTTCTTTGACTATGTCTTTGAGGGCTGGATTCATTCTCCTTTGTGGTTGCCTAACTGGCTTGCAACCTTCCTTGATGTATATGTGGTGAGTACACACCGAGGGGTGTACTCCCTTCATTTCCTTGTAGTTCCAAGCAAAGGCTTCTAGGTTCTCTTTCAACAAGTTGCATAGTTGTTCCTCCTCTGAAGTAGAGAGAGATGGATTAATCTTCAAGGTTTTCTCTGGCCCAAATTCTATGGTTTTGACTTGAATTGGGTTGGAATCGGCCAAGAATAAGTCACTTTGATGTCTGTTCAGTGTTTCTTTTACTTATTCTTCTAGGGGTAATGAACTAGGAGTTGGACTTTGGAGCAGGTGTTCAATTAAATCATCCTCATCTTGTTGTCCTCCTCCTATGATGGCTTCCAAAGTATAAAGTTCTGCAGAATAAAGCTCATCTTCTTCCTCCTCCTCCAACCATAAAGGTAAGTCATGTTCTAGGGAGGGTTGAGCAGGAGGGTATAGGACTAATTGTTTGGACATATGCCCATTCTTGATGGTCATATTCCCAGCTTTATAGCTAATGTAGGCATCAGTTGTGGCCAACCATGGCCTCCCAAGGATGAGAGGGTAACCAGTTAGCTTAGCCTTAGGCTGGAGAACTAGGAAATCTGTTGGATACTCCCAGGAATCAATGGAGACCATCACATCCTCCACAATTCCCTCAGGGGTGACTATGGAATGGTCTGCAAGTTGCAGCACTATTGTGGTCCTTCTTAATGACCCTTGGAGGTTAAGCTTGAACATGGTGTCCTTGGTCATCACATTAATGACATCCCCAAGATCATTCAGGGTGTGTGGGAGAATGGTGCCATTGATGTGGACATCGACTACAGGGATTCCAAGGTCTAAGTATTTTGGACATATTGTCTGCCCCAACATTAAGTCAGGTAACTGCCTAATGACATTAATGGTAGGGGAATCAATTTTTCTTCTTCCTGGATGCTTAAAGCACTTCTCCTTAACCAATTTATTATAAATAGGCACATCTTTGATTGTATGGAGAAGGGGAATCTTTACACATAGGTTTTCTAATTATCCCATAAGTTCAATTTCTTCTAGGGTAGGCTGGTGTGGTTGGGCTAATCTTTCAGGAAAGGGTGGATTTTCTTTAAGGTTGCTTTCCTTTTTTTCTTCCTCAACCTCCTTATGTGCAGAGGGAGGTTGGTTATCTGGGAGAATTCTCTTAGATCTCAGGTTGATCTCCTAAATTTCAACAGCATAAGCTGGGTATGATGTCTCTCCATCGTATGTTTGTTGGGCCTGCCTATTGTTTGGGCTTGGATTTGGTTGGGAAGACATCTGGGGTTGCCTAGGTGGAGCAGAGTGTACGAGTTGCAGTTGGGTAGGTGATGGAGGCAATAGAGCTAGAACATTGTTGACTTGGGGCCTCCACCCTTGGGGTGGGGGATTCCACTGATGTTGTGGCTAATTGTAAGGTTGAAATAACTAGCTAGGTGGCTGGGAATGATATTGATATGTATAGGACCAAGGAGGGGGTGTTGACCATGAAGGATTGGTAGGGGGTCCCTAAGAAGGTGTAGTTGTGTTTTGGTTGGGTCTGTAATATGCATGGGATGATCCTTGCATACCTTGTTGGTATGGTCTAGGCCCAGGAGGTCTCCTTTGGTTAATGTAGCAAAGCTTCTTAGTGACCCCTTCAGCTCCTTGGTATACAACTTTGAGTCCAGGTAAGGAAGGGCACTTGTCTATGGAGTGGTTTTCTTCATAGACTGAGCAAACCTCAATATAGTTTAATGGGCATTCATTCCTAGGATGCCTTCTGGTGCACCTAGGATAGAAGATTGCCAGGGCTCTCTCTGCTTCCTCTTGCTTTCTTCTAATATTCATGGTATCCAATTGTAAGGGAAGGGTTTGTAGCATCTCAATTTTGAAGTCCTCCAACATATTTCCAATTTCACCTTTGATGGATGAGTTGGAGGATGATGTACTAGCCATAGGTTGACTACTTCTACCCTCATTTTTGGCTACCCTAAAATGGTTTCTAAAGACAGGCTTGATGTCCTCATAGGGTAGTTGGTATATATCTCCTCCTGATAACATATGTATATGTCTAAGATATCCTCCCTCACTCCTCTAAGCAAGACCAACTTCAGTGAATCAGGGTCAAGTGTGCACTAGCCCTTTTGTAACTGAGCTGGAATCTTTCTTCATCGTCTTCTAGGGATTCATCAGGGCCTATGATCATCCTGAGAATTTCATCTTTAGTGTCCTTTGACCTACAATAGTCCCTATATTTGTTGTTAAAGTCCTACTGCATCTAAGCCCAAGTTGTCATGTTATCTTCAAGTAAACCCATGAACCAGCATAATGCTGCATCCTTGAGGGTAGATGGAAACAATTTCAACTTCTGCTCATCACCTGTGTAGCCATAGGTTTGGAAAAAAAAAGCAAACTCAAATAGGAAAGTGTCAGGGTCCTTTGTGGTCAAGCCGTGGGTAGAGCAAAGGGGCTTATGTTCTTCAATTTAGTGTCCCCATTGGTTTTCCTAATGGGGAAGGCACTCACAATTCTCCCTCTATCTCCTCTGCCATTTAAGTGTTCAACCATTGGTTCAATAGGAATAGGTTCTTTCTCTTCTTCTTCCCCTGTAGGTTCTTGAAATATGTCAAGTTGTTCAACCAAAGGGGCCTCCAATTCACCGTCAGTGAAGAAGAAAGGAGGTTGACTGTTGGATGAGGTGGGGGTGTTTGGCAAGAATTTTCCTGAATTATCCACAATCCTACGAGGAATGAAAGGAAATGTTTTTTGGTTTTTGTGAGATTTTTCTTGAAATATGGGAAGTAATTACAGAAAGGAAATTTCTGATTAAGTGAAAGACAACTAGGAGGATGGAAACTACTTGCATAATGAAATTGTTGAATTGAATGAGAACCACTAACAAAAGGAAACTACTTGCTGAATTGAAACTGCTGAATAGAATACTACTAACAGAAAGAGAACTACTTACTGAATTGAAATTCTTTTCACAGGAAAGGAAACTAGATTAACTTGCAAAATGGAAAGGAAAGCAGATAAATGACAAAATGAAAGAAATAAACTAGATTACTTTTGCAGAAATAAACTAATGGAAGAAAGTTGGAAACTAGAAAATAGAAGAAAAGAATAGTAATCACTACTACTTTGACACCTCCCCGGCAGTGGCGCTAAAAAGTGATGAGCCTAGGTATTGCAACAAGAATGCTGCAACTCCTAGGGCTACTAGCTTTACTTATCAACCCGGGGTTCGTACAAACTTGGAGGTGACTATGCTATATACACAAGTAGAAGTGAAGGTATTGCCTGTTGTCACTACTCATCTGGCAAGAGACCCCAGGGGTTCCAAGCTAGACTTCTATAGAGTCAGAAGAATATTGATTTTGATGGAAGGAGAGCAAACCTAGTCTCGGGGAGGTTTGTTCTACTATAGAAATGGAGAAAACAACATGCAAGCCTAACTCACACCAAACCCTAGCTAACCAATCACACAACGATGCTAAGCAGAATCAGAAATTAACACTAACCTACTATTGCTATCTAAGTTGCAGAAGGAAAAAGCATCAAAAGTAGGCCAAGGGTTGAACAATGGAAACTAGGCTAGGTCTGTGTCTAAGTGGAAGAAGGGTTGGAAATCAAAATGGAGGAAAGAGAGCGTAATGGGCAACAACAAATGAGGACTGTTGGATCAGGCGAGTAAAGGGTAAATGAACAGTTGAGATCGGACAACAGGAGGGTACTTAGGCGAATGGGTGGAGATGGTGGACTAATAGGATGGACGGCTGGGATTATAATAGATGAACGACAGAGATCGACCAAGCCAAGTGGCGATCGAGTAAAGCGACGATCGTCAAATCAAGTGACAGATCGACGATGGAGAGTTCAAGGCGATAAAGTGATCTCGTGATGCAACAACCATCAGATCTGGTAGGGCAGATTGAGAGTGGAGGTTGGAGTGCGAAAAGAAATGAGCAGAAATGAGGAGCGGGTTTGGAGGGAGGTAAGTTGTATCTCCCGCACCCTCAAAACCGTAAACGGTATTTTGAGAATTCACACGACTAGCCTCTTCGGCTAACACGTAGCACGGGTAAACCACCCATATCACGTGCTATTAGCCCGATAATGTTCGGACAGAAATCCACACGATATGGTGCGACAACGGTTGGATCTAGCAAAGCAAATCTATGGCAGAGATGTGACTGAGCAGGTTGGTGAGCAGCCACGTGACAGTCGTCGAATCTGACAGGGCAAATCGATGATGGGGATTTAAAGGGAAAAAAGTCAAACGCTAAAAGTGGATTTGAGCAGTGATTGGACGATTTGGCTTATGAAAGGTGTTTGACAGTTAAAAACCATTTGAACGTGGATGAACAGCTTCTGCTGAGCTTTTCATGCTACAAGGGAATGAAAGGGGTATGCGAGTGAGGTTCAATGACAGAAAGAGAGCGAACGAGAAAATGAAGGTGAGGGGAACAAAGAAATATGAAATGACTCTAGTGCCTAGATTAAATGACAAACTCCATGAAAAATCAAAACCCTATGTTTTTGGGGTTGCTGCAGGGTCTCTTCCTCACACCATAGTCCCAG
Source organism: Pinus tabuliformis (assembly GCA_031772625.1). Taxonomy (NCBI): domain Eukaryota; kingdom Viridiplantae; phylum Streptophyta; class Pinopsida; order Pinales; family Pinaceae; genus Pinus; species Pinus tabuliformis. The sequence continues at coordinate 943,728,073 of CM062816.1, read as the reverse complement.
AGGGAGAACGTGAGGCCGAGACACCTGTGAACAACCTTGCGGACCTTTTTCTATGCCAACCTACTGCTTAGAAGAAAGCATGAAGGGAAAAAACTGAAACACAACTACACTGTTATACCCTGCTGTAATGAAACTGCAACCACTCAGTAAATGAACAAGAAAAACATGAATCTATGTCGAACCATTATAATGAACATGCATCTACTTAACCAAATGAATAATCAAACCATGCATCTATGCTAGTGCTGTAATGGAAATGAACCACTTAAACAAATGAACAGAAAGCAGGATTCTATGCTAGAATACAATACAAGAAAGAGGAGTTTTGGCTACTAGGGTTGGGCCCTAACCCAAGAGATTCAGCCCTCTGAGTTAAATAAGTTCTGGTTCAAGTCAAAACTCATCTTCATTATCAAAAACTGTATTACATCAAAAATATTACAAAGTAGAAGTTCGAATCCTTGCTAACTCAATGATTGACTATCTAGCTGACTGGGAATTAACTCACTAAAAAACTGAGGTCCTAAGCCTCTCCATTTATACATCTGAAGTCTCAACGACTTCCCTAAAAATTAGGGAGGTACTGCTCCCAACTTAATGGTAACTTGTCCTTTCACTTTCACTAGCTCAGCTGCCTTCTAGTAGGGAGGCTGCTTGTACTTCCACTTGCTTGGTTGTCTTTTAGTACTTCAAATTTGGTTGTTTGTACTTTCAACTAATGGAGGGATATTCGAATGGATGGGCAGTAAATGAGGAGGATTTACCTCCTGTAATTCCTCTCCCTTATCTCATTTGAGTTTCTAACAAGGTATTTTACCATCATTCCTTGCTTTTACCTTTTATCCCTACATTTCCCTTGCTTTTATCCTTTATTCTGCATTACATGCACATTAGACCACAAAGCAAAATATCCAGCTCTAACTCATTTCATAAGCAAAATATAATCAAAAGTATGCAATTAGTTGTGAGAATAGTTGGTTTGACTAAGCTAGGAGGTGAATTAAGGCCAATTAAGGCCCAGATAATTACTCAATGATGAGACTCATCACTCTTCCAAACCAAGAGTCGATTTCGCAATCAGAATAAGGTCATCTACATACAAAAGAAGCCTTATAATGAACTTGCCAAAATAGATACCATCACCCCCATGCAAATTTAACCACTCCTCAAACTTGTCGATATATAAACCAAAAAGAGTAGGAGACAATGGGCAACCTTGCTTGACCTCGATATCACTTCTAAAACTTTCAAAAACGCTTATTGAAGTTCTAATTTTGACTTTAACCTCTTCATGCACGACTGCTCTCAAATGTTTAGGAACCCTAAGTTCCTCCATTCTATGCCAAAGCTTATCCCTAGGAACCATGTCAAATGCTTTTCTGAAATAAATAAAGCAACAAAAGACTTCTTCCTTTTTCTCCAAAACTTTTTCAATGATGTGCCTTAAAGTTATACAATGATCAATTGTGGAATGTTTAGGTCTAAAACCTACTTGCCCTTTAGCACACTTATCTCTTTCTTCTGCCCACTTTCTAATTTTATTTTCTAGCATGCTTCTACATAGCTTTGCAAATAAAGGGTTTATCATTATGGTCCTATAATTGTAGGGATTATTGATGTCACCTATCTTGAAAAGAGGTATTTCCATACTAATTGTCCAATCTGTGGGGAGCCCCTCTTGTATGATGTTGTTGAAAAATTTTGTAATGTGAGGTGCAAGAATCTTTGAGCCCCACTTTAGATATTATTCTTGGAGTTCAGCTAAGTATTTTGCTTTTCCAACACCCAACTTCTCGATACCCATATCTACCTCTTGCACTGTGAAGAGTTCAATATCAGTGTTGACCAAGGGGGGAGGGTCAACCCTGGGATCCTGCTCAAAGAGTTGTCTTACATAGTCAAGCCATTTAGAAGATGTAATACTATTTCCAGTTTGTATCTTTCTCAGTTGGAGCTCCTTCCAAAATAATTTGGGATTATTTTTGCCAAGGAAGATTAGTTCTTCCCTCCTTGTTGACTCTTGCCACATTATCCTTGCCTTTTTGCACTCCTCGTCAAACTAAGCATTAACCAGAAAGCAATTTGTTTCAAACTTTTTAATTTTTTCTCTTTTGCACTCTACAAGTGCGCATTGAATTAAATGTGTTAATTCATGACTATGAAGGTTGTCAATTGTGATTTTCTCCTTTTTGAAGAGCCTCTCTAGTGTCATTTTGAAGGTATTACAATTTTCTAGAGTTAAAAGAATTTTTCCCTTTGGGAGATTTTGTTGGACATGCTGAATTTTTTACTCTAATTGTTTCTTTCCAGTCCAAGAGAAACTTAAATCAATTGGTTTGTGATATGATTTTAAGTCCCAAAGTTGATCTCCAATCAAAACCTCCTTCATTTTCTCACACAAACCATGCGAGCAAATTACATAATCTACTACTACAATTTAAATTATCAGATTTTTCCCATCTAGTCAAGCCATTACAAATGAATAAATCAAAAGTCCCAAATAGATTAAGCAATTGTTCGCCAAAGAGATTGCAGCCCTTTTCCTCCGAAATTCTTTGCCACTGATGATTACTCTCTTCTGTAAGCCCAATAGTGTCGTAGCCTTCTTTACAGCAAAGAATGCTAGCTTTCTCACTTGCAATCCTAGCATTAAAATCACCCACTATAAGGACTTCACCTAGATGAGAATATATTGCAATATCTACTTTTAAGGCTGCAAAGGGATCTTTGTGGTCAATCCCTCTACCTTTGTATATTTTTTAAAATTACGACGTAAAATAACATGCTGCAATTCTAACGTGGTTTCCATTTTCTGGTATTTTAAACCAAATGAATTGTTTATTTGAGTCTTCTTTTTCTCACTTAATTAGATGACCTTATTTTTCCCTCACTAGAACCATGATACCCTCATGCCCTTTGCCATTCCCTGTTGCGTTGTTCCACACTTCCATCTTCTAGTATCCTTCAAACAGAGGTGTCTTGCACCCTTCATGCTCATGTGTTTCTATGAGGCAAATTATGTCTCTATCTTCACAATAGGCCCTAACACAGGTCCTCGTATCCATGGGTAACCTCTACAGTTCCAACAAACTAATCTTATGGAAACCAGGGTATGACTTGATTGCTATTTTTTTTACCTGCGAGACTCACATTTGAGTCTTTGTCCCTGCTTTCCCATACTGACCTTTCTTCCTTATTTCTTGTTGAAGATTTTGTTACCTCTTCTTTATTACCATATTGCTACTCTGTTTTGGAAAGAGATCAAAATCGCGCAATGACAACTTTACCTTTATAAATCCATGCTCTCTTTCCTTCATCTCTTGTTGCCCTAACCTTTAACATTTCCCCCATCCTTTCCTCTTGTTGTCTTAAAGTTAATCTTCTTCTAGAAAAGAAAAGAGAACCTCTCAAGAGATGCTTCTTGCTTAGAATGATATATTTATCACGCAAGCTAGACATGGTGACTTTTATGGGCCTAGCTCTCTCACCGTTAAACTTACCCACTCTCCATGCTTGGCATATTTTCCTTGCCATAGCAACTTGTCTTTCAAGAAATCCCTTGCAAGGTCAAGAGTACATTCATTTTTCCCATAGTCTTTCACCCCTTTAATAATTATGTTTGCTGCTCTATTTTGTCTTTCCTTGCCTTCTCTATCTTGCATGTTGTCAACCTGAATGTTTGTTTCTCCTTCCTTATTAGTAGAATTGCTAATAACTTGAGTCCAAGTTTTGGAAACTTTGGTGGAATCTCCTTTCCTTTCTTCTCTTGCTTTCTCTTCATGGTTGTCTATTTGGGCAATCGTTTTCCCTTTATCCTGGGATGATTTCACATTCACCACCTTTGTACTTTCCACTATAGATTTATTTATGTTTTGCACATCTACCTTCATGTATTTCCATTATGTCTTCCCTACCATGAGATCTTCCTGTAGTAATTCCACTTGTTCTTTCAAAACTTTATTGCTTTCTGCTAAAGCCTTGTTCTCAATTGTTAATATATGCATTTTATGATCTCTTTCCTACTCTTTAGCTTCTAAAACCTCCAACCTTTGTTTTGCATTTAACAATTCTTTCACATAAAGGTCAGATGACCAGGTGAGAGGTGTAAATGTCGGACTATAGAAGGCATAATCATCAATGACTTTTCCTCTTGACTTCTTGTTGTCACATGCTTGTAAAGGGGACTTGTTTGAGTGCTTATTGTGAAGGGACTAAGTACTTTCCCTTTGAGACGTTTTTTTTCCTTGTCTACTCCCATTTTAAATGGGTTAATATTTGTTTTAAAATGCCCTGATATTGTTTGGCATTGACCCAAACCCACTTCCCAGCTTTGGCAGATGAGGCAATTTTCACTTGTCCTAAATCATTTGTCTCCACAGGTTCTAAATTTTCTTGTCTCGTTGTCATGTTTGAATGCATTTTCTGTCCCAAGATTATGAGACCTCATACCTTTTCCGTCACTTTCCCATTCTACACTCGAGGTAAAAATTACAACTTGATCTGAAAATTTTGCATCCAGCTTTCGACCTCTTATCGCGGCAACTTCATATCACAGCGTTGGATAAATGATAAGGCAGGATAAAATATATAAGAGGTCCCACCAAGCATAAAGCAACCAAACCTAACTTGAACCTCCAACCTTGTTGATATGTTGTAACAACCGAATCCCACATTCACCACAGAAGACAAACTTAAGCTCTAATACACAACATGGAATCCAGCCGATCCTACTTGCCCTTGAGCACGACCTCCACTATCCTGCATTTTCCTTTAACAACAATATTTTTGCACAGTATTTCCAGTACTATATTTCTTTGGACGGTGGTGGATCAAGGCTCAGAAAGTTGTCGTTGGCTTTGGCTGTTGGTGGCATCAACGACGAACTCCTCCTCAATCGTGCAATGGCTAACTCCTCTGTGAATCCCCCTAGATCGCTTCTCCTCAATAATGCGATGGCTAACTCCTCTGTGAAGATAAATATCAAAAATTTCAAAAAATAATTATCATTGTATTAATGGTTGAAGTGGATTATAAACAAATTAAATACAATGGAAAATAAATAAATAAAATAGTAAAAAAATGATAAATAAATTGAATAATCGGTTATAATAAATACTTTGAAAAAAATAATATCTATTATATACCAAATTTTTATATAAATAATTGAATATGAGAAACTTAACCCATCAAATAATAATTCATATAAACTGAATTAAATTTAAAAATAATTTTTTTAAATATAAAGATTATAAATTTAATATAATAATCCTTCATACACTAAAACTTTTAAATAATGATTTTACAAATAAAATATTTAATTAACTAATTAATATATAAAATTAAAAATTTATTCTATGTAATAAAAATAAAAATAAAAACAAAATTTTCCCATAAAATAAATTATTTATCTAAATAATAGTAAATTATTTATTTAAATAAAAGTATATTAGACATACCTTTTAAATAACTAAGTAATAAAATTTTAAATATTTTAAACTTAGGAATAGGAGTTTAGATATTGTTCCGATAAATTACAATCAAATTGTAAATACTACAAACAGTTTAGTTTTTCAACTTTGCACTTAGAAAAAGTTGAGATATACTACGGAAAATCTGTATTCTTCTTCGAATAGATTTCAATAAAATTTATTAGAAGGAATTAATTCCTCGTCTTCATTTAGAAATAAAGAGCTTCACATTCAATTAGGAATAGGATTTAGACATATAAATCACAATCACAACCACTGTATAAGAAAGTTTAGTTTTCCTCTTAAATTTAACCCATGCTAAACCTCCTCCAACAATTATTTCCTCGTCTTCATTTAGAAATAAAGAGCTTCACATTCAATTAGGAATAGGATTTAGATATATAAATCACAACCACTGTATAAGAAAGTTTATTTTTCCTCTTAAATTTAACCCATGCTAAACCTCCTCCAACATTAAAAAGTATTGACGATGTTAACATGTCTCTTAATCACTTGTATGTTTTTAGAGATATTACCTTACAAGGGCATTGCTGGAAGATGATCCCATAACCAGAATACCAATGCCATAACTGGATATTTGCTTAATGATTGCAGATGCCACGTCATCCTCTTCAACAACTGCAACCACGGTTTTCACCTGTATTTTCAGAGATTAACTGTTAAGTAATATTGATACAAGTCTTCTATAACTGAAAGCACTGTTTTCACCTGTATTTTCAGAGATCAACTGCTAAGTACTATTGATACAACCTAATCTGGATTATTTGCTTTCTGCAAACGAAGAAGTAAGAAGTAACGTCAGTATGACCTTTTTCGCATTGCACAACCGCTGGTATGGTGAAAACAATGCATTAGTTTGTAAATTTACTTCTTGCATATAAGCAGCAGCTGCATTCCCCTGTACCTGTGAAATCGGTACATGGTTTCCCACTACACAAACAAAATTAAGAGATATGAATGAAATGTTTGTGAAGGCATGTAAATATCCCCTCTTTTCTGGGCAGCTAAAGCGGTTAGAATGATAACAGAAGAAAATAATTTATTATCAGGATTAGATGTAAAAAATTTATTATCAGGATTAGATGTAAAAAATGGGAAAGTTTAAATCCTCAGCTCAAGCTCTCAGATGAAAAAGTTTATTTATATAATTAGCTGGATAAATTTCTGATATATAAACCGTCAGTTTTACCAACCGAGGTCCATAAACAAAATTACACTTCTATGCAAACTGATTACATATATAGTCCATTCAAACAAGGATGCTGGAGAACATATTGATAATTGAAAAACCTTGGGTTATAAATTATTCCAACAATAACGGAAGATGGAGATGGCACGGTTCTTCCACTATTTTCAGATCAACCTCCCTTGTTACTGAATGATAATTTCAGAATTGTTTGGCAGATGGATTCAAGACAAAAATATTAAGCACCATGTGCATGATCAATTATTATTAGTTCTTTTTCATCTTGTTCATTAAATATTATTAAGAGGAGAGGCTCATTCTTCTACAGCCCAGTATGATGTTAAGCCTGTCTCTCCGTTATCAAAGTTGAAATGTTGCTCATGTTGATAAAAAAAAAAAAAAAAAATAATTATATAAAACATTTAAATAATGTCGATTCATAAAAACATTTACAACTGAAGAAATTAGATCCTTCTAGAGTCATGTTAAATCCGTATTTAATCGGTGGTTTTATTCTCCAACAAAATAAAAGAACACAACCAGTTATCTAAACCAATCATCACAGAAATACATGGTACTTAATATTTGCCAATCAAACCTTGTAAATTTGCCTCATCCAATATAAACTATTACTAAACCGCAAAAGAAATTTATTATGGGAAAATGGTATAGTTGTCCAGACATTCCATTCTGTATGACCAAAGACATTGTAAATTTTGCTTCATCCTAAATAAGCTAGGACTAAACGGCAAATGGAATATGTTATGGAAAAATGGTATATTTGTCAGACATTCTATTCTGTATGACCAAAGAACATATGATGTATTGTTTATATTCTTGCAAATTTTAGCAGATGACATGAAGTAGAGCAAAGAATCTAATTTTGATGAAATTGGTAGCCTTGTAACAAAAATACTACGTCAAAATTCCCTACTGCATGGTTGTTTATTTGAAAAACAGACCAGGATCAGTTGTATCAGTTTGTTAAGTAATGAATGGCGTATGGGTAAGAAATTTGTTTATCAATCCAGTTATGTACATAATATCAGGACTCTAGGAAGGTTGTTTGCAGTACTATACATTCTGATAGGGATGTACAACCTTATATTCCAATGTATGAAAGCCAATTTATAATAAATCGAATTACAAGATGGAACTAAAAATTTGGTTATTATGGTAGATTTTGGAATATATCCAAAATATTACCAATACTAAAAAAATTAACTATTTGACTTAATTAACATCGAACTATTTTACTTGATTAACCTCCATCGAAATCTGCAATAAAATTATGCTCACATCCACATCCATCATGTTTCTAGAAATCTGCAATGAAATTATGCTCAAATAAACATTTGGACAAACTATGCGTCAAATACAACCCAATAAGTGATTGAAATATTAAAATTATAGATGTATATGCAATCCACAATGAAGGATGAAGAGACAGGTATGCACAGAAAACTTGTTCCAAAGAAGAAAACTGAGAAAATATCAACTGTGGGTCTTAACATATTTCCTTCTCCAATCAGAATTGATCAAAACATTTGTTCGCAGTGAAAAAACTAACAAACAAAAAATGAACTATGCTTAGCAGCCATACAAACCAGACATGTGTAGTACATTAAAGCATCAGTGAGGATTCATACTTGGCGTTGGAATGGCGAGAAGGCGCGGCCTGACATGTAAGAGAATGAGAGTTTGGCCTGCAGACATTAAATGGTCAAGCGCCCACTTGACAGCAAACGTGCTCTTATCTCCCTTCTTAAGGGCCACTGCTACTACCATGGGAGGTGCCACTGTACCCCTCTCAGGCACTTCTTTTATCTCAAAGATTTTCATTGAAACAGATATCAAGGTCAAGTACCAGGGCCTGCACCAGATGAAAAAGAAACCTAGGAAGACCTCAGATGCGTGTAATGGACTGAATTAGCACCACCCAGGACACCGAATCCAAATACCATCTCTTCCAAATTGATAGACTTTTCCATTGAATGTTGTTTCGGGCGGCCTTCCTCACCCAGCATTCGCGCTTTCTCGCTTTTTTTTACCTTTCCTGGCAGAAATAGAGCGATTTCTCATTTCGAATTTCACCGTAGTAACTCAAGTCTGCAAATCGAACAAAAAGATAATTAATTTTGCTCATAATCATTACAGTTTTACTGCTTCATTACACTGAAATATATATATTACTCTTACACATCATACTGGGCTGTAGAATAAGCTTCTTAAATAAATTTTTTGGTTCAATGACCAAACTTACTTATATAATCTGACAAAACTTCCTCCCCTGACTATTCGACCAAACCTCCTCCCCTAACTATTGAATCACATTCTCTAACCTCTCTATATATAAATTAAAAATATTTATCATGAAACAACTCATAATAACTCTAAACATAATAAATTAAAATCTACATGTTTATTTATATATATGGCTATTATTAAATATTTAAATTATAGATAAATAATTATAACATGAAAAGTATTAAATCGAATTTTTTTAAACGAAAATGAGAGAATGATTTTAAAAATATAAAAGAATACAGATATTATAAAAAGATTATTAGTTTTAATTTATAAAATTAAAATTATTTATTTATATTTGACTAAGTTAATAATGAAAAATAATATTAAAAAACAGAATTTTCATTTTGAAATATAATATAAAAATATTTTTACGTTTAAGTTTATCAAAATTATAATGGTTTTAGACTTTTTAAAATCAGAATTAAAATTTTAAATAAATCCAAATAATTATCTTTTGTTTAACTTTTATAAATCAACTTCACTTTGATGGACTTTAATCATTCTTATTAATTTTTTAATGAATAAAAGTTGTAATTAAAAATATGATATCATCAGCAAAAATCTTTTTGAGATTTTATAGTTATATTAATTATTTTTGGAAAAAAATATATAATTCTCTGCATATATCCTTTCATTCATTTCTTTTTTAAACACCCCCGCACATATACATATTATGATTTTTCGATTAAAAAATAAATCTTCCACCATTTTAAAACAACCCAAATAGTCAGCTTTTCAAAAAATCAAATAAGCCAATGCGAAACTTTAATGAATTTAAAAAAAAAAAATCGAGTTTTATCCCATTTGCAATCAAAGTCAACCGTCCTAGTTGTTAGTTGTCGCTTTCCCGCCTTATAAATTAGTTCAAAAATTTTATATATATTTATAAATTAGTTCAAAAATTATATATATATATATATTGATTGTATATACATCATTGAAGTTGCAAGTCGCTTAACATTTAGAAGCAAACATTTGGACGACTTATGACTTGCCGAAGTTTCCGGTGTGATGGCCCTCTGGGCCTCGAACACGGCAATGCCAATTGGATTTTTTTACGAGGCCACTAGCCGATGCCGTCGCCGGATCTTCTGGGAATGTGCTATCGTTAGAACCCTGGCCACCTGGACTGCCCACTTGCCCGAGGCTCCGGTGGGACCTACGGCCCAAGCCATTCTATGGCTCTTTTCACTTTTTGGCCGAGTAATGGGCGGTCACAACTTGGACAAAATATCACATGCCACAAGAGTATTTAAGTTTGACATCTTGATTAAGTATTTATAATTATATTTGTTAATTCATATATCCTTTCATTATATAAATATCTCGGATTGGCTTATTTGGGTTGTCTTTCTCCTTTCTCAAAAAATCGAATATATTATTTGGATTTGATTATTCGGTTTGACTTTTTACTTTCTAAAATTGTTAAATATATTAAATGGATTGATTTCTAAAATTGTTAAATATATTAAATGGCTTGGATTATTTTATTTGATCCTTTCCTTTCTTAAAAAAATATAAAGTATTTCTATGAACCTACTCTATATCACGTTAGGGCTTTATATAAAAAAGATTAAGTGTTTATGTGATATTTCTTTGAACCTACCGTATTTTATGTTATGGCTTTATTCCTCACAGGGAAGAATAAAGAAACACCTAATAAAAACAATTTGATTTTTAAAAGGCACACAATTATTTACATCAAATTTTGAAAATTTTAATTAAAAAAAAAAAAATTATTGAGGAAAAAATTTAAGATAAGTTTTAATGATGAGTCATATTAGTTGATTGTTCATAAATTTTAATGATGTGATTAATCAAAAGATATTTTTATTTACAATATAGATTACAAAAGTCTAAGATCTAACTCAAGATAGGTTTGATATGATTTTTCTATATAATAAGTTTGATATGATTTTTTAGTCATCTATTATGTTAGGTTACTCATAAGAGTCTCATACAATTTGAACCATTAACTTTTATATAAAAAATATTTTAAAAGTGTACATAATCGTTAATCATTCTAAAATATATAGACTTTATTACTCTTACATTTATTATTATGTCTCGAGGGGCTGTTTACAGGTTATTAGAGAGGATATGTTGTAGTCTTCATAAATAAGTGTAAGCATTCAAATGGTAGCTCAATATGGGAGGGATGTTCTAGTGTGTTTAATTCCAAGGGACATATTTGGCTCAATATGGATCGAAGAGTAGGCGCCCCCACCCAAGTGACATCTCAGCATAGATCCATTTTAACTCATGATCTACAAAGAGAGATCAAATATCTCAAGATATAAACCTTTTTTTGAGCGCAAAACATGAGGAAAGGTTTGCATCTCTAGATATTTTTTTTGGGGTGTAAACATGAGGAAAGGTTTGCATCTCTAAAAATTTGATTTCTCTCTACACTTTGTAAATCTAGAATTAAGATAAATCTATGTTGATTCTTAATAATATTATTTATATATATATAAATTTCTCACACATATATATGAATATCCTTATTTTTAATCTTATCCAAATCTTTATATATATGTATATGTATATGTATGTTTTATTTGACATATTTTATAATTTTTATAATTTAATTTTTTAATGTAATATGTATAGGATTGATGATATTAATAGATAGACGGATAAGTATATATATATATATATATATATATATATATATATATATATATATATATATATATATATAGTTAAAGTCTTGAAATATAATACTTATGAATTTAAATCATTATTTTAATTTATATGGTCAAATAGATCTTAATTTATAACTACTATTTAAAATTTATATATTCCACATTATTATATTAGAAACATTTTTATTTTTAATTAAAATTTATTATGTTTTTATATGCTTATTATATAATTTGAAATATTATAGTTACCAAAATGAATTATTATATTATTATTATTTAAATTTATTTTAATGTTTGTAATCAAATTGAATTGATTTACTATTTTTACTCTCTTTTTTTATAATTTGGTCAATATTATATTTTATTATTATTATTATTTTAGTTTAATGCTACATTTTATGGAGACTACAACATCCCTCTCATATTGAGATGACATTTAAATGTTTATACTTATTGATAGACATTACAACATCCTTCCAATATTGAATTGATATTCACACATTAGTTCATCAAAGTTCATCCCAATCTTCTCCTTTAAAAATAGTCATTGGTTGGTAGCTCGAGCAATTGGGAGCATGGTTTGTTCTAACATCCATCCGGGTACAATTCCAAGGGACATATTTGGCTTGTTGTAACAAGGATCGAAGTCATAAGTTATTGGTATATCTAAGTCACTCTTTCTAAGTCATAAGTTATTGGTATATCTAGCTTGTCTATTGTTGGATATACTCTTGGTGTTATAGTGAGAGTCATAAGATTTTATATAGAGGTATAGTGGGGAGTCATAAGATTTGATTCTGGGTCTTGCCTAGATTACTCCAATGTGTTATGGACTCACCATGGTTTCAAAAACTTACTAATGATAAGATATTCATATATGTTTATTACATTGTATTAAATACATCAATAATATTTTTTGGATATTATGTTGTTTAAAAAGATTCAACTAAACAAAATTTGTGTGTTTATAGTAATTGATGAGATGAGTGTATGGGTTATGTATATAATATTAGTAGTAGTAATAATAATATCTATATCATGGATATGCATGAAGAGAAGAGAACAATGATATTGCAAAGGGTGGATCTAGGGTTTCTTTATGCATAAGTGATGCATTCTCTCTTTTGGTAAGGTAAGGATCCCTCTCCCAATGAATAAAATGGTTTGTGGACAAAGCCAAGGAGTTAGAATTGTGAGCCTTGATTGGGTATTTATACAACCACCAACCCTATCTTTCCAAAATGGTAGAATGAATTGATTTGTCTTGAGTATGGATAGTAAGAGGTAAAATCCATATCACTCCTTTGTAAAAACTGGTTTTTCACATTCATTTTTTAAAACCATGTGGATAAGGAGGTTATATTGTCTAATACACCTAGGATATTTGAACCTTCCAATTTCATTTAATTTCCTTGATATGGGTTATTTGATTCAAACATTTGTTAAGGAGAAGCTCCTCTTATGGGTCTATCTTCCCAAACTACCACTTCATCTTTGGGATCAAAAAATACCAACATTGGTGGGTGATAATTTAGGTTCATTCCAAGGTGCATCTCAAGAAACCATATATTGGAATGGTACTCCTCACATTCTGGTTTTGACTATTATTAATTAAGGTCTTCTAGATGCATTTTATTTGTATGGAATGGCGATAAATGGACTTAAATTATTTAAAACAAGAACTCACTTCTACTATCGGCATGCTTAATGACACTTATTTATAGATTGCACCCTCAAGTACTTATCTCTACAAACGATTCAAGTTTAGGTATGATTATGCCAGTTCCTTGGATTGGGAGGGAGATACATCTCTTCCACTAAGAAATATTTCAAGGGATTTAGAGGTTACTACTCCAAAAATTATTAAGAATGAAGTCACAATCCTAGTGAGCAAGGTCATTTTTTAAATCAACCCATCATATTTTAAGCATGGGGAAATTGGCTCATTAGGTATATCTTTTGTTCGTGTGGATCACAATGCTTCAACCGTTAAGAGGTGTTTCAATTCCTCTTGATAAGCGATTAGAGGATGGGAAGATTGTTAGGGTGGGTTATTGATATAGATTTGTGCAGTCAAGTATGCGATGAGAGAGCATGTGATGGGTGTTCTTGTGGTTCTAGAGGAGGGTGTTCATGATGGTTTTGGTATTTCTATGTCACCTCATTAATACACTATTCTATATTTAGATGCAATGATGGAATATTTTATGACTAGGGAATCATCAGATGAGTGTACAATGGCAAGGTTTGATGGATGTATTGTTGGGTATGAAGTGGTTTCACTATTGCATTCATTAGGGGAATTTTGAGGTCTAAAATGAACCTCCTAAGAAAAATGTACAACCAAAATAAACTTTATAAGGACCAATAGGATTCAAGATGATGATGTCAACCACAGGGGACGATTCACCATTTTTTGAGTAAAAAAGTAAAAAGATTAAAAAATAAAAAAATAACTTTTTCAACTCATATTTTCAACTTATATTCGTAAGGTTTTACTCAAATTTCAAGAGAGTACTCTCTAGATGTAAAATTTAATTCCTCATCCAAGGAGTACCCATGTTGCATACTTTTGATGTACCCTACTACATGAAAACTGAGAAATACATGAAAATACATGATTGCAATAATGTGTTTCATGTATTTCTCATTTTTCGTGTAGAAAGGTCTATTGAAAGTATGGAACATGGGTACTCCTTGGACGAGGAATCAAATTATGCTTCCAACGAGTGTTTTTGCTCGAAATTTGAGTAAACCCATAGGGAGATAAGTTGAAAATACGAGTTGAAAACATAGTTTTTGTTTTTTCCCTCTAAAATTTGATGACGTAATCTAATATTATTTTATTATTTCCACTATTATTTTATGATTTCCTTAGGAGGCCCATTTTAGACCTCAAAATTCCCATAATGTGAGGTCAAAATTGAACAGTCCTTTAACATTGTAATTCCAATTAAACAATGAATATGAATATTCCTCTCAACTTATAAACATTGAGAAATTGGTCTGAGATTTGCATTGATATAGTGTTGAAAATGCCACAAGAGGGAAGTATGATTAGAAAATACCTTGTCCAACTATATGTCACTTTTCTGATAGATCATAATCATTTAATTGATGTGTAATTGGCTTCTTCAAATCTAGTCCACAAAATAGTTAAAAATAAAATTTGCAAATATTATCACTTAATAAGCGGCACTAAGCTAATGTTATGTTATTGTAGCGACATCCATTTGGCATTAAATACATGACATAAGTAAATATGAAGCAATATTATATTTTTGTTTATTTCTCTCATTCAACATCGAAGATGCTTCTTTGGCAATGGAAGGTTTTCATTTTTAAATGAAAATGCTACATACTCATACACACAACATGGTTAGCTTTTTCCCATTAAAAACATGTAAGTAATACTCATTTAAATTGAAGTTGGTTGCTGGCAACTTAAAAATGAATTGTATCATTTGATCACAAAGAAATGAAGGACACAAGAAAGATTAATTAGTTGAAAAATTGAAGTCAATGATGTGGTTGGAACCAATGGGGACAGTTGCACCTATGATGATAATAACTAACATTAAAGATAGTGTTGAGTATGTGTTATATTCTTTGCACGACTAGCCCTACATGTGATTTTTATGTGTCAAGCACAACAAGAGGGTCACAAGGGTATGGAACCATTGAAAAAATTATGTTTTTTTTGTTCATTTTTGGTGGTTTTAAGCACACAATTTCTACCTTTAATGGTTTTTTGGTTCACGATTTTTTAGCTAATGGTTTTTTTAATTTTGACTAAGGAATTGAGGATGTAAACTAATTTAGGTTAATGGATTATGGTTTTGGATGTTGTAGGATCATATATATTGTATCTTAAATGATGAAATTGATTGATGACAAAAATTAGAGGTCTTTAAAAAAAATGATTTTCCTAGTTAAAGGTTTCCAAGATAAACATATAAGTATTATGTGTGAATTCCATTTTTTATTTTTATTTTTGTCTATAAAGAATATGTGTATTTGTCGCTTACTATAAATGTTTAAGCCTTATATTTGTTACTAGAGAAATTATTGGATTTAGATGGATGCGTTTGTGGTTAAGGGCTTAGCTCAAGTTTGTGATAAGCCTAGTTTCAGTGGGAGCTCTGCAATATCAATTCTTGTGGTGAAAGGGAGTAATAAGTAATATAGAGATTAAGAAATTTAATGAGAAAAATGTTAATCTATGGAAACATAAGATCAAAGATATTTTGGTAGAGAAATATCAACAATTCATTATGGATCTAGTTATTGCACTATGGGAAGGTCCACATAATACTAGAAAAAGTTGGATTGGAAGGCAAAGAGCACAAAATGGTTGTGTCTTTTAAATTGAGTATTACTAAATGTTTTGGGAAAATATAAAATAGAGGTATTGTGGGATAAGTTAGGGGCTTTGTATTACTCTAAGTCCTTGGTAAACAAACTTTCTAGTGAAGAAGTTATATAACCTAAGGATGAACAATGGAGACTCAATGACAGAGCATTTGAATGCCTTCAATACTATGGTAAATTAGTTATAGTCTATTGATATTAAGAGTTATAATGAATATAAGTGTAAACATTTACTATGATATTTACCAAACTCGTGGGATAGTTTGGTTGTAGCTATAAGGAGTAATGCAATTGCTTTAAGTTTCAATGATGTCATCTCATCCTTTTTATTAGAGGAAATGAGATTAAAAAAAACCATGGAAATTTAGAAAATAGATGGCTTATATATAAGAGGACACTCCTTTTATAGGAATAAAAGAAAGTCTTCAAGTGGGAGATATAAATCTATAGGTGCATCTAAATTTGTAGGAAAATTCTTTAATAAATGTTGGAAATGTAGTAAAAAAGAGAATTACAAGAAGAATTTTAGATCCAAAAGTGTTGAGAAATGGAAGGGATCTTCTGAATGTCCCTCCAAATAATATAATACCTTCTCAAAGGAAGGAAGGGATGTGTACATGACTTATTCAAGCAGAGAAGCAGATTATGATGTATGGTTGATTGACTTTGGTGCCCCTTTTCATTTGAATCCCCATAAGTGCTTGGTGTGGAGCATGATTATATTCCTCATTCAAAGATATTTATTTTAGCTAGATTTATACCCCAGGAAGACTATACACCCCTCCACGTGGGGGGTGCGATGGGGACTTGTTCCCCCTGTGGGGGTCTGGGGGCCAGTGGGTTGTCAGCATGGGTTTAGGGGCAGCACCCCTAAAGCTAAAAATAGATGAAAAATTGCCTTGTAAAATATTGTAATTTCCTAGTCAATCTGGGTCATTTAATAGGTAGATGATCTGATGGTAGAACTTATGTTAATTTAGGGTTTTTTCCCTAGAAGTCAAACCTCGGTTTATATGAGGGATTTGTATTGCAATTGTGTATTATTATTCTGAGCGAGAAGGAAAGAGGGGATTGTGTGAGAGTGAAGAGGAAATTACAATAAATCTGTTGTATGTTATATCTCTTCATTTTGTTGGATAATATAAAAGGAATGACCAGTTGTTTCTCTGTGGACGTAGCCCAAATTGGGTGAACCACGTATATCCGTGTCTCTCTTGTTTGATGTGTTTTTTTTTTGTATTTCTACAATATTGTATGTGTTCTATTGCAATGTAATATATACTTTTCTAACAATAAGTGGTTTTGTGAATATGAAAGTTTGGGGGAAGTGACGTTTTCCTAATAGATTACTTCACAACTAGAATCATGGGACAAGGAAAATTCAAGTTGATGTTGTGGGATGGAAGAGTTAGAACAATCCCTCGGGTTTTATACATTCCATAGCTAGATATGTAGTTTATACACACAAACACATAAGCAAGATGAGTGATGCGAACTTGTAAATGTTGTGTTTGAAAAAGAAATCTACATGATGGTTTGAGGGGAAATGTCATTGTTGAGGGGAGTTCAAAATAGAACTATATACAAGTTGTTGGGAAAAAAAATCACTAATGGGTGTAAGAATTATTATTTTTGTGAGGGGGAAATGTAGAAGGAAAAACCCATATTGTCTCTAGAAAAAAAACATGTCATGGAATCAAATATTAGGGAATATTTGAGAACTACACCATAAAGGTATGGATAAAGGTATGTTTGGTTTCACTATAAATCTTTATTTATGTGAAGATTTCATTTATGGTAAATCGAATCAAGTAAAATTCTCATTATGCACTACAAGAACTAAGGGAATTTTTAGATTTAGTACATAGTGATGTGTTTGGACCTATGCTTATTCCATTGTTAAGTAAATTTGTGTATTATTTTTCATTCATATATCATTTCTCAAAAACACATGGATTTTTTACTTCAAAAGAAATCTAACATCTTTGGTAAATTTAAAGAGTTTAAGGCTCTTTTGGAGAATAAAACAGAGAAGAAAATGAAGGTGTTGAGGAAAATTAATGGTGGAGACTTTTGTATGAATGAATTAGAGGAACTTTAAAATAAGTGCACTATAACAAGTCAAAGGAATACTCCATACACACCTCAACAAAATGGGTTTGCAAAAATCCTAAACATGATACTGGTGGAAAAAGCAAGTAACATGCTCAATGGTGTTGGTTTAGGGAAAGAATTATGAATAGAGGCAATGTATATGGCACGTTACTTGATAAATTGATCACCATCATCAAAATTGGTTGATAAAACTCTATGGGAGACATGGACTAACAAGAAATTCTCTCCTAAACATCTCAAGGTTTAAATTGGTTGTGATGCTTATGCACATGTTTCAAACAAAAGTAGGAGTAAGGTGATAAAAAGATATGAAAATTGTATCGTTATTGGTTATACAAATGGTTTAAAATGTTATAAGTTTTAGAACCTAGAAATTGATAAGGCCATTTAAAGTGGATATTTTCTCTTTAGATAGGTCAAAGATGTTGGCAAACAAGAAGCCTTAGCAAGAAAAAAAGAATGAAAAGTAATAGATTTTGAGTTGTAGGATGAAGAACCTAAATTAATAGAGGAATATGATTATGAATAAAAAGAAGCTCATTCTTTGTTATTGAGGAGAATGTTTCATGAAAGAAGGAAATAAAGAAGGTGTTCTCCAATTGATTTTCATTCTTGTTTTGCTTTGTTTATAATTTATGATAATCCTAAAACTATTAGGGAGTTATTGGATCTAGAGGATGGTAAAATTTGAAATAATGCCATGGTTGAAGCAATGGAAACCTTGGATAAGAGTGGGTCTTGGGATCTATTCGAGTTTCCAACTAGGAGAAAGTCCATTAGTGGCAAATGGGTGTTTAAGAATAAGTTGTAAAAATAAGGTAAACTGGAGAAATATAAAGCTTAGTTGGTGCCGAAAAGCTATTCCTAGGTAGGGGGAATTGAATTTGGTGAAGTTTCTTCTCTTGTTGTTAAGTTAACTCTATTGTATTTATTTTTTTTGTTACTATTTCTTTTGATCTTGAATTAGAATATATGGATGTAAAAGCAATATTCCTACATAAGTATATAGAAAAATAAGCATGAAATAACCAAAAGGTTTTATGGTGAAAGGAAATGAAGAGTTGGTTTCGAAGATGAAAATGTCCTTGTGGGTTAAGACATCTCCAAGGATGTGGGATCAAAAGTTTGATACTTTTATATTGGGACTTGGTTTTACAAGAAGAAAATCTAATCACTGTGTATTAAAAATTAGTTGTTGATCATTTTATTTATGTGGTCTTGTATGTGGATGATATGTTGTTGATTGGTCCAACAACAAGGAAATCATCAATGATGTGAAAAATAGTTGTCCTCTAAAGTTAACATGAGAGATCTTGGTGTTACAAATTTTATTTAGGCATGGAAATTGAAAGGGATTAGATAAATATGAAACTTTGTTTAAATCAAAGGAAATATGTTTTGACAATATTGTGGAGGTTTAATGTGCAAAAACGTAAATAGATCAAGGTCCCTATCTTTGTAGGCGTAAATTTATCTATAAACTAATGTCCTTAGACAAAGGAGGAGGGAGAGGGCATGCCCCATGTTCCCAATTCTAACATTTTGGAAGTTTGATGTATGCAATGATCTGTACCAAATTAGACATTACACATGCAATGGGAGTTTTGAGCAAGTATATGTCAAAACTAGCGAAGTAGCATTGGACAATTCTAAAGAGGGTTTTCAAGTATTTGTGTGGCGCTACAAATTATGGAATTTACTAATAATGAAGACCTGAAGTAGATAGAGTGTTAGACATGCATGGTTTTGTTGACATAGACTGGGATAAGCAAGAGATAGTTTGTAGTTACACTATCAACTACATAATTTAAATCCAAGATAACTACTCATGGATGTATGTATTGTTATAGAAATGGTGTTTAAGTATTGAGTTTATACAACAATCTATATGATTAGATCATGATAGTTAGAGTGTAATCCTTCCAAGTAGGGAACCTAGAATTAGGGGAATTTTGAGATAAGAAATGGGTCTCAAAATGAAAATTGTACTAAATATTTCAAAATGATAAGACCTGATAAGATTCAAAATGATGTTTTCATCCCTAGGGGTAAATATTTTTGGAGGGAATATAAGAAAACTACCTTTATTAATCATACTTTTAAATTATCTCCTTATAGGTTTACTCAAATTTCAAGTATGGGCACTCGTTAGATGAGGAATTTGATTATGTATCTAATGAGTACCCACTATCCATACTTTTGAGTAGAACCATGCATCGAGAAGAAAATAAAAATACATGAAAAATGTGTTTCTTGAGTGTGGCTACTTGTTAGATGTAGAATCTAAATTCACATCCAACAAGTTCCCACACTTGAAATTTGAGTAAACCTATAAGGACATAATTTGAAAATACAATAAGAAAATGTAGTTTTATTTCTCTTACTTTAAAAATTCATAACTATTATTTTATTATTTGTACTACTATTTTGTTATTTTCCTTAGGAGGCCTATTTTAAACCTCAAAAGTCCCCACATCGTTATCATTCTAAGGAAAAGTATATTGATGTTCAATATCACTTTTTGAGAGACATGGCTAAAGGAAAGAAGGTGTTGCTAGTGAAAGTGGACACTTTGAAGAATGTTGCAAATTCATTAACAAAGTCTGTGAGTAGTGAAAATTTTTCTTGGCGTAGAGAAACAATGGGAATCATTGCCCTAGATTGATGACCCCATATATGTAAATAAGATAATAAGAGGGGGATTATTGGGTATGTGATATATCCTTTGCATGATTATCCCCTCATGTGATTCATATGCATTGAGAACAACTAGGGGGTCACAAGAGGGATGGAGCGCCTAACAAAAAAATTAGGTAGCTTTTTTCATTTGTTTTTGGCATTTTTTGGTACATGGTTTTCGCTTTTGGAAGTTTTGTGGCACACTATATTTTGGCCCGTGATTTTCTAGTTCTAGTTAGGAATTAAGTTTGTAATCTAATTTGAGTCTATGGGTCAGATGTTTGAATTTCACAATATCATATATATTGTATTGTAAATTGATCAATGATAAAAATTAGAGGTGTGGCTCTAAAAATTTTGTTAGTTTTCCTTGTTAAGGGTTTCCAATGTAATTTTCTAAGTACTATGTGTGATTTTCATTGTTTACTTTTTTGTTTATAAATAATTTATATATGCATTGCTTAGTATAAAGGTTTAAAACTTATAGATAGATCCCAATAGCCCACACTGAATAAGACAACTGGCGATCAATTACAAACTTGATATCTATACATGAATATGAATTAGTGTTGTGCAACAAATGAAGTTAAACTTCAATCATGAAGACAAGTTGTTTTCTTAATTACATTAAAAAAACAAAATTATAATCTTTCATTTATATTAATCATGATAGTGGATAGAAGTTAAATATTTATTTTAGACACAATATAAAATTAATAAATATCTAAACACATGGACATGAAAATAATAAAAATGAACACAAAATTCATGAAAATTGAAATATACTCATATAATGATATTGAATGTTCCTAACACGTATGTATCCCCTAATGTAAATTGCATGGTGAATACTTAATAGTTTTCTTCACCATCCTTATTTATTTCAAAATTATTTTTAATGGAAAATAATTATTTTTTCTTATTTATATTAAGAGGATTTTTTGGGGAATAATGACTAATTTTCTCATTTCTACACAACAAAATCGCTACACTTGTTCATTTGAAAAAAGAGATATCTATAAGTTGGTATTTTTTTTCTAAGTAATACTATTCTATTGATATGAAACAAAATAAAAATACAATGAGGCGCCGGCCTCTGCGGTGTTGAACAGAGTTTTGTCAAAAAATATCACAAACCTAAACGCGACTGCCCCATCGAGGGGAAACCAGTCCGTGAGAACATAAGAAAAGACCCACGTAGGGGTCTCAAGTTTTAACATCAAAAAGCCCGCACAGGGGACCTAGATTGAAAGCTAGCAAACCAAGCCAGAAGGAATGTTTAAAAAACAAAACACAGCAGAAAACCTCAGACAACAACATATGAAAGCTTCAACAAGCGCAAGGCGACACCTGGCAACCTAATCATCAACCCGGATGGACCCCCTAGAAGTCATCTATAGTGGGTTCTTCAACAATTGGACACGCATACTCGTACCAATCCGTCTCCTCTGCTAACGTGCCGCACGATATGCCACAAACTACTTGAGTGCCAGCAGAGCTACCCTTTGCTGCATGCTTGCCTAACGTGTCGCCCTGGATGTCACCAATTGCCTTCATGCCTCCTGCTCTACCATCAGTGGCATGCTGGCTGCCAACCAGCTTCTCGCCATGTGGGGTGGCAGAATTCTCAACCATCTGCTGCTTTCGTAGATCTCGAGCATTCTTGTTCCACTGAACGACCCTCTGCTACATGACGCTATTTCTTGTCTGAGCTTCCTGCAGGTTAATTTCCTCAGTGAAGGTTATGGTAACAGTGGCTGTGATGACAGGCTGAGGTAGAGAACTATGGAAGTAGAATTGAGTCGTATGGTGAGAGGGATGAGGGGGAAGGGGAAAATTGGTAGTATGGGCGGCAGCATTCATTTTGCAGTCACCATGGATCTGAGACCACCCTCTACCACTGCGTGTGTCTGGGTATCTGCTAGAGAAGGTGCCATGGGAATGAGTAATGGATGGGGAAGAGGAGGGAGAAGCAGGTTCAGGGCTGGGCGTAGCGGGGGGACGAATGCTTCCACCACGACTGCCCCCTCTTCTGCTGCGCATGCGGTGTTGAATGTGCACCATGACTGTATTAATCTCAGAGCTAACAATTGGGGAAGCAGAGGAATTTTTGGGACTGGAATGGCTATTCAGAGGGAAAACAGAGGGGTTCTGAGCGTAATTCAACTTACAATTTGTCATTTGGGAGAAATGGTACCCATTTCCCACATCCACGTAGCTGAGCAGCCAACATCGTCTGCGAGTGATGGTGCAAGAGCTTGGCTTCGCAGCTTGAGTAGGGTAAGAGAAGTTTATCAGGGGAGGGAAGAATGAATTATGGTTTGTGGAGGCCATATCCTTATGCTTGCCACAAATTTCTCGACTTGATCACCATAGTAATGGGGCCTGCAAGTTGTCAGGAATTTTCCATAAATTGGCCTGGGAGGGGATGCAGGTGGCCATGTGGCCAAGCCACACGACGTCCTTCAATCTAATCGCCATTAATTGCATCATGATCACCCACATATGGGTATCTATAAGTTGGTTTTTAAAAATATTCATATTGTGCATTATTATGAAGCCAAAACAATATTTATCATTTATGTAAATAATACATAAAGAATTCAAAAGATCAATGACCAGAAGAGAAAAATAAATTGATAGCGATGTTAATGTTATCCCTTTTTTGTTTTTGTGAACTATTTTGTACCTATATTTGGTAATTGGCTATTGTTTATTTATATCTTTGATTATAATTCCATTTCAAATTGGCATTGCCAAATGTGAATATAGTGTTAAATGGGAGTGCCAAAAGAAACTATCAAGTGTGATGTTATTTGGTTTCATTCATAATTATACTTTTTGTTTTCTTCCATGGGAGTTTTCCATTTTGAAACACATGGTTATACTTTCGTATATATATTAATTTTGTTTAAATCAAATTTCCAAATTTGAATGGCTAACCTAGAGAAACTATTTTATGAGGACATAGAAAAACAAATAAAATGATTTATGCTCTACTTGAAATTAATGTGTTGCCGAAGTAATGCCAAAATAATGTTTCTTTTTTTGTTTCTCTTGTTCACTATTGAAGACATTGTTTAAGCATTGCAAGTTTCTTTTCTAATCTATTGTGGCATGGTATATTTTTCCTTTTGTCATGTTCTTTATCTCATACAGGTGTACTCTAATAACTATTAATTTTAGTATTTGTTTAATGCTAGCTTAAAAACACATTCTACATTGAGTAATTACAAGTTGTGCACTATTCTAATCAAGCTTCCAAAGAATAGTGTATATATATATATATATATATATATATATATATATATATATATATATAGTGTGGTTCATAAACACTAGATATTGGTGGCCACTATGTCTATAGAAACTATCCGCGAAGATTCACTCAAAAAATCGCTTCCCATCGACTCATTATCAGAGCCTAACCCCAAGAAAGTCGAAGAAAATTGACTTTGTGACCTCTCGTTAGCAAGGTGCTTTAATAACATGAACTTGACCCATACATATATATATATATATATATATATATATATATATATATATATATATAGATATATAATATTTAGTATGCTAAATATAATAGTTATTTTACAATGATTTTATACACTAATAAAATTTACAAGAGTTGAAATCCATTCTCTTGGCCATTATTTTTATATATATCAAAATTACATTTAAGAATTTAGTGCAACTATTCTCTTAAAATTTTCATTGTAGATCACCTGATATATGCAATATCCTAAAGCATAATACTAGATCTACTTCTACCATAAACTTAGCAGAAGCTTAAACAGATATGAGCATCATCAACCAAGAACAAAGATAACTGAGAATGAGAAGTAATCAACCATAACATCGAAGATATAACACTGGGGAAAGCACCAACCTAAAACTCCAACTCTGTATTATCATACAAGTGGAAATCTTGTTCAAGTTACAAAAAGAATCATCTCTCATGCTATCCTGCTCTCTCTGCAATCAAACAATACAGCTCACAGACTCAATAGACATAGAATATATCTTCCTCAAGCCCTCCAAGGCTCCTATTTCCTTGCACAGTTCTGATTGGGGTCCAATGATGTCACATATGTGGATTGGCCTCATCACACTCACTGTAACCTCTGATCCAACTGCGCAATCATTAAGGAATATATCTTTTGTATAAATATACCTTTTGTATAAATTTACTTTTAATTTTATTTTAATAAAATAACTAACTATTAATTTAATAAAAGCCTCAGCTTAATTTACAAATTAGTTTTTTCCCCCTTTTTCCTGTGACCGGTCAAACTAGTCGTTTCCTCATCTAATATAGCTGTTAGTCAATTTAGCCATTACCTGGTCAATAATTATAGCCGTTAGAAGTTCTGCTTTGACTATTCAACATGCATTCTGGATCTGATTCTTCATCTTGTCCTGACGATGAACCACACTGGTTGGTTCGAAATGTGTCGACATATATTCTATCATGTGATTTTAGCCGAAGAATTCTCTTAATAATATTCCTTCTGCATGCAAGGAATATTCACAATGGAATATTCTTGCAACTGACAGTACATTGTCCCTCCATCTGATCTCAACTGGGTCTCTAAATGCACTGACATGCATGAGTTATCCATGAGTAAATACTCAGTTATCTGAAATACAGTAGTTACATGCATGCAAGCATTAAATAACTGAACTCTCATTAATTTAACAAACTGTTAAATTAATCTAACTGGACTTGACTCAGTTAACTGAGCCAACTAATTGCAACTCAATATTACAACTCACTCATATCTCTTTAACTGATGGATAAATCCCTCAATCAAAGGAGAAATTGTTGCATGTCCTCACATAGACTTCATGTTCATAATTCCTTAACTAATTAACTCAAGATGAATTATTAATCAATTTACTAACAACTGTTAACATCAAATTCGAATTTTACTTCATATGTTTAGTCCAGGGACTGACTAAAATAAGAAGGGATCCCGAAATGCTATTTTTAGAAAAGCCATTTTTAGCGCTTTCACTGAACTGCTATTTAGAGTCGGGCTATTTATAGCAGTGCTATTTTTAGCATTTCTTGTTTCACATTTCAATACTCCCTCTCAACATGAAAGGGATTATCAGTAACCCCAATCCTGTCTTTGTGGAACTCGAACTTGCATTTTGAAAATGCCTTAGTCAAAATATCTGCATCCTGCTCCTCGGTCGAAACATACTGTAACATCATGATCCTCTTGACCACACAGTCCCATAGATGATGGTAACAGATATCTATATGCTTGGACCTGTCATGAAACACTGGATTCTCAGAGTTTTATGCAACTCTGATTATCATAGTATGTCACTGTAGGATCCATCATCTGACCAAACAATCCCACTAGAATCTTCTGCATCCAAATGGCCTCGTATGCTACCTGACTGGCAGCCATGTATTCAGCCTCTGCTAAGCTACCAAGAAATTGCAGCTGAACCAAGGTTGAAGATTCCTCCAGAAGTGCTCTTCTGGTCTAATGGACTACTAGCCCAATCCGCATCTGTGAAGCCTTGCAACTTCACTCCCTCTATCTATTTGTACCATAATCTTACTATGTAGTGCCTCTGAGATATCTCAACACATGCTTCGCTTCCTTCCAAAACAGCTTGGTAGGTTGAACCATAGCTTGACTTAGTTGATTCACTACAAAGCATAAGTCAGGTCGTGTGTTCACCAAATACATAAGTGAACCCACCAGTGGTTGATAAATAGTAGAAGCTACTACCTCACCTGAAGTAGCATCCTCCTTCCTCCAGTTCCCAACTAGAGGAGTCTGCATGGGTTTACACTTCTCCATGTGAAAGCGCTTGAGTATCTCATTGGCATACTTGCCTTGAGACACAAATACTTCCCCATATTTCTGCCACACTTCCATGCCTAGAAAGTAGTGCATGAGGCCCATGTCCTTCATCTCAAACTCTCTTGCAAGGTCCTCCTTGCAAGATTTGATCAGCTGATCATCACCTATCAAAATCAGATCATCAACATAAAGTACAATAATCAATGGCTTACATTCTACCATGATGTGGTAAAGGTTCGCATCTGCTTCACTCTTGGTGAAGCCCAATCCGGTGAAATAGCTGTCGATCCTGGTATACCAAGCACGGGGTGCTTGCTTCAACCCATACAGTGCTCGCTTGAGTCAGCAAACATGCGACTCACGATCGAAGGTCTCAAATCCTTCGAGCTACTCAATGTATACCTCTTCCTCAATCTTCCCATTGAGGAACGTCATCTTCACATCCATTTGATAGATATTCCAACCCATCAGAGCTAGTAGAGCTAGCATAGATATGATAGATGAGTACCTTGCTACGGGAGCAAAGGTCTCATCGTAGTCGATCCCCTCAACTTGTGAGAAACCTCAAGCAACAAACCTTGCCTTGTGTTTCTCAACACTGCCATCAGCTACCTGCTTTACCTTGTAAAGCCATTGGGAACTAACCACTGACTTGTCCCAAAGTCTAGGGACAACATCCCACACACTGTTCCATATGATAGAATCATACTCTTCTACCATTGCATCAACCTAGATTGGTTGCTGCACTGCCTCCTGAAAAGAAGAAGGTTTGGTCGCTACACACTCCCCAACTAGGGCCATGTAGCTAGTGTATCTCTCGGGAGATCTCCTCTGTTTGCACTGAGAGTATGGCAGCCCCACATTCTCTCTCGCATCTAGCATCAATCTGGGAGCTTCCCATGAGCGTTTCTACCTGTCTCTGGAAGACTCTCCAAGAGTGGTGGTTTCCACTACTGGATCCTCTACATGTGGTTGATCCACATCATCAGGAGGCTCCTCCTCCTTTTGAACTAATTGTTCCTCATCTCCATGCAAATTGAGCTCCCTCTCAAGTGACACTCGCATGGCTCTCTGCTCATCGAACTTCAAATCCCTGCGCACTACGGGCCTCTCACTGGCAGGCAGAAACACACGATAGTTGTGGGGTGTATCTGTGTACCCCACAAGCATCCCCAACTCAGCTATTGGGTCTAGCTTCTTCCGAGCATCTTTGGTCACATGACAGTAAACTAATGATCCAAAGATGCGGAAGTGACTCACATCTAGTTGCTTCCCTAAAAAATCCTCCATAGTGTCGTCATCCCCAAGATACGATGATGACTTCTGTTATGAAGGTACACCACTGTATTGCATGCCTCAGCCCACAAATGAAGTGGTAGGCTTTGGTCATGCAACACTGCTCGAGCTGTTCCCACCATAGATCTGTTCTTCCTTTCGGCCACCCCATTCTATTGTGGGTTATGAGGTGCCGTTAGTTCCAGCTTAATTCCTTCTGCAGCACAAAAGTCTTTAAACTGCTGGGAAACATACTCTCCACCATTGTTGCTACACAAGGCTTTTACTTTCTTTCCTAATTCTTTCTCTACCAAGGCTTTAAACTCACAAAACCTCAAGAAGGTCTGATCCTTCTTTTTCATAAAGTAGATCCAACGTCTACGAGAAAAATCATCAATAAAAATAACATAGTACCTTTTCTTAGCGGTGGAGGCTGTAGGGAATGGTCCACATACATCTGAGTGAACTCGCTCCAAGATTGCTCCAGCTCTATTATCCCAATCTTGAAGGAAGCTTTTGCGTACTTACCCAGGGTGCATCCTTTGCATGTATCTGTTTGCTCCAGTTTTCCCTTGGGTAAGTCGGTAGAAATTTGTTGCATGATCTTCAAGGCCTTGTGATGCAAGTGGCCTAGTCTTCTATGCCACAGCTCGCCAACATCTTGGCTTTGCACCACCTCTGCTTTGGAACTCAGTGCAGCACAGTCATCTACCTCCAGCTTGTAGAGATTCTTTACTCAAATCCCAATTCGCTTGGTCTGTCCGGTGCCGATATGCCTTAGGAAAACTTTTCCTTTACTAAAGACTACATCATAGCCTTTATCTTCTAGCATAGCAACAGACACAAGATTCTTTTTCAGACCTGGTACATACTTAACAACGGATAGGGTGAGAGGAGCACCATGCTCCCTCTGAAACACAACTGTACTGTTGGGTGCAGGAATTGCACTTAAGCAAACTCCTCAACACTTAATTATCAACCCGGGGGATTCGTAAACTTAGAGATGAAGCACAGGCAATGCCAGAGATGGTATGAATTTTCCTGATAGAAATTCCTACTTTAAAGAAAAGCTTGCAGAATTGAAAGAGTAAAAGATAACTGAATCATCAAAGTAATCTAGTGCTGGAACAAGAAAGAATGCATTTGCAAAAGAGATTTAGAAATAAAGGAGCAATCACTCTAGCTGACTATTGATTAACTACTGAGTGTGTTTTTTCTTTAGCAGAGACACTTTAGCAGTCTCAACAGATGGGCCCTTCAAACCTGCTTATGTAAAGATGTCCTTCTCACAAGAATCGATCTTGCACTAGTGTAGTCTGCTTGCACTAGTGCAGGAACAACGATTTATGCAGAAGGTGTAAAATGATGTCTGTACTAAAAGCATTTTTTTCTTCGTGCAAGGGCTTGAACTTTCTCAAGTCCAAAGCACTCAGATCCAGTAACAAGAAACTAGTTCTTGTACCAGATCAGAGCTTCTTACACTTTAACTTTTAATTCTTGAAATCAATGCTTAATTACTGCAAGTGTTATGAAACCAAATTGCATACCAAAAAGATGAATGTTTATGAGTTTATCAAAGTACAAAAAATAGAGAAACAATCTTTATAATTTATCCTGTCATGAAATATTAGTGAAAGCAAGAAAGTTGTTAGAAGTAAACTAAAAAGGCTTGCTGCATCGCACAATCTTGCACTGGTGCAGGTTCAGTTCTTCTATTTTAAACCAGGTAGGAAAACCAAAGCAAACAAACTTGCAGAAAGTGAATAGCACACCAACGTGCACTGGTGCAGGTAATTTCTCTTGCTCAGACCAGGCGGGGAAAACCAATCCAAACGTGTAGAAAGTGAATAGCACACCAACGTGCACTAGTGTAGGTAATTTCTCCTGCTCAGACTAGATGGGGAAAACCAATCCAAAATCAGATGCAGGGAAATGAAATTTACTTACTTCATGTTGCAGATCTGCTTTCACTCAAATAGAAATTCAGATGCTGTAAATTAAATCACACTTGGCAGTTTAAAACATAAATTACAAGAACAAAAAATAGGGAGAACGTGCTGGGTTGGCTGGGCCCTAGCCAACCAACATGTTTCCCTTTCAAATAGAAACGCTGCTCAGCACTATATCAATTCATCAGCTGTCAAACATAAGGAAAACACGATTTATGAACATAAGGCGGAGCTCCCTTTCTTATTAAATCATAAAGGCAAATACATGATGAATTACAGAGTCCAGCCCAGATTTGGGCGATACCAACAAAACAAAACAACACTGTTGTAGCGTCGCTCCTCCACCGTCCTCCTTTCTACGTGCATCATTTCTCCTTTTATAATCTTTCATAATGATTAAACAAGTTGTTCCTTTGCAAGGAATATGGGGATTGAATCCTAACCAATTCTAATTACATAGTATAACAGTACAACCGTTCCCATATTAAAAGAATGAATATTTAATACGAATTTTCCAATTCTAGGATTTTTCTAGAATTCTGGAAAATTTGGTAATTTTAACAAACTGCCTCCAGAGCGCCCTTTGGAAAATGGCCCATGTCTTACTCAATTTCCTATACTAGGAAAAAAACCCATGTCGCGGAATTTCTTTATTTACCTTCATCTGCATAAAAACCGAGGCGGAAGTTGGCAGTCTAGAAACTTGTTGACTATGTTTTCTAGAATTCTGGAAAAAACAGTCTTTTTTTATAAAAGTTCTTCAAAGACCTGTTCATAAATTTTGGAATACTTTGAATCTTAGGAAACGGTTTCGGTTATGGGTAATTGGTTATATTTGTGAAGAACCCATTTGCTCAGATTTCCATAATTCACTTCCATTTGCATAAAAACCGAGGTCAAACTTGGCCATTTAGAAATTATGCAGATTTTGAGCAGACTTATTAATTTGCAATGCTGGTGCAGGAATGTGTTCTGCAGGAATCCTTCCGGTACTAGTGCAAGAATGTGTGGTGCAGGAACTTCGCCTCTATCAGAATAGGCATATAACCAACTTTGTAAACTTGCAAACACACAATCTATTATTAAATATGCCTTTAATGTTTAAATCTCATTAAAGCAAAGGAATAGCAAATACTTACTTATTATCTCCGAGAATGCACAAAACTATGACAATGACTAGTCAAGCTAGACAAAAGCATGAGTGATTTCAAGTAAACGGTGATATAAAGCAAGGCAAAACAGAAGCCCAACATGTACCTTCACCTGAGACACGGTACCTTCCATCATCGCCCATCTCGATCCGCATCTAGAGATCCTTCTCCTCCAATGTACTGAAAATATTCTTATCACCCGACATGTGGAAAGAAGCTCCACTGTCCAGGTACCAAACACATCCCACCATGGATGAAACCATGCATGCGATAAGGGAGAAATCCAGCTCAAACTATGAGGCTAATGCATCGCCATCAGATCCCAACCCTTCTTGGATTTCTTTTGTGGAAAATTCATTGCATAATGGCCCACTTCATGACAGTGAAAGCATCGCACTTTCGACTTATCAACCTTCTTCCCACCATGAGAAGATTTGGATTGGGACACCTTCCCTTTCCCTTTCTTAGCTTTACTCGCTAAAGCTAGATTTTCTTCATCATCTTGTTTTGATGAAGATCCATCCCTAGTGCTTCGCCTTATCTCCTCCTGCATCAAATCCGACCAAAGTCATTCTCAATTTGGCAGTTTCTCTCTTCCATTAACTGAGTCCTGGTAGCTATGCTAGCTCTTAGGAAGATCGAGGAGTGCAAGACTCACCATGTCATCATCAACTGTCACGATCCTACGCTTCCAAGCTCATCCCTGCAGGTGGTGAGCTTATTCAGGAACGTAGAGATTTTGTCGCCCTTTTCGCACTTGATCTTTCGAAGCTTGTCTTTCAATGCCAGCTTCCTCTGATCGCTGCTATTCTGATAAAGATCTTTCAATGTTTTCCACATCGAAATTGGAGTCTCCTTCCCATGGAGGCTCAAGACAATGTGATCTCGAACTTCCTCTAGGAGGATTCTCCTTGCTATATCCACACACATTTTCCATTCCACCAGTTGAGTAGCATCAGTCGATTTTTGGACTTCTTGATCAATGAAGTCCTTTAGACCGTTATCTTCTAATACTGGCTCCATGCGATCCTTCCGGGCTATATAATTCGAACTGCCATCAAGGGCATATTCGAGTCTTAAATCACTGAACGACATAGGTGAAATAGATGTGATAAGAACTTAATTCAATATTCAGAAACCAAACTTCGAACTTCTCCTGCTTGTATACTATTCTTCCTTAATCACTTTGCTCCGATACCATGTAGAATTTTCACTATAGATCACCTGATATATGCAATATCCTAAAGCATAATACTAGATCTACTTCTACCATAAACTTAGCAGAAGCTTAAACAGATATGAGCATCATCAACCAAGAACAAATATAACTGAGAATGAGAAGTATTCAACCATAACACAGAAGATATAACACTAGGGAAAGCACCAGCCTAAAACCCTAACTCTGTATTATCATACAAGTGGAAATCTTATTCAAGTTACAAAATGAATCAGTTCTCAAGCTATCCTGCTCTCTCTGCAATTAAACAATACAGCTCACAGACTCAATAGACATAGAATATATCTTCCTCAAGCCCTCCAAGCCTCCTATTTCCTTACACAGTTTTGATTGGGGTCCAATGATGTCACATATGTGAATTAGCCTCATCACACTCACTATAACCTCTGATCCAACTGTGCAATACTTAAGGAATAATATTCTTTCTGCATGCAAGGAATATTCACAATAGAATATTCTTGCAACTGATAGTACACTGTCCCTCCATCTGATATCAACTAGGTCTCTCACTAAACTGACATGCATGAGTTATCCATGAGTGAATACTCAGTTATCTAAAATACAGCAGTTACATGCGTGCAAGCATTAACTAACTAAACTCTCATTAATTTAACAAACTGTTAAATTAATCTAACTGGACTTGACTCAGTTAACTGAGCCAACTAATTACAACTCACTCTTATCTCTTTAACTGATGGATAAATCACTCAATCAAAGGAGAAATTGTTGCATGTCCTCACATAGACTTCATGTTCATAATTCCTTAACTAATTAACTCAAGATGAATTAATTAATCAATTTACAAACAATTGTTAACATCAAATTCGAATTTTACTTCCTATGTTTAGTCCAAGGACTGACTAAAATAAGAAGGGATCCCGTAATGTTATTTTTAGAAAAGCTATTTTTAACACTTTCACTTTTTACCCATTGTAGCTAAGATCCACAATGGCTGAACTACTATTTATAGCCGGGAAGTGCTATTTTTAACATTTTCTATTTTTAGCATTTCTTGTTGCACATTTCAACAATTCTCACTTTTATTCAGCAAATATTAAAATTTTATGCCATTATTACTAATAATGTTACTAAACTCTTAGTCATTTTTCATCTCTCTAAGTATCTAATAAAACATTGTTAAAGTGAACCAGCACTACAAGGTTATCAATTGATCATGTTTTCGTATGAGAAAGAACAATCAAATCCAAATTGAAAATATTCCTTATATTATCTTAAGTTTTCAATCTCAAAAATATATTGAAGAAGCATGTGGTGAATATTCACATTTGGTAATTCTAAAATGGAATATAGTGGTGATTCTAATGTTTATAATTCCACTATTCTGGTGAAAATAGTGGTGATTCTAATTCCGTTCAATTTGACATGGGCATGATGAGTAAAGTAAGACCTACTCATAATCAAGTGTTTTCTAGAATTTGTATATATAAGACAAGGTAGCATTGTGGATAGAGAATAATAAATGAACCTATATCTGTCTCTTATTATGAACTATAATTTATCATAATTTAAGATAGTGACTAGTTACAAAATTGGAGTTTTAAAGGAATTGACTAGAAAACATGGTGCACACTACCAACTATGACTTATGAATAAATCCAATAGTTCAAATAAATCAAAGTAACAACTCAAAGGATTCACCATTATACAAAATTGCATGTAAAAGAATTCAAGTCAAAAGAAAGGCAATAAGTTTAGGAACTACACTACCTTTATTATCCAGGTAGTGTGTCAAAGGATTCACCATCATACAAAATTGCATGCAAAAGAATTCAAGTCAAAAGAAAGGCAATAAGTTTAGGAACTACACTATGTTTATTATCCAGGCAGTGTTACACATTTGATATGCATTTGACTTCTAATTAGTTACAGTTTATTTAAAAATTAAATTATGATCTCTAAACTAAATATAAGAAAACAATTCAAATTATTATTTTTAAATATCATTTTTTTGCATTTATCACAAATTTTATTGGCTGTAACTTATTTCTCTTATTATATAATCATTACTGATTTGATGGGTAGTACTCCTCTGGTAATAGATGGTTGTACAACCGAGCTTGTTGTACAACCTAATGCTTGTATTTCGCTAGATGCTTTTAATCATTTACCTATTCTATTAATTTGAATCGATAATGGTTTGTGGGTAATTCTTATTTCCAACCTCATAGAAAAGTTATTGTGCCTGACATGCGCCCTCGATAGCCACATATAACACGCTGTTTTTTCCTTTTTCTCTAATCATCACCGCGCGCCTGTTATATTTGGCTATCAGGGCCATGGTTTGTGTGACTCATTTGCGATATGTAAATCCTAATCCTTTAAATGTTACGTTGGGTGCCGGACAAATTTCAAAATGTTATCTGAGAGTGTATCACATCACGCAGTATGATGTATCACCTCACAAGTCTGCCCGAAATTTGTTTTATATTGGGATCCTTAAAACCTTTCCTAAAAAGCTTTGTTGCGTGTACATTTTTACAGACAGAGGTGTGCATTCGAATAAGTAGTATGAATATCAAGGTTGTAATAATATCATTGTCCATTAACCATTCAGAATAGAGTAGAGTCTATTGTACTTAGACTTCTTCATGTAACTATTGTAAAAAAATGCCTACTATTCCAATTGACCCACTAACTATATAATTATTTTTAATATAATTTTTCTGCAATTAAATGTATATATAGTTTCTAACTCTTTATTGTTTTGTTATTTTTTTGATACTATCCTACAGCTAATCGAGTTTTCCCACATTTACGACATTTCCAAGAAAGAAGGAAGCCATATTTTGAGTTGAGAATTAGTAAAATCGCGTTGAATTGCCTTTAGGAATTTCGAATTTCATTTATAAAACAAAAATAATGTTCGTAAAAGTGATGCTTTGAAATACATTGATTTTGATTTTTTATTGTTTTCACTTTGCTTTTTTTTGTTTATATATATGATAATATTTTTATATATTTAATTGGATGATTATTTAATATGAATTCTATTCTAAATTTAATTTAATAAAGAGAATACTAATAATATTTTTCAATTATTTTAAGTATTTTTTTAATTAAAAACTATACCATTTTATATATTCCCTAGATACTAAATATTTTTTTTTTTTTTTTTTCTTTCTCGTTAAGACTATGCTATTCTATTATGTACATAAACAGGAAAACAGTTACAGTCATGCGGTCATATCGCCAGAGGCCAAGGATGGCCTTCTGGACTGACAGTGATCAGAAAGAACCCCCCACACCTGTGCCCCAGCATCAGAGAAAACCTCACCCACGCAGGGGCCTTAACACATAGACAAGTCACCCACGCAGGGGCATCACCACTGAGACTAATCACCCGCGCAGGGGTGTCACCACTGAGACCAACCACCCACGCAGGGGCGCCACCACTGAGACCAGTCACCCACACAGGGGCATTAAACCGTTGAGGAGCAGTAAAAACGAAAATTGACATCCCATGCAGGGGCACAAAAAAGGAAAAGACGACTATCATAAGGAGCCCTTGCATGGGCATTGACAAACATTGAACATGAAAATTCACAAACCAAACAAAAACAACCACATTATACCGAGGGCCTTTGTAGCACGCGAAGCAAAACTTAAGAGAACCTGAGCAGCATCTGAAGAGGAGAACCGGAACGAACGGGCTACTATTCGTCCGGTTCCTCCTCAATGATCCAGCACATACCTTCCGGGAGAGGGTCCCATGCTGCTTTGTTCTTCTCTGGCGGAGGAGCTGCTTGAGTCGAAGGTTGAATGTCAGCATGTTCTGGGCGAACCTCTGGCAAAGCTTCAGCGTCCCCAGAGCTTCCAGCTTGGTGCAGCTTTGTGTTGGGTTGTTCCTCGTCCTCCTCCTTCGGTTCTTCAAGAAACAGGACCGAGACATGGGCGTTGATGCGAGAATTGCCCTGGGAATTGCTAAAGGAGAACACTGCCGTTCCAAACGCAGGTAGCGGAGCCGAATCCGGATCTGGATTGCTGGAGTCCACGGAGTGGCTCGCCTGGATGTGGTTAGTCTCTGCAACTTGGTGGCATAGACACCTACAGCAGCGGGAAGGGGGAATTGCCACTGAGGGGCGAGAGGACCCGCCTCTGGTGGTGCCTCAACGGCTAAGGAGGCGCTGTCGGGGCCTGACCATGTTTCCACTGATTGCAGGAGAACGAAACAGAGCAGGATAAGAGGAGTCAGAGAAATTGAGACCTGAAACCACCCTCTCAGACCTGAAACCACTGTCAATTGCCAAAGGGGCGACGTGAGCATCAGCCCTGTGAGCCGTCGACCATAAACCCACTCCCGAAATCTGAACTCGACCCAACACATAACATTCCAAGGCCTCACCATTCTTATGCTCCTCTGCTCTTCCTCGAATTCCACAAGCCATAACTGCACTCTGAATGCGAGATCGAAACCCAGACAGAGCAATGAATTGCTGTCCCTTACCGCCCCTGCACCCACGCTTGAGCTCCATGGCGGCGGATCGCAGTAAATGCGAGACTTATACTTAGGGCTGCCCATGGTGACCATGTGGCATCGCCTTCTCCGCTATCATGTCACCCGCATCCGGGGTCCTAGATACTAAATATTAAATACTACCAAGGTAAATATTAAATTGGTGTATGAGACCTCTAAATCAATTTTGTAATTAAAACTTCACTTTTATTATCTTTAAAATTAGATATAAATATAATCCCTATAATTTTACGACTGTTACGAATTATTCTCAGTTTAGTTAACCTATATGGAAGTATTTTAGAAAAGAATATTAACATAAGGCTTAAAAGCTATGGAAAAAGAGCTAAATGCCAAGTTAGCTCTAAAGACTATCATACAACATGTTGTCATTTTTATGCTTAAAATCATTATAGAGGAGATTCAATAATAAATCCAAACTCATTTATTTTTCCATTGATTTTAGAAAAACTATTGAAACTCATTTAACATAGTTATAAATTAAATCTTTAATTAAATTGTTAAATTTATATTTTAGTAAAAAATAGTTTACTCTGGTATAAAAATGTAATATATATATTTTATTATTTTTTAAAATATATATTTATTACTTAAACTTTTAATAATTTAAAATGTTTTATTTGATATATCCTTAATTTATATTTGAAGTTTGTTAACTTAAATTTAAATAAAATATAATATAAGAAAAAACCATTTCCATAAAACAATTTCAATATATATAACATTTATATGATATTTACTAGTAACAAGGGAATCATATCTAAGCAAGGGTAGTAGTAGAATACCATATCTATGCATATCATACTTTTGCTTAGTGTCATACCCATATTTGAAGTCAAGAATAAGGGAAGCATATGTAGTAGATCTAATCTAAACCCTCAAATTCACATGGTCATGGGTCATCCTAGTAATTATTAATTGGTTACCATCATCAAGGCAAAGTTTTTACTTCAATTTAGATGCATTTAAACTAAGCTGCAGGTACTCACTATAACATAATTATCTCTCACATGTATATGATTAAATTAGTAAACTATTATTTTGAATTTTGTAATAAATGCATAAATTCTCTTTGAAATCAGCTTAGTACCCATCGAGAGCAATTATTATTCATTAAATACAATCCAACTAAAATCCTAACCTTGTTGTCCTCATAAAAAATTATACAAACTTAACATAGCCAAATAAAGTTTATTATGAAAGTCATAAAAGTTTAGAACTTATATAACTTAAAGCCCACAATTCAAACAAATTAGTTAAATAATACAAAAACTCACATTTCCTTCTTTATATGAAGCATCATATTTCACATTTACTTACTACATATGCGCTTGACGCATTTTGTTCAAATGTGAGAGCTGGTTAATACCTTTCAAAGTTCAAGAATTAAACTAAGCAGGAAATGCATGATATTCGACCTTGCTTGTTTACAAAATAAAAGGAACTCTGTGACATATTTTCTTCTAATCAAAAAATTATATAGAAAATTATGAAAGTAAATGACCCACAATTGTATGTTCAATCACTCCTAATGATTTGACCCTCTGCATCCACCAAAGAACACCTATATTGATAACTATTGTCATCATGCTAGAAGTTTGGTGTTATATCTGGCCCCAAAAATATAAATAATAAAACTTCAACTAGTTTTCAAAAAAAAATTAGAAAGAATCCATCAAGACCTTCAAAAGTATCTAAAATATACTATTTGTTAAAGATATTGGTAGGATTTTTTATTATAAAAATAAATAACAAGGTTAGGCCTTCCATAGATGACGCATAGGTACTAATTAAGCATGTTGCTTAATAAAAATTCAAAGTTATGGCATAAAATAATATATTTAAGCAAGAAGCAACCAAACCTAAACCAAGCCAGCAAAATTTCACGAGAAAAAATATTGAAAATTATAAGAGAGCCCATAATAGGGTTTAGGTAGATACAAATTATTCATTATAGCTATTTCTTCTAAGTTTTCCAAAATACCTAACTTTAAATGCACCATATAGTATACATGTTTAATGAACTTTAACTA
The DNA here is from genome assembly GCA_031772625.1 of Pinus tabuliformis. Lineage (NCBI taxonomy): Eukaryota > Viridiplantae > Streptophyta > Pinopsida > Pinales > Pinaceae > Pinus > Pinus tabuliformis. Next base: position 943,689,307 of record CM062816.1, on the reverse strand, counting down.
ACACAATAAACATGGTATATTTCTAGAAAATAGAACCTTAACTTCAACATATGGAAATCCACAAAATACTTCTAGAAGAGAGGACTTGCTAGCTATGATTTCTATACCACTATAAGGAATGTGTGTCATTTCTCACCATCTAGGCATTAAAAAGATGATGAAAAGAAGAACATATCCATTCTCACACTCTAAGCATGGGGTTGATGAGGTTAAAATAGAAGAATGAAACCATTATATACATATATTAATACATGTTAATAGTTAAAATGGCATTGACATTAAGGATTCTATTTGAATACATAAGTATATAAGGCTTACAAATAAAATATAATGTACTAAAAATAAAACTAGCAAAGTGAGGTACATATCTTTTACGATATAAATAACAATGAATTGTTTTTAGTTTCCTACCTGACAATGAGCCACTATTTACATACCAAATGCACCTAATAAACAATGTTTTAAATGAGTATGTGAACAAGCTTATACTTTAGCTTTTGTATGATATCCTTATAAAGTCTAAATCAATAGATTATGAGAAGCAATATTATCTAGATCTTGATGAGGAGCATTATTTTCTAGGCATTGAAGTTGAAGACTAATTAGAATTTAAACAAATAAAATGAACATGAGAACCTTTACACACTTGTCATCATGAACAAGAACACCTAGTTATCGATCATGAAAAGGGACTACTTGAGAAAGACCTACAAAATCTAAGCAAATCAAGATTAAGAAACAAATAGAAACATGACTAAATTTTCTTATATTTCCTTCAATATTTCACTGAAATCTATATTGATATAGATTTTTTCTTTTATGTAGATTAAATATGGCATGCATTATAAGGCTACAATATTACCATAAGTAAAGACAATATAAGTCATCATATGATATGTAGAAATTCCTTGTAGATTCAAACTACAAATTGTAATATGCTAAAACAATTGACTTGAATATACTCTACTCATCGGCAAAAACAATAATTGATTGATGAAATCATGAAGTATATAAGAGAAAGAATTTAGTCACACATAACATAATGATTTTCTAGGGAAAGTTGCAGCTAAAAACCCATGCTATCTGTATATTTCATTAGTCAAAGAATCTGGATGAATACAATATGATCTACTCAACCTTGAGCTCAACCTGCACAAGTATTTTCTATGCTCTGCCTGATTGATTGCCTTTTGCAAATACTTAGCCAAATTTCCAAGCCTCCTATCTCCTAATTCCTTGCATGCCCAAGTCCTTATTTCCTTGTGTTTTTCCCTTGGGAATTATCTCGCATTTAATTGGGAAATTCTACAATTATGAATTGTGCAATCCTCATAGGTCTTCCTTTAATTACATGCACCATTAGTTTAATTTAGATGATTTTACAACTAATAGTACATTTTCCCTTAACTCAAATATCAACTGGGTCTTTCTCTGGTCTGACATGCATGAGTTAATTATGAGTGAATCTTCATTTTATTGTTTGATCACTGCAGGTAGCACCACACTGCACTTTAGGCAACACCCCACTGAACTTTAGGAAACACCCCACTAAACTTCAAGAAACACCCCATTGAACTTCAAGCAGCACCCAACTGAACTTTAAGAAACACCTCACTACTACAGGTAACACCCAACTACTGTAGGAAACACCCCACTATTGTATGTTGCACCCCACTACTGGACCTCCCACTAATTCCTCCATTAGTTGGAACTAGTTTAATTGACTTTAACTCAGTTAGACTGAATTAAATAATTACAGCTCAAAATAAACTCAACTAGTCCTCCCAATTGTAGGAGACTCTTTACATGACTCTAGTTAGATCCTCAAATTGAATTAACTGAGCTAACTAAGTCAAATTAACTTAGTTAACTAGTACAAGATGTCATGAGATGTGGAATTACAATTCCCAATTTAATTCAAGGAAAATTTAAATTCGAATTTTTCTTGATGTTATTTTCAACACTCCCTTTAAACAAGAAAGGAATTCAAATTTATCCCGATCCAATACCTTTGGAATGTTTTGCATGAAACTCTTGTCATTGATGTTATTGTCACTGCAACATCTGCAACCAAAAATCATGCAAAAAAAATAAAGTGAATCAACTGTGTCTGCAACTATCTACTAGTAAAATTGTGTTGTTGTTGACTCTGCTATTGGGCCTCCTATTATGTTGTCAACACTTCTCTACACTCCTCAGTATCTGATAGACACTAATCCTCCTGTTACAGAATACTATGGGCCCTCGTAGCAAGGTATTTATCCATGAGACAAAAAACACCTCAAAGGATCCTGCCCAATTTCTGAAACTTTTGGACTAAGGTTTCATATCACCCCACTTCACACCTAGAGGTATGGTTGCATGTTCTCCTTCTGCCCACTTGGCTTCAAATTTCCCCTTGCTGGGGGTCTTTGCTTGAGTGTATGTCTCCACTTGGTCTCCTCCCTTCTTCTCCAATTGTGGCTACTCCACAACTTGTTGAGGTTGCTTTTGAGGCTGCATATTGAGAGGTAATTCATTCTCCCTCTCAACCACCAAGTCTCTAACCTTTACCTTGCTCCTCAAGGCTTTACATGCATGAGCTAAATATAATCTACTCATACTGTTGTTTCTACTCCTTTGTTGTTGCTTCGGCACTGTTGTTGCAACTACTACAATAATGAGTCTGATCTCCCCATATCCTAAAGTACTAGCTTCCATAGAGCTACTCCCTTTGAAACTATACTCCCATTAATTTTTGATCTCCCTGTGGGAAATATTGTTGCTCCTCAATCTACCAATATTAATGATTAAAACTTATTTTTGTGTCACTAAAAATGGCTCATTGATCTGCCCACTAGCAACCTTCTTGCTCCATTAAGAAGTTTGCACATAGGGTCTTCTAGATCTGCCCTAAGCTAGAGCTCCATCAATCTACAAGGACAACTTCGAATTCTTATCTTCTATAGTGTTTTTATCTCTGATAACATGTAGAAATTCATTGTAGATTCAATCTACATATTGTAATATGCTAAAACAATTGACTTGAATCTACTCTACTCATCGACGGAAACAATAATTGATCGATGAAATCACAATGCATGTAAGAGAAAGAATTCAATCAAACATAACAAAATTATTTTTTGGGTAAAGCCACAGCTAAAAACCCATTCTATATGTATATTGCATTAGTAAAATAATTTGTATGCATACAATATGCTCTGCTCAACCTACACAAGTATTTTCTATCCTCTGCCTGACTGATCACCTTTGGCCAATACTTAGCCAAACTTCCAAGCCTCCAAGCCCCTAATTCCTTTCATTCCCAAGTCCCTATTTCCTAACGATATTCCCTTGGGAATGAGCCCCTATTTAACTGGGAAATTAAAATATTATGAATTGCACAACCCTCATAGGCCTTCCTTTGATTGCAAGCAACAAAGGTTTAATTTAGGTGACTTTACAACAGATAGTACACTATACATGAACTCCAATCTCAACTGGATATTTCTATGATATGACATGCATGAGGTAATTATTATTGAATCTTCAATTCACTGATTGATCACTGCAGGCAGCACCACATAACACTTCAAGAAACACCCCACTGAACTTCAGGGAGCACCCCACTAAACATTAAGTAGCACCCCACTACTACAGGAAGTGCCCCACTACTGCAAGTTACACCACACTATTGGACCTCCCACTAATTCCTCCATCAGTTGGAACTAGTTTAATTGACTTTAACTTAGATAGATTGAATTAAATAATTACAACTCAAATAAACTCAACTAGTGCTCCTAATTGTAGGAGATATCCTACATGACTCTAGTTAGAACCTCAACTCAAATTAATTGTGCTAAATAAGTCAAATTAACTTACTTAACTATTACAAGTTGTCATGAGATGTGGAATTACAATTTTATTCCCAATTTAATTCAAGGACAAATTAAATTAGGATTTTTCTTGATGTTATTTTTAACATTTCTTGTTGCTATTTTCAACATGATATTTGTCAAAATACTCATTACAGACTTCATGTATATTTTTATCCAACCTGTAATAGAAGCTACAAATATTGATTACCATTTGATTTGATATGCATTTAACAAAAAAGAAGAAGAAAATATAAGAACTTGATGAAAACATCGTTATAAATTATTTAAGGGTTGAGCTCATGAATTGGATGATTATGTTGCAATTTTGTTACTATCTTAAGAGAACTACTATATTTATTTTATCTCGTCTTAAGAATTCTTTAATCTCTAATAATGAGGCCAACCATAAGAAAGTGGAAGTTCATATGGATCCTTCCCTGACCTCACATCACTCTCATTTACCCATAGCCAATTTAATTAGTAAATAATGTGCATACACATCATAGTGGTAAAGAGGTAAAATAAAAATAAATACATAATACATCATAATGTTAAAGATAAAATAAAGAACACCAAAAGTACAAAGTATATGTCAAAATGAATCAATCATAGAACACATTTGTTTACAACAATATTTCCTCTTCGTTTTTCTTTAAAAAGTATTTTTGGAAGGACCACAATTTTGATGTTGGCATCTTCATCTTGATGCTCTTCTTCTCTTGATTTAGGTTGTTGTTGAGAATTCATGTTATTATTTGCATACTAGACTAAGGTCATATGGTACAAACTGGGTAATAACACCCTTTCCATGACACCCTACATCCTTCTCAACTTTCTTCATTCCACCTTCTTCTCTTCTTCATCTATTTCTCTTACAAGTGCAGGGTGAAATAAGAGAGGGGAGATTGAATCTAATATCAATCCACTTAAGCTTGATTCTCATCATGGACTCGTTGCATAGCTAGTCCATAAATAAGGTAGATTTTAATTTGTGAGGGGAGTGAGGCTCTACCTTCTAATGATCATAGCAAGGGCCACTCCATCTAGTTTTGCATGCTTGAGGTGCCTCTTCCCTAATAATCTTGATGTTGTCCTAAAAATGGGAAATCACCCCTATTTTTTTTTTTCCGAAATTCAGATGAACTCTAAACTAATAGTTAGGTATGCATGGTTGATAATAAACTTAGAAATAATAGCTTTTCTTAAAAAATTCCTCCCTTTTCACTCCATTCTTTTTTCCTTGGGCTTTTCATAACTTATAAATAATGGTTATCTTCCTTATCCCAAGGTATCCCCATTTGGGGAGTCATGAGACCCTACTAATCATTGGCTCATTCACTTGGATTACTAGGCCCTTAACGAATTCAATGTAGTCTTAGCTCTTGATGCTCTACAAATTGAGTGCAATTTCCATGAATACCCTAGCATCATATCCTTGTATCATGTTGTAGTGTTGATATGTTCCTAGTTACTTGGGAACTATGCCAAGACATCTCAAACCTAATTTAGGCCTCAAGTTCGATCTTGGGCTAGACAAAGTAGCCCTAAATCATTAATTATAACTTATTTTCCATCATTACTAAGCAAGAACCTACAACATAAGATGCACAAAATGATAGGTTTAAAGTGGTAAGAAATAGATAAAAGGGATGAGGGTAGAATGACAATAGACTTGAAATAAAAGCTATAAATTTCTTAGACCAAAGGGATTTTCATTAGGCATGGATTTGTTGGGAAAATATATGTTTATATTTCCAACATTAAATTCTTCAACTGGGATCCAACTTGGATCATGAACTTAGAGATGCAAGAAAAATATATGAAAGATTAAAGCACTAATTTATCCAAGTCTAATGTTGGAAATTAACACCCAAATAACATGTGCATAGGATAGAACTAAATGTCAATAAACATGTTGGCACTAAAATTTGTCTGGCAAGTCCTTGTCTCAAACTCCTTGGCACAACCTGAGAGTACAATATTTTTCTTTTATCAGACAATGTTCATGCACTCAATAGCAGGTTGGGTTTGAAAGGAAAAGCTTTCTAGTTCTAGTTTTTAATTCCCTAAAATAAAAGACTAAGAATCAAAAGACAAGGCCTTAAATCATAAATCAAAGTACTTTATGTTGGCATTATGGTACAAGTATTGTACTTGATGGCAACTCACTCAAGTGGCAAAACTCTGTTCAGGCTCTCAAAATGATGAAAATTACGAGGTTCGCAGGTGAATGGTTCAAAAGGTGCGGACCCGCAGGTTCGTCGTTCATGAAGTGCGGTCATACTCACAGGTTACCCGTTCAGAAAGTACGGTCCCCCAGTTCACTCACTTCAAGGCAGAGAAGTGTGCTCACGTGGGGTTTCTTATGTTTGGCCCGTGGTATTTAGCCCGTCGTTCATGATCCTATGGTTTTGGCCCGTGGTATAGGATCTATTTTAGCCCCAGTTTGGATCCCTTGTATTGATCATTGATGGTTTTGTCCCATGGTGTGAATAAGGACTTGACTATAAATAGGGAAGGAGATCTCTTGGCTGAGACATCTTTGAAAGTTGAATATCTTAAGATCTGAATTTTGGGTTATCAGTTTTAAAAGCTAGATCTAAATCAAGGTAAAATTTAAAGGCGAATCTATTGCTAAGTCGTGATCTCTCGGGCGCATGATCAGATCTGTGGATCTGACTGTTTGTGGTACATTGGAGGACTGTTAATTTGGCCCTAATCAGAGGTTCGCAGGCGATCTACAGCGTGAGTGCGGGGGTACGCAGTACAGAAGAGGGCGCAGTGCGGGTATACGCAGCGCAGCTGAAGGCACAGTGCGGGGTACGCAGTACAGAAGAAGACGAAGTGCGGGTATACGCAGCGCAGCTAAAGGCACAGTGCGGGGTACGCAGTACAGAAGAAGACGAAGTGCGGGTATACGCAGCGCAGCTGAAGGTGAAGTGCGGGTATCCGCAGGCTTATTTTGGTGAAGTTGCGGACCTGTTTTGAAATATTTGTTGGCTGCCTGTTTTCTATTTGCTGCTGTGATTTGGGTTTAGGTTACTGTTGATTTTCTGTTTACAGCATTCTGAGAAGTTTGGGGTGGCTCATTGGTTTGATTGTATAAGGGGATTGGTTGATTCACATGTACTTGATGTTTATTTGATGTTTAATGAGAAGTGGTCCTTGAAAGAAAAGAAGTAGGGGGTTGTAGCTCCCTTCCAGGGGAGACTGGAAAACGAGAGAGAGTTGTAGCTCTTTGCAGGTTGCAGCCTGCGTACTGGTAAAGGACTGCACCAGTACAAAATCATTGTAAAAGGAGTTTCTAATTGAAAGAAGATAGAGACATATTGCAGCAGGTGGTTTTCACCCACATTGGGTTTCCACCTTATATCTGGTGTTCTTTGGTGTGACTATCTGTTTTTCTTGTTTATGCTCATTATTTTATGACATACAATATCTGAAGAATAATTCAAAGTATAAATATATTGAAAAGAATTTGATAATACTGATTCACCCCCCCCCTCTCAGTATTATTTACAACAATTGGTATCAGAGCCAAGTTCTTCTGAAGGAGCTTGATCGCTTGAAGGAAGATCTATCATCATGAGCAACTACGAGAGGGAAGCATCAATCAGGCCACCGATTTTTGATGGGACATAATTCGTGTATTGGAATGTAAGAGTTACTGCCTATCTTCAATCTTTGGGTACAGAAGTCTGGGACATCATAGAAACAGGGTATACTTTTCCATCAGCTACTCCTACAGATCCAGTTGAGAAGAAGAAATATGAAACAAATGCAAAGGCAGTCAATACTCTTCTAGGATGTCTATCTCAATCAGAATTTGTGAAAGTTATGCAGTATAAATCTGCAAAAGAAATATGGGACAAGATTGTTCTGAGCTATGAAGGAGATGATCAGGTAAAACGTGCAAAACTTCAAACCCTCAGGATTCAATATGAAAATCTCAAGATGTATAATGATGAAAGTGTGGCTAACTATTTTCTTCGTGTGGATGAGATTGTTAATTGTATGAAAAATTTGGGTGAAGAAATAAAAGAGGCTGTTGTGGTTGAAAAAGTTCTAAGATCTTTGTCACCTAGGTTTGAATCTAAAGTTTCTGCTATAGAAGAAAAGGAGAATCTACAACATCTTAAAATGTCACAACTACATGGAATTCTAACTGCTTATGAAATGAGGAAAGGAGGTCCATATGACAGGAGAGAAGCTGCCTTCAAGGCTTCAGGCAAAGGAGAGTACTATGAATCAGGACATGGGTCAGAAGAAGAAGAAGAATCAAATTTTGTCAGAAATCTTCAACGGGGTGTTGGACGGTTCAGAGGTAAGTTACCCTTCAAATGCTTTTCTTGTGGAAGAGTAGGTCACTATGCTGCCAAATGTCCTCATAAGGATAAGATCGACAAGGGAAAGGAACCTATTAGATGGAACAAGAAACAGAATGCAAATAAGAAAAGCTACTACACTCATGAAGACAATGATGGTCTATCAAATAGTGATGAAGATGAACGAGGTAATGACTATAAACTTTTAATGGCCTTTGAAGATGATGATTACATGGATGCTATAGATGTGGATAGTTTTTATGAAGAGATATCTAGACTCAAGACATGTATAGAAGAAAAGAATGTGATCATTGATACTCTACAATCTCAAATTGATGAAAAAGAAAAATTTCTTGAAAAGTTAGAATGTGAAATTGTTGGCCTTAGAAAAGAAATTGAGAAAACAAAGGTTATTAATCTTAAGTTTGTCAAAGGATCTGAAACTCTGGATGAGATCATCAATGTACAGCGTTCTCCGCTAAACAAGACAGGTCTGAGGTATAATGGAGAAACATCTCAAGCATCCACCTCAAAGAGTTATCTTGATGCAGCAAGAAGGAATGAGCAAAAGCACAATGGAGATCACCAGGTAAGGCAGGGACGAATTACATCAAGAACAAACAAAGACTACCAGGTAACCTAGGGGCAATCTATCTTAAGGGTGAACAAAAGCTACAACCAGCCACAGGTAAAATCTTCTCAGTTTGCTTCAAGAATGGATGACAATAAGAATTACAATCATTTAGGCGGTAGATTTGATAACCGTAGAAGTTTCTTCAATGGCCAATGTTTCTCTTGCCATAACTTTGTTCACAAAGCAGTTCAATTTGTTGCATATAAAACAATCATGACCAGAGAAGCTCAAAAACAAAGAAGTATGACTAGGATTACAAAAAGGACCTATAACAACTTTTCGGCTCTTGAAAATGAAATTGAATGTTCTATTTGTATAACTTCGGTCATGAAGATTCTGAATGCAGGAGCAGATTTCAGCAGACAAAGGAACAGGCCTCAAGCACCAGAACATGGAGAATAAAGGAACCACAATCAGAAAGATGTGGGATAGCCTTTTATGCAGAGGGACAGGAAAATCTATGGTACATCGACAGTGGATGTTCGAAGCATATGACAGGTGATAAAGAAAAACTTGAATCATATTCTGCTTTAGAAAAGGGAAAGAAAGTTTCTTTTGGAAATGATACTCCAGCAGCTATAAAAGGAAAAGGCACAACTCAGTTGAAAGAAAAGGTCAAAGCTGGAAATGTTTTGTATGTTGATGGCTTGAAGCATAACCTTCTGAGTGTCAGTCAGATGTGCGATCAAGGAACCGAGGTAATATTTCGATCAAATGGATGTAGTGTTCGTGATCTTGATACAGGGAAAACAGTGATCAAAGGTAGAAGAACTCCAAATAATCTATACATATTTGAAGAAGGACAACAACAATGCTATTTGAGCAAGGATGATGAACATTGGTTATGGCACCGGAGGTTGGGACATCTAAGCTTTTCACAAATAAGGAAGGCATGCAAATATTAGGCAGTTCGTGGTCTTCCAGATATCAAAATTCCAGACAACACCATATGCAAATCATGTCAGTTTGGTAAGCAAACCAGAACCAACTTCCGGAGAAGGAAGGATCAGCCAGCAGGCCTCTTGAACTAGTCCATACAGATGTATGTGGTCCTTTCAGAACAAGGTCACCTCGAGGAGAAGAATACTTGATATTATTCATTGACGATTTCTCCAAGTTTGTTTGGTTAGGATTTTTGAAGCACAAAGGCAAAGCATTCGAAAAATTCAAATCCTTCAAAGCCTTGGTTGAAAATGAATCAGGTTACAAAATTAAGTGCCTCAAGTCCGACAGAGGTGGGGAGTTTACCTCAAATGAATTTTTCGATTTCTGTGAAGAACATGGGATAAGAAGGGAATTCTCTACAGCTAGAACTCCTCAACAAAATGGAGTGGTGGAAAGGATGAACAGAACAGTCCAACAAATGGCTCGTGCTATGCTTGATGAGTCTGGAACTCCCGCAACTTTCTGGGGTGAAGCTGCATATGCTGCGGTTGTTATTCTCAACAAAACAAACATCTGAGTGAACAGCACTCAAACTCCTCATGAGCTCTGGTATGGTGAGACTCCTTCGGTAAAGCATTTCAAATTTTTTGGGAGAAAATGCTATATTAAGAATACTGATGAGCAACTTGGCAAACTTGAACCTAGAGGAGATGAAGGCATTCTTCTTGGTTATTCTCCACACAGCAAAGCATATAAGTGCTACAATAAAAGACTTGGAAGAATTGTTGACAACATTGATGTAGTGGTTGATGAAAAAGGATACATTCCTAGGCAAGTAAATCATTAAAACATCGAAGAAAATGAAGACTACCCTCAAAGACAGAACGATGAAGAAGAAGAACCTCAAGGAGCACCAGAGGAACTGATAAGGATAGAAGAGAAAACTCCATCCAGGTACGTTCAGAAGAATCATCCAGAATCTCAGATTTTGGGGCAGAAAGAAGCAGGTGTACAAACAAGAAGAACAATTGCAGAAGCTTCAAGCTATTTGGCATTACTCTCCTCCACTAAACCACAAAATGTAAGAGAGGCATGCAAAGATGAATGTTGGGTCAAAGCAATGGATGAAGAACTTGAGCAGATCAAAAAAAATAACACTTGGGAGTTGGTTCCGAGACCAAAGGATAAAAATGTTATAGGGACAAAATGGATCTTCAAGAATAAGTTGAATGAAAATGGGGAAGTAAATAGAAACAAGGCCAGACTTGTTTGTAAACGGTATGCCCAGCAAGAAGGAATAGATTTTGAAGAAACTTTTGCTCCTGTTGCAAGACTTGAGGCCATCCGAATGTTCCTTGCTCTCTCAAGCTTTCAAAAGTTCAAAGTATTTCAAATGGACGTGAAATCAGCCTTTCTGAATGGAGACGTAGAAGAAGAAGTATACATTGAGCAGCCAGATGGTTTCATTCTTGAAAATGATCCAAATCTTGTATGCAGACTGAAAAAGGCTCTCTATGGTATTAAACAAGCTCCAAGGGCTTGGTACTATCGTTTGGACAAATATCTTCATCAACAAGATTTTTCAAAAGGATCAGCAGATAGCAATCTTTATATAAAAATTGAAAATGACAAATTGCTAATACTTGTTGTGTATGTAGATGATATTATCTTTGGTAGCAATGAAGAAGCTACGAGTCAAAGCTTTGCCTTGGTGATGCAGAAAGAATTCGAAATGTCTTTACTTGGAGAACTGACATATTTTCTTGGATTGCAAATCCAACAAAATGAAGGAGGGATCTTCTTGTTTCAAACCAAGTATCTCAAGCAGATTTTGAAGAAATATGGTATGGAAGATGCAAAACCAGTATGTACACCCATGGTCACAGGATGTAACCTCAGTGCAAATGATGAATCAGCAGCAGTGCATCAACCAACCTACAGATCTATGATTGGAAGTCTACTTTATTTGACAGGTACTCGACCAGACATCATGCATGTAGTGGGAATAGTTGGAATACTTCAGGCAAATCGAAAGGAAACTCATCTTCAGGCAGTGAAGAGAGTTTTCAAATATCTTCAAGGGACTCAAAACTATGGCTTATGGTATCCTAGAGATACATATCTCACACTTCATGCTTATACAGATGCAGATTGGGCCGGAAGCATGGATGACAGGAAGAGCACAAGTGGTGGTGCATTCTTTATGGGTTCCAGATTAGTATCTTGGTCCAGTAAGAAATAGAGTTCAATTGCTTTGTCTACAGCTGAAGCGGAATATGTGGCTGCTGCATCTTGCTGCACTCAACTCCTTTGGATGATGCAAACCTTGCAGGATTTTCAAATCACTTGTACACCACCTATCTCCATCTTATGTGATAATACAAGTGCAATCAGCATTTCAAAGAACCCAGTCATGCATTCAAAGACCAAGCACATACCAATCAAGTATCACTTTCTCCAGGAACAAGTGCTTGAACAAAAGGTCAAGTTGGAGTATGTTCCTTCTAAGGAACAAGTTGCTGATATATTCACCAAACCATTGCCCAGGGAGACCTTTGAATACCTCAGGCAAAAGCTGGGGGTTGTTGATGCATCATCTTGTTGTTGACTCTCTTCTAATTGTTGGTTGTACGCAAGGTTCATCTGGAGTATATGCGTACATTTGCTGAGTTGCGGATTGGTCGAAGATCGAATGGCACAGGTTCAGGGGGAGCATATAATGCATTGTTGGCATCAGGAAGTACAGAAGGAATATTGCTGCAATATGTCTCTATCTCTTTCATGGTCATTTATGGTGTTTGGTGGATTATGGTTTTTCTTGAAGAAATTTCTTTCCTTTGCAGATCTGGTTTATAGTCAGGGGGAGCATGTTCTTAGGGGGAGCATAACCCTTTGCCCTTGATGTCAAAGGGGGAGAATGACGTTGAGGATCTTGAGGTTGCCATCAAGTCCAAAGGGGGAGATTGTTGGCATTATGGTACAAGTATTGTACTTGATGGCAACTCACTCAAGTGGAAAAACTCTGTTCAGGCTCTCAAAATGATGAAAATTACGAGGTTCGCAGGTGAATGGTTCAAAAGGTGCGGACCCGCAGGTTCGTCATTCATGAAGTGCGGTCATACTCGCAGGTTACCCGTTCAGAAAGTGTGGTCCCCCAGTTCACTCACTTCAAGGCAGAGAAGAGCGCTCATGTGGGGTTTCTTATGTTTGGCCCGTGGTATTTAGCCCGTCGTTCATGATCCTATCGTTTTGGCCCGTGATATAGGATCTATTTTAGCCCAAGTTTGGATCCCTTGTATTGATCATTGATGGTTTTGTCCCATGGTGTGAATAAGGACTTGACTATAAATAGGGAAGGAGATCTCTTGGCTAAGACATCTTTGAAAGTTGAATATCTTAAGATCTGAATTTTGGGTTATCAGTTTTAAAAGCTAGATCTAAATCAAGGTAAAATTTAAAGGCGAATCTATTGCTAAGTCGTGATCTCTCAGGCGCATGATCAGATCTGTGGATCTCACTGTTTGTGGTACATTGGAGGACTGTTAATTTGGCCCTAATCAGAGGTTCGCAGGCGATCTACAGTGTGAGTGCGGGGGTATGCAGTACAGAAGAGGGCGCAGTGCGGGTATACGCAACGCAGCTGAAGGCACAGTGCGGGGTACACAGTACAGAAGAAGACAAAGTGCAGGTATACGCAGCGCAGCTAAAGGCACAGTGTGGGGTACGTAGTACAGAAGAAGACGAAGTGCGGGTATACGCAGTGCAGCTGAAGGTGAAGTGCGGGTATCCGCAGGCTTATTTTGGTGAAGTTGCGGACCTATTTTGAAATATTTGTTGGCTGCTTGTTTTCTATTTGATGTTGTGATTTGGGTTTAGGTTACTATTTATTTTCTGTTTACAACATTCTGAGAAGTTTTGGGTGGCTCATTGGTTTGATTGTATAAGGGGATTGGTTGATTCACATGTACTTGATGTTTATTTGATGTTTAATGAGAAGTGGTCCTTGAAAGAAAAGAAGTAGGGGGTTGTAGCTCCCTTCTAGGGGAGACTGGAAAACGAGAGAGGGTTGTAGCTCTTTGCAGGTTGCAGCCTGCGTACTGGTAAAGGACTACACCAGTACAAAATCATTGTAAAAGGAGTTTCTAATTGAAAGAAGATAGAGACATATTGCAGCAGGTGGTTTTCACCCACATTGGGTTTCCACCTTATATCTGGTGTTCTTTGGTGTGACTATCTGTTTTTCTTTTTTATGCTCATTATTTTATGACATACAATATCTGAAGAATAATTCAAAGTATAAATATATTGAAAAGAATTTGATAATACTGATTCACCCCCCCCTCTCAGTATTATTTACAACACTTTACATAAACATATACTAAAGCTAACTCCTAAGGTTTGCTCAAGCAATAAACCTAACACAAAATCTTTTGGATCAAACTCGAAGTAGAAAACATAAATATAATTTATAACTCTCAATCCACATATATACCAATCTCTATATATGTACTAAACTAGAATCAACATGTATTAAAAGGCAACTGTGCAAAGATTATTTGAATCTTGACTATCACAATGAGAGTTACAACATTTTTTCATATTGTTAATCGATCTCAAATGTAACCATAAGCAAGGTCCAAATCGATATATGCAAACATAGATAATGTACTTTATGGGAATTGAAACCAAACTTGTATATTGATTGGTTAGACTTCTAATTTGTAAGGTAAGGGTATTAAATTATTCCTTCGAACATAGATTGCCTTCTGATAAAATAAGTATAAAGGAAACATATCATTTATAGAATCAATGTAAATCATATCAGACCAAGGTCACTTGTCATAAAGTGTGACTTCTCAGATCTCAATATTGTATTAATGTTGAATCAAAGAGAAAGGGGGTCAAATTATGATGGGAAATAACAATTTTATCAATCTTGATATCTTAATATGATTCTCAACTATTTCTAAAGTATGTAACTTACCCTAATTCCATAGTATAAATGAAATCTTGAAGAAAATATAGAGATATGATATAGTCATGCAATCATTAGCATGAAGCAAGTTAAGGTCGAATCTAAACTCAAGTAATAATCTATATGCACTCAATGTTTCTTTGTATACTATCTGCACAACCATATTCACAATGATTATGAATTCATAAATTGTCAAAACACTATAGAGAATAATTTATATGCAAAAAACAACTATAAAGTATACACACATAAATGGAAACGATACATTACAAATCAAGTATGTAGTCAAGTGAGGGGCCCTTCCCACCAGTAGCATGTTGATTAACTTACAATCACAAAAAGAAGATTACAGTGAAACCATGAATTGAAGCCAAACTTGTATTAATACAAACCCTTCTACAACAAGCTTGTCAATACATAACACAAAGAACTATAGCTTGACAGAGTTTATAAAGAGAACCTAAAACATTATTTTGTCTTTCTAAGTTTAGGTTTATGTGATGTGAATAGATTTAATTTGAGTCTTCCAGATCCCTCACAACTTGTTATTTGAGCCAAAATTTCAATCCAGCAAGTGTGGCTCACCATTATTTTGTCATCAACCCCACTTCAAAGTGTTGTATGGTCATATTTTTATATATTCTAGTACAAGTTCTTACCCTTGAGAGGCTACTTACATAGATAAGAGTGGATCCCCTGTTTTAGAAAATAGAGCCACATGAAATAACCAAGACACCAAAAAAAAAAACTTTCTTGGGCTTTGTAACTTTTACTAGGAAAAACATAAGAGTGTGTAAATAGCCATATCTTCCTGATTTGACTCAATCTTGCATTCATTCGAAGAGATCTAGGTGTTGTATTTATCCTTTTTCAAATCTAAGAAAAATGTCCAAATTGTGGAGATCTATGTTGAAGAACCAGTCATAAATCCTAAATCGTATGTTATTTTAGAAAAAAATCCAACTTGATATTCAATTTTTCATATGCTAGGCAAAACCCATATTCCATAATTTCAAGATTTGCCTTCATTCTCCTGGAAATCACATCACAAATATGTTATTTGAAAACTATCGCTAAATTTGGATGAACCTTTGTTTATGAGTTGGAGGTCCACATGTGTGATTTGGGTGTGACTTGAACAATGCCTAACTATGTTGACACCTCATCCTTCAAATTCCATGTGGATGATTTCCTTCTAAAATCATGCACATATCCTAAATAACGATTCAAGTATCAGAAGTGAATTGTTGGTATATGAACTAAAATGTAGTGAACTATAGGGATTATAAAATCATTAGTAAAACTATGATATAATCGTATTTAATCACTAAAAACATATAAAAATGATGTATTAACCACACGAGAAAGATGAAAGGAAATGATAAAGTTTTATGGCATAATTGGATGTGTATTTTTGGCGAAACATAAGGAAAAGGTGTAAGAGTAATGAATTGATTGGGTGGAGAAATATGACAAATGTGGAGCCCATCATTCCTCCCAAACCTAAGAGTTTGCATGTCCTTATGAAAACAAGAGCTTGTGAGTCCTTTCTCACTACTTATTGTCTACTTTTTCTAATTATCTTGCATGAGTGAATATTTGTGACATTATTTATTTGTGATGGTGTTGGTTCTTGTGGAGCAACACTCTAAAGACCAAAGGTGTTGGTTGTTTTGGAGCAACCCTCTTAATACTTGTCACAACAAATAGATCTTGAATAGAACAACATAAATGAGTACAAGTAGTGAATGGGTCTTCATGAAGGGATGATGGATGGTGTGAGGTTGGAGTCATTCATTGAATGATGGAAATGGTGACAATATGAATGGACTTGGTCATTTCTATGCTCTATATGTTGCTTAAGACCAATATTTACTTGCGTGTTTTTCTTAGGTGAGCTACAATGACTTCATTCTTTTATTTAGAACATTCAAATAATAGTCTTAGAAATATTTTATGATGTACAAGGAGAAGACATTATAGATTTTTCTTTGTATTTGTATACCACAATAACTTTTCTATGGTCTCATAATTAGAATATAAATTTATAAATGATGGGAAAATGGAGGATTGATGGTTGGTGATGAGTTCTTTTTCAATGGTTATGTTATGTAGTGAAATCCGAAGTGGATAATAGTGGTTATGCATTGTGCTTTCCAAATTCTTAGTAAATTGGAGCAATTTATACATGTTTTACCTCAAGAACCTTTTCCTTGAATTTCAATGTGTTGCAGAATTGTGTGGAACTGATGCATGTTGATTGAGAACTAAAAATGAGGGTGAGCAACGATGAAAAGTTAATCAGAGATGAATCTAATGAAAGAGGTTGAACTAGATCATGTTGAAGGGAATAAAAACTGGTTGATGTGAATTGAAGATGTTATATACGTTGAAGATCTTAAAGGAATAGGAAGAGCTTCTCTAACTCTCCCCTAAACCTAAGGGTTTTCATGTCCTCATGCAAATAAGGTAAGGGATGTTTTTGTCTAAGACTAAGTGGAAGTATTTTATTGGAACATGTTGCTACAAGAAAATGGAAATGTTTCAAGTTGTTGATATCATAAATTCATAGAATGTTCAAGTGCGCCAAACCTGTGGTACAATTTTGATCATCTGAATGAATGTGTTGAGGTTGAACATGATTAAATTTCATTGTATTATTGGTAATTGATGTATTTCATTAACAATGCAGGATTTCTCATCGTTAATGCCAATGAGTGCCAAGGTACCTAAGTACATCTTGACAATTACGAATGAATGAGCTATTGTTGATTCACCTGCAAGATCTGGAAATCGAGGGACCTTAATGTATTCCCACTGTCATCAGCAAGAGAACCTACCATTATTGAATGCAAGCATCAAGTTACTTATGAAAATATCTAGCCTTGATCCAAGATTATGTGCTAGATTCAATGGGATGATATTTGTGAAAAGGTGGGCCTTAAGGAATCCAACATTAGTCGACATGAGTAGAAAACATGAATAATTTTGAAGAATAAAATATTTAAACCAACATTAACATAAAGGTTTAATTGTGAACTTTTCCCGCTAGTTTCCTCGTTTTCAAGAAAATCTCATGTCCTATTGCATTAGTAAACTAAATTTCCAAATAGGACTTATTTTTCTCTTTACTATTTTATTCATTTATTTATTATACTATCCTATCCTACTTGAAAAAGAACATTCTTGTAACACACCCCTTTACCACCTTAGATCACACCAACGATGTAAGGAGATGGTTGCTATGTTGACTTGACCTCCATAGTCCTGATATGGAAATAAGGTCCCAAAATTTCATCATTTTCAAAATATTTAAAATCCAAAATAAATATCATCATTGCATTCTTGTCATCGAGACCTTTCTAGTGATATAAATTTTTTCATCAATCCAATCTATGGATCAAAACTATTGACCATTTAAGGATTTTCCTATTAAATGTTGCCACGTCATCCTGACCTACCATGTGGTCCCCAAGTGGTGCCTCGTGGCTACCCATATCATAACCCTATGGTAAGTTATGGACCCATTCATACCATGTCGCATTATACAAGCACTTCCCTTTGGGAATTATAACTAAATATACATATAAGATTATTCTCCCCCTTATATGTGTGCGTGTGTGTAATATGTGTGGGGCCTCTGCCACCACATCACCCCAGGGATGAAATACTGGGGATTTCGTTTACTATCCTTATAATATCCCCGGGTTAAAGTTCATGTAATAAAGGATAATAAAGGAAAAATAAGACCAAGGTCATGTGAGAAATATCCCAAGACTAATGTTGGGAAAGCACTATAATGGGAATCACTTTTGGTTTATTTATGGCTATGTAAATTGGCAAAGGAAAGAGGCAATATATGGTATTTAATTATGAAAATAAGTGAAAATAGGAACACAGATTTGCATGTTCCAAGGGAAATTAGAGGAAAAATGAAGGAAAATGAAGAAAAAGGAGACATCAATAATAAAAAGGCATTAGAGAACCAGTTCACAACTTTTTTTGGTTTAGCTTTTATCATTTTTGGCTTGAGAATAGTGCTAGAGAGAGAAAGAGCTCCAAGAAGAGAAAGCAAGCAAAGGAAAGAAAAGGATAAGAAAAGGAGAGAAAAGGAAAGAAATGATAAAGTTGGATCAACAGATTCAATAGGAGGATTTTTCAAGTAACAAGTTGCATGTGTAATTTCCTAGCTAAGGAGTGAATGCATGGTTCATGCATTTGTTTATTCGATTCATTTGTTGTCATTGTCATGGTTTTTCCCTGGTTTGACGATGGTTTCTACCTTGCCTTACCATTTCCTAGATAATTATGGTGTGTTGGGATTCATTCCTGGTTGAGCTTTCGATTGTCATAATATTTTAGAACTAGGTGAGGTTGTCTTAGGAAAAATCCCAATGGTTGGGGGTGGAGATGTTTTTCTCTAGGAATCCCTCTATAGGTGTGTGGAGACAAGAAAATTCCTCGAGGTATAGTGAAGAAATTCCGAGGCATCCAATATTGGTTTGGTTTTGTGATCTTAGGTCCAGTTTAGGTGAGATCACGGTAGTTTGAGAGTGGAGGTGGCTTAACCTCTGGAGTCCCTAGTTTATTATGTCTTGGTTTAACCCATGATATCCCACTTTCATTCTTGGAATATGGCACGGGGTGATTGGCTGAAAGAAAGATTTGGCTTAGATCAATCTATGGTCGAGTGGTATGTGGAAGTCCCTAACTTGGTTGGATTTTTCATATGTTAATAAGAGTTATTTTTCTATTATTATCTATGAGAACTTTTACTTGTTATTAGGCTGATTTTATGGTTGTTTTATCATGGTTAATATTCTGGTTATGTGTTGTTTATAAGCATGGTTCTATGATGTTCTCTAGTTATTGCTCTTGTTCATGATTTAATACATAATTGAATGGTTGATGAATGCATGGGCTAACGAGTGTTGTTGCATCTACTTGAGAGGGAATTAGACCTTCTCGGTGATTTTCAGATGAAGTTTAGAGATTTATAATAAGATGTACATTCATGACCTATATCTTACATGTTTACCATATGTTTGATGAAATATATAGTGTGTTCTAGGTAGTCTAGGTCAAGTTTATCATTCAATTTTGAAGGTTTATTATTGTTTCTATGTCAAATATGATTCTAGAAAGTTACATAAAGTTTTGGGCAGTGGTCTAGAGGCTATCCCAGAAAAGTGGCTCGAATTTCAGGAATGTTGGAATAGAACAGGGGAAATTAGGTCATAACCACATGGAAGAAAACCTATGTGTGTGGTTGAAGGCCTATAACCACAATATTTCCTTGTTATGTGTGTGTGATTGAGGTGTTAGGTCATTCAAAAAGGGTTCTTTCTTAGGGATTGACCACCTGGGGTGGTTTGCAGCCTTCTAATTGGTTAGTGGTCTCTGAGGGATGTTAGTAAAGTTCTCATTTTGTCATCCCCACTTCCATAACTAGAACTTAGAGGTTGGGTCATGTCATAGTAGCACTCAGCTTCACATTTACCCATAGGGCTTGTAAAAGTAGGTAAATGTGGGGAGGGGTAGTGTTACAAATTTGTATCATAGCTCCCAAGTTCAAACACTTGTACTAGATGGGCTAGATGTGATTTTTATACATGCATGCCAGTCGATTGAATGCATTGCAATGGCTATGGTTGTCATGTATATAGTCGGTGTCACATTTTGAGTTATCATGCATAATGTTGATAGGTTGATATGTTGGTGTCATTATGAGTATATACATGTATATTGTGCTAATCTGGACTAATTTATGCATACCATATAACCTCCCCTAAAATTCACTAAGGTATGATTTTTATATTTTTTCTATTTGGTTTATCTAACATGGTATGTTTGTTGGAAATAGGAGATCAAGGATGAAGAGAATAGTAGTGGATTATAGTTCACATGACTCTCCTTATAGATCAGTTGAACAATAAAGAGATGAGTACTCTCCTGATATAGAAGATACAATGAGAAGTCTGAAGGAAGAAATCATAAGTTGCAAGGAATATAATGACAAGTTAATTCATTCACAGGAAATGCTTGCCAGAGATCAAGAAAATCAAGTCGAGGTCAATTCATTTATCCTTCAGAGGCTATCGTATTTGAAGAGACACAAACAACCAAGGATCGGTTATTGATAGGAGGAAAGGACTAATGGTGCATATGCTAGCAGGTCTTGATCAAGGAACAACTTAGACATGGATGACACAGTTAGAGGTGGCATATGGTTGGATACACCCAACCATAGTGGTTATGGCTCCTATTATAGTTATAGTTCAAAGAGATATCCTGGTCACCATCACCATCATCCTTACAGGAGGAGTGAGAGGGGGTACTTTCCATATGATTTCAAGAAAGCCAAGCCTCCTACCTTTGATGGAGACCTAAAGAAACCAGAAGATGCAGAAGCATGGATGCTTGGGATGAATAAGTTCCTTGACTTGCATGATTATACAGAGAACATGAAATCTAGGATAGCTATTTTTAGTCTCAAGAGAAAGGCGGAAATTTTGTGGGACGATGTGAAGCGTGTCAGAGGCATCAGGATAAAGGAGTTGAGTTGGGATGAGTTTAAGAGACTCTTCAAAAAGAAGTACATGCATGAGATAAATTATGATGGAAAGGCTAAGGAGTTCTATGAGTTGAATATGGGGTCTTTTATAGATGAAGAGTACACAACTAAGTTTTTGGAGTTGTTAAGGTATATGCCTTACCTCAAATATGAGAAGATGAAGGTACAAAAATTCATCAATGGATTTCCAGTAGTATTCAAAGATCGGATAAAGTATTATGAGCCTCAATCATTGGAAGAAGTCATTAGGAAATTGAAGCATTGTTATGAGCAATCGAAGCGTAAGTCTAAGAATAAGCATGATTGGAAAGGGAATTTGAAGGCTAAAGGAAAATGGCCTCTGAAGCAAGAAATAACTTAGGATGTAAGTGAGAAATAAAATGTGGCTCCTTACAAGAAGTTCGGTGCAACTGAGAAGGGTCATGGATCTTAGCATGGAGAGGAACAGAATAAAGGTAGTGGCAGGTAACCATTGTAGTGTTGGATTTTTGGTAAATATCAGCATAAGAAGTTTTGTCTGTTGTACCAGGGTGGTAGGCCTCAGATCTACAGTTCTTAGGAAGCACAAACAATTGGGGATGTTGGTCATAACATTCCTTGGCTCTATGTAGCACTTCATAATAAGCATGTAGATCATCTGGCATCCATTATTGAGATGGAAGATAAGCTTCGTGATTGATTTGTTTCCATTTTGATTGATCATGGATCTAATTATAGTTATGTTAGTCCTAGCCTGGTGGATAAGTGTGGCTTGAATAACGAAGTGCATGCAAAGTATTGGTTAGTATAGTTGGCTACATGAACCAAGAAATGAGTTCATCATTGGGTGAGATCTTGTGCATTTGATCTTAATGGTATGCCTACATCAACATATCTAAATGGGCTTCCATTGGGTTCCTATAGCTTGCTTTTGGGTATGGATTAGTTGTTTACTCATAGGACCAAGGTAGACTACTATGAGAAGTGTAGTGACCAATCCAGGGGTCTAGATTAGACTAAATTTAATGTCAACCAAGGTAGGTAAACTTAGAGGCACGTGTCTACAATATATAGACCTAAAAGGATCTCATCTACCTAGATAAGTTTCTACTATGACAGGCTACAACACTCTTTTACAAGAGATTGGAATATGTTTCCTTTCACACTTTAAACACTCAGATCATCTAATTTAATTAATTGTTCTAAAAACACAGCGTGTTACTACTCTGAGTTTTCAATCCTCTTACAAGTATATGTTGGCATTATGATTCAGGTGTTGTCCTTGATGGCAAACCCATTCAGGTGATAAATCAAGAAGGACGCAGGAAATATGTTCAGCAAGTGCGTCCCCGCAGGTATACCATACAGAACCCGCGTCCAGGGACGCAGGCCAGCCGTTCAGGAGGTGCGTCCGCCCAGTGCACACATTTCAAGGCAGAGAAAAGCACGTGGGGGTTTCTTGTGTGGTATCTAGCCGACGGTTTTGTGTTTCTATGGTGTCGGCTCGTGGTTTTGTTCCATGTTTTGGGGAGAAGCTTGCCTATATAAAGCAAAGGAGTTCATTTGGATTAAGCATCATCTTGGTTGAATATCTTTTGGTGAGATCTAGTCCAGATCTATGAAGGCGAATCTTCTAATGGACTGTGATCTCTATGGCGCATGATCAGATCTGTGGATCTGAGTGTTTGGGTTGGTTCTGAAGTCCTCATATCTTTTATATCTAAAGGGACGCAGGTTCAGTGAAGGGAAAGTGCGCCGGGACGCAGTACAGTAAAGGCTCAGGTGCGTCTCTGAGGCAAAGGACGCGGCGCGACTGTGTTATTGGGTGCGTCTCTGAAGCAAAAGACGCGGCGCGATAGTGTTTCTGGGTGCGCCGGTCGCAGCAAAGCATAGAGGAACAGTGCGTCAGCACGCAGAACAGTGGAAGGTAGACTGCGTCCAGTCGCAGGTCACAGAAAGAAAATATGCGTCCCTGTCTTAAGATGATCTGTTGACTGTATATTTCTGTTCATAAGGTGTTCTGGGTTATTTCTGTAATTACTGATCTGATATCTGTAGTGGACTGTATCTGTTGTATACTTGTTGATCATTTGATTCTTCATGAAAAGAAGTAGGGGGTTGTAGCTCCCTTCCAGGAGAGACTGGAAAACGAGAGAGAGTTGTAGCTCTCTGCAGGTTGCAGCCTGCGTGCTGGTAAAGGACTGCACCAGTACAAAATCATTGTAAAAAGAATTTCTTGAAAGAAGATAGAGACATATTGCAGCAGGTGGTTTTCTCCCGCATTGGGTTTCCACCTTACATCTTGTGTTCTTTGGTGTGACTGTCTATTTTCTTTATTCATGCTCATTATGTTATGGTACTAATATGCAAGAATAACTCAAAAGATCAAATAAGGAAGATTTGGTAAATTGCTTGATAATACTGATTCACCCCCCCTCTCAGTATTATTTCCAACAATTGGTATCAGAGCAGGTCCTTCAGAAAAGCTTGATCGCTTGAAGGTAGATCGTTCATCATGAGCAACTACGAGAGAGAAGCATCAATCAGGCCACCAGTTTTTGATGGGACAAACTTCAATTATTGGAAGGTAAGAGTTACTGCATATCTTCAATCTCTTGGTACTGAAGTTTGGGACATTGTAGAAACAGGCTATGCTTTTCCTTCAGCTACTCCTACAGATCCAGCTGAGAAAAAGAAGTATGAAACAAATGCAAAAGCAGTCAGTACTCTATTAGGAAGTATATCCCAAACAGAATTCATGAAGGTAATGCACTTCAAATCAGCAAAAGAAATATGGGACAAAATGATCACAAGCTATGAAGGAGATGAACAGGTAAAACAAGCCAAACTTCAAACTCTCAGAATTCAATATGAGACTCTCAAGATGTATAATGATGAAAGTGTGGCTAATTATTTTCTTCGGGTAGATGAGATTGTAAATTGTATGAAAAATTTGGGTGAAGAAGTAAAGGAGTCTCTAGTAGTTCAAAAGATTCTAAGATCATTATCCCCCAAGTTTGAATCCAAAGTATCTGCAATAGAAGAAAAAGAAAATCTCCGTGTTCTTACTATGTCTCAGCTACATGGAATTCTAACTGCTTATGAAATGAGAAAGGGAGGACCATCAGACAGAAGGGAGGCTGCTTTTAAAGCATCAGGCAAAGAAGATTACTATGAAGCAAGCCATGATCCAGAAGAAGAGGAAGAAGAATCAAATTTTGTCAGAAATCTTCAAAGAGGTTCTGGAAGGTTCAGAGGTAAGCTACCTTTCAAATGCTTTGCTTGTGGAAGAGTAGGTCATTATGCTGCAAAATGCTCTTATAAGGATAAAGGAAAGGAACCAGTTAGATGGAACAAGAAACAAAGCGCAAATAAGAAAAGCTACTACACCCATGAAGATAGTGATGGCTTATCAAACAGTGATGAAGATGAACAAGGTAATAAATATAGGTTGTTAATGGCATTTGAAGATGATGATTATGAGGATGCTGTAGATGTGGATAACCTTTATGATGAAATTACTAGACTCAAGAGATGCATAGAAGAAAAGAACATGATTATTGATACTCTACAATTCCAAATTGATGAAAAGGAAAAACATCTTGAAAAATTAGAAGGTGAAATTGTTGGTCTTAGAAAAGAAATTGAGAAAACAAAAACTATTAATCTCAAGTTTGTCAAAGGATCTGAAACTTTGGATGAGATTATCAGTGTGCAGCGGTCTCCACTAAATAAGACAGGTTTGGGCTATAATGGAGAAACTTCTCAAGCATCCACTTCAAAAAGTTATCTTGATGCAGCAAGAAGAAATGAGCAAGAGCACAAGGAAGATCATCAGGTAAAGCAGGGACAAATGTCAAGCAGAAACTATCAAGGGCAATCCAGCTTAAGGGTGAACAAAAGCCACAACCAGCCACAGGTAAAATCTTCTCAATTTGGTTCAAGAATAGATGAAAATAGAAATTACAATCAGTTGGCTGGTAGATCCAATAATCGCAGAAGCTTCTTCAATGGACAATGCTTTTCTTGCCATAACTTTGGTCACAAAGCAGCTCAATGTGTTGCGTATAAAACAATCATGACTAGGGAAGCTCAAAAACAAAGAAGTATGACAGGGATTACAAAAAGGACCTATAACAACTTTTCAGCTCTTGAAAATGAAGTTGAATGTTCTATTTGCAATAATTTTGGACATAAAGACTTTGAATGCAGAAGCAGGTTTCCGGAAAGAAAGGTACAAGAGCAGAAAAAGGAACAAGCCTCAGGCGCCAAAACATGGAGAATAAAGGAACCTCAAACAGAAAGATGTGGGGTAGCATTTTATGCAGAAGGACAAGAAAATCTATGGTACATTGACAGTGGATGTTCGAAGCATATGACAGGTGATAAAGAAAAACTTGAGTCTTATTCTAATTTAGAAAAGGGAAAGAAAGTCTCTTTTGGAAATGATACTCCTGCAACTATAAAAGGAAAAGGTATTGCTCCTTTAAAAGAAGATGTTAAGGCTGGAAATGTTTTGTTTGTTGATGGATTGAAGCATAATCTACTAAGTGTCAGCCAAATGTGTGATCAAAGAACCGAGGTTATATTCAGATCAAATGGATGCCTTGTTCGTGATCTTGATACAGGTAAAACAGTTCTCAAAGGAAAGAGAACTCCAAATAATCTATACATATTTGATGAAGGACAACAACAATGCTATCTAAGCAAGAATGAAGAGCACTGGTTATGGCATCGAAGGTTGGGACATCTAAGCTTCTCACAAATAAGGAAAGCTTGCAAATATCAGGCAGTTCGCGATCTTCCAGATATCAAAATTCCTGACAACACCATATGCAGATCATGTCAGTTTGGAAAACAAACCAGAACTAACTTTCCAGAGAAAGAAGGATCAGCCAGCATGCCTCTTGAGCTAGTACATACAGATGTATGTGGACCATTCAGAAAAAGAACAACTAGAGGAGAGGAATACTTGATATTATTTATTGACGATTTCTCCAGGTTTGTTTGGTTAGGACTTATGAAGCACAAAGATGAAGCATTCGAAAAATTCAAAACCTTCAAAGCCTTGGCTGAAAATGAATCAGGTCACAAAATTAAGTGCCTCAGATCTGACAGAGGTGGGGAATTTACTTCAAATGAATTTTTCGATTTCTGTGATGAACATGGGATAAGGAGAGAATTCTCTACAGCTAGAACGCCTCAGCAAAATGGAGTTGTTGAAAGAATGAACAGAACAATCCAACAAATGGCTCGTGCTATGCTTGATGAATCAGGAACCCCCGCAACCTTCTGGGGTGAGGCTGCACATACTGCGGTTATTATTCTCAACAAGACAAATGTCCGGGTGAACAGCACTCAAACCCCTCATGAGCTCTGGAGTGGTAAAACTCCTTCGGTAAAGCACTTCAAAATATTTGGGAGCAAATGCTATATCAAGAATACTGAGGAGCAGCTTGGCAAAATTGATCCTAGAGCAGATGAAGGCATTCTTCTTGGATATTCTCCACATAGCAAAGCATACAAATGCTACAATAAAAGACTTGGCAGAATTGTTGACAGCATTGATGTAGTGGTTGATGAAAAGGGATATATTCCTAGGCAAATACATCGTGAAGACATCGAAGAAGATGAGAGCTACCCTCAAAGACAGAATGATGAAGAAGAAGAACCTCAAGAAGAATCTCAAGAAGAACCTCACGAAGAAGCAGAAGAACGGACAAGAATAGAAGAAAAGACTCCATCCAGATATGTTCAGAAGAACCATCCAGAATCTCAGATCATGGGACAAAAAGAAGCAGGTATACAAACTAGAAGAACAGTTGCAGAAGCTTCAAGCTATTTGGCATTACTTTCCTCCACCGAACCACAAAATGTGAAAGAGGCATGCAAAGATGAATGTTGGGTGAAAGCAATGGATGAAGAACTTGAGCAAATCGAAAAGAACAACACTTGGGAGCTGGTTCCTAGACCAAAAGATAAGAATGTTATTGGAACAAAATGGGTCTTCAAAAATAAATTGAATGAAAATGGAGAAGTAATTAGAAACAAAGCCAGACTCGTTTGTAAAGGGTATGCGCAGCAAGAAGGAATAGACTTTGAAGAAACTTTTGCTCCTGTTGCAAGACTTGAGGCCATCCGAATGTTCCTTGCTCTCTCAAGTTTTCAGAACTTCAAAGTATTTCAAATGGATGTGAAATCAGCCTTTTTGAATGGAGACTTGGAAGAAGAAGTGTACATTGAACAGCCAGATGGGTTCATTCTTGGAAATGATCCAAATCTTGTATGCCGATTGAAAAAGGCTCTCTATGGTCTCAAACAAGCTCCAAGGGCTTGGTACTACCGGTTGGACAAATATCTTCATCAACAAGGTTTCTTAAAAGGTTCAGCAGATAGCAATCTGTATATAAAAGTTGAAAATGACAAATTGCTAATACTTGTTGTGTATGTTGATGACATTATTTTTGGCAGTAATGAAGAAGCTATGAGTCAAAGCTTTGCCTCAGTCATGCAGAAAGAATTTGAAATGTCCTTGCTAGGAGAACTGACATATTTCCTTGGTTTGCAAATCCAACAGAAAGAAGGAGGAATCTTTTTATCTCAAACCAAGTATCTCAAGCAGATTTTAAAGAAATATGGCATGGAAGATGCAAAACCAGTATGTACACCCATGGTCACAGGATGTAGTCTCAGTGCAAATGATGAATCTGCAGCAGTACATCAACCAACCTACAGATCTATGATTGGAAGTTTACTATATTTGACAGGTACCCGACCAGACATCATGCATGCAGTTGGAATAGTTGGAAGATTTCAGGCAAATCCGAAGGAGACTCATCTTCAAGCAGTAAAGAGAATTTTCAAATATCTTCAAGGGACTCAAAATTATGGCTTATGGTATCCTAGAGATACAGATCTTACTCTTCATGCCTATACAGATGCAGATTGGGCCGGAAGCGTGGATGACAGGAAAAGCACAAGTGGTGGTGCGTTCTTTATGGGTCCCAGACTGGTCTCTTGGTTCAGCAAGAAACAGAGTTCAATTGCCTTGTCTACAGCTGAAGCGGAATATGTTGCTGCTGCATCTTGTTGCACCCAACTTCTTTGGATGATGCAGACTTTGCAGGATTATCACATCACTTGTACACCTCCTATTCCTATCTTATGTGACAACACAAGTGCAATCAGCATCTCAAAGAATCCGGTTATGCATTCAAAAACCAAGCACATACCAATCAATTACCATTTTCTCCGGGAACAAGTACTTGAACAGAAGGTCAAGTTGGAGTATGTTCCTTCTAAGGAACAAGTTGCTGATATTTTCACCAAACCGTTGCCCAGGGACACTTTTGAATACCTCAGGCAAAAGCTGGGGGTTGTTGATGCATCATCTTACTGTTGATCATCTTCCTATTGGTGGTATAGGCTCAGGGGGAGCACATAATGCATTGTTGGCATTATGGAAAAGGAGATCTTGGAAATAGCTGCAATATGTCTCTATCTCCTTCATGATGGATTTCTGGTTACAGATCTGGAGATGCATGAGCATAGGGGGAGCATACCCTTTGCCCTTGATGTCAAAGGGGGAGAATGAAGCTGAAGATTATGTGGTTGCCATCAAGTCCAAAGGGGGAGATTGTTGGCATTATGATTCAGGTGTTGTCCTTGATGGCAAACCCATTCAGGTGATAAATCAAGAAGGACGCAGGAAATATGTTCAGCAAGTGCGTCCCCGCAGGTATACCATACAGAACCCGCGTCCAGGGACGCAGGCCAGCCGTTCAGGAGGTGCGTCCGCCCAGTGCACACATTTCAAGGCAGAGAAAAGCACGTGGGGGTTTCTTGTGTGGTATCTAGCCGACGGTTTTGTGTTTCTATGGTGTCGGCTCGTGGTTTTGTTCCATGTTTTGGGGAGAAGCTTGCCTATATAAAGCAAAGGAGTTCATTTGGATTAAGCATCATCTTGGTTGAATATCTTTTGGTGAGATCTAGTCCAGATCTATGAAGGCGAATCTTCTAATGGACTGTGATCTCTATGGCGCATGATCAGATCTGTGGATCTGAGTGTTTGGGTTGGTTCTGAAGTCCTCATATCTTTTATATCTGAAGGGACGCAGGTTCAGTGAAGGGAAAGTGCGCCGGGACGCAGTACAGTAAAGGCTCAGGTGCGTCTCTGAGGCAAAGGACGCGGCGCGACTGTGTTATTGGGTGCGTCTCTGAAGCAAAAGACACGGCGCGATAGTGTTTCTGGGTGCGCCGGTCGCAGCAAAGCATAGAGGAACAGTGCGTCAGCACGCAGAACAGTGGAAGGTAGACTGCGTCCAGTCGCAGGTCACAGAAAGAAAATATGCGTCCCTGTCTTAAGATGATCTGTTGACTGTATATTTCTGTTCATAAGGTGTTCTGGGTTATTTCTGTAATTACTGATCTGATATCTGTAGTGGACTGTATCTGTTGTATACTTGTTGATCATTTGATTCTTCATGAAAAGAAGTAGGGGGTTGTAGCTCCCTTCCAGGAGAGACTGGAAAACGAGAGAGAGTTGTAGCTCTCTGCAGGTTGCAGCCTGCGTGCTGGTAAAGGACTGCACCAGTACAAAATCATTGTAAAAAGAATTTCTTGAAAGAAGATAGAGACATATTGCAGCAGGTGGTTTTCTCCCGCATTGGGTTTCCACCTTACATCTTGTGTTCTTTGGTGTGACTGTCTATTTTCTTTATTCATGCTCATTATGTTATGGTACTAATATGCAAGAATAACTCAAAAGATCAAATAAGGAAGATTTGGTAAATTGCTTGATAATACTGATTCACCCCCCCTCTCAGTATTATTTCCAACAGTATATCATTCACAAAAACTCTTTCTCAGTAACACACTAAGCATCCTAATAATCAAATTCATGAAAATGAAAGACTCTTTTAAGCATACTAAAACTCAAATGCATGAAAACAGAGTCCACAGAGATACTTCGAAATTCAGTGCTCAATTAAATCTTTTACAAGATCTTTGATCCAGGTGGATATTGGTGGCCACCTGCCAAGTCCACCTAGACCCCCACCATTGTCCCTCTTGACATTTTCAGTTTCCTTAATTATAGCACAATTTACTATTTTTCGCAGTTTTCGGGTCCTAAACTTCCGGAGCCGTTTTGAGGCCCTAAACGACGTTTTTTTGGGAAATCCCGCTCCTGCGATTTTTTAGATAAAAAAATCGTTGTTTGCGTTATAGTCCTCAGAAAGATCTTTTCAACGGGCTATCATGCGCGTAAAACGGAGATCGTATGCCAAAGTTACGACCCCGGGAAGTTGATGTACCAATTTACCCAAACGGGGCCCATAGTTTGGCGTTTTCATCTTCTAGGGTTAGGTTTTGGAATGTTAAGGGTTTTCCATTGTTTCTCAATAATAAATAGGCCTTCGAGCCTCATTGTAAAGACAGTTCGGGACAGTTCAGAGGCATGTAGCCGACACATCTCTTCTCAGAGATAAGCTACCATCGCCCTAGCTGGGTCATTTCTATTTGTAAGCATATTTCAGTATTCTCCATTAGTGAAATGAAGTATTATTTCCGCTGCATCTCTATTTTTATGGTTATCGCATCTCTGTATTTATGGTTATCTCTGTAATCTATTGCGTTCCTGCTTAAATCCGGATCAATCTTGTTCAATAATTTAGCAATTGAAGTTTCAAGCTATCACCATGAATCATACAATAACACTCGCAAGAACTTCTAATCGAATTAATTAATTCACAAGCAAAGAAATGGCATCAAACGCTATTCAGATCTGAAGTCTAAATGCTATGAAAATGAAATGAAAGTATACCAGTCCCCACGTAGGGCCCGTCCACGCGTTGATGGTACACTTAGAAAACTTCAGATGATGAAACCGTTAACACATAAAACACTAGAATGATGAAACGTTGCCTGTGATTAAAGTCTGGAAATCAATTACATGCAAGAACAGAGTTCTGGTAACAATACAATATGCAGTCTTAAGTATGCTCAATGTCTATTTTCCTTTGTTCACTAACATTCCTTAAGGTTTACAATCGAATGTACATACATTATCACGCAGATGTTTCTGCTTTTATAGTCAAAAAGGCGATTTTTGTTTTTTTTTTTTTCTAATCTTAACTGATTTCTAAAACAAAACGAAATTAGTTTAGGTAACTTTGGCTTTTTGCTGCTTTTATGAGCAAAAAGGCTGGGTTTGACCAACATTGACCATGTATCCAGGAGCTCCAGATGTGATGCTGAATAGATCTTTCACCATGTATGTACATCCGTGATCACGCCCCTATCCTCTGTTTTGATTTTCCTACCATGCCACGTGTCACAACATAAACCAATTACAAGAAGTCATGACATCTCGTAATTTTGTTGAAAATTTCTAATTTTTAACATAAAAATCCACAAATTAAATTTAATGTAAAATAACAATTATAATGCTTAATTGATCAATTTCAATGGACTATGAGGGGTTTATGGGAGAAAATGATAGATGAATGATGGATTTTTAGAAGAAAAGGATGGCAATAAAATAGTACCAACATCTCCCCCAAGCTCAATGATTTAGCATGTCCTCATGCTAATCCTGATGTGCTCCCTTTATATTCTGTTCCTGCTTGTGCCTCTGCCACTTGTAACAAGACATCTATACTCTTCTGAACTTGGGCATTCTTCTGAACTTGGAACTCATGTTTCAGATTCTTATATTTTTCTTTGAGAGCTTTTTTCTGAGTGTACCATTTTGTCACCCATTTGCACATTTCGGTTTGTTCAGTCTTAAGTTCTTTGATTTGCTCCTTCAGTTTCTCATTTTTCTGCTGAGTCTTCTTGCTCTGAGCTCTCAACATTTCATTTTCCTTCTTTATGACCTTCTCTAACATGTTTGCTTCCATCAATTCCTCTTTTAGCTCTTCAATTTGTTTCTCTAACCTTCTCTGTTTCTTGTTTGTAAGTACTGGCTCTTTCCTTTCTTCCTTGTTACTCTCGATTTCCATTTCTGCTTCCTGTTCTATCTGTGAATTAGTATTGCTTTCAATGTCCATTGGTGCATTTGCATTCGGCTCTGGTTGATCATCTTGTGTTTGATTCCTTTTTATTCTCCTTGATCTTCTCTTATAAGTAGTGAATATTTTAACTTTTTCAATCTTCTTGGCAGTTTCTTGCCTCATCCTTCTTGTCCTTACACCACTGCTGGGTTGAGGAACATTGCTTGACTTACGCTCAAGGATTTCTTCATCAATATCAAGCATAAACTCTATGCGTTCTTGCTGCTGTTCATGTTCATCTTCTTTAATTTGCTTGGCAATTAAAAATTCTTTCCATGTTTTTCCTCTCCTCTGCAACTCAAATTCAATTAAAATTTTGATCAAACCAAAATGACACAAACTCTTGTCTTCCTTACCTTTTCGTTTCTGAATGGTCTTCGACATTTTAGTCAAACTCTGCAAGAGGAAGTAGGGCAAGCTGATACTGCATTGACCTTTTAAGTGCAACAGAAGTTTTATGTGATATAGGTATACTATACTGTAACGTCCTTCACATGTAACAAATTTTTGAATAATGTATACCATTTCGTCCCATGGGTGAATTAGCCAACATCTGGGAACACCCTTTTTCTAATTGACAGAGGAAACCCTTGACCTACACATAAACTGAGTCCATGATTTTTCTCTAAATTGCTTGGTTTTGAAATATTTTTCCCCTTCTGGACTGAGTTCCAATGTTTGTGCTATGGTATCCTCTGAAATTCTAAAAGAGAAGTTTCCTATTAAAGCTTTCTCTCCATTGAAGGAAAATGCAAATTGCTTTGTAACTTCTTCATTGTTTCCACTGAATTTCTCTAGAAAAGACAACCATTGTTTTTCCCTTAAAATCGTGACACAGTCTTCATGATATTGTGAGCTATCAAATTTTTCGGGCTCTGCTCTATTGGTCATTTTATTAAAAATCTCTGTTCTAACCCTTTTGTTTATGCTCAAAAATTTAATCAGGGTTTTTTCAAATTTTTACCTCTTTTCCTGCGTTCCACTGAGCTGACCTGGTAATGTCTTCAATTCTCTAAGTTCACTTCTTCAACTACTTGAGCGAGCGACCTGGTTAACGTCCTCGATTTATGGGTGGAAGTAAAAACTCAGGGTAAGCCCGTTTGCTATTCTCTCCCACCTACTATCTCAGCCCTCTTTGAGAAACTCAGAGTCTGAACAGTAACACACTTTATGAACTCAGAGTTTTATAAAATGAAAACTCAACAGCCGACCTTCATCCAATTGCTATGATGACAATGCAGAGTTGGAAGGCGCATTCACATCATGAAGACAAAGGAGCAGTACTAATTTGCAGAGGTATAATCATGAGAACACAATATACAAATTGTACGATGGTAACAAATATATATATTTCATGAGCAGACTTGGGTCAAAAGATTGTTTTATAACTCCAGTAGTTGAAATGAATGAACTCATTTGAGGATAGACGGTTTAACACTTGTCTTCCCATTGAACGGACTTGTACATTGAGTATCCCAATTGTTGGTACTTGATTGCCAGAAGGCCGATTTAAAAATGATGAGTTGATGACAAGGTTTGAAGAGCGGTGTAGGAAAAGGTTTGAAAATCGTAGTAGGAATATGGCAATAGGCTAAGGTGTGATAGGAAATGATAGCAGAGTGATAATGAGATGAGTAGTTAGGAATGTTACAAGGTTGATGGGTATAGGGGTTTTTGAAATTGATAACAAGCAATCATAATCATCATTTTTAACACTAAAATAATTCAAGAATTTTAAATGTTAAAAATAAAAATTTCACCAATACATTACACTTGTTGGTTGAAAATGGCTGATTTGGCATGCACAGGTAGGACTGATCTTCACTGTCAAAATATGACTGGTCTTCATTGTCCAAAATAGGTCCCTTTGAAATGAAATTGAATATAACAGGTCCCTTTAAAATCTGAAGAACTTTGAAGAACTCTGAAGAACCATGTTTGTGAAGCTTCTTTTATCCTTGGTGTTGATGTAGCCTTGATTATAATTCTGATGATAAGAAACCTTTGAAAACTTTGTTGAAGTAGCCTGATGTATCTTGAATGCAGTCTTTAACAGGTCCCTCTGATATTGGTGATGTTGATAGCGTTCTGAACAGGTCCCTCTGATATTGATAATGTTGACATAGTCTTCTGAACAGGTCCCACTACATATTGCTTGAACAGGTCCCTCATTGTTTCTTTAATGTTGACATAGTCTCCTGAACAGGTCCCTCTGATTAGAACAAAAACAGCTCTTTTATTGAAATACTAAATTACTAAAACAAATTCCTTGAAGATATAAAAATGAGGAGATTAGGTAGGGAAAACAAAATGTTGATTCTTGCTGATTCTTCTCCCCCACTAAAGCTTTGACTTGTCCTCAAGTCATTATTGAATGGATGAAAAACAGTAAACAAGTAGAACAAGGAATTCTGACCAACCAAATGATTGGTTTTCTAGTAAGAATTTAGGTTTAGAGT
The DNA here is from genome assembly GCA_031772625.1 of Pinus tabuliformis. Taxonomy (NCBI): domain Eukaryota; kingdom Viridiplantae; phylum Streptophyta; class Pinopsida; order Pinales; family Pinaceae; genus Pinus; species Pinus tabuliformis. The sequence goes on along the minus strand of CM062816.1, from coordinate 943,654,565 downwards.
GTGCCTGAGGATGGTTTTCACATCTAAACCATTATTATTTTTTTAATTTCTTTTTATTTTGTATTTTTTTTATTTTTTTTTTTTTATTATTTTTATTTTTTTTTTATTGTTAAAGAAAAAATGAAATTGAATTAACTAAGGTAGAGATATCACAGCTGAAGGCTACAATATCTCAACCTCCCTTTCCTGAGATACAGTGTGAATAAAATCCTCCTTTTTGATGGGCTTATGATAGAGTTTCAACCGATGGCCATTGACAAGAAAGGTGTTGTCTTCTCCATCAATGGTAGTAAGCTTGATTGATCCATTTTCATATACTTGAATTATTTCATATGGGCCCATCCAATGTGTGGTAAATTTGGCTTTATGATCTCTGAATTTAGAGTCAAAGAGTAAAGCCCAGTCTCCTTCTTTGAACTGTTTCTTTTTAATGTGTGCATCATGCCACTACTTCCTTTGTTTCTGCATTAGGATTGCTGTCTCTTCTGCTTGTTGCCTCATTTCATCTAACTAGTTCAGTTGTCGAATTCTCTCTTTTTGTGCTTCATTCAGATCAATTCCTAAATCTACAGCCATCTTATAAGTATGTATTTGAAATTCAATAGGAAGTAGTACCTCTTTTCCATACACCAACTGATATGGTGTAAATCCTGTAGTGTTTTTCCACGTGATTCTGTAAGCCCAGAGTGCATCTTTGAGCTTCTCTTCCCAATTCTTTCTGTTCATTGCTACTGTCTTAGTGATAATTCCTTTCAATGTTTTATTGGTAGATTCCACCTAGCCATTGGCCTGTGGATGGTAAGGTGTACTTTTCCTGTGCTTGACTTTATATTTTTCTGTGATGTCTTTGACTAGCTTTGAGGTAAACTGAGTACCTTGATCCATCACTATCTCCCTTGGTACTCCATACCTTACAAAAATTTCTTCAAAAAGGAAGTTTACCACTGTTTTTTCAATTGCCCGGACTAGTGCTTTTTCTTCAGCCCATTTTGTCACGTAACCAGTACATACTAGGATGTACTTTTTACCTTTTGAAGTAGGATTGATGGGGCCTTTAAAATCTAGAGCCCATTTTTCAAATGGCTCTAAATGTACTTGAGGCTGAAGTGGAATTTCATCTATAGCTGTTGGTCTACCCATTCTTTGACAGCTATCACAACTTTCACATACTTCTTGGAATCCTTAAAAATAGATGGCCAATAGTATCCAAGACTGAGAATCTTGAATGCTGTTCTTTTGGCTGCAAAATTCCCACCACACGGTTCATCATGGCAAGATTTTAAAATATCAATTATTTCATCATTTCTTACACATCATCTAATAATCATATCATAACCGGTGTAAAATAAATCTCCATTAACCCATGAATATCTAACACTTTGTTTGATCAACCTCTTCTTTTCCTTTGGAGTAAAATATGGAGGTGTTTTTCCTGTTGACAAATAGTTGGCTAAGTTAGCATACCAACGATTCACTATTGAAATTGCAAATAAATTTTCATCTGGAAAAGAATCTTCAACTGGAACAACCTCACCTAAATTTTGCAATCTAGAAAGAAAATCTGCCACCTGATTCTCCTTACCTGGTCTATCTAACACTGTAATATTAAATTCCTGTAATAATAACAGCCATCTGGTAACTCTGCCATTAGTGATTGGTTTATTCATTAAATACTTAATGGAAGAGTGGTCAGTATGCACAAAAACCTCATAACCAGTTATATAATGTTGGAATTTATTCACAGCATGTATGATTGCAATCATTTCTTTTTCAGTGACTGTGTAGTTTAATTCTGCAGGTGTTAGATTTTTACTGATGAAATAGATGGCATAATTGAAGGACTCTTCTTTTTGGCCTAATGAGGCACCTACTGCAGTATCAGATGCATCTGTAAAGATGTGAAATGGTAGGGTCCAGTTAGGTCCTTTTAAGACTGGTGTGGTTGATAACTTTTCTTTGAGTGTTTCAAAAGCTTTCTGACAATTCTCATTCCAGTTGAAAGGTGTATCTTTTGCTAGAAGCTTAAACAGAGGTAAAGCTATTTTACTAAAATGTTCAATAAACGTTCTATAATAGCTTGCATACCCAAGAAAGCTTCTTACCTCTTTTTGAGTCTTCGGAATTGGCAAATTGACAATGATTTGGATTTTTGATGGATCAACTTTAATGCCTTGAGAAGAAATATAGTGACCTAATACTATCCCTTCATTTAACATCATAAAACACTTTTCATTGCTCAGGGACAGATTAGCTTCAATACATCTCTTCAAAACCTTTTCAAGATTTTCTAATGAATGCTCAAATGAATTACCATACCCTGAAAAATCATCCATGTAAACTTCAACACAGTCATGAACTAAATCAACAAAAATAGTTAATACAGGTCTCTGAAATGTAGTTGGAGCATTGCAAAGTCCAAATGGTAAAACATTATAGGCATAAGTGCCCCAGGGACAAGTAAAAGTGGTTTTGTCTTGGTCCTCTAAGGCTATCCTGATCTGGTTATAGCCACTGAAACCATCAAGAAAAGAGAATGATGATTTCCCAGCTAATGTGTCTAGCACTTGGTCGATAAATGTAGTGGGAAATAATCTTTGAGGGTTGCTTTGTTCAATTGTCTGTAATCAACACAAATTCTCCACTTGCCATTTTTCTTGGGCACTGCTACCAATGGGGATACCCATTGACTGTCAGAGATAGGATAAATAAAATTGACTTTCAATAGTTTTTGTAATTCATCTCTAACAATATCCTGAAGCATAGGATTCATTCTTCTCTGTGGTTGCCTCACTGGTTTGATATTATTGTCCGTATAAATATGGTGAGTGCATGTTTCAGGGTGAATTCCGTGCATATCGGTGTAGTCCCAAGCAAATGATTTCTGATATTTTCTCAATAATTGAATCAATTTTTCCTCCTAAGATGAGTCTAGGTGAGCGCTGGTATTCAAAGTTTTTCCTGGACTAATCTCTATGGTCTTGCTCTGTGTATTTGTGATAGATTGAATGGGAAAAATGTTCTGAAATGTTGTTTGCAAAGAATGAATGGTACATGTTTCCTGAAAATTCTATGCCAAAAGTTCATCTACAGCATGGTATTGGTCATTTCTTAATTCTTCAGAAATATCAAGTTGAGAAAGGAACAATTCTACCAAATCATCATTATTATGTTCTTGAAAATCATAGGTTTGATTGATGCTGAAAACAGATTGAACTTCTTCCTTATCATTGTATTTATCATCAAGCCATAAATTGTGTGCTACTACTGGTGATTGTGTTGATGGGTAAAGAGTGAGTTGTTTCCTTTCAGTTCCTCGTGAGATAATTATATTACCCGATCTACATCCTATGAATGCATTAGCAGTTGCTAACCATGGTCTACCAAGGATGATAGGGTGTCCTCCTAAATTATATTTTGGCTGAAGAACTAAAAAGTCCACTGGATACTCCCAAGAGTCCAATGAAACAATTACGTCCTCCAAAAACCCTTCAGGAATCACTTTAGACCTATCAGCTAGTTCTAGAACAATTGTTGTGTGCTGCAAGTTTGTGAGCTGCAATGTCTTCATTGTTTCAAGAGTCATCACATTTATTGCGGCCCCAAGGTCAATTAAAGTGTTTGGAATATGTATGTTGTTAATGATTGTAGTGACTTTAGGAATACCAGGATCAACATACTTTTCCATTGAAATGGTGTTTGTCACAAGGCCGGCTAAATGTCCAATAACATGAATAGTTTGTGGATCAATTCTTTTCCTAGTAGGGTTCTTGAGGCACAATTCTTTGATTGCTTTAGTATATATGGGAATGTCTTTTATGGCTTGCAATAGTGGAATTTTTATATAGACATTCTTTATCTCATCTAAAACATCAAACTGTGGTATAGACATGGGAAGTTTTGCTTGGACCAATCGTTCTAGAAAAGGTGGTGGATGCAACGGTTGCATTTGTTTATTTTTGATGCCATCATTTTGTTTCCTTTGAGTTCGAGTTTCATTTTCATTTTCTTCGTTTTCTTCTTGTTTTTCATCTATTGGAGGTTCTTTTTGAAGTACCTTACCAGACCTCAAATTGATATTTTGTAAAGGTAATGTGGGATATGATGGTCCCTCATGTACATCATAAGTTGGTCTCTCTGCTCTGTTATTTGAATTTGGTATAGGTTGAGCAGGAATCTGAGTGGGTCTAGGAGGTTGTTGGTTAGATGGGAGTTGTAAGTGAGGTGGATTTATTGGTGGAGGAGTAGGCAATGCTTGTTGGGTGTTTTGGAGTTGATAAAAAACTTGTTGCTGAGGATATTGCTGATATGTTGGAGGATATTGCAGATATGGCTGATGATACTGTTGATATGGCTGAGAATATGGTTGGTATGGTTGAGGATATGGTTGATATTGTTGAGAGTATTGCTGAGATGGTCTCCATTGTTGTTGTGGGTAATTTTGGTGTTGCCATGGCATGGGTACATTCCAAGAATTCTGAGCATACATCTGATCTTGGGCAGGAAATTGCAAATTTTGGTTTGGAAACATCCTGGAGGTGGAGGTCTAGGTTGCCACGGTCTCTTAGCGCCCATGAAATACACATTCTCCGTATCTGTGTTAGCTACTTCCACATTACAATTCTACAAAATATTGACTTTAGAGCAATGAAATATATCATGATTTTCAGAACAAAAGGCACAAACTTGAATGTTTTCTAATGGGCAGTCTTTCAAGGCATGTTTATTCTGGCATTTTGGACAAAAGACAACCATTAATTAATCTTCCTCTTCTTGCCTTTTCTTGGATTTCAGAGTGTCAATTTGAGTTCCTAAGGTACTTAATAGATCTGTTTTGGATTCTTCTAACAGGTTTCCTATTTCAGCCATTGTGACACTTGCTAAAGCAGATTTTGTGGCTTTAGATGATACAGCTCTTTTTCCATATCTAGCTTTGCTCCTTGAATACTTTTCACGTAAATCAACAATTTCTTCAAAAGGTAAATTGGAAATATCACCTTTGCCCATCAAATTAAGATCATCTAAGTATTCCTCTCGAATGCCCTTCAAAAATATTGTTCGAATCAGATCAAGAGACATGGTCCTATGTTTTGATTTTTGCAAATTGTAAACAAATCGTTCCAAATACTCCTCTAAATTTTCATCCTCTTGTTGATTCATCCTAAAGATATCATCTTTAGAATCTTTCGATCTGCAATAAGGTTGGTATTTCTTTAGGAATATTCTTCTCATGCCATCCCAATCAGTTATTGCATGTTCACCAAGTCCCATGAACCATCTTAATTCTGATGCTTTTAATGTTGCTGGGAAGAGTCTAAGCCTATGGGCATCATCTATGTAACCATATGTTCGACATACTATGTCAAATTCAAACAAGAATGAATCTGGATCTTCTGAAGCCATGCCATAAAAATTTGGTAGCACAGATGGAGGTATGTTTTTCATTTTTATTTCCTCATCATAATTTTCTCTTGGTTCTTGAATAGGAAATTTAAAGGTTGACTCTTCCTCCTCTCTTTGACCTTGATTTTGTGGTCCTCTTGCTGATCCATCTCCTTCCTCAGCCATTTTGATAGGTTCCTCTGTTGATTTAATTTCTTGTTTAGTGTCACTTATTTCAAAGAGAAGTTGTTCTAGTGATTTTTCTCCTTCTTGAGATTTTTCAAAGTCAGTAGGTTCAAGGAGAGATTGTTGAGTTATTGTGCTACTTTCTCTTGTTATAGAGGATTCAGGGAGATGTTTCTTATGTGATTCGTGTGCCAATAGAATTTGTCTCTCAATGAGTGTGAGTCTTTGCCCTGATTTTAGTTTATCCTCTAATTTTTGTATGGTGACTTTCCCAGCTGGTGTTGTGTGTTCAACTTTTCCTAAAGGGTCTGCTCCTAGTGGTGAATTAGTTTTTGGATGGGGGGTTTTTATGAATCTACCTTTATCATCTCTAGATCTAGACATAAGTAAACATGACTTCTAAAATGATGAATCAAAATTAAATCTATGTTTTTGTTTGTTTTTGTTTATTTTTATTTTTTAGAAATCCTCTAGTTGCGCCTCCCTGACAACGGCGCCAAAATGTAGTGACCAATCCAAGGGTCTAGATTAGACTAAATTTAATGTCAACCAAGGTAGGTAAACTTAGAGGCACGTGTCTACAATCTATAGACCTAAAAGGATCTCATCTACCTAGATAAGTGTCTACTATGACAGGCTACAACACTCTTTTACAAGAGATTGGAATATGTTTCCTTTCACACTTGAAACACTCAGATCATCTAATTTAATTAACTATTCTAAAAACACAGCGTGTTACTAGTCTTAGTTTTCAATCCTCTTACAAGGATATCATTCACAAAAACTCTTTCTCGGTAACACACTAAGCATCCTAACAATCAAATTCATGAAAATGAAAGATGCTTTTAAGCATACTAAAACTCAAATGCATGAAAACGGAGTCCACAGAGATACTTCGAAATTCAGTGCTCAATTAAATCTTTTACAAGATCTTGTTTAATAATTTAGCAATTGAAGTTTCAAGCTATCACCATGAATCATACAATAACACTCGCAAGAACTTCTAATCGAGTTAATTAATTCACAAGCAAAGAAATGGCATCAAACACTATTCAAATCTGAAGTCTAAATGCCATGAAAATGAAATGAAAGTATACCAATCCCCACGTAGGACCCGTCCACACGTTGATGGTACACTTAGAAAACTTCAGATGATGAAACCGTTAACACATAAAACACTTTGACAGGCTACAATACTCTTTTACAAGAGATTGGAATATGTTTCCTTTCACACTTTAAACACTCAGATCATCTAATTTAATTAACTATTCTAAAAAGACAGCATGTTACTAGTCTGAGTTTTCAATCCTACACATCACAAATCAATGTCTATTATCCTTCGTTCACTAACATTCTTTAAGGTTTACAATTGAATGTACATACATTATCACGCAGATGTTTATGCTTTTAGAGTCAAAAACGTGATTTTTGTTTTTTTTTTTTTTCTAATATTAACTGATTTCTAAAACAAAACGAAATCAGTTTAGGTAACTTTAGCTTTTTGCTACTTTTATGACCAAAAAGGCTGGGTTTGACCAGCATTGACCTTGTATCCAGGAGCTCCAGATGCGATGTTGAATAGATCTTTCACCATGTATGTACATCCGTGATCACGTCCCTATCCTCTGTTTTGATTTTCATGTCATGCCACGTGTCACAACATAAACCAATTACAGGAAATCATGACATCCCATAATTTTGTTGAAAATTTCTAATTTTTAACATAAAAATCCACAAATTAAATTTAATGTAAAATAACAATTATAATGCTTAGTTGATCAATTTCAATGGACTATGAGGGGTTTATGGGAGAAAATGATAGATGAATGATGGATTTTTAGAAGAAAAGGATGGTAATAAAATAGTACCAACAAGAAGGCTATTAAGTGTTTGGATGATGATGGAGAGGAGAATCTTGTAGGGAAAGAAGAATTCTACATCACTGAGAATGGTTACAACTATGCAAGTTAAGCGAAGTTGTAGGAAAGGGTGTGTATTATTTCCAGTGAATTTTTATAGTGACAAGGGGAAGAATGTTGAGGATGATGAAGTCTTGAAGAGGTATCCCGTTTTGCAACAATTTCAGGATGTGTTTCCAACAAATATTTCAGAGTTACCGCCTCATAGGGAAGTGGATTTCTCGTATGAGTTGGTACCAGGAGCAGCACCAACATGAAGGAACCTTACAGGATGCACATCCCATAGTTGGTGGGATTGAAATTGCAGCTTAAGGAAATGTTGACGGTGCTGGACCTGCCAACATGTCAAGGGGATCTCCCCGGTAAGAAGTCCTAATTAGACCTTAGACCGTTTGGTGTAGGAGTCCCAGCAGTGGGTCGTAAGGTAATGCCTTGACTGTGATGTCGCATAGAGGAAAGTAGGATAACTCTGTCAGCAGCAAGGGTGTGACTGATGCAGTGAGTCAATGAAGGTGTATGAGAGGTTCCAACACTTCGAAAGGGGAAGGAGGTGAAGGTGAGTTCCAGGTTGAAAGGGATCAGTCCCAACTCGGCTAGGAACACACAACACAAAAGGACATGCACAGCTTCCAGTGGAGGAGTCCACTCGGATGCGACAATCACATCATACAAGGTAAGATAACACACACAACAGTCACGGATCAATCCAAGACAAGTGTGATAGTTTTTATAGCAAGGTTCAAGTGAAAGGTATGTCTGATGTCTGGCAGAGCAATCGACATGGACGGTGACAACATTAACAACATATGCAACACATTAACAACAAGATTCATATAATTGCATACAAATCAGTTCATACAAAAGTTCATAGTTAAAAAACATATAAAATGAGGCAAACAAAGCAGTCCAACTATAATAACAACATATGCATGAAAATGTGTTGGCTCTCATTATATAAAGAAGTGTAAGTCTCAATCATACAATACATGCATGTAAACCTGCTAGCCCCAACAATGGAACATTACAGCCACATCCACATGCTCCTCCAAAGAGATGTACTAGCTCCGTGTAGTGGAGAAGCCAAGGTGCGTTACAATACCATCCAACCCTTCTTCAAGATAGTCTTAGTAGAAGCTTGGCTGACCAAAAGCCCTTACAATGAGTTATGAGGGACTGTTTATAGAAAAGGGTGGGGTGACCCTTGGCATTCCCCTTTGTGATAGTTCAACTACCCTCATGACTCTTCACCTACTCTCTGACCGTTACATCCAACTATTGACACTTGACATGACTCAACATTACAATGCACATGTACTCATGTGAGACAACATGGCCTGAGCAAGCCTTGTAAGTCATCACTGACACTCGATCTAATGTGATGAGACCAACTCTTTGACATGCTTGTGCTGGTGAAGGTGGTGAGCTGATGCCAAGCTTGGTCGTCTGTGATGGTGTGCATGCACCTCATGGTGACATCTTACTGAAGTGAACTCTTGCCTCTATTGCAACTGGTGCATTGGTTTGGCTCCTTCATCCAACTCATCTGCTAACATGCACATGGTCTTCTTGGGTGTGGTTGAACCAGAAACACATTGATGCATAGTGTCCATGTTAATCTTCAAGTGTGTGTTGGTGGTCATGTGCATCAACTTGCTGAAGTACATGTTCAGATCCAGTTGGACTTGCTTCTTGTCTTCGCCTTGGTGTGTGTATTGAATGGGTTGGATTGCATGCGTGCGCTCAATGTCATGCATGATCCTGAATCCCTTACATGCGATCAAAAACATTTCTCACCATGTCTACTTTTTGTCAGCTGCTAGGATGTATCTTTAACTTGTACGAGCGCAGTTACATCAGTGAGTGCATGTTGCGCTCACTGTTGTTCAGGTTCCTACTACAACTCATTTCTATGTCTGTGCAGCTTCATGCTCTTCCTGAATTGTTGCTTCAGCACATGCAACTCCTTCTTTGTTCCATTCTTTTTCTTCGCACGATCTTCATGTTGCATCTTCACCTCATAGTTGGAGTCTCCAAAGTTGCTTTCATCACCAATGGATCTACTTGAGCTTGCAACCTTGTTTCGTCTCCGTGATGTCAACAACCCTCTTCTTGCATTTGTTGCATTTGGTATGCTATCTTCAGTTGTTGTTCATGATGTTGTTCACTGTGATGTTGTTGTTATCATACCTTGATGTCCTTGTCTACAAACAACTTGATGTCTTCATGAGTAGGCGAGTCCATAAAAACTTGATCAACTGCATCCCCAAGTGTGCTATGAAAGGTATATTCGCCTCTTCTCTCCTGGAAACCATTGTACTTGTACTGTTAAGAAGCAGATGAACACCTGTGATACCTGGAGACATGGAAATACTAATGGAAAGAAATCTGTCAGTCGAAAACCAAAATGAACATGAGAACTGACTTGCAACATACCTAGGTGAATGATCATGAAGGTTGTGCAATTTCAACTAAGAGGTCGGGGGACCAACTGCCAAGACTGTACAAGGCACAGTCTGGGCTTCTCGGAAACTGACTGATTGTTGGAACTGTGTAATGCATAGTCTAGTCTAGCTGCTGACTGTTGGGATTACGTATTGCGCAATTCGAGTTGGGAAGAATTACTGGCCTAGGGACATATTTGCAAAAATTATTGGGCCAAGTAGCCACTGTCCTCCAAAAATATGCAAAACAGTCTTGGAGGCTAGTGCTGGGTAGGAATATGCAAATATAGAGAGGAAGGTGAGCCTTCCTTCCCTAGATTGTCCAATGCAGCTTTGGTGAAGGTAGAGTCTGGGCCAAGGTTGGCCTGACTCGCCAACGGGAAACTGAAAACAACTAAGACAATAAATGCATGGAAACACTAAATGATAGAAGAAGTGACTCACAGTGCATGAAAAACATGAATGAAAGATTCAGAAATCAGATCAACATGCATGTGGGTGAGGCAGTTCGCCGGTTCAGTGAACATCTATGCAAAACAGTTTCATGCATGCGACAACAGTGAGATAGAAACGAAAACTAGAACTTAGGTAGGAAAAGCTAGTAGACATGTAAACGACAACAAGCACTCAGAGAAATCAAGAAAACAATACTCCCACAAGGGAAAACTCAAAAAGAGACAGAAATGCAACACAAGGCATGGGAAGCAGGCTTACCCCAAAACAGCTGAGATGAATGTGCCCATTGTTCCTAGATGTGACGTGGGATGTTAAATTTGCAAGGTTGATGTGAGGAATGAGCACTGCAACATCTGGTTGATGAGTTTTGATAACATCGAGGTTGTGACACGCATGCCACAAATCTAGGGGAAGTGACACTTTGTGGGAGGCTTCTGAATGGCTCCTTGCATGTAACCTCCATCTGTTAAACATAGATCCCTGAGACAAGGGATGTCTTTGCATGCTGCCTTAGGAGAAGTAACCTATGCATGCAATTATGCTTTTCTCAGTCATAGAGGGAACCGGTCAACTCAGCTGCACATGCAAGAGGTTGTTCGACTACTTGAGGAAATGCACATTTCTAGCTGGGAGTTGGGCTGACTACCCATGAGATTTATGGAATTTTTGGGCTGAGCAGTAAACTTCTTCCTAGATTTGCACAAATTCTAGGCTGAGTAGCCTTTTTGGGGAAATTTACGCAAATCCTGTTGGGAGTGTTGGCAGGAATGATTGCACAATCCTGGAGCCCAATAGGCTACCAAAGAGGACTACACAATTTCTAGAGGGAAGGTTGGTTTCCCTCCAGAAATGCACAATTTAAAGGGGAATTTTCTCAACCTGGAGCTGGACCAAGTTCGGGTGAACAACTTGTGAGTGGAATGGATCAAGTTGTGACCGATGAGCTGCCTTTTTGCAAGAAATACATTGAAGTTCGTGAACTTGACGAAGCAACGCAAGCTGTTGTGAAGGTGGAAGGGAGGCTCCAAAATGAGGCTAAGTGACTATCAAGAACAAGTATCCATTGTCATGGATTGATGACTTGTTTGATCAGTTGAAGGGAGCATCAGTGTTCTCAAAGATTGTATTGATATTAGGATATCATTAGGTGCACACCAAAGAAGAAGATAATTACAAGACCACATTCCATACCAATTATCGACATTATGATTTTGTAGTGATTCCTTTTGGTCTTACTAATGCTCCAACTACTTTCCTGTGTTTGATGAACAATGTGATGTGTCCTTATCTAGACATGTTTGTGATAATATTCATTGATGACATATTGATATATTCTAAGAATGATGAAGAGCATGCAGAGCACCTAACAATAGTATTGAGATTGTTGAGAGAGAATCAGTTGTATGCCAAGCTTAGCAAGTGTAGTTTCTTTCATACTAAAGTTCACTACTTGGGGCATGTTGTTTCCAAGGAAGGTATAGTAGTGGACCCAGAAAATATTAGAGCCATCTTGGAGTTGATAACTCCTAGGAATGCATATGAGGTTAGATCATTCATGGGATTAGTAGGTTAGTGCAGAAGGTTCATCAAGAATTTTTCATGTGTTTTCTGTCCTATTACATAATTGTAGTGAAAAGGGAAGAATATTGAATGGATAGAGGAGTGTGTAGTTATTTTGAGAAGCTGAATTGTTTGCTTACAAATTCTCCAGTCTTGAAAGTTGTAGATCTTGATAAAGAGTTTGTGGTATGTATGGATTCTTACAAGAGAGGACTTAGTTGAGTTTTTATGTACAAAGGACAGGTGGTATGTTATGAGTCAAGGAAGTTGAATGCACACGAGTAAAATTATGTGACTCATGATCTTGAGTTGGAAATTATCATTCATGCCTTGAATATGTGGAGGAATTATCTTCTCGGTAGGAGGTTTATTTTTACTAGTGATCACAATGGACTGAGGTACTTGTTTGACCAACCTTATATGAATTCCAGGAAAGCTAAATGGTTGGGTACCCTTGGTGAGTTTGAGTTTGAGATCAGGTACATCAAGGGCAAGGAGAATAGGGTTGCAAATGCTCTTAGTAGGAGAGTGCAGGTGAATCACATCATAGTAGTGAGTTCTTATGGGATAGATTTGAAGGATTAGATCTTGCAGGAAGGATAGAATGATGACATGTATCAGTAGTTGAGGCACAGTTTACAACAACAGGGTGAAGGTGAGAAGGATAAGGAGTATCATAGCACAGTAGATTACTTGGTCAGATTTTGGAACAAGTTTTATGTGTTAGATAGCAGTGAGCTCAAGAATCCTATATTGAGGGAGTTTCATGTCAATCCATATTCAGGTCACCATGGGTATCAAAATACTTTGAAATCAGCTTAAAATTTCTATCATTGGCCAAATTTAAAGAAAGAGGTGGATGAGTTTGTTTCCATATGTTTGTGTTGGAAATACTGAGAGGGGGGAATCAATATTCCTTAGAAATCAGAACTTTGAAATATTTTCAGAGAATTAGTTAATATTCAATTATTATTAATGTTTATCCATTAACAACAGTAAAAAAAATAACATAATAGGCACAAGAATGTTAGGTGGAAAATCCCCTCCGGGTCAAAAACTACCAAACTCTTTTCTAGTAAATTCTTTAATCTTCGGCCCCAAGTGAAATGAAAGTTACAACTTCCTAGAATTCTAGAAAAGCATTCTTCTCCAGCTCCCACTGGAAGGATGCCCCAATTCCCTGTTTTCTTTAGTAGTTAACTGAATGGATGCCCCAACATCCTATACCAACCTACCACCTTGAAGTGTTCACATGCTTCAACTTGTAGTCGACTGCATGCACTTGCCTAGCACCCCCCTACCACCCTATAATGGTTAAAGTGTGACAAGAGTGTGGAATCTCGTACCAAGGACAATGATCCATGCTACAATATGATTTACAATGATTTTCTATTACTTGACCAAACACCCAATCACACTATGACCTACAATCCAACCATGATATCATCCCAGTGGTGACTCCTATACCTCCCAACAATGCCTTTTCAACTCTAGACAAATTGACTCTTACAATAATGACACTTTCAATGATGACTCTTTTACAAATTTACAATGATGACTCTTTTACAACACTAGATTTTTGACAAGACCTACCACTTGAAACGACATTTCTTCTTGGATCACTTGCAGTTGTTGAGGTATTGTTTTTCTTGCTTCAAGTAATGGTACTTTGGCATTGCATGTCCTTCTAGGATGTGTTTGAGCTGTTCTAAAGTGTCATCCTGCCTGCAAAGGCATTAACAAGAAAGACCCAAACAAATACAAAACAATATACTTACGTTGTCCTGCAAAAACATATGTCAGAGATGATACTCAAAATTCAAATGCAAACACTAACCATACATACCTTGTTGTAGCAGACTTACCCTTGACTGTTGATGTGTGGTCCTTACTGTAGTGATCCTTGAATGCATATTTTTTCTTTCCTTCTAGGAGCTCTATATTGAATATGTTGTATCTATGTAATTTAGGATCTCCAAGTTCTGAAATTTCATCCCATGGTAGCCCTATCAGCCCTCTTTCCAACCCCATGGCTTTGATGGAGATTGGATTCTTCAAGAAAGAGTTATGCCCAATCTCCCACGATGGCCGAATTATAGACTAGTTTAGTAGATCAAACTTGTACGAAGTTCCATGTGTCATTGTTTCAACCTTCATCCCTGGAAATGATACCCAACAAACTATAGTCCATCCTCTTTCTATCACTATTTACGAAATTTGAATCCAATTCTCAAAGATAAAGTTATGACAAGGTTCTCAAGGTCACCTGTTTGACAAGGAATTCAGGAGCTTGCAAAACCCTAACTTCCTCAAATCATATCTCCGAAAATATAGTGAAACAACATCTGAAATTCGATCATGAGGTTCATCAAGATTTCAGCTCAAATGGGTGTTAATTTCAGCTTCTTAATATTTGTATAAAAAATTTATAGTAAAAATTCCGTGATGGCTTGTTTGAAGCAGTGAACTTCTAGAATCCAAGGCTCTAAACTTGCTTCAAAACAGACCTTCAAACTTGATCATAATTTTGTACCCTAACCAAACCTCAACGAAACCTTAAAATCCCTACAACAAATCTTGTGTTAGAAGCTCATGAGGGCCGAAATATTACAGAGGTATTCTCACAAGATAGTTCGTTGAAAATTTCTTACTAGAGAAGGATATGAGGGTCACTATTTATAGAAATGTTTGGATTTGAGAGGGTCCTCAACAAGTGAAAGTTGGAGGGATTTTAGGAGTGTAAAAAAGTATAATTAATGATAATTAAATTAATACAACCGATGATGAGTTCCACGCCACAACCCCATGGGGTTTTAGCCCACTAACTGGGTTACTAAATTCAAACATGAATAACTCTCAAACTGTGAAGAACTACGTGGCATGCCATATGTCAATAGAAACATCTCGATGAGTAGAATCCATATAGAAGATTCTTGACTAAGTACAAGATGGGTTTTCAAGTAAAAATTCCCATGCAATATCAGGGTAGCCCCTAGTGCTTCTTGGGTTGACATCAATGACAACCATTGATCAATAGTTTGGACTGTCAGCAGGTAAAATCATAGAGTAAGCATCTAGCTAGTCTACTACAACTGATTCTGATTCCAAAGTGAAATGGGAGGTCATTTCCATGGACTTCATTACAAGTTTTCTGAATACATCGAAGTAAAATGATTCCATCATGGTTGCAGTTGACATGTTAAGTAAGGTAGCTCACTTCATTGTAGTTAAGTATACGAATTTAGATAGTGAGGTAGCTCATATCTTCATCAAGGAGATAGAGAGGTTACACGGTGTACCCAAGAATATCATATTAGAAAAAGATGCCAAGTTCTCTTCCAAGTTTTAGAAGGATTTTTTTGCAGGTTTTGGGACAGAGTTGGATTTTAGTACATCTTATCATCCACAAATAGATGGACATATAGAGAGGGCGAGCAAGATTCTTAAGGAAATGTTGAGAATGTACGTCATGCATTAGTAGAGGAAGTGGGAGGAGTATCTTCCATGGTAGAGTTTTCATATAATAATAGGTATCAAGAGTCCTTGAAGATGATTCCATTTGAGGCTCACTATGGGGTGGAGTTGTAATACTCCTATTATCTAGAGAGATCCAATGAACAAGGTGTCATTGGACTAGACATGTTGGTAGATATGGATTAGGAAATGCAGGTTATAAAGAGGAATTTGCAAGTAGCATGGGACATGTAGAATAGTTATGTAGATTAGCACAGGGAATTTAAGGAGTTTCAAGATGGGGAGCATGTATACTTGCACATCAGTATTGCAGGCCTTTTGAGATCCTTTATAGGATTGAACTAGTGGCCTAAAGACTTGGATTGCCACCAATAGTGAATTCCCATGATGTTTTCCATGCTTCATTTCTTAAGAGATATGTTGATCATGTGATTGATTGGTTTTTATTGCAGGTAGAACCAGAGGGAGAATTCCATCCAGAACCTTAATGCATATTGCAACGGAAATAGCGCATGCTCTAGAACAAAGCAATCAATCAATTTAAAGTCTAGTGGAAGCACTTTGGGCCTAATGAAGCTACATGGGAGATGGTTGATCAGATGTGGGATTTGTATCCTTCATTATTTGTTGGTTCAAGAAAATGATTTTTTGGTATATGTACATGTATATGGTTGTAAATACCATAATGAGTTGGGTTATAAAGCTCCAATAAGCAATAGTTTGTTTTGTTTCTCAGATGGATGTCATTGTAAATACTACATCAAACTATGTTATAAAGCTCCATATGCAGTATGTTCTATTTTCAGCAATTTGTTGGTCATAGGTGTCATAGAACCCCAAAGACAGTGTCCCCCTAAGGGGGATGAGTTTGTACCATCCCCGAGTTAAAGTTCATGTAATAAAGGATAATAAAGGCAAAATAAAATCAAGGTCATGGGACACATATTCCAAGCTTAATGTTGGGCAATCACTATAGCGGGCATAAATTTTGGTTTATTTATGGCTATGGAAATTTACAAAGGCATTAGAAAAGGAAAAGAGGCAATAAATGGTATTTAATTATGAAAATAAAGGAAAATACAAGAAAAGGAGGTGAAGAGACACATATTTTCATGCAAGGGAAATTAGAGGAAAAATGAAGGAAAATGAAGAAAAAGGAGGCATCAATAATAAAAAGGCATTAGAGTGCCAATTCACAACTTTTGTTGGTTTAGTTTTCGTTTTTTTTGGCTTGAGAAAAGTGGTAGAGAGAGACAGAGCTCCAAGAAGAGAAAGAAAGAAAATAAAGGAAAAGGACAATCAAAGGATAGAAAAGGAAAGAAAGGATAAAGTTGGATCAACAGCTCCAATAGGAGGATTTTGCAGGTAATATGTTGCATGTGTGATTTCCTAGCTGAGGCATGAATGCATGATTCATTCATTTGTTGTCATTGGCATGTGTTTTTCCTGGTTTGACAGTGGTTTCATCCTTGTCTTTCCATTTCATCGATAGCCACGGTCTAATGGGATTCATTCTTTGTTAAAATTTGGATTGTCGGAAGGTTTTGCAACTGGGTGAGGTGGTCTCAGAAAAATTCCCAAAGGTTGGGAGTGGAGATGGTTTTCTCCAGGAAGCTCTCAACAAGTGGGAAGAGATAGGAAAATTCCTCAAGGAATGGTGAAGAAATTTTGAGGCATCCAAGCTTGGTTTGTTCTTGTAATCTCGAGACCAGTTTAGGTGAGATCACGGTAGTTTGATGGTGGAGGTGCTTTAAGTTATATATTCCCTGGTTGATTATGTGTTGGTTTAACCCATGAGATCCCACATTCATGGTTTTAATATGGCATGAGGGTGATTGACTGAAAGAAATATTTGGTTCAGATCAATCTATGGTTAGGTGGTAAGTGGAAGTCCTTGGCTTGGTTGGATTGTGTATATGTTAATAAGAGTTATTTTCCTATTGTTATCTATGATCACTTTTACTTATTATTAGTTTGATTTTATGGTTTTTTTTCATGGTTAATATTCTAGTTATATGTTGGTTGTAAGCATGGTTCTATGATGCGCTTTAGTTATGGCTCTTGTTCATGATTTAATAAGTAATTGAACAGTTGATGAAAGCATGTGCTAACAAGTGTTGTTGTAGCTACTTGAGAGGGAATTAGACCGTCTCGGTTATTTTAGATGAAGTTCAGATTTTTATAATCAGATATGCATTCGTAAATAGATTGGCTTCAGTTTATAATTAGCATAGAGGGTATATCTTCCATATTCAAGTATAACCAACCAATATATACTCAACATCAAACACAGTAGTCAGCCATTTCCCAACATTAATGCAACCATAGTTAATCAACATATTAAACTAGAATAAATACTTCACTAATATTACTGTAGATTAAACAAATCATCTAGGAGCATTTATTCGAGTGATTGATGCCACAATTCATACTCAGGAAGGAAATACTAATTAATCCAATTCCTTATAACATATTCAAGGAAATAGAATCACCATTATATCAATAAACCTCTTTTATTAAAGGTAACAAAAATAATTTAATAGCTCTTATGGTCATAATGCAAGATCCTACATAGAGAAACGTGAACTAGAATTAATATATCCGACCCACAGTAATTATTCATTCCCTAAAAATGCACAGGAGTTAGCGGTACATATTCACATAGGATTCCTCATTCCTACTCTTATAGAAATAAACATTTCAAGAAACTCTATTAGAAATTATATAGTACACTGAGAATCCATTTAATATTCTATATGGCATACCAGGCATAAGACCCACTCCCAATGGCATGTAAATATTTCAATAAAAAATTGTATAAACTCTACAAGCACACAGAGTTTCAGGAATAATTATATGCTAATGTAAAATCCTAGCAAATGAGATTGGGACTCACCTTAGACACATTGCAACCAAGCCTTTCTTGCAGTAGTCACCCCTGAGATAGATTTTATAGATTGAGGATGAGTGCTCAACCAATAAATCATCCTACTCTTTGTTTCCTTCTAACAACATAGTGCTACCTCTCATTATTCTCCTGCACTTAGTTTCCTCCTCCTTCTTGTGTCCTCCCATATTTGACTCTAGTCTCCCCCTCTTATCTGCAGAGGGTCTTCCTTTTTCATGGGATGGACCTCTCTGTTTTCTCTTCTCACTCTCCCTCTAGCCACACTGACCTCATGTACTCCTCCCACTATTGTCATTTCCACTGCCTCTAGGTTGTGTGGCACACACTCTTCATTGTCACCCTTTCCAAGTTGGTCATGGTGGATCTATTTTAGTGTCTTTGTGGGAATTTTCTTACGGTAACACACCCTTCACTACTCAACTTGCTCTGTCAGTATATCAGTGAGGCCATACTTTTCATTTAATTTTTGTTCTCTATCTTCGAGATATTTTTGCAAAGAGTAGTATTCTCGGGATCCATTCCTTTCTCAATTGTATTTAATGTGCATCCAGTTCATTTAAAGTACCGAGTTGGTTCACCATAATGGCATTAATAGAAACCATGCCTCCTCAAGAAAATATCCTTCCCCAAACTCTGGAATCTATGTCCCAATAACTTAGTTTGGTTCTTCATAGTAGGTTAGTTACAATATTTACAATAAGGGGGTATTAGAAAGCGGTTGTCGCAATTATCCTTCACTAGGAGTATTTTCAGTGAAGTAATGTGCACAACAGAATTACAAATTTACTCATACTTAGGTTTGAAAAGTATGCTTTGATGTATACACGAGCATGCGATAACAACTGCTTCAAATGATAGTATGTCAATAATCACTGAAGAAGAAAGCGATGCTTCTACCTAATAGTCATATGGAACTAATGTTCAAGACAATCATGATGCTCTTGGTCTACTTTCTTATTTAGACCACTCTAAATGTCCTGCTCTTCCATGCCATACAAATATTCTATTGTTAGATGGTTGGTGTCTTTAGGAGATATTGGATTTGAGGATAGGCATGTTAGGAACTCCTCGATATCGGTTTCTAATGATTGCTCCCCATCGAATTTGGTCCATGCTTTTTTGGTCTCCTCAGAATATTGGTAAGGGTGATCAGAGAAGGATTTTAAATCTTCTTGAAGAGGTGGCTCATGGATATTTTTTTCTTCTATCACTTATGGAGAGGAATATATGTTCTTGATTGTTTTTAACATGTTCTCTTCTTGAGAGGCAGAGACACCAACTACTACTAGGATTTTAGAAATTTCTTGGAGCAACATTCTCCAACAAGCTATTGAACATTTTTTTATGCCACGTTTTTGGTTGCTAATTCCTGTCTAGCACATTGATTAGTATGTGGGTGGGTTCTGACAACACCTTAAAAATGAAAACTTTTTAAAGAAATTAAATATGCTAAAATAAAACAACTTCAAAGAAATATTTCTCATGAGGCTTGGACACCCTCACACTACTAATACCTATTGCCACCAATTATCTATTCATCATGAGTTAGCTTCTTCCTTTTGATGAATCAATCCTAAAATAAAAACCATTTGCATAAAAGGAACAATCAAGGGTCTAGAGAAACCCATTAAAGTGGATGTGTCAAGATAGAACCATTTTCAAATATTTTGAAACGAGGGTTTCTTTGCGTCTTACCGTCTTTACTCCCCCAAGTTGTTTAATTTAAAGGAAACCTATTCACCTAAGCTTTAATCCTTTTAGAACCTCCTCACCAATGACTCTAGAAATGTTGGGAAAAATATATGTTTATATTTCCAACATCAAATTACAAAATTGGGGTCCTAAACTTAGAGAAGCAAGAAAAATATATGCAAGATTAAAGCCCTAATCTATCATAGTCTAACATTAGAAATTAACACCCAAATAACATGTGCATAAAAGAAAATTGAATGTTGATAAACATGCTAGGACTAAAATCCATCTATCCAATCATTGTCTTGAACCCCCTAGCACAACCCTAATCCAAATCTAATATGCAAACACAGGGTCCAAATCTGTATATGCAAACACAGAAAATGTATTTTATGGGAATTGAAACCAAACGTGTATATTGATCAATAGACTTCGAAATTGTAAGGTAAGGGTATCAAATTAGTCCTTGGAATCTAGATCGCCTTCTAACAGACTAAGGGTAAAGGATAAATATCATTTATAAAATCAATAAAAAAAACATATCAGACCGAGGTCACTTGTCACAAAGTGTGCTTTCTCATATCTCAATAGTGTATTGATGTTGAATCAAAGAGAAATGAGGTTAGGCTACAATGGGAAAGAATGAGATTATCGATCTGGATATCTCAATACAATTCTCAATGACTTCTAAAGTATGTAACTTACCCCAATTACAGAGTATTAATGAAATCTTGAAGAAAATATAGAGTGATATGATGCAGCCATGAAATCATTAACATGAAGAAAATTAGGGTTGAATCTAAATTGAAGTAATAATATGTATCCACACAATGTTTCTTTGTATACAATTCACACAATGATATTCACAATGATTATGAATACATCAATCATCAAATTTCTATAGATAACAATATATATACAAAAAATAACTATAGAGTATACACATAAATGGAAACGACACATTATAAAACTCCTAAACCATACATTATTTTGGAAAACCACCCCTATGTTTTTCAATTTTTCATATTCTGGAAAAGATCCATGCTCTAGAATTTCGATATTTATCTTCATTTCGATGGAAATCATGTTGCAATTATGTTGTTTGAAAAATATTGCTAAATTGGGATGAAGTGTTATTTATGAGGTCGAGGTTCACACGTGTCACTTGGCTTTGATCTGAACAATACAAAACCATGTTGAACCTCAGGCTTCAAAATCCATGTGGTCTATTTCCTTCTAATGCATGCACATATTCTAAACAATGATTTGAGACTAGAAGTGAACTACTGGTACAGGGATTGAACTATACTGAACTATAAGAATTATACCTCATAAATTTTCATTAGTAAAACTATGATATAGTCATATTTAATCTTTAAAAACATATAAAAATGATGTATCAACCACATGGGATGTATGAAAATGATTGATAAAAGTTTATGGCATAATTGGACGTGTATTATTAGCGAAATGCAAAGAAATGGTGTAAGAGTAATGACATGACTAGGTAGAGAAATATGAAAAAAACAAAGCACAAAAAGAGTCTCAAATATAAGATCACAATAGTTGATAGGTGGTATGTGCAAAAGAACTAAATTAGAACAATGAATCTTGAATCTAACAAGGAGTAAGGAAGTCCCCATTAGTCAATATGAGGAAGAGTGATTTTTTTGGGCATAAATAAATGAATCCAACAAATGAACAAATGCAAGAGTTTGGCATGATAATGAATCCAACATATAAACACTAATTTGTAGGTATATATGATACTCTCATCAAAGTAGAGAAGATGTATTTAAAGTGGGGGAAGTAGTGCCAAATTGTTGTCTCCTGCACATATAAATATCAAATGAAAATTAAAATAATAGTTTGAAAGAAAAGGGTGAAGACATTAGAAGATTAATATAAAAAAATAAATGAGAATGGGATCTACACAAATGAGAAGTGAATCCAGCAAGTTCTTTGAATCGAATATTTACAAAAGATGGCCCCTCATGCTCTATGATAGAAAACATGATCATGTGTCCAAAATAATTACCTCCCCCACATTCTCAAATGTTTGTTTGTTTTTCTCTAATGCTACCTCCATGCCTTGAATTATGCAAGAGGTTTCTTATAATATGTATTCTAAATAAGTGTATTTAGGATATCTCAACACATAAAATATTTTTGTTGTCCCATTTAAAAGAAAAAAATTATATTGTTTGAATTTTTTTAATTGATTTTCTACCACCTATTTTAATAATCCATATGACCACTTTTATAATACACATAAATAGATTCCATCTATGTGTTTATGTCCTCTATATATGGAAGAACTAGTGCACAAACAACTTTCTTGTGATACTTGTTAGAGTCGGTCTGGTCAGTCCTCTGTCAGAGATCAAAACTCTTTATGCATTTCATTTTTAGGTGTCCCGCTCCATTCATTCAGCTACATTCCGCTAGGGGCATGCCATGATCTAACGGAGAAAGTCATGCTAGTCATTTCCCCTCATGTCTGGCTCTTGCTGGCTTATGTCTTTGTGTCAAATAATCAAAAAGTCCATACCAGTCAAGGTCTGGTCCTTTAACAGACGAAAGTCATTTTTCGTCATTAGGTCTAGGGATTGATCAATTTGGTCTTTACATATGTCCACTAAAGCCATGCAGGCCAGAGTGATGCTCTTGCAAAGAAATGATCTGCAGAGTTTCATCATCATATTGATAAACTTCGGCTGTGCTTCAAAACTTTGTTTTGAAGAAAAGTCAAACAGTGCTATTGGTGACAAAATTTTCAAAAGGGGTCTACAGTTGATTTCTTCATGTGCAGTCATGGTTTCCATGGCCAAATGCTCTGTCATGCAATCCCCACAAAAAGTGTCGAAAATTTCATCGTTTGAGCCCAAAATTCAGAGAAAAAGTGAAAATCAGGGTTATATTAAAGTCAATGAAAAAGGTGCCAAACAAGACATTAGAAAGTGGGTTTTTTAAAAAAGCAAATTTAAAACATGACCTCCAAGCCTATATACAAAAATTCCATCATGAATCCAAGTCATTGTGCAACCAAGTGCTTGGGAGAACATTTCAAACTGTTTGAGTGAGAAATCGCGCGATTTGGAGCAGTTTGAGGAGGTTTCAGGGTGCGCGGCGCACACAGGCAAGGGCGCAACGCACACAGAGCCCACCTGCAGTGTTAAATTACAACTAGCATGGAGCACACTTGAAGCGTGGCGCACTGGGCTTTGCACGCAGCACATAGAGACATAGTGCCCAGAAATTGCCAAACTCACCCAAATTTTTTGTGAAGACACTCTAATTGCAAGGTAGGCTACCTAAACTCACTTGTGCATCAAATTTGGTAAATATATGATGGTTTCATGCCCGTGATTGAATGCAAAAATTTCTTAAAGAAACCACAAAAAGACACCAAGAAA
The DNA here is from genome assembly GCA_031772625.1 of Pinus tabuliformis. Classification (NCBI taxonomy): domain Eukaryota; kingdom Viridiplantae; phylum Streptophyta; class Pinopsida; order Pinales; family Pinaceae; genus Pinus; species Pinus tabuliformis. The sequence continues at coordinate 943,631,134 of CM062816.1, read as the reverse complement.
TCATCTTGCTAGGGTTGTATAACAGTGTTATTGCTGCCAAGGTATTTTCCCTTCCCTACCCCTGTTCCTTATTCCCCTATTGCATTCTTCCTACTATCACTACCCTAACACTACCAAACTCATATTCCCTTACCCCTCCTCCCATTACTCAATACAAACCCTAAAACCCTACCTTGCCAAAAACCCAAACCCTACCCTATCAAAAATACCCAAACCCCCTACATGTCCCTAAACAAAATTCTCCCTATAACCCCTGTTCCCATTATATTATTCCCCTCCTAATATTCCCTTGTTTCATTGTCCCCTTGGTGGCAGATTATCAAAACAACCTAGCTTTCACCATCATCAAAAGGGCAGCCTAAATACAGTTTATAAACAGCAGTCATGGCATCCGAGGTTTCATCAGAGTATGAGGTGGAGACCCACAATGATACAGCTTCAGGAGAACAGGCCCCCAGGAGACATCACCGGAGTGGAAAACATGTTAGAGATGAGCCAAACACCCTCACTGAGTTGCAGGCATGCCCTCTTGCTATGTCATGTTTCCAGCACCTAGCATGTTTTGAATTTTGTCAAAGGGTGGCAAATGTCAGAGTTCATCATGAGTTGGCCCATCTTTTTGCGCTTCACCTACATGGAGGTCAGTCTATCTTGGCTGGGGTCACTTTCACATTGACACCCGAAGCCATATCAGTGGCAACAAGCATACAAAATGTTGGAGAACAGTGGCATAAGAAGAAGAAGGTGGAGAGGCATCATTATGAGCCTTGCATTAAGGCCAGTTTTTTGAGTCAGCTCACGAGAGTTTTCCCATTCAGATTTTTTAGAGATGAGTATGCTCCGCTCATGAAATTGATCATGAAGTACTTCAATTGTGAGGGGAGGTTTTCTCGCCTTTATGCATATCACATTAGGTTGCTCATGCACTTTATCAGGGTGTGGATGATGAACCTCCCATTTTTAATTTGCAGAAACATAGAGAGGATGAAAAATTTCATGCAGCATAAGACCCCTCAGCAGTAGCTCAACAGTGTTTATCACTTTGCTCTTATCCGGATTTTGGTGGATCATCAGTTGGGATTGCAGGGTATTTCTTAGGAGGACTTCATCTCCCGCGACTTCTTCAGCGCTCCACAGGTAGTATCAAAGGTAGAGCATGAGATAGGTGGTCCATCACATCAGTATGAGCGCCATGAGACTGCTACTATGCCAGTAGTCATCACCTATCAAAGAGGCAGTAGACATTTGTTTGCAATGGCAAAGCGAGTGTTATCTCCACCCAGGGTGGAAGGGGCCTCACTTCCGACATCAGCATCACATGAGCAAGGCAGAGGTAAGGAGCCAGTACAAGAGGAAGGGCCATCAGGTGAACGAGAGACCGAATTCATTCTCCTCCATGATGATGAGACAGAAACAAAACCAACAAATGCAGATATTACAGAGATCATCCAGGAGCAGCAATCAGTGATTGAGGCCTTATCCCTTGACTTGGAGAGGGCCAAGTCGAACATGAAGTACCTGGAGCAGAGAAACAATCAGGGTGAGGACCAGCGAGTGATTATGGAGCTGCAAAACATTCGTGAGCATTGCCAAGCTGCTCAAAGGAGAAGAGTTGAGCTCACATCATTGGAGCAAGAGACCAATGGGGATCGGGAGGCCCATCTCGAGAGCGTGAAAATGCACTTGGAGAGGCTGTTGGACAAGGACGATCAGGACCTTGCCTTGCTGAGACACATGGCTTATCATTACAGGACACGAAATATGAGTGCAAGGGCTCGGATAAGGAGCTTGAAGGCGAAATTGAGGAAAGCAACAAGAAAAGCAAAAGAGGAAAAAGAGAAAGATTGGCTTTGAATCTTGGCTGAGGCTTCCTTGGCCCATCATAACACCCCATTGAGAACCTCCAGCCCAAATTTCAAGAAATTTGGGGAATTTTTGGTCACATGACAAATTTTTGGGCAAAACACAGGGTTTTTCTCCCTGTGTGGAACGACGCTAAAAATCTAGAGCTCCAAATGAGAAATGGTTTGCATTTTTGGATTCAGCATGGAAAATCACGACTACTGGTGCCCGAACAAGAAATTTGGGCAAGATATGAGTCTCCAGGAGGTCAAAAACAACCAAAAAAATGGCCTCTCTGCCCCTTTTTTGACACACAGGAAGCAGTCTTGGGAGAATGAAGATTTGGAGGGGAAAATGAGCACCAAATTCAGAAATTCCAGTTAGGTTAGAAAGTAGACAGGACAACATTTCCAACAAGCCCACTTGGGTACATTTTGGACACCTGCAAGTGCCCCAAAACAGGCCCCAAAGTAGCACGGCGCACAAAGAAAATGGCACGATGCACAGGAAAAATTGCCAAATTTGCTTCCGTTTTGTGAAATTTCGATTCGCAACTTCTCCAAGTGGGCCCGCTCATCTACATTTCAGATTTTTTGCACCTAAATTGGAATTTAAAGTATTTTCTCTCCATATTGGCTTCTATCCAAGTGGCGAAGGAAGGAAAACGGTCACCCAAGCCATTTGTCATGTTTGTAACGCTACACCTATAGCTGATGGTTGGCTCTTCATTTCCATTTTGTAATAATTTGAGTAACTCCCCAACCCTTGGGAATTCTATCTCTTCATGGCACATTCTATATATTGTATGTAAGCTATTTGCAAAGGGTTGGTTGGGTTGTAACTTCTGGGAGACTGTGGGAAAGAAACTCTGTTTCTTCACTGTATTTTTTGACAGAGAATTAATGAAAGGCAGCAGCTCTGTTTCATGAGATTCTTGTGGTTTGAGTGTAGTAAATGTGTCTCTTATGTTTTCATATGTATTTTGTTATGTTTCATAATTCAATTCATGTTCATTTCCAGTGAAATTTTCTGAGTGAGATTAGGTAGAATTCAATTTTATTGCTCTGCCTGTGGGAAAATTTCATGTTCAGTGTTCTTCTTCTGTTGAAAAGGATTCATGTTCCTATGCCCTTTTCACACTCCTCAGCAATCTCTCCGTTCCGTGTTATCCCAAACTAAATTGCTACACTTTCCGCTTGCCTTGCCTCACGAAGTAATCTGTGCCTTTGTATTAAATTCTCTGTTCTTTGCTGACCGTTGGTCCCATACCATCCCAGAAGCTCAGTCATTCATAGAAATTGTTTCTTGTATCCCTATTCACTTACTAGCCTAAGATCAATACTTCACTGTAAGTCATCTCAGACCGTTTTTTGCTTATCTATTCACTGAGCGTGACTCAGAGAGAGCCCTCTCCTGTTCTGGTAGGGCTAGCTACCAGACTGAGCGTGGTTTGTGGTTACCCTGAGTTTTGCCTTCCTTCAGCCTAGGGCAAATTTAGGTGCTAACATAGTGGCGACTCCACTGGGGACAAACTGAAATCAAATCCCCTTGTTTCATAATACTTCTAAGCTTCCGGATGATGAGCTTAGGATTGGATAGGCTGAGTAAGTTGGTTGTGTCCTGTGATTTTCCTCAATAGCACGCTGGCTTTGAAACGATATACCAGAGCCAATCCAGACCCAGATCCTCCTCATATCTACGAAAATCCCAATTTGATTCCAAGACTCCTTCATCAAGAAAGCACCATAACTCCCGTGTTCAAGTCTAATTCATGTCCTGATATTTTTTAGTATCTTGAAGAGCTTGAGTTTGACGAACGGTTTGAAATATCATTGTTTGAGTCTAAGTCCGAAAAGGCTATTGATTATATTGTCCCCAATCCTCAATTTCTTATAGATCTAGAAATAGAAAGAGCTAATCAATCAATTGATAATTATATTGCGACACAGCCTCAAACTCCAATTGCCAGCCCCTTACAAACTGTGCACACTCCTCCAACACCTCCAAGGCCGAATCCACCGAGAGTGATGGCTGCCCGTTTCGCACCCCTTGTTCTGCCCCAAGTTCTAGATGATATGCCAGCGGATTATCAAAGTAAAATCCCGTTTTTTGATGGCACTCCTAACAGCATTACTGCTCAGCAACATGTGGACAAAATGGCAGACTTCTATGAACTCCATGAGATCGATGCAGAGAACGTGGCAATGAGACTCTTTGTACAGACATTTGCAGGTGATGTGAGGAAATGGTTTAGAGGTTTGCCGGCAGTGAGTATCACTACCTTGGCCGAACTACAAAGACAAATTTTAAATCGATGGGAAGTGAAAAAGAATCCCCTTCAAATTCTGACTGAATATGAACAAATCAAATGAAACACTGGTGAGTCGGTCCAAGATTATTGTGTTAGATTCAATACAGTTTATAATGATATTCCAGATCATCTAAAGCCACTTGTGGGACTGGCTATGATGAAATTTCTAGATGGTTTTGACACTGATATGGCCTACCAATTAAGAGAGAGAGAACAGGCCACAATGGAAGACATGCAGAAAATCGCAGTCAGCGTTGAAGCAAATCTGTTGTCCAAGAGAGCTAGAGTGAAAGCAGAAAAGAAAGTCACGATTAAGGAAGAGTCTTCTTCAATGGATCAATTAATCAAAAAGGTATATCAGATGCTTGAAAGGGTGAATCTCGACAAGCCTAAGCCACAAGTTAGGAATCCTAACTTCCGTGGCCAGCAGCAGCCACAATATAGAATAAGGCAGAGAGATCAATGAACCCAAGAGCAGTCAGCACAACAGCCAGTACAAACACCTTTGCAGCAGAATTTTGTGCATGGACTAGAGTCAGATGAGGACGGGAATGTAATAGGTGAAGAAAACCACCTCTTTACTCTAGATGAGCTGCCTACTTACATTACCGAAGAAGAAGAGTGTGCGGTGAGTTCAGCTGCGCACAAAGATGCATATTTCATCCTAGCTAGTGACACTGTTTTACAAGAAGAATCAGAGGAATATCAAAGGGGGTATATGAATGCTCTATCTGCACAGCAGCAGCGATATTCACTTAGAAATAGAGATGTGCCGGCCAAACCAATTCAGAAAAAGAAGGAGGTTGAAACAACAAAGAATGATTCATTAGCTACACAAAAGAAAGGAAAGGAGGCAGTTGGTCTGGAGAGCAGCAAATCAAAATCAGCAGAACAATCACAGCAACAAGCTGCATCAAAGGAAAAAGAAAGGAAAGAAATCCCAGTCAAAGAGGTAGAAAGGACTCCCGCCTTTAGCTTAGAGAATGAGATTTCTAAGTTAAAGGTATCCATCCCCTTGACTGAAATAATGAAGAACAGCAGTTATAGAGGACAAGTATCTAAGATGTTGAATTTTGACCCAATGTCCAACATGGTAAATGTAGAAGATGATCAACCTGAAATGATTTTTGGACCAGCATCGAATGGTGAGTCTCCTGATAGCAATGTGCCACCCTTTTATATCAGTTTACGATTGCATGATTTTGTGTTACATAATGCCATGTTCGATTCCGGAGCTTCTCACAATCTCATGCACAAGGCTATCATGGATAAGCTCAGTCTGGACATCACCCGACAATACCACGATCTCTATTCATTTGATTCCAGCAGAGTAAGATGTATAGGACTCATCAAAGACTTGTTGGCATTATGATTCTAGTTTGGCTCTATGGTACAGGTGTTGTACTTGAAGGCAACTCACTCAAGTGGAAAAACTCTGCTCAGGCTCTCAAAATGATGAAAATTACGAGGTTCACAGGTGAATGGTTCAAAAGGTGCGGACCCGCAGGTTCGTCGTTCATGGAGTGCGGTCATACTCGCAGGTTACCCGTTCAGAAAGTGCGGTCCCCCAGTTCACTCACTTCAAGGCAGAGAAGTGCGCTCACGTGGGGTTTCTTATGTTTGGCCCGTGGTATTTAGCCTGTCGTTCATGATTCTATGGTTTTGGCCTGTGGTATAGGATCTAATTTAGCCCCGGTTTGGATCCCTTGTATTGGTTATTGATGGTTTTGTCCCATGGTGTTAATAAGGGCTTGACTATAAATAGGGAAGGAGATCACTTGGCTGATATATCTTTGAAAGTTGAATATCTTAAGATCTAAATTTTGGGTTATCAATTTTAAAAGCTAGATCTAAATCAAGGTAAAATTTACAGGCGAATCTATTGCTAAGTCGTGATCTCTCGGGCGCATGATCAGATCTGTGGATCTAACTGTCTGTGGTACATTGGAGGACTGTTAATTTGGCCCTAATCAGAGTTTCACAAGCGATCTACAGTGTGAGTGTGGGGGTACACAGTACAGAAGAAGGCGCAGTGCGGGTATCTGTAGCGCAGCTGAAGGCGCAGTGCGTGGTACGCAGTACAGAGGAAGGCACAATGCGGGTATACGCAGCGCAGCTGAAGGCATAGTGCGGGGTACGCAGTACAGAAGAAGACAAAGTGCGGGTATACGCAGCACAGCTGAAGGTGAAGTGCGGGTATCTGCAGGCTTATATTGGTGAAGTTGCGGACCTGTTTTGAAATATTTGTTGGCTGCCTATTTTCTATTTGCTGCTGTGTTCTGGGTTTAGGTTACTGGTGTTGGTTTTCTATTTACAGCATTCTAAGAAGTTTGGGTGGCTCATTGGTTTGATTGTATAAGGAGATTGGTTGATTCACATGTACTTGATGTTTATTTGATGTTCTTGGATCCAGTCTGAAAATTAATGAAAAGCGGTCCTTAAAAGAAAAGAAGTAGGGGGTTGTAGCTCCCTTTTAGGAGAGACTGGAAAACGAGAGAGAGTTATAGCTCTCTGCAGGTTGCAGCCTGCATACTAGTAAAGGACTGCACCAGTACAAAATCATTGTAAAAGGAGTTTCTAATTGAAAGAAGATAGAGACATATTGCAGTAAGTGGTTTTCACCCACATTGGGTTTCCACCTTATATCTAGTGTTCTTTGGTGTGACTATCTGTTTTTCTTGTTCATGCTCATTATTTTATGGTACTGACATACAATATTTGAAGAATAATTCAAAGTATAAATATATTGAAAAGAATTTGATAATACTGATTCACCCCCCCCCCCCTCTCAGTATTATTTCCAATAATTGGTATCAGAGCAGGTCCTTCTGAAGGAGCTTGATCGCTTGAAGGAAGATCTTTCATCATGAGAAACTACGAGAGGGAAGCATCAATCAGGCCACCAATTTTTGATGGGACAAACTTCGTGTATTGGAAGGTAAGAATTACTGCCTATCTTCAATCTTTGGGTACAGAAGTCTGGGACATCATAGAAACAGGGTATACTTTTCCATCAGCTACTCCTACAGATCCAGCTGAGAAGAAAAAATATGAAACAAATGCAAAGGTAGTCAATACTCTTCTAGGATGTCTATCTCAATCAGAATTTGTGAAAGTTATGCAGTATAAATCCGCAAAAGAAATATGGGACAAGATTGTTCTGAGCTATGAAGGAGATGATCAAGTAAAACATGCAAAACTTCAAACCCTCAGGATTCAATATGAAAATCTCAAGATGTATAATGATGAAAGTGTGGCTAACTATTTTCTTCGTGTGGATGAGATTGTTAATTGTATGAAAAATTTGGGTGAAGAAATAAAAGAGGCTGTTGTGGTTGAAAAAGTTCTAAGATCTTTGTCACCTAGGTTTGAATCTAAAGTTTTTGCTATAGAAGAAAAGGAGAATCTACAACATCTTAAAATGTCACAACTGCATGGAATTCTAACTGCTTATGAAATGAGGAAAGGAGGTCCATCTGACAGGAGAGAAGCTGCCTTCAAGGCTTCAGGCAAAGGAGAGTACTATGAATCAGGACATGGGTCAGAAGAAGAAGAAGAATCAAATTTTGTCAGAAATCTTCAACGGGGTGCTGGACGGTTCAGAGGTAAGTTACCCTTCAAATGCTTTGCTTGTGGAAGAGTAGGTCACTATGCTGCCAAATGTCCTCATAAGGATAAGATCGACAAGCAAAAGGAACCTATTAGATGGAACAAGAAACAAAATGCAAATAAGAAAAGCTGCTACACTCATGAAGACAGTGATGGTCTATCAAATAGTGATGAAGATGAACGAGGTAATGACTATAAACTTTTAATGGCCTTTGAAGATGATGATTACATGGATGCTATAGATATGGATAGTTTCTATGAAGAGATTTCTAGACTCAAGACATGTATAGAAGAAAAGAATGTGATCATTGATACTCTCCAATTTCAAATTGATGAAAAGGAAAAATTTCTTGAAAAGTTAGAATGTGCAATTGTTGGCCTTAGAAAAGAAATTGAGAAAACAAAGGCTATTAATCTTAAGTTTGTCAAAGGATCTGAAACTCTGGATGAGATCATCAATGTACAACGTTCTCCACTAAACAAGACAGGTCTGGGGTATAATGGAGAATCATCTCAAGCATCCACCTCAAAGAGTTATCTTGATGCAGCAAGACGGAATGAGCAAAAGCACAATGGAGATTACCAGGTAAAGCAGGGACGAATTACATCAAGAACAAACAAAGACTACCAGGTAAACCAGGGGAAATCTGTCTTAAGGATGAACAAAAGCTACAACCAGCCACAGGTAAAATCTTCTCAACCTGCTTCAAGAATGGATGACAATAGAAATTACAATCATTTGGCTGGTAGATTTGATAACCGCAGAAGTTTCTTCAATGGCCAATGTTTCTCTTGCCATAACTTTGGTCACAAAGCAGCTCAATGTGTTGCATATAAAACAATCATGACTAAAGAAGCTCAAAAACAAAGAAGTATGACTGGGATTACAAAAAGGACCTATAACAACTTTTCGGCTCTTGAAAATGAAATTGAATGTTCTATTTGTAATAACTTCGGTCATGAAGATTCTGAATGCAGGAGCAGGTTTCAGCAGACAAAGGAACAAGCCTCAAGCACCAGAACATGGAGAATAAAGGAACCACAATCAGAAAGATGTGGGATAGCCTTTTATGCAGAGGGACAGGAAAATCTATGGTACATCGACAGTGGATGTTCGAAGCATATGACAGGTGATAAAGAAAAACTTGAATCATATTCTGCTTTAGAAAAGGGAAAGAAAGTTTCTTTTGGAAATGATACTCCTGCAGCTATAAAAGGAAAAGGCACAGCTCAGTTGAAAGAAAAGGTCAAAGCTGGAAATGTTTTGTATGTTGATGGCTTGAAGCATAACCTTCTGAGTGTCGGTCAGATGTGCGATCAAGGAACCGAGGTAATATTTCGATCAAATGGATGTAGTGTTCGTGATCTTGATACAGGGAAAACAGTGATCAAAGGTAGAAGAACTTCAAATAATCTATACATATTTGAAGAAGGACAACAACAATGCTATTTGAGCAAGGATGATGAACATTGGTTATGGCACTGAAGGTTGGGGCGTCTAAGCTTTTCACAAATAAGGAAGGCATGCAAATATCAGGCAGTTCGTGGTCTTCCAGATATCAAAATTCCAAACAACACCATATGCAAATCATGTCAGTTTGGTAAGCAAACTAGAACCAACTTCCCGGAGAAGGAAGGATTAGCCAACAGGCCTCTTGAACTAGTCCATACAGATGTATGTGGTCCTTTCAGGACAAGGCCACCACGAGGAGAAGAATACTTGATATTATTCATTGATGATTTCTCCAGGTTTGTTTGGTTAGGACTTTTGAAGCACAAAGACGAAGCATTCGAAAAATTCAAATCCTTTAAAGCCTTGGTTGAAAATGAATCAGGTTACAAAATTAAGTGCCTCAAGTCCGACAGAGGTGGGGATTTTACCTCAAATGAATTTTTCGATTTCTGTGAAGAACATGGGATAAGAAGGGAATTCTCGACAGCTAGAACACCTCAGTAAAATGGAGTGGTGGAAAGGATGAACAGAACAGTCCAACAAATGGCTCGTGCTATGCTTGATGAGTCTGTAACTCCCGCAACTTTCTAGGGTGAAGCTGCATATGATGCGGTTGTTATTCTCAACAAAACAAATGTCCAAGTAAACAGCACTCAAACTCCTCATGAGCTCTGGTATGGTGAGACTCCTTCGGTAAAGCATTTCAAAAATTTTGGGAGCAAATGCTATATTAAGAATACTGATGAGCAACTTGGAAAACTTGAACCTAGAGTAGATGAAGGTATTCTTCTTGGTTATTCTCCACATAGCAAAGCATATAAGTGCTACAATAAAAGACTTGGAAGAATTATTGACAGCATTGATGTAGTGGTTGATGAAAAAGGATACATTCCTAGGCAAGTAAATCATGAAAATATCGAAGAAAATGAAGACTACCCTCAAATACAGAATGATGAAGAAGAAGAACCTCAAGGAGCACCAGAGGAACAGATAAGAATAGAAGAGAAGACTCCATCGAGGTACGTTCAGAAGAATCATCCAGAATCTCAGATTTTGGGGTAGAAAGAAGCAGGTGTACAAACAAGAAGAACAATTTCAGAAGCTTCAAGCTATTTGGCATTACTCTCCTCCATTGAACCACAAAATGTAAGAGAGGCATGCAAAGATGAATGTTGGGTCAAAGCAATGGATGAAGAACTTGAGCAGATCGAAAAGAATAACACTTGGGAGTTGGTTCCTAGACCAAAGGATAAGAATGTTATAGGGACAAAATGGATCTTCAAGAATAAGTTGAATGAAAATGGGGAAGTAATTAGAAACAAGGCCAGACTTGTTTGCAAAGGGTATGCCCAGAAAGAAGGAATAGATTTTGAAGAAACTTTTGCTCCTGTTGCAAGACTTGAGGCCATCCGAATGTTCCTTGCTCTCTCAAGCTTTCAAAAGTTCAAAGTATTTCAAATGGACGTGAAATCAGCCTTTCTGAATGGATACTTAGAAGAAGAAGTATACATTGAGCAGCCAGATGGTTTCATTCTTGGAAATGATCCAAATCTTGTATGCAGACTGAAAAAGGCTCTCTATGGTCTTAAACAAGCTCCAAGGGCTTGGTACTATCGTTTGGACAAATATCTTCATCAACAAGGTTTTTCAAAAGGATCAGCAGATAACAATCTTTATATAAAAATTGAAAATGACAAATTGCTAATACTTGTTGTGTATGTAGATGATATTATCTTTGGAAGCAATGAAGAAGCTATGAGTCAAAGCTTTGCCTTGTTGATGCAGAAAGAATTCGAAATGTCTTTGCTTGGAGAACTGACATACTTTCTTGGATTGAAAATCCAACAAAATGGAGGGATCTTTGTGTCTCAAACCAAGTATCTCAAGTAGATTTTGAAGAAATATGGTATGGAAGATGCAAAACCAGTATGTACACCCATGGTCATAGGATGTAACCTCAGTGCAAATGATGAATCAGTAGCAGTGCATCAACCAACCTACAGATCTATGATTGGAAGTCTACTTTATTTGATAGGTACCCGACCAGACATCATGCATGCAATGGGAATAGTTGGAAGATTTCAGGCAAATCCAAAGGAAACTCATCTACAGGCAGTGAAGAGAATTTTCAAATATCTTCAAGGGACTCAAAACTATGGCTTATGGTATCCTAGAGATACAGATCTCACACTTCATGCTTATACAGATGCAGATTGGGCCGGAAGCGTGGATGACAGGAAGAGCACAAGTGGTGGTGCATTCTTTATGAGTTCCCGATTAGTATCTTGGTTCAGCAAGAAACAGAGTTCAATTGCTTTGTCTATAGCTGAAGCGGAATATGTGGCTGCTGCATCTTGCTGCACTCAACTCCTTTGGATGATGCAGACCTTGCAGGATTTTCAAATCACTTGTACACCACCTATCTCCATCTTATGTGATAATACAAGTGCAATCAGCATTTCAAAGAACCCAGTCATGCATTCAAAGACCAAGCACATACCAATCAAGTATCACTTTCTCCGAGAACAAGTGCTTGAACAAAAGGTCAAGTTGGAGTATGTTCCTTCTAAGGAACAAGTTGCTGATATACTCACCAAACCATTGCCCAGGGAGACCTTTGAATACCTCAGGAAAAAGCTGGGGGTTGTTGATGCATCATCTTGTTGTTGACTCTCTTCTGATTGTTGACTCACTTGAGTGAGTTGCCATCAAGTACAACACCTATACCATAGAGCCAAACTAGAATCATAATGCCAACAATTGGTATCAGAGCAGGTCCTTCTGAAGGAGCTTGATCGCTTGAAGGAAGATCTTTCATCATGAGCAACTACGAGAGGGAAGCATCAATCAGGCCACCAATTTTTGATGGGACAAACTTCGTGTATTGGAAGGTAAGAGTTACTGTCTATCTTCAATCTTTGGGTACAGAAGTCTGGGACATCATAGAAACAGGGTATACTTTTCCATCAGCTACTCCTACAGATCCAGCTGAGAAGAAAAAATATGAAACAAATGCAAAGGTAGTCAATACTCTTCTAGGATGTCTATCTCAATCATAATTTGTGAAAGTTATGCAGTATAAATCCGCAAAAGAAATATGGGACAAGATTGTTCTGAGCTATGAAGGAGATGATCAAGTTAAACGTGCAAAACTTCAAACCCTCAGGATTCAATATGAAAATCTCAAGATGTATAATGATGAAAGTGTGGCTAACTATTTTCTTCGTGTGGATGAGATTGTTAATTGTATGAAAAATTTGGGTGAAGAAATAAAAGAGGCTGTTGTGGTTGAAAAAGTTCTAAGATCTTTGTCACCTAGGTTTGAATCTAAAGTTTCTGCTATAGAAGAAAAGGAGAATCTACAACATCTTAAAATGTCACAACTGCATGGAATTCTAACTGCTTATGAAATGAGGAAAGGAGGTCCATCTGACAGGAAAGAAGCTGCCTTCAAGGCTTCAGGCTTGACTCTCTTCTCTTTCACCCTTGGGTTTAATCTGTATGGTCTATGTTTTTCCGGTCGAGCATCCCATCTCAAGACAATTTTCATCTCCCTAAGGTTTCCTTTTATTCCCTTCAGTTCTGCCACTGAAGCCAGGAATAGGTCTTGATATTCATGCAATAGGTAGAAAATTTCCTTGGTGGTTTTTTCATCCCAGTAGTCTCCCGCCGATGTTATCTTAGGCTTATCCTCTAACCCAACGTTCTACTTCCTCATCTTCATTCGTAGAATGTAAGCACCTTCTGTTAGGGGGCTCCCGCAGATATCCCTCTCCCCTTCCGTTTCCCCGAAGGCTAGATGTCTTAATCCCTCCATCTTGTCATCGTCATCTGGTCCTGCATCTACCCTATCGCACATTGCATATCCTGGCGACTCTATCTCATACAAATACTGCAGAAAACTTTCATCAAGCCCTCCTTCAACCAACTGATCCGGTGTGAACAGAACTCGCTTTATTGCTTGGAGTGGCCCTATTATTTGTGTCTCGTCCCCTCTGAATGAGAAGTTGCTGACAAATTGTGCCTCCACAATATCCCAATCTATTGTCTACTGATGGAGCTCCTCTTGGACATACCACACTTGGGGAACAGGTCTGAGGGTATGTATAAATGTGTGTACCCATCGAGCCCTCGGTGTTCCTCTACTTTTCCAATTGACCATGCAATCCTTGATGTGCTCCTCGGGACTTGAATTCCCCTTTTAGTTTCCCTTATCCTGTGGTTGGTCTCCATCCCGGGCAAACCTTTCCCTCATGGTTTGTTTGATGCTCGGCCAGTCGTTCAATGTATTGCAATGCGTTCTCCACCATATTTTTGGAGTTTCCATGAGGCCGATACTTAGATAGGAGATCCTTTGATCATCTGTTACTTCCCAGTCTAATCTATCTAATAAGTTGTCCACTGGCTCAAGGCCATGCTACCTCAGGTAGCCATCTATCCCCCTTTCTCACCAGTTTACTCAGCTTATCATTGCACACCGTCTAGTGGTCAATTCGTATCCCCCTTGTTGCCATGCATCCCATGTAGCTTCTAAGCTGGCTTTCGATCTTTGGATACTTCGCCAGCTTATTGATCCTCTAGCCGTGGGGTTAATGCAGTCCTTCCTCTTCCCTGCCATGAGCGCATATAGTTGGCCTAACCCTCTTGGATCATCCCTACCATCTGCTGGTTCTATGAACCTAGGTCCTTAGTAGGGGTCTGATGGTTGGATCACCCTTAACTCGTCTGCTTCGAAAATCATTAGTTCCTTCTTCAAATCTATGACCGCGTATTTCTCGTATGCCCAATCAATCCCCATGAGTGCCAGGTATGGGTCCTTATCCTCCATGATGTCAATCACCTCAAATTTTGTGTGCATCTTCACCCTCACCACATCAACCTATACATTCTCCATTCTCCCAATTGGAAGTATGCAGTACTGATTTTCCATTCTTAGTTGAACTGGGGAGTATTTTAATTGAGGCTTCCCCATTGCCTCCCAATTTTTCCAAGGTAGGATGTTTACATCTGACCCCAAGTCTAACATGGTGTCTCTTATCTGGAATCCTACCACTTGTGCATTGATTTGGAACTCCTTGCCGCTTCTTCTCTTATTCTGTTTCACTCTTCTTGAAGCCTTCTCTGGAAACCTTGCACCTGGTCGATCCACTTCCTCTTCCTCCAGGGATACCGCAACCTTTAGACTTTTTCTCAATTCCTTCAGCATGTCTTCATCCTCAACAATTTTCAAGAACAGTTTAAACCATTCTCCAATCGGCTGGGTGTGATCAGGCATGTGGTTCCGCAGTCTTTTAGTATCCTTCTCTGCGGTCATCCCTTCGAACAACTTAGTTGCCTCCTAATAGTACTAATTTTAGCATTTAGGCTGATACCCCTTCTGTGGAGACGTTGCTTTAAGCATTAATGGGGGGTCCTCTGTGTAGTGGTCCTCCCCTGTCTTCTTCCCTCCTTTGGTGACTATATTAATATTGGTTGTGGGGAGGCCATCATCGGTCCGTGGTTCAACATTCACCAAGTTGGCCCCTCTCTGTCTGGTCCTTTCTTCCCACTTTGCAATGAGTTTCGGACAGTCCTACGTTACGTGGGTATTAATTCAACATTGCGATCACCAACGTCTCCTCGGTAGCGAACATTCTCTAGCAACATTCCATTCTTGATCGCAGCTGTAACACGTCATAGGCCCTCTTCCTCCTATTCTTCCTCCTTGCCCATTTCCTCCTCGTGCCCCCCCCGGGCTTGATTCATTGACCCTGAACGTGGACCTGTCCAGTCTTTCTGCTACGGCATCCAATGCTTGGCACTGATCGGTGTGATGCGTCGTTGAGGTGTAAAACTCATAGTAGGTATTATTGGGGATGTTAGAGTACTTTTTCAATATGGGGCACATTAGTGGCAGGTGTCAATACGCCCTGCAGACTTCACAAAATTCATGATTATTCCTCCTCGGGAAGGCTCCTTATGTTCCCACCACCGCAACTCCCACAACTTGTTGGGCTCCCGACGACCCCGTAACCCCACCTGCATGATTAATCCCTCGCAACCTCGGGCATTCTGTCACGACATGCCCCTCCACCATGCAATGGGTGCACCAAACGTTGGGTCTGGCTGGATGCACTGGCTGAAGATCTTTCAATTTCTTCGTCAAGGTCACGATCTGGTTCTGTAGGCCTAAAATTGATGGGTCTTGTAGGCTCGCCCCTCCCCTGTACTCATCTAGGTATCCCGACATCGCTTCTGTGCATGATGCTTGTTCCAACACATCCTGGAGGGTTCCTATCTTCTGTAGTGTTAGTGGTGTTCTGGTCAAATGCAATAGTGCCTTAATGAACTAGTCTCGTTGGTGGTTTGGGTCTAGAGTGTAACTCAACTTAGCAATGGCATGCTCAAACCTTTGCATAAGCTCCCAAGATGTCTCTCCTTCCCTCTGTTTAATCTCCCAAAGTTCCGATAGCCCTTGCTGATCCGTATATGGTACCTTGAACTCCTGCACAAACCCTCTCTTGATGTCATCTACTATGGGGTTTTGATTATGCTCCTCCCACTTTATAAACTAGTGCAGAGCCCTTTCTCTCAGTGTGTTTTGGAATTCTACTGCCCCTACATTGTTTGGAGTCTAATGCACCCTCCAAATAGCTTCGTAGAGATACCAGTGCTACTCTACATCCTCGTTTCCTCTTCTCGCAAATTCGGGGTATCTAATGAAAGATCCCACCATATTTATTTGGGTAGGCACTATCAACACGAACCCCTTGTTCCCCGGCTGCTGGGTTCCCTGTAATCCTAAGTTATTGATATTACTAGTTCCTGTGCTGCTCCCAATGTTGAACTGGACTCGGTATTTCTCCCACGCACTATATACCCGCACTACCTTCGCTAAGCTAATAATAAATTCCTTCGGATTGTGATAAAGTACCAGGGGAAGATTAGGGGAAACACTACCTTCATCTCGGGGGTATTGCTGCTGACTCTTAATGCATGCTTCCTCTTCATTGAATAGCCTCCTCATCACCTCACTTGTATCGTCCTTGCTTCCTTCTCTGTGCCCACGCGGCCCCTTCTCTTGCAATCCGTCTGTCACAACCTATACTTGCGATACAGTTTCCGCAACTTGCAGGGAAGGTTCGTCCCCATTTCCCCAACTCTTCCATATTCCTTCATCACCCTCGCTTTTCCCATTACTGTCTTCTCCTTCCTCTTTGACTTGAGGTTTTCCCCTCACCGCTCTTACTTGGTGGGGCCCCATCCTTTTCTTCCCTAGAGTCTGAATCACCCTTCCCTACCACTTATCTGCTAGAAGTTCCCTTCTCTGCGCCCTAACATCTCTTGCTTTCTTCAGTTCTTCAACATCCATCCCTTCAGTAGCATCTCTATCCCTCAACTGATAGCATTCCCCCCTCTACGTCTCCCCCCGGTACCGGGGATTTACACTGCCATCCCCGCAGTGGGCAAATACAACAGTCCTTCTTCCACCATAAACATCTTGATCCATGTCGGGACTTCCCTCATCATCTCACCTCTCAATCCTGAGTCGAACATAACTTCTGCTTTTAAGAAAGACTGATAACTCTTCGCGGCAAACCCAACTATGTATCCCTCTATCGTAGTCCTTACCCAAAAGTCAACTGCTCTGGTCAGATCATTATCCAACTGTTGCAGCAGGGTGACATCGACGGAGTCCAGCTTCAGCAAGTTGTCGCCAATCCACCTGGATGAGTCTGCCTCTTCAGCCTTCTTAACCAATTGTACAGATCCTCCGGGAACTTACACCAGAAAATTTCATACTGATCATTAGTGTCGTTAGCATATAAAATTTCCTCGCTTACCTTGCTGATCGGTTGACTTCTACGGGTAGCCTACTCTGCTACAAACTGATCTACTTTATGGTTCCACCAATCCCTGATCTCTCTTTTAAATATCCTCGACACCATAGTCTGAATCAGTTCTTGTACCTTCAGGTCCTAGCACCAGAACCATTTGTTGGCTTGTGAGAGTCATCAGGGGGAAGACCCTGGGTTCGGGCATAGGAGGCCAACAATGGTCCGCTGTAGTCTAGGACAGCGCTAACATTTTCACCTTACCCTAAAGGGCAAGGAGTCTCACCCGAGGTGCGTCGCGACCAAAAGGGAGAAGCATTCATAATGGAGTCATGAAAGGCTTAACCGAGTTGCATTTGATCAAATACATGAATACATTATATAAAACACAGAGATAACAACATACTCATGATGTCACATGAACTACCGATTACATGCAATTGTTAAGTCATTCAAAAAAAACTTTAAAGATCCCTCATACACAGGGCTCGGATACATAATAAACCGCAATTGATCTTAGCAGATCTTTATATTAATCATAATCGTTAACCATTACAACATCACTTGGTTTCCGCCATAAACAACTACAGAAAATACCCGGGTCAGTTCCGCGGGTATTGTTCAACTTCACGGACCATGTCTTCTCGGTTCCTGTGATCTTCCCTTCCATCGGCCGCAACAAGAACCCTTTTCACCTTCCCTTAACCTTTCCCAATCTAAGCCTTCTCCTTTCCTGGTCTTCTCTTTTTATATCCCTTCTCTGTTACTTGGACTGCCAGTTCTTCCCCTCGTCTACTTCTGCACCTTCCCATCCCCCCAGTTGCCTTTGCCTCCTGCTGCCACCTTGCCGCAACTCTTGCCCAACTGCTTGTTCCACGAGCCAACAGTTGCTGCCATGCATTCCTTCTCATCCCTTGGTCAGTCAAAATGGGGCAAAACCTTTCCAAAATTTAAACGAAGGCCCCAACATGTTATCATCCATTTAACTACTTAAAGAGATGAAACATGTCGTGTTTATTATCATAGGAATAAAGAAAACACATCGATAACTCATTTACTCTTCTCGATGTTCCCATATGACTCACTAGATGACATAGATTTAATTAATTTAATTATGAAATTTATTTAAAGGAAACTCTAAGTAATATATAATTGTGAAATGCACATGAATGCTGCATGTAATGAAGTTGGCATTTTTGTCCCGAAGGTTATAAATATGAAACTGAAAAAAAGAATGGTGTTGTCTAATTATTTTATATTTTGGAGTTTTTGGTTAGAATTTGGAAAATTAATTTTTGATCAAATTATGTTTTTTTGTTGTTTATTTTTTTTTAATGCATAAATAAATTTAGCACCTTGAAAAATTCCTAGGATCTGAAATTATGTAGAAATTATGTAGAGTTTCCAATAAATTCTTTCTTGAATTTGGGCAACCTTAACTAAACAAATATAACCGAAAAAACTTTATAACTTAGAACAATTAAAATACAACAAAACCGAAAAAATTGGACATTGTTATTGCGACTCAACTGGAATTCACTGATGGAGGACCAAAGCCAGGTTATGGTTTCTCCCTTCGGCACTTTTATCGGTGTTTACGAAGGCCATGGCGGACAGGAGGCCTCTGTGTTTGTTCGTAATAATCTCTACAAACACATCGAAACGGAGAAGGTTTCTGCAGTTATCCTTCACGCATCTTTCCAGTCCAGCATTCTGGGCAGCCTCAGCAAGCACAGCTCGGGATCCTTTTGCCTTCACAGCAGATCTGCATTCGCCATTCTGGTCTCGGCTGGACAGTTATCCGTGCGCTTTGGCCATGAACCAGAGCATGAGATCTCAACAATCGCATGGTCTTTGTTTGGATCTGGGGCAAACACTCGCTCTCAGAAACGCAGTCTTATCTTCAGATCTGACAGATCCGGTCACCCAGAAGGCAGAAAAGCCCATGCTTTGGCCAGATCCAGAGATCTGTATACATCTTGGCTCGGTCCTTTTCCAAACCGCAGTCTCAAATCGCAGAGAAGGATCTGCATGGAAAATCTGGACAGTGCTGCCTGGAGCCTGGAAATCCCAAATTATTTTGCTGCCCCTACCAGATGAAGTTCAAACAATCTCAGAGAATCGGGGTTCGCATTGCCGTCAGCGAAGGACTCGCAACCCACTTCACGGATCTGCTAACTCCGCCCCTGGGAGAACGATGCAAGGAGACGGGACGTTCACTTCAAGCATAAGAAGGTATAAAATCCCAAGATCCGCCGCTGATCAATCAGATCGGGCTCTCATCAAACAGATCGGCCAAGATCTTGCAGATCTGATCCCCCTGATGGGAAATAGCCATGGCAGATCTGCTCTAGGAAGCTCAAGAAGCCCTGGCATGGGGTCAAGGCCCTTATCTGACTCCTTTCAGATCCAAATTTCTCAGCCTACAGGCAGAACCATCATGCAATGGGTTAGTCCTTCAGATCTGGTGCAGGAACTCAAACTGAATCTAGAACGCAGGATGGGGATCCCATCAAGCCTTCAACGACTTCTCTTTCAAGGTAAACAACTTGAAGACCCTCTCCCCCTCTCTGCTTACAGCATTTCCAGGAACAACTCTGTGGTGGTAACCCTTCGTTTGAGAGGAGGTGCAGCAGGACAATCATCCTCTACTCGACCCTTCTCATACAAAGACGTAGTTCACTCTAAGAACCCCAAACCCCCGGAAGCCCTTAAATCTAAGGCCTTCTTGGTTGACAAGATTGAAGAAGTTCCCTCTGCTGAACTCATCCATGAAGATCTGGCAACCCAACTTCAAGAATTTGCAGAAAGAGCCATCATTTGCAGATTTAATGGATTGTGGCCGCGATCTCAGGATCTCTATGCATGGATCCATGCAAACTGGATGCATCATTGTAAGATCTTTTTTTGTTCGAAAGGTTACTTCATTGTTCTATTTGATAACAGTAAGAATTATGAAAAGGCCTTAACAGAGGGCCCTTGGTTCATGGGAACTGCAGGGCTCTTCTTGACTCCTTGGTTCCCAGATTTTGATCCAGCTACTGCAGTCATTACCAAGACACCTGTATGGATCCGGCTTCCAAACTTACCTGCCCACCTATGGAGTACTCGTGTCTTCAGAGCTATAGGCGACACCTTGGGCAGCTTCATTAGTGGAGATTTATGGCGGGAATCCAAAGGTCTCTACTCATATGCAAGAGTATGTGTTGAGTTAGACCTGAGCAAAGGACTTCCAGAACAAATCAATCTCAAGATAAACGACTTTGTCTGGACCCAGACACTGGATTACGAGAATACTGCCTTTCGGTGCCGCCATTGCCACCAATCTGGGCATTTGTAGAATACATGCCCATCTCGCCCGGCAAAAAAGAACAAGGCCAACGTCTCCAAGCCCAAGTCCAAACGATGGGCTCCTTGCTCTCCTCCTCCAGTCGTGGATTCTGATTCCTCCAGCTCTGAAGATGAAGATAGCGATGAAGAATTGAATCAGGCCCCTAATTTCGTGGGCCCTTCCACCGATGGTCTGGCGCCTTCCTCTGACTCAGCCACTGCTCAGAAACGTGTCCATTTGTCCTCCTCCTCTGATTCAGAAAAGGAGGGCTCCCCTGTGGAGGACCCCAATCTTCAAGTTGCTATCGCTCATCCACCCCAAAATGGTTGGGTTGAAGTCAAAAAAAGGAAAGGGAAAAAGCTTCGTGTTGAGGCCTCTACCCTTTCAGGGTAGGAATCAATGCTTCTTTAGGCTCCCAGTGACTTGTTGTAGCTCCTTGTTTGCTTAACTCCTTCTCCGGAACCGAGGTTGATAGTCCTATCATTTCCGGTTGCCGGTTTCCTGTCTCTCTGGAATGTATCCTCTTGTACAATATTTTTTGCTTAATAGAATTAGTCTAAATTCAGAAAAAAAAAAAAAAAAAAAAAATACAACAAAACCAATTCATTAAAAAGTGAAAAAAAATGTTTTTGCTTTGTTGCAAGTGTATTATGTGATTATATAATATCCACTGCCCTCCACTTCAAAAACCAGATCTGTATTTCATCATAGATCGAATATCATCATAACTTTCTCTTTGAGCATCAAATTTGAATTCTGTAAAAATTCACATTGGTTTATAATATTAAATGATTGGGTTTAATATTATTCCCTTGGGTATTTATTGTTAATCCCTTACTTTTATTAGTCCCTTTGGTTTATAATATCAATCCATTGGGTTTATTAATCTAAGGGTTCATATTCCTAGGGTAGAATATTATTCATATGGTTTATAATATTAATCCTAGGGTTTAATATAAATCCCTTCGGTTTATAACCATGGTCAACAAGGGTCAAATGTCACATTGTGACAAATATTGTCTCGATATGAAAATCTACAATGTTCAACCATTGTCAACCATCATCAACCATGGTTAGGGTTTATAATCCCTTAGGCTTAATCATGGTACATATTAAAACTAATCATGGACAATCATGGTCAACCATAGTCCAACATCACATTGTGAAAAATATTGTATCAATATGAAAATAAACCATCGTCAATGATCATCAGCAATGGCCAACCATGGTTAATCATTATCGACCATGGTCCAACATCACATTGTGACAAATATTTTCTCAATATGAAAATAAATCATGGTAAACTATGGTCAATCATGGTCAATTATCGTCAATAGTCATGGTCACATTGTGACAAAGATTGTCTCATGGTCCAACGTCACATTTTCACAACCATGGCCATCCATGGTCAACCATGGTCGACCATGATTGAGCGTTGCATTGTGACAAACATTGTCAATATGAAAATCATCCATGGTCAACCATGGTACAATGTCACATTATGATAAAGATTCTATCAATATGAAAACGAATCATGGTAAACCATGGTCCAATGTCACATGGTGACAAATATTGTCTCAATATGGAAATCAACCATGGTCAACCATGTTTTTTTTACGTCTTATAATATTTATCTTAAGGTTTATATACCTTGGGTTTATAATATTAATCCTTTGGGGTTTTTTGGTTTTTAGAATTAATCCCTTGTTTTTATTACTGCCTTGGGTTTATAATATCAATCCCTTGGGTTTATGGACCTAAGGGTTCATATTCCTAGGGTTTATAATATCAACCCTAGGTTTAATATAAATCCCTTGGCTTTACAATCCATTGGGTTTGAAACATAAATTCCTTGGGTTCATAATATCAATTATATGGTTTATATTCCTTAGGTTTAATATTAAGCCTAGAGTTTACAATATTAATCCCTTGGATTTATTAATTTTAGGGTTTGTATTCCTATGGTTTAATATTCATCCTAAGATTTAATGTTATTCCCGTGGATTTATAATCCTTTGGGTTTTTAATATTAATCCCCTGGGTTTATTAATCCATTGGGTTTATAATATTAATCATAAGGCTCATGATATGAATCTTCGGGTTTAATGTTTATTTTAGGGTTTATAAAATTTATCATAGTGTCTATATAACTTTGGTTTATAATATTAATCCTTTGGGTTTAATATTATTCAGTTGGGTTCATAATCCCTTACGTTTTTAGTATTAATACCTTGGTTTTATTAGTCCCTTGGGCTTATAATATCCATAGTTTAATACTGTAACATTGGAATGGTACAAAAATTTATCCAACATCACATAGTGATAAACATTATCTCAATATGCAAATAACTCTAACAATCATTGTCGCATTGTTACATTGAAAAAATTGGATTTAATATAAGGTTTATAATATTAGGGTCTTTTAATATTTGGTTTATAATATTAAAGTTTAATATTGGTTTTATAATTTGTAGTATTAGGGTTTATAATATTAATATTAGGGTTTACTGTTAATCCCATGGATTTCGAATATTAATCCTTTCAGTTTATCAATCCCTTAGCTTCATAATATTAATCCCTTGGGTTTAGAATTATCCCCTTCGGTTTGTAATCTATTGAGTTTATAATATTAATCCCTTAGGTTTATTAATTCCCTAGATTTATAGTATATTCCTAGCTTTTAATATTACACCTATGGTTTAATGTTTATCTTCGGGTTTAATGTTTATTTTATGGTTTATATCGCTTTTGTTTATAACATTAATTCCATGTGTTTAATATTATTCCTATGGGTTTATAATCCATTAGGTTTATCAGTCCCTTGTGTTTATCATATCAATCCCTTAAGCTTATTAATTTACAGGTTCATATTCCTCGGGTATAATATTATTCACAAGGTTTATAATATTAATCCTAGGTGACGAACATTGTCTCAATATGCAAATAACTCTAACAATCATTGTCGCAATGTTACATTACATTATAAGTTATTCAATTCGCATTGTTACATTGAAAAATTTGGATTTAATATAAGGTTTATAATATTAGGGCCCTTTAATATTTGGCTAATAATATCAAAGTTCAATATTGGGTTTATAATTTGTAGTATTAGGGTTATAATATTATTCTTAGGGTTTACTAGTAATCCCTTGGGTTTCGAATTTTAATCCTTTCAGTTTATCAATCCCTTAGCTTTATAATATTAATCCCTTGGGTTTAAAATTATCCCCCTTATTTTGTAATCTGTTGAGTTTATAATATTAACCCCTTAGGTTTATTATTTCCTTGGATTTATAGTATTAATCTCTTGGGCTTATAATATTAATCTGAATGTTTATAATATTAATCTTAGGGTTTATATTCCTAGGGTTTGATATTAATCCTAGGGTATAATGTTATTCCCTCAGGTTTATAATCCATCAGGTTTTTAATATTAATCTAATGAGTTTATTAATCCCTTGGTTTTATAATATTGACCCTAGAGTTTCTAATATTTCTCATACGGTTTATGTTCCTAGGTTTTAATATTACACCTATGTTTTAATGTTTATCTTAGGCTTTAATGTTTATTTTATGGTTTATATCGCTTTTGTTTATAACATTAATTCCTTGTGTTTAATATTATTCCTATGGGTTTATAATCCATTAGGTTTATTATTCCCTTGCATTTATGATATCAATCCCTTAGGCTTATTAATTTAAGGGTTCATATTCCTAGGGTATAATATTATTCAGAAGGTTTATAATATTAATCCTAGGGTTTAATTTAAATCTCTTGGATTTATAATCCATTGAGTTTATATTATTTTGTCAATATGAAAATCAACCATGGTCAATGATGGTCAACCATGTTTATTTTAGGGCTTATAATATTTATCTTAGGGTTTATATACATTGCATTTATAATATTAGATCCTTGGGTTTAATATTATTCCCTTTGGGTTTATAATCCCTTGGGTTTTTAGTGTTAATCCATTGTGTTTATTAGTCCCTTTGGTTTATAATATCAATCGCTTGAGTTTATTAATATAAGGTTTCATATTGCTATGGTGTAATATTATTAATAGGATTTATAATATTAATCTTAAGATTAAATATAAATCATTTCAGTTTATAATCATGGTCAACCATGATCAACGAGGGTCCAATGTCAAATTGTGACTCAGATTGTCTCAATATAAAAATCAACCATCTTCAACCAGTGTCAACCATTTTCAACCATGGTCATTCATGGTCAACCATGGTCCAACATCACATTGTAACAAAGACTGTCTCAATATGAAATTCGACCGTGCTCAACCATTTTCGATCATGGTCAACCATGGTTAAATGTCACATTATGAAAAATATTATATCAAAATTAAAACCAATCATGGTCAATATAAAAATAAATCATGGTCAATCATGTTCCAACGTCACAATGTGACAAGTTTGTCTCAATATGAAAATCAAGCATTGTCAATGATGGTCAATCATTACTAACCATGTTCCAATGTCGCATGGTGAAAAAGATTGTCTCAATATTAAAATAAATCATGGTAAACCATGGTCAATAATCATCAATAGCCATGGTCACATTATGACACAGATTGTCTCATGGTCCAACACAACATTGTCACAACCATGGTCATCCATGGTCCAACGTCGCATTGTGACAAAGATTGTGAATATCAAAATCAATCATGGTCCACCAAGGTCAGTCATCGTCAACCATGGTCCAACGTCACATTGTGACAAAGATTCTCTCAATATGAAAATCAATCATGGTCAACCATGGTCCAACATCGCATTATCACAAACATTGTCTCAATATGAAAATCAACCATCGTGAAAAATGTTTGTTTTAGAGTTTATAATATTTATTTTAGGGTTTATCTACCTTGGGTTTACAATATTAAACATCTGGGTTTTTGAGTTTTTAGTATTAATATCTTGTTTTATTAGTGCCTTGGGTTTATAATATCAATCTCTTCGATTTATTAATCTAAGGGTTCATATTCCTAGGGTATAACAATATTTATAATGTTTATTATATTAATCCTATGGTTTAATATACATCCCTTTGGTTTATAATCCATTGGGTTTAGAATATAAATTCCTTGGGTTTATAAAATAAATCATAGGGTTTATATTCATAGGGTATAATATTAACCTTAGGGTTTACAATATTAAACCCTTGAATTTATTAACTTTAGAGTTTATATTGTTATGGTTTAATATTATTCCTAGGGTTTGATGTTATTCCCTTGGGTTTATAATCCCTTGGTTTTGAATATTAATCCCTTGGATTTATTAATCTATTGAGTTTATAACATTAATTGTAAGGTTCATGATATGAATCTTCAGGGCTAATGTTTATTTTAAGGTTTATAATATTTATCTTAGGATCTATATCCATTGGCCTTATAATATTAATCCCTTGGGTTTAATATTATTCCCTTGGGCTTTTAGTATTAACCCCTTGGTTTATAATATTAATCATATGTTTTATATTGCTAGGGTCTAATGTTATTCCCTTGGGTTTATGACACTAATCCTAAGGTTTATATATTAATCATACAATTTATATTCCTAGGGTATAATGTTATTCCCTTAGGTTTATAATCCCTCTCGTTTTTAATATTAATCCAATGAGCTTATTGATCCCTTGGGTTTATGATATTAATATTAGGGTTTAATATTCAGCCTATGGTTTATAATATTAATCCCTTAAGTTTATAATCCTTTGGATTTATGGTATTAATCATTTGGATTTATTAATATTAGGGTTTATGTTCCTAGGATTTAATATTAATCCCGAGGTTTAATGTTTTTCCCATGGGTTTAAAATCCTTTAGGTATTAACCTCTTGTGTTTATAATATTAATCCTAAAGTTTATAATATTAATCTTAGGGTTTATATTCCTAGGGTTTAATATTAATAATAGAGTCTAATGTTATTCCCTTGAGTTTATAATCCATCAAGTTTTTAATATTAATCTAATGGGTTTATTAATCCCTTGGTTTTATAATATTGATCCTAGTGTTTCTAATATTAATCATAGGGTTTATATTCCTAGGTTTTAATCTTACGCCTATGGTTTAATGTTTATCTTAGTGTTTAATGTTTATTTTATGGTTTATTTTATTGTTTATATCGCTTTTTTTTATCGTATTAATTCCTTGCATTTAATACTATTCCTATGGGTTTATGAGTCCCTTGCATTTATGATATCAATCCCTTAGGCTTATTAATTTAACGGTTCATATTCCTAGGGTATAATATTATTCACAAAGGTTATAATATTAACCCTACGGTTTAATTTAAATCTCTTGGATTTATAATCTATTAGGTTTATACTATTCTGTAAATATGAAAATCAACCATGGTCAACGATGGTCAAGCGTGTTTATTTTAGAGTTTATAATATTTATCTTAGGGTTTATATACATTGCGTTTATAATAATGGATCCTTGGGTTTAATATTATTCCCTTTGGGTTTATAATCCCTTGGGTTTTTAGTGTTAATCCATTATGTTTATTAGCCCCTTTGGTTTGTAATATCAATACCTTTGGTTTATTAATCTAAGAGTTCATATTCCTATGGTGTAATATTTTTCATAATGTTCATAATATTAATCCTAGGATTTAATATTCAATTTGTAATCATGGTCAACCGTGATCAACTAGGGTCTAATGTCACATTGTGACACAAATTGTCTCACTATGAAAATCAACCATGTTCAACCATTGTCAACCATCATCAACCATGGTCATCAATGGTCAACCATGGTCCAACATTACATTGTAACAAATATTATCTCAATATGAAAATCAACTATGGTCAACCATTTTCAATCATGGTCAACCATGGTCAAATGTCGCATTGTGACAAAGATTATATCAAATGAAAACCAATCATGGTCAATCATGGTCCAACATCACATTGTGACAAGTTTGTCTCAATATGAGAATCAACCATTGTCAACCATGGTCAATCATTACCAACCATGGTCCAATGTCGCATTGTGACAAAGATTGTCGCAATATGGAAATCAACCATGGTCAGTAATCATTAATAGCTATGGTGACATTATGACAAAGATTGTCTCATGGTCCAATGCCACATTTTCACAACCATGGTCATCCATGGTCAACCATGGTCCAACATCGCATTGCACCAAAGATTGTCAATATCAAAATCAACCATGGTCTACCAAGGTCAATCATGCTCAACCATGTTCCAACGTCACATTGTGGCAAATATTCTCTCAATATGAAAATAAATCATGGCCAACCATGGTCCAACATCCCATTGTGACAAATATTGTCTTGATATGAAAATCAACCATGGTCAACCATCTTTGTTTTAGGGCTTATAATATTTATCTTACAGTCTATATACCTTAGGTGTACAATATTAATCCTTTTGGTTTTTGAGTTTTTAGTGTTAATACCTTGTTTTTAGTAGTGCCTTAGGTTTAGAATATCAATCCCTTAGATTAAGTAATCTAAGGGTTCATATTCCTAGGGTATAATATTATTGATAAGGTTTATACTATTAATCCTATGGTTTGATATAAATCTCTTTGGTTTATAATACATTGGGTTTATAATATAAATTATAGGGTTTATATTCCTAGGGTATAATATTAAGCCTATGGTTTACAATATTAATCCCTTGAGTTTATTAATTTTAGAGTTTATATTGCTATGGTTTAATATTCATCCTAGGGTTTGATGTTATTCCCTTGGGTTTATATTCCCTTGGTTTTTAATATTAATCCCTTGGGTTTATTAATCTATTGATTTTATAACATTAATCGTAAGGTTCATGATATGAATCTTTAGGTTTAATGTTTATTTTAAGGTTTATAATATTTATATTAGGGTCTATATCCATTGGGCTTATAATATTAATCCCTTGGGTTTAATATTATTCCCTTGAGTTTTTAGTATTAATCCCTTTGTTTTATAATATTAATCATATAATTTATAAAAGGTTTATAATATTAATCGTATGGTTTATATTCATAGGGTTTAATGTTAATCCTAGGGTCTAATGTTATTCCCCTTAGCTTATAATCTTTCTCGTTTTTAATACTAATCAAATGAGTTTATTAATCCCTTGGGTTTATGATATTAATATTAGGGTTTAATATTAAGCCTATGGTTTATAATATTAATCCCTTAAGTTTATAATCCTTTGGGTTTATAATATTAATCATTTAGGTTTATTAATCTTAGGGTTTATGTTCCTAGGATTTAATATTAATCCTCGGGTTTAATGTTTTTCCCATGTGTTTAAAATCCCTTAGGCTTCTTAATCACATATGTTTATAATCCTAATACTAAGGTTTATAATATTAATCTTAGAGTTTAATGCTTATTTTAGGGTTTATATACCTTTAGTTTATAATATTAATTCATTGTGTTTAATATTATTCACATGGGTTTATATTCCTATGGTATAATATTATTCCTAGGATATAATATTATTTACAAGGTTTATATTAGTAATTCTAGGCTCTAATTTAAATCTCTTGGGCTTATAATACATTGGGTTTATAATACAAATTCCTTGGGTTTTTTAATCCAATGGTTGAGAATATTATGTTAATTATGTTATAGTTTGAAATACAACTATTAATATAAAAGCATTTCATTATATTAATATATAGTATAATATTAATATAATAACCATATTATTTTTTATATCATTATTAACAATTACAAATATTTAACTTTTAATAGCCACATTTACATTATACAGCAAATAATTATTAATGTGGTAAATATAAGCTTATCAGCGTATATCTAACACATTTATTAATGTGATTGTAAATGTACTTCATATATGCTTATCGGCACATATCAATCACATTTACTAATATGATTGTGTCAATATGATACTTTAATATTTATAAATTTATTAAAATACTTAAAATAAAATAATTATAATATTTTCCTGATTTAAGTATCTATTCAAATATAATATAATTAAATTTTGTTTTAATCATGAAAATATATATATATATAATAAAAAATATAAATATTTAACAAATAAACATAAACATCGATAATGAGTGCAGTATAGATGATTTAAATTATGTAAATGATTTATTTTATTGGTAAATTAAAAATATTTAAAACCATTACAAACATCATTGTGCAATATTAATATTTCTATATAGTTATTTTTAATTGGATTCTATTTATGCAGTTAAACTTTGACGATATTAGTTTATTTCCCAGTCTTACTTTATCTCCATGATAAAAAGTTAATTTACATCCTATTAAATTTGAAGAAATATTTTATACATAAATTAATAAATTATAAAATTATATATAAAAAGTTTTAATTTTTTCTTAATTTAATAAATTATGATAATATTTTAATTTATTTTTACTGTAATAAATTATAATAAAAAAAAAATTAATTTATATCCCGTTGAATATGACGAAATATTTTATGCAAAAGTGAACTGTGTTTATATTTTATTTTACCTTCAATTTAATAAATTGTGATTATATTTTATTTACCTTCAATTTAATAAATTATGATAAAATCTTAATTTCCATTAAATTCTAAGAAACTTTCTTTCCATGTGATATATTCCATGAATTAAACTTTCCTTCGCACAGTGATACTTCATTTCCATTTATTTTTTAAAATCATTGTCAAAGCATAAACCCTAATCTTTGTCACATTAGTTTAAGAAATAATGAATAAATTCTTAGAGCCATAGTAAACATCATTGCTCCATATGTATATATAGTCATGCTTGTGCAAAATACAAAAAGGGCCTTATATTTGATATTGGTGAATTTGAGGAAATGTTTTCTACAAATGTCTTTGAAAAATATTCTATATAGCTTTATTAAACCATGATAAAGTTTTAATTTACCTCTCATCTTATTAAACTATGGTAAAGTTTTAGTTTTCCTTCCATCTAATAAAATATGAAAAGGTTTTTATTTACATGAAATTGTTTCAATTCAAACCAAGTTCTTATCTTCCTAACAAATGAAGAAATTCATTATAATATTTTTTAGAAAATTTGGACAAAACATATTTTTTAAATGTGTCAAACATAAACCAACTTTACATTGTGATGGACATAACTAATGTTGTAATGTTACAAATAAAACTAGACATCATAATGATTGTCATATTTAATGATTTCCATATTGTGAAATCAAGTAATGCTTGTCACATTGTGACATTGAGTAATGCTTGTCACATTACAATATTTGGTTTTTTTTTATGACATCATAGTGTGATGAACATTACGTGGAGTCACAATGTGACAAACATCACCCAATGTTGCAATATGATGAACATTACCCAATCTCATAATGTGACAAACATTATCCAATGTTCCAATATGACAAACATTACCTAATGTTGCAATGTGATGAACATTACCTAATTTCAGAGTGTGATGAACATTTCCAAGAATGATGAACATTATCTAACATTGCAATGTGGCTAACATTACCCAAGGTCAAATGTGATGAACATTTCCTAATATCACAATCTAATGAACATTACTTGATGCCAAAATGTGAAGAACATTACCCAATACCATAATCTAATGAACTTAACACAACATTGCAATGCCATGAACATTTAATATTGCTACGATGTGATAAACAAATCCAAGCAACATTGCCTAATGTCACAATGTGATGAAAAAATCCAAGCAACATTGCCCAATGTCACAATGTCATGAACAAATCCAAGCAACATTTCCCAATGTCGCAATGTGATGAACACTACCGAAAGTTGCAATGTGATGAACATTTCCTTATATCATAATGTGACAAACATTACCTGAACGTTGTAATGTGACAACCATACTCAATGATGCAAGTGACAAATATTTAAAATTAATGGACATTACTTGATGTTGCAACATGATGAACATTTCCAAATGCTATAATATGAAAAACATTGTCTGACATTGAAATGTGATGAAGAATACTCAATATCACAATGTGATGAACATATCTTGAGGTTGCAATGTGACAAACAATTCCAAACGGCACAAGGTAATGAACATAGCTTGATGTTGTAATGTGATGAACGTCATTGAATACCACAATATGAAAAACATCCCCCCCACATCGCATTATCAACCATAATCAATAATGGTTAACTTTAGTCAAACATAGCCACCGTAAGGCACCCATAGTCAACCATAGTAAAGCATGGCAAACCATGGTTAGCCATAGTAAACCATGGTCAACAATGGGAAACCATTTTCAACCATTTTCAGCTATGGTCAAATATTTTCAACCATGGTCATCCATAGGCAACTGTATACTTTCTTTGGAAACCATAAGCAAATCATAGTCACACATGGTTAACCATATTCAACAATATTCAAAAATAACCAACCATTTTCAACCATGGTCAACAGAGTCAACCATAGTAAACCATAGTCAATCATAATTAAATATAGATAACAATAGTCAACCATGGTCAACAATAGTCTATCATAGTCAACCATAGATGCCCATAGTTAATTATGGTTAAACTTGGTCAACCAAGGCTAACCATGGTAAACCATTGTAAAAAATATTCAACTATAGGCAACCATTTACAACCATAGTCAACCACAGGAAACAATATAAACCATGCTCAAAAATTTTCAACCATGGTTAACCATAGGAAATCATAATTTGCCATAGTCAACATGGTTGATTGTGGTTAACCATGGTTAGCCATGGTTAGCATCGTCAAACATGGTCATGCATGGTAAACCATAGCTAACCATAAATAACAATGGAAGCTAAGGTCAAATGTGATAAGCCATGGTCAAACCACGGTCAAACATTGTCACTATGGTCAAATTTGGTTAACTATAACCAACCATGCACCATGATCAACAATAAGTAACCATAAACAACAAGGGAAACCATGGTTAAACATGGTCAAATGTGGAAAACCACGGTCATCATGGTCGACCATTATCACAATGTTCTACTATGGTCAACCATAGTCAACCAAAGACAATCATAGTGAACATGGTCAAAACATGGTCTACAATTATCAACCATTTCCAATATTGTTAACTAGGTAAAACCATGGTCAACCATTTCCAATATCATTAACTAGGTAAAACCATGGTCAATCATTTCCAACATCATCAACCAAGTCAAACTATGGTCTACCATAGTCAACATGGTCAACCATTTCCTCCACAACCATGATTTGCCATGTACACCCTTAGTTAACCATCGTCAACCATGGTCAAACAAGCACAACCATGATTAACATGGTAACCAAGTTTAATCATAGTCTACCATGGTCAAACCAACTTAAATAATGGTCACCATGGGCATCCATGGTCAATACATTCAATTTTTTTCAACGATGGTCAAACCTACTTAATAATGGTCAATCATGGTCGTTCGTGGCCAACATTGGTCAACCATAGTGCAAATGTTTAGTCATACTAATCTCTAATTAAATATTGACAACCATGCTTGACCATGTTCACCCATAGTCAATCATAGTTGATCATAATCAACCATGGTCAATAAGTTCAATTATAGTCAACCATGTTCAACCATGGTTAAACCAACTCAATAATTGTTAATCATGGTCACCATAATATTCCATGATCAACCATATTTAGCCATAGTCAACCATGGTGAACCCTTGCCACCCATGGTTAGCCCTCATGAACCATGATCAACCATCTTCAACCATCTTAAGCATATTTAACCACAATCTACCATAATCAACCATTGTCAACCATAACTTGATCATATTTAACCATAATCAAACATAGTCAACCATAGTATATTAATTCTTCCACATATGTCAATTGTTAACTAGTATAACCATATTAGAAATATAATTGATATATATTAATTAACATTATTAGTTTTTCAAAATATTAAATAAAACATATATTAATCATAATTATTAATATAATTATACTCATCCATATTATATTTATAAATTATTTAAAAAATACACTTAAAAAAATAATACAATAGTTAAATCCAAATTATAGTATTTGAAATATACTTGAAAGTTGTTGTGTTGCGTCTTCTTTCTCTTGTGGTTCCCCTGTTCCAAACGAAGGCCCCCAGAGTAATCAGGGCGAAGACCCTGGGTTCAGGCACAGGAGGCCAATAGTGGTCCGCTGTAGTCTAGGATAGCGCCAACATTTTCACCTTACCCCAAAGGGAAAGGAGTCTCACCCGAGGCGCATCACGACGAAAAGGGAGAAGGGTTCAGAATGGAGTCATGAAAGGTTTAACCTATTTGCATTCGATCAAATACATGAATACATTATATAAAACATAGAGATAACAACATACTCATGATGTCACACGAACTACCGATTACATGTAATTGTTAATTCATTCAAAAAAAAGTTTAAAGATCCCTCATACACAAGGCTCGGATACATAATAAACCGCAAATGATCTTAGAAGACCTTTATATTAATCATAATAGTTAACCATTACAACATCACTTGGCTTCCGCCGTAAACAACTACAGAAAATACCCGAGTCAGTTCTGCGGGTACTGTGCAACTTCACGGACCATGTCTTCTCGGCTCCTATGATCTTCCCTTCCATCGGCTGCAACAAGAATCCTTTTCACCTTCCCTTAACCTTGCCCAATCTAACCCTGCTCCTTTCCTGGTCTTCTCTTTTTATATCCCTTCTCTGTTACTTGGACTACCAGTTCTTCCCCTCGGCTGCTTCTGCACCTTCCTGCCCCTCGGCTACCTTTGCCTCCCACTGCCACCTTGCCACAACTCTTGCGCAATTGCTTGTTCTTCTAGCCAACCGTTGTTGCCACCCATTTCCTTCTCGTCCCTTGGTCAGTCAAAATGGGTCAAAACCTTTCCAAAATTTAAATGAATGCCCCAACATGTTATCATCCATTTAACTACTTAAAGAGATGAAACATGTCATGTTTATTATCATAGGAATAAAGAAAACACATCGATTACTCATTTACTCTTCTCGATGTTCCCATATGACTCACTAGATGACATAAATTTAATTAATTTATTTATGAAATTTATTTAAAGGAAACTTTGAGTAATATATAATTGTGAAATGCACATGAATTCTGCATGTAATGAAGTTGGCATTTTTGTCCCGAAGGTTATAAATATGAAATTGAAAAAAATAATGTTGTCTAATTATTTTATATCTTGGAGTTTTTGCTTAGAATTTGGAAAATTAATTTTTGATCAAATTATGTTTTTTTGTTGTTTACCTTGAAAAATTTCTAGAATTGAAATTATGTAAAGTTTCCAATAAATTCTTTCTTGATTTTGAGCAACCTTAACTAAAAGGTGTAACTGAAAAAACCTTTAAAACTTAGAACAATTAAAATACAACAAAATCAATTCAATCAAAAGTGAAAAAAAAAAATGTTTTTGCTTTGTTGCAAGTGTATTATGTGATTATATAAATTTGCATTGTATAAGCACAAATAGTGCTCTTTGTAATTGGCATAAATGTTCATCATTAACTTTCAATATGCATTGGTGTGTAAATGATTTTGTGCGCCCAAATTTCAAGGTAACCATGAATAATTAACTAACATTATAAAAAACGATATTTTGTTATTTACATTTTTCTAGCTGTAATGAGTTATGTGTTTACATCATTACATGGATAGTATAAACAACCATGGGAGCACCCGCTAGGATAACTTGACTTTAAAACTCCATAAGCTTTTAGGAGGAGAAAAAAGTAGTTTAATTTCTATAACATATTTTTTTTATTTGTTTTGTTTTGTTGAAGGTGATGTGAATGTAAATGAGGTTGATATGAAAACATATGATGTTGGCTTGAATTAGACCCGCTCAACCCAGTGCTCAAATTTCTATGAAAAGGTGCTTCTTCATACCTAGTTCATAAACTCATTCCATAGGATAGAAATCCCTTCTATAAACAAATCATAGTGGGAGATTTAACGAACACTAGGAGGAGCCGAAAGGGTTATACCCTTTCTAAACTTGACCCTTTAACTCTTCCGGTCCACAAATTCCACATAACGATGTATTTTCTCGTTAATTGATGACCCTCTCTATATTAATTAACAAACATTGGCGCTTTGAATCTTCCTTGTGTTGACCTTAGATTTTAGCCCGATGCTGCTCAGCCTCACCGCTCCTTATGCCCTTCTCCTTTGTACTTCTGGGATGCAGCCTCCAGCCGGGCTCTGGTCTAATGATGACTTGATTCTGACAGAACTCCAACTTCCATCTTCCGGCACACTTGACGGTTTCCTCTTCACCTTTTTGAAATACCAAGTATTAGCTCCTCTCACTTGTGTATTTGGGCTTCGGGCCCATCATGCTTTCAAACTCCTTTGTCGCTCCCGTTGGCCCATTTTCACAATATGATCTCATTGTGTCTCTCTGATTTTATCTATAACCTCTACGTTGATCTCATCCTTCCCTCTAACAGGACTCCTTTACATCTATTGTCGTCTTTTATTCCAGCTCTGACTTCAATGCTACCACTACGTCTTTTCGATGTACCTTCTCTATACTCGACTTCCTTTGCATTTTAAAATGTCTCTCTCTTCTACTATAAGTTAGGTTCTATGCCCGTCTCGCTTCTCTCTTTCTTACTGTAAAAGGAATGATATTGTTCCTCTTTCAAAGTGGTTCTCTTTCTTGGACTTATACCTGCAACATATTGAGCTCAATATAATATGCAGGTTGATAACACATCATGAAACAGAATACTCAAAGCTGAGTATTTTCTCTATTCATGTAAATAATTACATAAAGCCCTTCAGGCCTGATTTACAACGATAGCTTTTGTTTGGCCTGTGACATATTGGCCCTCAATTCCTCTCAGAGCACTCTTTTTACACACCTCTCTATTCTACACTACTCTTTTACAATAATTGATTACATATCTGTACAGATGGACTTCTGAAGTAATTCTAGCTCATATCCACAATTTCATTAACAAAATTTTATTTTAGACTTTCTAAATCCACTAAATCCTCAAAAGATATAACTAACCTCTGAATCTCTCTAAGTCTCCCAAATATCCTTGAGATCTTTCTTTTAGAAGAGATCTAATTACATCAATTATCACTTTAAATTATTTATGTACAAATATTCTAGAAACTTAGGAGAATACATTAAATTAAACAATTTCACTCATTTAAGAACCAACTCCCTTGGTAAATGAAAAGGCCCCTATTTTAGTCAAAATACATTTTTACTTGGGAGTGGAATGCTCCTACATCAACATGTGATAAATGTTTAAGAGGCTCACAGATTTATCAACCAAATGATAAGTTTGATCATCCTTGTTACCATCTCTATAATATAGGAGGATTAAATCATACATGGTGTGAAGACACTTTCTAGTTAGCACCTTCACTTTTGCAATGTGAATACATTGCATGCTTTAGCATGATTCAATGTTGGCCTTGGCACAAAACTACAGGTTCATGAGAGGAGGGTGATTTATGATCTACATGAGTGAATAGGAGATAAGGATGAAGCTTTCCAAGGATGTCATGGCTATCACCTAGAGCAAGATATTTCTCAAAACCCTAAGAGACGGTTCTAGAATGGAGGATCATGTATTTTGTTTACTCAAATTGACTTCAAATATTGGAGGGTGAGGTTAATGAAACTTAGAAATTTGCTAGAAAGGGTTGGAAGAAGGAGATGTATAGTGAAGTCAAGTTGGAACCTAGGAATTTTTTTAATTAGCTTGGTGCCCAAAACAACTCCACATTCAAATATGAGTAAGAATGTTGGTTTAAGCACATCTGGGTTCTAGTAGCCTTGGAGAGGAAACAAATACAAATCATACGATTTTTAGCACGCACTTGTAAAATAAGAATAGTGTGAGAGAACTAGGGAGGATTGTGATATCAAGGATGCTCCATGCTCTCTAAACTTAGGTAAGGAAATCCATGATTTTTTTAATTTTTTAATTTTTCATTTCATTGATGAATTTTTTCCTAATAAATTGACTTGGTTTCATTGACTCAATCTTTCCTTGCTTAGTTATTAGGAATTTTGGGCCCTTTTTCCCTTCAATTTTGTCTCACAAATCAATGGATTCTCTGTGTCTTCTAATTCCAATCACTAAGTCCTATCCTTGTAATGAAGAGTATGACATGAAATTAGATTTAATGTACTTCAAGTTGTTATTAAAGAAGTTATATTTCTTACTTCTCTAGTAGCTGAAAATTGCTTTGATATTTTTTTATGCTCATAATTAAGTGCTCTTGACCCATAAAATTCATGATTCCTCTCTTTGGCCTTTTTAATCTTTTTCAACTTCTCAAAAGTCCAACGACATCCATTATCAATCGACCATTAATAACTCTACTAACAAAGTCTCATATTAATTATAATATTGTTTCTCTACCGACACAAACCCATATTAATCCCAAACTTATTATGTGTAATAGATTTCCAGACATGTCAATAATAATGTATTTCTAAATATAAAAATTGAATAAATTAATGAATAAAACATCTCAAATGACATAGCTAGTTAAACAAATACTATAATTTAATTAAAATCCACTTTAACACTTTCCCTGGAACCAAATCGTATTGCAAGAGTTTCTCATGAAAAACCAGAACAGAGTGAATGGACCTGGCCCACCTCCAACATAATATAACCAACACTCCATAAAGATTATAAACAATTAGCGCCAATTGATTTGATCAAAACTAATACTAAAATCCAACTATAAGCACAAATAGGGTAATTTCATCTTATCAAGTGTATATTATCTTTTAGCCTTTGGTTGAAATCTATCAACTAAAATTGATGCAGACTTAATTATTTATTATAAATTTTACTTGAATTTATGACAAGTTTGGTGAACTTACTCATCTAGACATTCAATCAACTATGTTTACATTACTACTGGACTCCATTTGGCACCTTGTAAAGCTTAGGGTTTTTAATGTAGCTGGGAGTAATATCTTAAAAGTGGTTGGGTTTTTATCATGATATTTATGGAGTCGTCTACCGATGTGGAGAAATTGTTTGGATGGCCAAAGACATTGGAATCTGGGCAAAAAAATTTCAAAAAATCTTGTAGAGGCAGTGTTTGAATAGTGTTTTTGATGGTAGAAATGGATTCAACACCATCTTCAACATCTAGAACACCTAAAATTTTGAAGTTTAACAACTATAACTTAGATTTACAAAAATCCTTACCGAATTTTCTTTAAATATAACCAGAATTTCCGTAACTTTCCAATCAATTCCTCATACTAGTTAGACTATGGCGATATTTATTTTGTGGCTCAGTGCAGTGAAGAATTGATGGACAATTTATATTACGATGTAGAGGGATATTGGAAGTTGGAGGATTAAGTGCGTGACATACTCAATAAAAAAAAATAGTCATTTAACTTATAGATGAACCAATTGCAAAGAGGAATTAAAGGGTTTAATTCATTGCTGAAAGCACTTTTAGATGAATGTGTCATAAAGAGGGTATACGTTGACTAAAACAA
The DNA here is from genome assembly GCA_031772625.1 of Pinus tabuliformis. Taxonomy (NCBI): domain Eukaryota; kingdom Viridiplantae; phylum Streptophyta; class Pinopsida; order Pinales; family Pinaceae; genus Pinus; species Pinus tabuliformis. Next base: position 943,592,285 of record CM062816.1, on the reverse strand, counting down.
TTGCCATGAAACAAAGCAACGTCATCACTAAAAATAGTAGATTAAAATTAAATGCTAATAAATGAGAGGTTGCATTTTGCAATATTATCATTGCCATCGACTAGAACAATTGCTATGAGACAAAGCAACGTATCACTAATCACAGCAGATTAAAATTAAATGCTAATAAATAAGAGGTTGCATTTTCTAATATTACCATTGCCATCTTTATTACATTAATAGGCCTGGCCTAGATTGGAATTGGGATGAATGAATTTTATTTTTTATTAAATGGATGGCGATGATTTGATGTTAAACGGGTATCTTTTGTTTTATACACTATCTAATGGATGACATCAAAAGCTTTTGAATAATTTTTCTGTTTAAAATTAAAATTTATTTTTATAATTATTTTTTATTTATTTATGAGTGACAACTATTTTAGTAAATGTCGGTTATGTTTTTCTATTTACTAGTCTCTTTGTCTGAGCAATCAATTATTTGAATTCATGTAACAGTTTATTCATTTCAATTCATTACATGTCGCTTTCAATCCATTTACTAAGGCATCTTTTAGGTTGTGATAGATAAGGTATAATGTAATGGCGATTTCCCATATTTACTGAAGAGCCAAGGAGCACAGTAGATGCCACATCTACAGTTGGGACATCTAAGGCTGTAAGGGCTTCTTTATTAGAGTATGGATATAGGTATCATTGTTTTTATTTTTCATTTTGTACCAATTTATTGTTACGCTGATAGGCATCTCTCTTATTGGTATTGGGCACTTTAATCATTTTCTTAATTAATCTTTTTGATCCGATGGTCTAAATTGAAAGATGCCAATATATTCTTGTCGTCGCCACTCTATCAATGAATGAAATGAAAATGATAACTTCTTTGCATATTTAAATCAAGTGTTTAAACCTTGTTTAAATTAATTTTTACCAAATCATTATTAAAAATTCACTGTGCCTCTTATTTATGTCCACGTATGAAGATTAAGAAAATAAAATTAAAAATTTAATGTGAAATATGCATGTGAAACAAATAGGTGTATGTTTACATTCTCAAACGTATGCATGATTAAACGTGTAGGAATAGACCACAACAACTGAAACTTATGCATGATTAAACGTGGAGGAATAAACCGCAACAACTGAAACGTATGCAAGATTAAACATGGAGGAGTAGACAACATATGCATGATTAAACGTGGAAGAATAGACAACACCAACGTGGAGGTATAAGGAAAATGTTTCGTGATTCTCATAGATGTGGCTTGGCTATGTAACAGCGCTGGTTCAATTTCTTCTTCATGCCATGCTCTCTTTCACCATACAAGAAGATGGTTTCTATTCCTCATATTTCTCTTAATCAATTTCTCCTTCTATGTCATGTTCTTAGTCACAAATAATTGTTCATCATGTAATAGATCGGCAAAAATATTTGTAGATTTAGTGAATAAATGATAATGGTGATGAGATCTCATAAAAATATAATGGCATAGACGACTCCCTTACACTGCTCCCCTTCTCATGGAAATATATTGGCAAAATTATCACGAAAAGGCGTGCAAGTAAAGCTTTGATGGCAGTGATATTATTACGGCTAAACTGGTATTGTTTGAACTAGAATTGTAAGCAGTAAATCTAGTGGTCTTCTCAATTTGAATTTAATTGCGTTTTTTTTAGAAATGAATTAATAATTTTTTGAGGAATTGACCTTTCTTTTAATAGATTACACACTATTTTCCAGCGTTACGTTAACCTTAGAGCTTGATTTATCAAAATATAAATAGAGCCTCACAAAAAAATTATGGTTATTCACCAATAAATTGCAAGGTGAATGTTTGGTTGTTTCAGGATAAAAGTTTAGAAGATTTATGCAAGATCGTCTCTTCAATTTGCATCAAATCACTAGATTAATTAGGGAATATCACACTGTAAATCAACAAATTATGAAGATATGCAGAACAAGAAGCCCGGAACAAAAATGTCTTCTTCATTTACATGGTCAATTAGTACAAAAATGTATTGGAATTTTTAGGTAGCATTTAACTCTAAAACTTTGAGTATATCAAAACCTTGGTGAATGCTAGCTGATTTGGGATATATATGATGGATTTTTATGGAATTAAATTCATACAAATTGTCCCAACATGGAATGATGATGTTTTTGACTTATTTGATATCTGGGTTCTACACACTCACAAGAGTAGTGTAAAATTTATACAAAAATTCTCTTTGAATAATTGATACATGTAATATTCCTCTTTTTTACTAGATTATTTTATATGTGATCTTCATATTTTATTATTGGATTATTTAAACATACCGTAGGGGTTCCATGATTTAGATTTTTGTCTCTACTCAATGGTACATGCTAATATTTATTATTCTAAACATGGGCAATGGAGCTCTTAAATAAGGGTGGTTATTTATTATCAGAACAAAAATGATGATTTAATATTTTAAAAAATAAAAGATTATGTATGGAGGAACCAATCATTGAAATTGATTTCCCTATTTATAAAATCATAAATTTGGGCTCAAATGCAAACCAAATCTTTATAATTTTGAGTGGCAGAATTGATGTAGCAAATGTTTTATAATTGATGTAGCAAATGATTTATAATGTTTAAATCACAGAATTGAGGAAATTCTTTTGATATTATTCTTTTCTTAGTTTAATTGGTTTATGTTTTTTATTTTTTATTTTTAGATAAATTAAAAAATAAAAACAAACAAACTTATTATTTAAAATATACAAATAAATTTAATATTTTGATTTTCTTCTTTCATATTTAACACATTAATTTTTTTTAGATATCTTAAACTATAAAATTTGATTGATTTCCAATATAAAATAATAACATTAGAATTTGTTTTAAAATTTAAAATTATATTTTTTAATAAAATCAATTAAAAAGAACAGAGAAATAAACTAAATTTATTATTTCAATTTTAATATATTTTTGTCATAAATTTTATTAAAAATATAAATTCAAAATAGTAATAACCAAGATATATACAGTTAAAATAATTAAAATCATTTTTATTTCAAAATAAAAATAATATCTAACACTTGTAAATCCCTATATCATCAACATCTGTCAAACCCTATATCACTTGTCTTTTGTGCCACATATTTCATTCCCAATTTTGGGTCAAATATACATTCTCATTTTCAAATATAAGAACATAATTATTGCATATGAAATACATTAATTTTTCAATTAATATTAACGAATTGTTTATTTAAATTTTAAATTTTATATCTCTAAAATTACAGCAAAGACCATCGTCAGTCTTTTATCTAAATACCTTTGGTTAGCTCTCAGTTTCGTTACCGCCTTTGAGGTTGACAATCTAAAGGATCATGCAATAAAAGGCAAAGGATAATTCTTAAGTTTAATCAATATGATATTTTACAGAATATTCACCGAGTTTAACCCAAAAAAAAGTACAATAGAAATCTTTTATATATTTGAATCGATTTGAAATGATTATGAAATAATTCTCCAATATCAATTATCTATTTAGATCATCCTGATTCTTTAAAATTAAATAAATATTTTAATAAATATTTGTTTTAGTTAAGTTAATAATTTTATTTTAATATTATATATATATATATATATATATATATATATATATATATATAATAAAAATAAAGATTAGATATTTAATGAATATTTATATTATAATTAAATTAATAATTACATTATAATATATTATTTAATTGTGCCACATATTTTATTCTCAAATTTGGTTTCATTTTGAGACTTGATAAATGAAAACCTTCTCAGGTTCTCATAGAAATGATGGAACGGATAATGAATCGGTAGACTTTATAGCCGCTAAGAGAAATATTGTCTCTTTGTCACAACGTCGAGCTTTTCAATTTTCTTTACATTTACATGTGGAAGGTAAACATTTATTTTTTATTTTATTTAAATTTTATGATAAGAGTTTTTGTGATTTTTGTTGAACTTATTTTAATGATATTTTTAATATAAAAAAATTTAATATTTTAAGTTTTTTATTTTTATAATTGTAATTTAAAATTATAATGGGCAATAAAATCAATTAAAATTAATATAACATAAATTGAATTTATTATTTCAATTTTAAGTTATATTCATCACTATAAATGCTAAGTGAAAATGGCTAAAATATACATATTGAAAATATATTAAATATTCTCATATTCACAGATAGCCAAACTCTAGGCTGAGGAGCAGTGTAGAATTTTTATGTTTTAGTTTCCTAAATTAAAAAAAGGGGGTGTGAATATTTTAATGTAGGGAGTGAAAAATAATATTAATATTAACAAATAAGAATAATAACATTTGTTTTTTGATAATTGAGGATAAAATTATTAGTAAAAATTAAAAATTAAAAAATCTATTTATTTTAACAATATTAATGATATTAGCACTAATATTGTTAATACAAAGTGTATTAAGATTAATATTAATAAATAAAATTAGTAATGTTTACATTCTCATTATTTTAATCATTGTTCAAATGGGTGACCATAATTTATGACAAAAGTATGGTCAATCATGACCAAATATGTGAAACCATCACAAAACATATTGAGCCATGGGAAACTTATGTCAACTATGGAAATCATAGTCACCTTTGGTCAACCATATTTACCATAATCAACCTATGAAAATCATGGTCAACCCATGTTTAGCATGGCAAACAATGGTTAAAATGGTCAAACATGGTCAACCTAAGTCACCATGGTAAAATGTGGTCAACTTAATGGTTAACCATAATGGTCTATTGTTTTCAACCATGGAAAACAATGGTCAAGCCTCGTTGGATATGCTCAACCATGGTCAACCATTATGGTCATAAATTGTCAGCCATTTTGGTCATAATAAAGGGTTTATACTATTATTGTTTATAATAAAGGGTTTAATATTAGGGTTTATAATATTGGATTTAATATTAGAGTTTATAAAGTAGGATTTATAACATTAGGGTTTATAATATTTGTTTTAATATCAGGGCTTATGATATAGTGTTTATAATATTCAAACATAATCAACCATAATGTTTAATCAAGGTATCTATGGTCAACCATGATCAACGATGGTGAAACAAGATCAACGAACATTAACCAAGCTCATACAAGATCAACATAATTAGAATGGTCAACGAATGTCTACCAAGGTCAATGTCCCATTGTTACATTACATTGCAATTTCCTTAAGGTCAACCATGATCAACCATGGTCAACTATGATGACTCATTATCAACCATGCTCAAACAAGGACATACATGGTTAAACGTGGTCAACATGGTTAGTCATGGTCATCCATTATCAACTATTCTTTATAATATTAATCACTTGGGTATATAATATTAATAATCTCTTTGGTTTATTTCTTAGGGTTTATAACATTTGTTTTAATGGATCTTATAATATTAGGTTTAATAAAGTTTATAATATTTTATTTATAATATTAAGTTCAATATTAGGATTTGTAATACAGGTTTTATAATATTTGGCCTTATAATATTTAAACATAGTCAAATAAATTCGACCATTGGGTCTATAATATTGGGATTTTTAATACCATATTTATAATATTGTATTTAATATCAGGGTCTGAAATGTTGGGTGCCTAATTGTCGCAGTATGACAAGCATCGTCACAATGCCACGATAACTGTCACGATCATTGTTACAATGATCTATTACATTGCAATTTATTATTAATAAAAAATAAAATTTGAAAATTCTATTCATTTTAACAATATTAAAGATATTAACAATAATATTCTTAATATAAGTGTATTAATATTAATATTAATAAATAACATTAATAATATTTACATTTTAATTATTTTAATCAAATATGGTCAAATATTGCCAATACTATCAATCATTGTTACTCATAGCCAACCATGGTTGAATGTCGCATTGTGACAAGGATTGTCTCACCATGAAAATAAACCATGTTTATTTCAGTGTTTATAATATTTATATTTGGGTTTACCAATGTTTGGTTTATAGTATTAGTCCCTTGGGTTTAATATTATTCCCTTGGGTTCATAGTCCCTTGGGGTTTTACTATTAATCCCTTGGGTTTATGTTTCCCTTGGGTTTATTATTTACTTGGCTTTATAATATCAATCATGGTCAACCATAGTCAACCATAACCAACCATGGTAAATTGTGGTCAATGATGGCCCGATCTCGCATTATGACAAAAATTGTCTCCACTTAGCGTTTATATACCTTGGGTTTATAATATTAGTCCCTTGGGTTTATAATATTATTCCCTTAGGTTCATAATCCCTTGAGTTTTTAGTATTAATCCCTTGGGTTTATTGTTCCTTTGGGTTTATAATATCAATTGCTTGAGTTCATTATTCCCCCATCAACCATGGTTTATTATGATGTCAACCATGGTCAACCACAGTCCAACATAGAATTTGATAAGACTTGTCTCAGTATTACAATCAATGATGATCAATCCTAAAATTTCTGTGAAAAGGTGCTTCCTTCCTACCTAGTTCATCAATCATAGTGGGAGATTTAACAAACACTAAGAGGAGCGGAAAGGGTCATACCCTTTCTAAACTTGACCCTTTAACTCTTTCGGGCCACAAATTCCACATAACGATGTATTTTCTCGTTAATTGATGACCTTCTCTATATTAAATAACAAACATTGGCCCTTTGAATGTTCCTCGTGTTGACCTTAGGTGTTAGCCCGATGCTACTCAGCCTGACTGCTCCTTATGCCCTTCTCCTTTGTACTTCTGGGATGCAGCCTCCAGCCCTGCTCTGGTCAAATGATGACTTGATTCTGACAGAACTCCAACTTCCATCTTCCAGTACACTTGACGGTTTCCTCTTCACCTTTTTGAAAGACCAAGTATTAGCTCCTCTCGCTTGTGTATTTGGGCTTCGGGCCCATCATGCTTTCAAATTCCTTTATCGCTCCCGTTGGCCCATTTTCACAATATGATCTCACTGTGTCTCTCTGATTTTATCTATAACCTCTACGTTGTTCTCATCCTTCCTTCTAATAGGTCTCCTTTTCATCTATTGTTGTCTTTTATTCCATCTCTGACTTCAATGCTACCACTACATCTTTTAGATGTACCTTCTCTATACTTGACTTCCTTTGCATTTTAAAATGTCTCTCTCTTCTACTATAAGTTAGGTTCTATGCCTGTCTCGCTTCTCTCTTTCTGACTATAAAAGGAATGATATTATTCCACTTTCAAAGTGGCTCTCTTTCTTGGACTTATACTTGCAACATATTGAGCTCAATATAATATGCACGCTGGTAATACATCATGAAACAGAATACTCAAAGCTTAGTATTTTCTCTATTCAAGTAGATATATGTAAATAATTACATAAAGCCCTTCAAGCCTGATTTACAACGATAGCCTTTTTTTGGTCTGTGCCATATTGGCCCTCAATTCCTTTCATATCACTCCTTTTACACACCTCTCTATTCTACACTACTCTTTTACAATAATTTATTACATGTCTGTACAAATGGACTTCTGAAGTAATTCTAGCTCATATTCACAATTTCATCTATCAAAATTTTGTTTTAAATTTCCTAAATCCACTAAATCCTCAAGGGATCTAACTAACCCCTAAATCTCTCTAAGTATCCCAAATATCCTTGAGATCTTTCTTTTAGAAGAGATCTAATTACATCAATTATCACTTTAAATTATTTATGTACAATTATTCTAGAAACTTAGGAGAATACATTATATTAAACAATTTCATCATTTAGGAACCAACTCCCTTGGTAAATGAAAAGACCCCTATTCTAGTCAAAATACATTTTTACTTGGGAGTGGAATGCTCCTACATCAACATGTCATAAACGTTTAAGAAGCTCAAAGATTTATCAACCAAATGATAAGTTTGATCATCCTTGTTACCATCTCTATAATATAGGAGGATTAAATCATACATGGTGTGAAGACACTTTCTAGCTAGCACCTTCACTTTTGCAATGTGAATACATTGCATGATTTAGCATGATTCAATGTTGGCCTTGGCACAAAACTACAAGTTCATGAGAGGAGGGTGATTTATGATCTACATGAGTGAATAGGAGATAAGGATGAAGCTTTCCAAGGATGTCATGGCTATCACCTAGAGCAAGATATTTCTCAAAACCCTAAGAGACGGTTCTAGAAGGGAGGATCATGTATTTTGTTTACTCAAATTGACTTCAAATATTGGAGGGTGAGGTTAATGAAACTTAGAAATTTGCTAGAAAATGTGGGAAGAAGGAGATGTATAGTGAAGTCAAGTTGGAACCTAGGAATTCTTGAATTAGCTTGGTTCCCAAAACAACTCCACATTCAAATATGAGTAAGAATGTTGGTTTAGGCACATCTGGCTTCTAGTAGCCTTGGAGAGGAAACAAATACAAATCATACGATTTTTAACACGCACTTGTACAATAAGAATAGTGTGAGAGAACTAGGAAGGATTGTGATATCAAGGATACCCCATGCTCTCTAAACTTAGGTAAGGAAATCCAAGATTTTTTTATTTTTTTTATTTTTCATTTCATGGATGATTTTTTTCCCTAATAAATTGACTTGGTTTCATTGACTCAATCTTTCCTTGCTTAGTTATTAGGAATTTTGGGCCCTTTTTCCCTTCAATTTTGTCTCACAAATCATTGGATTCTCTGTGTCTTCTAATTCCAATCACTAAGTCCTATCCTTATAATGAAGGGTATGACATGAAATTGGATTTAATGTACTTCAGGTTATTAGAGAAGTTATATTTCTTATTAAGTAGATTAAACGACTTCTCTAGTAACTCAAAATTACTTTGATAATTTTTCTATGCTCATAATTAAGTGTACTCTTTACCCATAAAAATCTCTTTGGCCTTTTTAGTCTTTTTCAACTTGTCAAAAGTCCACTTGATTAAAACAACATCAATTATCAATCGTCCATTAATAACTCTTACTAACAAAGTCTCATATTAATTATAATATTATTTCTCTACCAACACAAACCCATATTAATCCCAAACTTATTATGTGTAATAGATTTCCCAACATGTCAATAATAATGTATTTTTAAATATAAAAAATAAATAAATTAATGAATAAAACATCTCAACTGACATAACTAGTTAAACAAATACTATAATTTAATTAAAATCCACTTTAACACTTTCCATAGAACCAAATCGTATTGCAAGAGTTTCTCGAGAAGAGAGTGAATGAACCCTGCCCACCTCCAACATAATATAACTGACACTCCATAAAGATTATAAACAATTAGCGCCAATTGATCTGATCAAAACTAATACTAAAATCCAACTATAAGCACAAATAGGATAATTTCATCTTATCAAGTGTATATTATCTATTAGCCTTTGGTTGAAATCTATCAGCTAAAATTGATGCAGACTTAATTATTTATCATAAATTTTACTTGAATATATGACAAGTTTGGTGAACTTACTCATCTAGACATTCAATCAACTATGTTCACATTGCTACTGGAGTCCATTTGGCATCTTGTAAAGCTTAGGGTCTTTAATGTTGGATTTTTATCATGATATTTATTTTGTGGTTCAGTGCATGATATTTATTCTGTTGTTCAGTGCAGTGAAGAATTGATGGACAATTTATATTACGATGTAGAGGGATATTGGAAGTTGGAGGATTAAGTGCGTGACATAGTCAATAAAAAAAATAGTCATTTAACTTATAGATGAACCAATTGGAAAGAGGAATTAAAGGGTTTAATTCATTGCTGAAAGCACTTTTAGATGGATATGTCATAAAGAGGGTATACGTCGACTAAAACAATTGCTATGAGACAAAGCAACGTCATCTCTAATCACAGCAAATTAAAATTAAATGCTAACAAATGAGATGTTGCATTTTCCAATATTATCATTGCTATCGACTAAAACAATTGCTATGAGAACTAATCGCAGCAGATTAAAATTAAATGCTAATAAATAAAAGGTTGTGTTTTCCAATGTTACCATTGCCATCTTTATTACATTAATAGGCGTGGCCTAGATTGGAATTGGGATGAATGAATTTTATTTTTTATTAAATGGATGGCGATGATTTGACGTTACGCATAGTCTAACAAGGTAGAGGAATTGCTCGGAAAGTTATGGAAATTCCGGTCATATTTAGAGAAAATCCGGCAAGGATTTTTGTAAATCCAAGTTATAGTTGTTAAACTTCAAAATTTTAGGTGTCTTAAACGTTTTTGATGGTGCTGAATCCATTTCCATCATCAAAAACACGATTCAAGCACTCCCTCTACAAAATTTTTTGAAATTTTTTTGCCCGGATTCCGGCCACTTTTAGTCGTCCGGGCAATTCCTCCACCTCGTTAGATGACTCCTTTGTTTTATACACTATCTAATGGATGACATGAAAATAGTTTTTATGTTTAAAACTAAAATTTATTTTTATAATTATTTTTTATTTATTTATGAGTGACAACTATTTTAGTAAATGTAGGTTATGTTTTTTTATTTACCAGTGCCTTTGTTTGAGCAATCAACCATTTGAATTTATTTACCAGTCCATTCATTTCAATCCATTACATGTCGCTTTCAATCCATTTACTAAGGCATCTTTTAGGTTGTGATAGATAAGGTATAATGTAATGGTGATTTCCCAGATTTACTGAAGAGCCAAGGAGCACAGTGGATGCCACATCTATAGTTGGGACATCTAAGGTTGTAAGGGCTTCCTTATTAGTGCATGGATATAGGTATCATTGTTTTTGTTTTCCATTTTGTACAAATTTATTGTTACGCCGATAGGCATCTCTCCAATTGGAGTTGGGCACTTTAATCATTTTCTTAATTAATCTTTTTGATTTGATGGTCTAAATTGAAAGATGCCAGTATATTCTCGTTGTCGCCACTCTATCAATGAATGAAATTGAAAATGATAACTTCCTTGCATATTTAAATCAATGTTTAAACCTTGTTTAAATTACTTTTTTACCAAATCATCATTAAAAATTTATTGTGCCTTTTATTTATGTCCATGTATGAAGATTAAGAAAATAAAATTAAAAAATTAATGTGAAATATGCATGTGAAACAGATAGATGTATGTTTACATTCTCAAACGTATGCATGATTAAACGTGGAGGAATAGACCGCAACAACTGAAACGTATGCATGATTAAACGTCGAGGAGTAGACAACATATGCATGATTAAACGTGGAGGAATAGACAACACCAACATGGAGGTATAAGGAAAAGGTTTTGTGATTCTCATAGATGTGGCCTGGCTATGTAACAGCTCTGGTTCAATTTCTTCCTCATGCCATGCTCTCTTTCACCGTACAAGAAGATGGTTTCTATTCCTCATATTTCTCTGAATCAATTTCTCCTTCTATGTCATGTTCTTATTTCATCGAGTCACAAATAATTGTTCATCATGTAATAGATCCGCAAAAATATCTATAGATTTAGTGAATAAATGATAATGGTGATGATATCTGATAGAAATATAATGGCATAGACGACTCCCTTACACTACTCCCCTTCTCATGGCAGTATATTGGAAAAATTATCACGGAAAGGCGTGCAAGTAATAGCTTTGATGGTAGTGATATTATTATGACTAAACTGGTATTGTTTGAACTAGAATTGTAAGTAGTAAATCCAGTGATCTTATCAATTTGAATTTAATTGAGATGTTTTTACAAATGAATTAATAATTTTTTGAGGAATTGATCTTTCTTTTAATACATTACACACTATTTTCCAACTTTATGTTAACCTTAGAGCTTGATTTATCAAAATATAAATAGAGTCTCACAAAAAATTTATAGTTATTCATCAATAAATTGCAAGGTGTGAATGTTTGGTTGTCTCAGGATAAAAGTTTAGAAGATTTATGCAAGATCGTCTCTTCAATTTGCATCAAATCACTGGATTAATTAGGGAATATCACACTGTAAATCAACAAATTATGAAGATATGTAGAACAATAAGCCCGAAACAAAAGTGTCCTCTTAATTTACATGGTCATTTAGTACAAAAAGGTATTGGAATTTTTAGGTAGCATTTAACTCTAAAACTTTGAGTATATCAAAACCTTGATGAATGCTAGGTGATTTGAGACATATATGATGGCTTTTATGGAATTAAATTCATACAAATTGTCCCAACATGGAATGATGATGTTTTTGACTTATTGGATATCTGGGTTCTACACACTCAGAAGGGTAGTGTAAAGTTTATACAAAAATTCTCTTTGAATAATTGATACATGTAATATTCATCTTTTTTTACATAAAATTTTTATATGTGATCTTCATATTTTATTATTGGATTATTTAAACATACCGTAGGGGTTCCATGATTTAGATTTCTGTCTCTACTCAATGGTACGTGCTAATATTTATTATTCTAAACTTGGGCAATGGAGCTCTTAAATAAGGGTGGTTATTTATTATCAGAACAAAAATGATGATTTAATATTTAAAAAAAAAAATAAAAAATTATGTATGGAGGAACCAACCATTGAAATTGATTTCTCAATTTATAAAATCTGATAAATTTTGGCTCAAATGCAAACCAAATCTTTATAATTTTAAGTGACAGAATTGATGTAGCAAATGCTTTATAATTGATGTAGCAAATGATTTATAATGTTTAAATCGCAGAATTGAGGAAATTCTTTTGATATTATTCTTTCCTTAGTTTAATTGGTTTATGTTTTTAATTTTTTTTATTTTTGGATAAATTAAAAAATAAAAAATAAAAACAAACAAACTTATTGTTTAAAATATACAAATAAATTTAATGTTTTGATTTTCTTCTTTCATATTTAACACATTAATTTTTTTTAGATATCTTGAACTATACAATTTGATTGATTTCCAATATAAAATAATAACATTAGAATTTATTTTAAAATTTAAAATTATATTTTTTAATAAAATCAATTAAAAAGAAGAGAGAAATAAACTAAATTTATTATTTCAATTTTAATATATTTTTGTCATAAATTTTATTAAAAATATAAATTCAAAATAGTAATAACCACTATATTTATAGTTAAAATAATTAGAATTCTCTTTACTTCAAAATAAAAATAATATCTAACACTTGTAAATCCCTATATTATCAACATCTGTCAAACCATATATCACTCGTCTTTTGTGCCACATATTTCATTCCCAATTTTGTGTCAAAATATACATTCTCATTATCAAATATAAGAACATAATTATTGCACATGAAATATTAATTTTTTAGTTAACATTAACTTGAATTGTTTATTTAAATTTTAAATTTTATACCTCTAAAATTACAGCAAAGGCCTTTTATCTAAATACCCTTGGTTAGCTCTCAGTTTCATTACCAATATTTGAGGTTGACGATCTAAAGGATCATGCAATAAAAGGCCAAGGATAACTCTTCAGTTTAATCAATATGAAGTTTTACAAAATATTCATCGAGTTTAACTAAGAAAAGATGTACAATAGAAATCTTTCATGTATTTGAATCGAAACAACAACCAACCATATTAGTCTTAAACAAATCCATATTGATGCAATATCTATTTGAGATGATTATGGAATAATTCTCCAATATCAATTTAGTAAAGGCCATCGTCAGTCTTTTATCTAAATACCCTTGGTTAGCTCTTAGTTTCATTACCGATCTTTGAGGTTGACAATCTAAAAGATCATGCAATAAAAGGCCAAGGATAACTCTTTAGTTTAATCAACATGAAGTTTTACAGAATATTCACTAAGTTTAACTAAGAAAAGATGTAAAATAGAAATCTTTCATGTATTTGAATCGAAACAACAACCAACCATATCAATCTTAAACAAATCGATACTGATGTAATATCTATTTGAGATGATTATGGAATAATTCTCCAATATCAATTATCTATTTAAATCATCCTAATTCTTTAAAATTAAATAAATATTTGTTTTGAGTTAAGTTAATAATTTCATTTTAATATTATATATATCTATATCTATATAGATATAGAAAAGATATTTAATGAATATTTATATTATTTGGAGACAATCTTGGACTCGGCGGAAATGATTAATCAGGGTTTCAGCACGGTGCAGGTATTCGTTGCTAATGGAGGGCGCAAGAGGAGGGAGCTCAACTCCCTCCTACAAAGACGCGGCAGCTGGCAGAGGCAAAACACAGATCACCAGCAGCAAAAGTTTTGTGGATGGCAGGAACAAAGACAAGGAAAAGGAAACAGAAAGGAACAAAACCAAGGAAAACAGTAGCACAAAGGACACGGAGGAAGAAGACAAAAGTCAGGGTGCAAGAGACAAAAAACAAAAGGGACCCTGCAGACCAAAAGAAGAAATCACTCCTAGAATAATATTAAATGATCCTGCTTTGCAGGCGCACAGGGAACACATGGGAACCTACGCCATTATTTGTAAATTCATGGGACTCTGGCCCACTAAAAAAGCTTTACAGATGTGGATCAAGTATCACTGGAAACCCAAAGGAAGCATTGACCTACATCTTGGGTCAAAGGGATTCTTCACAGTAGTGTTCTCAAACATCGAAGACAAAGACAGAATATTTGAAGGAGGACCCTACTTTTATGCAGCAGTCGATCTCTATATGAGGCCTTGGAAGATGAACTTTGTTCCAGAGCAGGAAACCTTCACTTCAGTCCCTGTTTGGGTAAGGCTTTATTCTCTGCCTCTGGATTATTGGAAAACAGAATCGCTTACTGCCATTGGCAATAAATTAGGACGTTTCATCAAAACTTCTAAAGCCACAAGAAGGGGAAAATATACCTCCTTTGCCAGAATATGTGTGGAAATGGATCTATCTGGTGCTCTTCCAGAGGAAGTAATCTTGGAAGTTTTTTATGAAGAATTTGTGCAGGCAATGGACTACGAGCATATCCCATTCAGATGTCGTAGATTCCATGAGCATGGACATTTGTTCAGAGACTTCCCTCTTAGTAAAACAGAGAATAGAGGGAAGCCTAATATAATGAAGGATACTGAAAGCTTTCAGAAAGTGGCAAGTAATGGGAAAGTGGGAAAAAAGGGGCCAAAGCAACAACACAATGAGGCACAGAAGAACAGTCAGAACAAGTTTCAAGTGCTGGAAGAGAATGAAGAAATCACAAGAGAAAACCAGTCTCAGAAGAAAGGTCCTAATGAAGAAGAAAAGGAAGAAGACAACGAACATTCTCAAGATATTGGTTATCCAAAAGAGCCAATGACGATTGAAACAGAAATGGAGATGGACCAGGAAATGACCCAAAGTGAAATAGATCTGGAAGATTAGGAACTACTTGAAATACTTGATAAGGAAAACCTGGATCTAGAAGGTTTCTTGATGCAGGGAACCAAGGGAGGAATAGACTCTCTGCCTCAAGAAGAATGAAAAAAAATACAGCAGTTGTTTTTATGGAAATCTCAGGAAATAGGGTTGGAGAAAGGTAAAAACATTCACAAGCAAGAGAACCGAGGTGTGAAAACTATGAAAGCAACTCCAGGATTAGCGACTAGAAATCCAGGAAAGAAAAGGGGCAGAAAAAAGCAAAATGAGCTCTTGATGGAGTGTGGAAAGCTAATGATAGATTTGGGTAAGATGAAAGACCTAACCAGTTACACCATTACAAATCTTTAATTATGAAGTTCATATCTTGGAACATCAGAGGTCTAGGTAGCAAAAGAAAACAAAGAATGCCAGGTAATAGAATGAAACTAGCAAGGCCGGACGTTATCTTCATTCAGGAAACAAAATTCTCTATTCAGAAATTAAAACAGATTCACAGTAAATGGCTTAACAGATTTGAGTTTCTAGAGGTTAAAGCAAAGAACACAGCGGGAGGTATCCTAACTCTATGGGACCCACTAAAAATCAACATAATAGATGCAGAGGCATCTAGAAATTACTTATCAATAATTTTTCAACCAGTTGGGGTGTCGGATACCTTCCTGGTCACCAATGTTTATGGGCCTTAAAGGATAGATGAGAAACTCAAGTTTCTTGAATCCCTGGTTGATCTTAGAAGTAGACATGAAGAAATTCCTTGGGTCATGGGAGGAGATTTTAACATGATTAAATCTCTTTCGGAAAAAAAAGGGGGTACTAGACTGCTAAGTAAGGATTCAATAGCATTCCAAACCTTCACAGATGATATGAAACTAGTGGACTCTGAAACGCACAATGGTCGTTTCACATGGAACAATAAAAGAGGAGGGGAGGCACAGGTCGCCTCCAAATTAGATAGATTTTTGTTATCAGAGGAGCTCATGCTCACAAACAGAGAAATTACTACTAGTGTTCTCCCCTTTGGTGGCTCGGATCATTGGCCGATTCAATTAGAAATAAAGGGGATTGATTCTCCTAGGAATAGACCCTTCAGATTCGAGAATATTTGGCTCTCCCACCAAAATTTCATCAGCAATATAGAAAAATGGTGGTCTGAAGATTTGCAGATACAGGGCACTATGATGTTCCTCCTTCATAAAAGACTCAAGCACATAAAACTCCGGCTCAAAGAGTGGAACAAGAAGGAGTTTGGCAACATTTTTGTGGATAAAAAATCAGTGGAAATCAGACTTCAAGAACTCAATCAAGAATTGATCACGGATGGTTTTGATAAAGTCAAAATTGAACAAGCTGATAAATACCATCATGAATGGGAGACATTTTTTTTTTCTAGTTAAGACTAACCTAAGTACCCATGGGGGATTTGAACCGGTGACCTATCGCAAGGAGTGCCTTAACAGTGCACCCATTCACCGTCAATCCAAAGCCCTGTGGGCATGAATGGGAGACATTATGTAAACAAGAGGAATTTTTTTGGAAACAAAAGTCTCGAATTCAGTGGCTCAAAGAGGGTGAACGTAATACCAGATTTTTCCATAGATCCACCATGGCCAATAGAGCTCACAATAGAATCTCTTCAATATTGAATGAAAATGGAGAGCTTCAGACCTCCCATAATGGTATCCAAACAGTGTTGGTGCAGCGTTTCAGAGGCATCACTAAGGAAAATAATCTAAACAGAGAGCAAGGCTGTCAGGCAAGGAAGTAACTCTCCAAGGGCAGAAAAACTGATTGGTGTGTTTATTTCATAGGTATGTTATTGTTTTATACATTAGGAGTGATTGTTCAGTTCATCTTCCGATGACTGTTCACATTCCTGATTTATTTATGTTACAAATTACCCAATCATGAAGATTAGGTGTCAACATTCCCCCCCTTAATCTGAAGGGATGTTGGTGAGTCCAAGCATCATTCTGAATCGTTCAAGCATTTCCTTTCCAAGTGCTTTGGTGAAGATGTCTGCAACTTGCTCATTTGTGGAACAATAACGGAGATGGATTGTTTTGGCCTCAACATCATGTCGAATCAGATGATATTTAGTATTTATATGCTTTGTTCGATCATGGAACTTTGGATTCTTGGCCAACTTTATTGAAGAGGTGTTATCAATCATGAGTGGAGTTGATTGTACTTGTTTTACCTGCAAATCTTCAAGAATTTTCCTAAGCCACACAATTTCTTTCGTTGCTTCAGCTGCTACCACGTATTCTGCTTCAGTTGTGGAATCTGTTGGAACTGATTGTTTGCGTGATCTCCAGGAGACAGCTCCTGATCCAAGACTCATAGCATATCCTGAAGTCGATACCCCAGTTTCTTTGTCTCCATCGAAGTCTGAATCAGAGTATCTAATCAAGCTGAAGTCGTCCACCTGTGTATACTTGATTCCAAGGTCTTGAGTTCCCTTCAAGTACCTTAGAACTCTTTTTGCAGCAGACCAATGTCCCTCACAAGGCTTTTGCATGAACCTGGAGAGGATTCCAACAGTAAATGAAATGTCTGGTATGATAGTAGTGAGGTAGATGAGACTTCCTACAAGTTGTCTATACTTTGTTGCATCCTCAAATTCGTTTCCTTCAATAGATGTGAGCTTTAAGTTTTGTTCCATTGGAGTAGAAAGAGGATTGCACTCTGTCATGCCAAATCTGTTTAACAAATCTCCAATGTATTTCTTTTGAGAAAGAAATATGGATTTTGGATGTTGGGTTACTTCAATGCCAAGATAGTAATGAACATAGCCCAAATCAGTCATTTCAAAACTTTTCCCTAATTCCTTCTTTATGGATGCAATGTAGCTTTCATTGTTCCCTGTCATTAAAAGATCATCTACATATACCACAAGATACACAACTATTTTGCCAACTTTCTTGACAAATAAAGTTGCATCATCAAGATCAAAATGATTGAAGTTGAGTTTCAGAAGATGCTCAGTTAGTTTTTCATACCAGGCTCGCAGTGCTTGTTTGAGGCCATACAAGGACTTCACAAGTTTGCATACTTTATGTTCATGTACTTTCACAGCAAATCCTTCAGGCTGGGACATAAAAACATTTTCTTTTAGATCTCCATTCAAGAATGCAGTTTTTACATCCATTTGATGGACTTTCCAACCGTTCTGAGCAGCTAGTGCAAAGAGTGTCCGGATGGTGGCCCATTTTGCTGTGGGGGAAAATTTTTCCTCATAATCGACCCCTTCCTTCTGTGCAAAGCCTTTTGCCACAAGCCTAGCTTTGTGCTTGTCAAGTGAGCCATCAGCTTTGTACTTGTTCTTGTAGACCCACTTGCAGCCAATTGGTTTGGTTCCAAATGGAGGATCAACCAGCTTCCAAGTGCCATTCTTTATGAGGGCATCATACTCCTTTTTCATCGCTTCTTTCCATTCATCATGAGAAGCAGCTTCTTTGAAGGAAGTTGGTTCAAAATCTGTAGACAAGTTCAATTCACAATCATAAGTAACATCCATATCAATAGGTGAATTAGAGTCATCTACATCACCTCCATTTTGTCGGTTTGAATTTTTGGTTCCTGTTTTTTCAATTTCATCAGGATGAACACTTTCAAGTGTCTTTGTCAGCCACTTTGGGGGACCTTTCTGAGATGGTCCAGGCTGCTCTGTTGATCGAGTTGGGACTGAATCAAGATTGAGTCTCCCAATTCTATCAATTACATCACTTAAAGCATCATCCGTTGTTGGAGTTTCATGCAAGGGAGATTGTTCTTCAGAAGAAGATTCCACATGTTGATCTAGTATAGGAATCCCCCCTTCAAGATGTGGAATCTGATTATCAAATTCTTGAAATGATTTCATTTTTGCAAATCTATCCAAGCGATCAAGTTGCCGCTCAACAACATTGTCAGATTTGGATGATTCAAGAAAAATGACATCTCTAGATACAACAAACTTTTTATTTACTTCATCATAGAGGCGGTATGCTTTAGAGGTGTTTGAATACCCTAGGAAGATACACTTATGACTTCTAGCACCAAGTTTGTTTCTATGTACCTTTGGTATCAGAGCATAACAGGTGGAACCAAAGATCCTGAGATGTTTTACCAAAGGAACATGTCCATACCACAATTCATAAGGAGTCTTGTTTCTTATAGCATTAGATGGACATCTATTCTTTATATATGCAGCACATAGAACAGCATCAGCCCAAAACATTATCTTTACATTTTTGAAGAAAAGCATGGATCATACCATATTCAAAATTGTTCTATTCATTCTTTCTGCTACACCATTCTGTTGGGGATTATAAGGTACAATTGTTTGATGTTTGATCCCATGTTCTTTTCCATTATCAGTGCGAATAGACCCAATATGAGATTGTGCATCATTTTCAATCCATTTATGAAAATTCTTGAATGTTTGAAAAGCATCAGATTTGTTCTTCAATAAATAAACCCAACACATTCTGGTGTAATCATCAATAAATGTCATGATATATTTATTTCCATTTGCAGAAGGAACAGGCATTGGACCACATAAATCTGAATGAATGAGTTCAAGCTTCCTATGTGCTCTTGAATGTGAATCATGAAAAGACTGTTTGCTATGCTTTCCTAGAATGCAAGCATCACATTGCTTATGTTTCCTAGGAATTTTAGGCAAACTAGCAACACCATTTTTCTTCAATAAGCGAAGATTGTCATAGTTTAAATGTCCAAATCTAGCATGCCATAATAAACTTGATGGAAGTGTACCTTCTTCATGATGAGAAATATATGAGAAATGTTGTGCATGAGCAGAGGTTCCTTGCAGTTTGAGAAGTCTTTCTTCTTCTATTCCCCTCATGACAAGTGAGTGGTCAGATGCTTTTCTTACCTCAAGCTTGCCATCAAACATATGAATGGAGTGACCTTGCTGGCGGATATGGACCAAGGACAACAAGTTTCTCTTGAGCTGTGGGAGATATAGAACATGATCTAGAAGAAAGTCTGGAAGACCAAGCAGTTTAAGCCTGATTGTGCCAAGCCCTGATGGCTTGATTTTTGACTGATCTGCAAAGTATACTGCTCCATCAACATTGTCAGTGAAATCTTCAAAAAAATCTTTCCTATGAGTCATATGACAGGTTGCTCCTGAATCAAGCAACCAATCATTTTTTGAAGAAGCAAGTGAAGCATTAAACAAATCTTCATTTACTCCAATGTTACATTGTGCTTCAATATAGTGAGTGGATTCAGGTGCTTTACCTTTGTCTGTATCATCGGTTTTACCTTTCTGCTGGTTTCTTTTCTGCTCAATTTTGTCCCATGGTAGCTTGCATGTAGAAGCATCATGTGATCCATTTCGTTTGCAGCGAATGCAATGCAGATCTGCTTTTTCTCCTTGAGAATGTCTGCCCCCCCTGCCTCTGAAGTATCTTCCTCTTCCTCTTCGTCCACCTCTTCCTCTTGTAGAATCTTGAGCAGGATGCTTTTCTTTATGAGCAAGGCAAACAGTCTCTTCAGAAGATTCAGGGATTGTCTTCTTTCCAAAGGCTTTCTCTCTTTCAGCAAACTTTTTCACAAGAGAGTCAAAGGTTATATCTTTAAGATTTCCATTTGCTTGTAGAGACTCAAGATAATTGGAGTAAGTAGGATAGAGTGCCTTGAGAAAAGCAATAAGAGGGATATCCAGCTCAACATTAGTGGATTTGATATCATGCATTATGGATTTTACTTCAGATGCAAGAGCAAGAGGATCATTATTTTTCAGTTCAAGAGTGAAGAGTTTAATCATGAGCTGAACAACTTCAAGTGCAGAATGTGAGTCATAGAGTTCTTTGAGCCTTTGTAAAGCTTCAAAGGCAGTTGAATATGATGAAATATGGCGACTTACTTCTTCATTTACAGATGTTGCGATTAATGCATATGCTTTGTTGTTCTTGTTATCCCAAATGACGAGCTCTTTGTCTGATGTAGGCTGTATTGGGTCATTGTCTCCTTCTCCGACACACACTCCTTTCCACAACTCATTGAAGATGAGGGTGTGTTTTATCATCCGGGACCATTCAGGATAGTTCTCTTTGCCAGTGAGAACTATTCCTACCATAGAGATGATTGAATGCATTCTGTAAAAAAAAAATACTTCTGCTGATAAAAAAACTTCCTTACATTACAACCTTATGCACTATATTTTTATTTTTTTCAAATACCTCTAATATTTGATAGAAGTATCAGCATTTATTATGTACATATCACTTCAATATTACATATCACTGTAGACCTTCATTACAAATAAACTATTCATATCAATATACAAATTGTGTATTGAGCAAACAGAGTATTCCTCTATCTCAGTATACGAAAATTTTTAATGAAGCCTGCAACTTATCATATTGAAGTATCCCCATTGCACTAGTTCACACATCAATCACTAGACAGTGGATAACAGAAAGTTACAGACTACCAAAACCAACATCGCAGACTAACGGTTTATACCAACAGAAGTAAAAGTCGGTCGGAAGACAACCAAGTCAAGCCACGCAACACATTAGGGCCATCTTCATCTTCGGTTCCAAATCCATGCCCCAAAAGCTTAGATTGACGGTCGTAAGCGATGACAAACACAACAGAACTTATCAGTCAGAATCCGAACTATCTACCTTAACAAATCCAGTGTTGAGCGGATGCAATGTCGGGCATCTCAGGTTCGTTCTTCAGATTTATAGGTTATGGCCGGAACGAAAATCACTTATGCGTAAACAATTCCTTGAGACTTATCCTATCGTCGATTTGTCATTTCTTCCTTTAAGGAAGCTTCAATGCCTCCAGATTAGGTGGCACGTTCAGATCAAAAGTTGCGTTCCTCTGTAACGCTCTTTCAAGGAACCGTGTAACAGGGTGAGCTTCAATGCCTCCGGCTGACAAACCAGCGGCTTCAACACCCGCGACTTTACTTCAACTCTCAACCCAAGCAAACTTTAGAACGACACTCATGGTGGCCGTTAAAATTCTGGAGGCAAAGCTCGAAAGCTTTCCCAATGCCGATACCAATCACACCTTCTCGGCTGCTTTGAACGACATTGGTAAATTTGTTTCCAGTCTCGGCTTCTCCATCAAGGCCGATTCGTGCTTCACCAAGGCTCTGCTCATTAAACACAGAGCCCAGAAACAACAACCCAAACCTTCTTCTAATATCAGAGAAGAGGAAAACCGCAAGAGATTGTCTGAAAACTCCAAAGAAACAGCAGCTAGCGAACCGTCTACCTCCTCAGACGAAGACTGGTAGGCTATAGCAGATCAGACTCTAGAACCAACAAGTCATTCACATTAGAAGTATCAAATCTCTCTCTAAACAATCACTCTCGAACTTCTAAGCAACGAGGAAGGGTAGTGTACACTTATGGAGAGAATCCTCTTTACAATGACCAGACAATGCAGAGAACTGCACCGAGAGAGCTTGGGCTGCGACTTCACAAGTAAGGATACACTAGCGCACGGCAATCAAAAAACAGTGCGCAGAAATATTTGAGATTCAAGAGGAATTTGAAACGAAATTTGAGTGGGAGCGGCGAATTATATGCATTCAGCGCATAGAGGACAAAGCAGGGAATCAAAACAGATTTTCTGTCAAGGGAGAGAGGCAGAGCAGAACAGTGGACAGAATGACAGAGGCATTTGAGGACAGAGCTCAGGCCTGCGTACAGCCCATAGTAGCAAAAATGAAGGGAGTTACAACTAATTTTAGAACTGGCTCTGATACCATGTCAGGCCAGGCAGTAACTCTCCAAGGGCAGAAAAACTGATTGGTGTGTTTATTTCATAGGTATGTTATTGTTTTATACATTAGGAGTGATTGTTCAGTTCATCTTCCGATGACTGTTCACATTCCTGATTTATTTATGTTACAAATTACCCAATCATGAAGATTAGGTGTCAACAAAGGCATCAAGGAAATTACAAAAAACATCCCTAAGCTGGTGTCTAGAGAGGACAATTTTAACCTGAATAAACCAGTAATTGAAGAAGAGGTCAATGAAGTTATTAAAGACATGCAGAATAACAAAGCTCCAGGACCAGATGGTTTCAATGTAGACTTTTTTAAGGCATGTTGGAACATTGTCAAACGGGATATTTTGAATGTGGTGGAGGACTCCAAAAGGAACAGGACTATTCTGAAGGCCCTCAACACCTCCTTCATCTCCCTGATTCCCAAACAGGATTCAGCCCTGACTGCTGACAAGTTCAGACCCATTGCTTTATGCAATGTGGTTTATAAAATTATATCCAAGGTGCTGGCTAGTAGACTCAAACCTGTACTTCCTTCTTTAATTTCAGGGGAACAATCTGGTTATGTGGAAGGTAGACAGATCCTAAACAACATTATTCAAGCTCATGAAGTAGTTCACATGCTAACCAACAAGAAACAGGCTGGTATGATCATGCAATTAGACATTGCCAAAGCGTATGACAAGGTGAACTAGATACATGTCAAGAAGGTCCTTTATGCTTTTGGGTTCGATCACAATTGGATCAGATGGGTTATGGCTCTGGTTATTTCTTCCAGCTTTTTGATTTTAGTGAATGGTTCGCCCTTAGGAATCTTCGCTCCTTCTAGAGGTCTCAGGTATGGAGACCCCCTCTCTCCCTTTCTCTTCATCATCATGATGGAAGGACTGGGCAGGTCCATTAAACAGGGCAAAGCTGTGGGAATAATTAAGGGCCTTTAGTTAACGGAGAATGGGCAGGCAATGACTCACCAACAATTTTTGGATGACACTATGCTGCAAGGAATTCCTATAGTCAAAGAAGCCTTGGCTTACAAAAAAATCCTAATTGACTTTGCCTTGGCGTCAGGTATGGAAGTCAATCTCTCCAAATCTAAAATATTTTTCTTTAATACTAACATTGCCATTCAGAGAAATATCTCCAGAATTCTGGGTTTCCAAAGGGATTCTCTACCTTCAAAATATTTTGGAATTCCCCTCACCGCTAAACCACTGCACAAAAGTATTTGGGAACCGGTGCTCAACAAGATGCAAGACAAAGTTAAAAAATGGAATATCAGATTGTTGAACCTTGCTGGCAGATTCATTCTGGTCAAGGCCATTCTGCAATCTATCCTTGTGTTCTTTTTATCAGCCCTCCCAGCCCCCAAAGGAGTGTTATAGCAATTCAACGATATCTAGAGAGATTTCCTTTGGGGAAAAGAGGAAACAAGGAAGAAATGGGCTCTGGTTTCTTGGGAAAAAATCTGCAAACCCAAGAGTTACAGGGGCCTAGGCTTAGATGATCAGGAAATTCTAAGCAAAGATTTGGGATCCAAGCTCTGGTGGAGATGGGTTAAAGAACCTGAAGCACAATGGGCCATGACCTAGAAGGAAAAATATGCAAGCTCATGGCAAAATAAAGATCTTATAAGAATTTCGGGGAACATAAAAGGCTCCTACATCTGGAATAAAGCCTGGGAAAACAGAAGCCTAGTTCAAAACAACAGTTTCTGGGAGATTAGAGAAGGAAGCCTAGCACTCTTCTGGGAAGATAAATGGCAACAAGAACCAATGCTATTAAAAGAGGATTTTATGAGCCTCAAACAAGAGACTGACTCCCAAGGATTAATCAAAGTTAAATATTTCTGGAATCTTCCCCATGACACTAGAAAATGGAGAAATTGGAGAATCATATACTTCAGAGAAGAGAGTCCTATTAAAACAAATACAGAGGCACTTATGGATATTTTAAAACAAAGGAAAATCTTGGTATCAGAGGAACAGGATCAGTTAAGATGGGGCCTCAATAAAGAAGGCACCTTTAATCTGAGGGAAGCAAAGAGGATTATCCTGAACCTTGATTCCTGTGTTCTGGACAAATCCTGGCAACAACTTTGGAGCCATCAAGGGTGGATGAAGATCAAGCTATTTATGTGGTTAGTCCATCACAAGAAAATCTTAACTTGGGACAATATTAGAAAAAGGGGAGTTATTGGGCCCTCTAGATGTCAGCTATGTGAAACCCAAGAGGAAACAATGGAACACATTCTCAATAGCTGCACATTCACCACCTGGTTGTGGGATTCCTTTGCCACAATTTTCCATCAGACAGACAGAGATAAAGAAAGTATTATTAACACCCTTAACAAGTAGAGAAGGAACTTTTCAGAAAATGAGCTCCTTAATTTGGCCTGGGCCTTCACACCAAGCTTCATTATCCGAAATATTTGGAAAGAAAGGAATAAAAGAATTTTCAAGGGTGAACAAACTAGCCCTCTTCACCTGTTGGACCTGATCTTGAAACAAATTAAGGAGATAGTTAGCACCACTGTCCGCAATTATCCCAAGAATCCTCCTACTAATTATGAGTTGAAAACTCTCATGCAACTGGGTTTGCATGAGCTCATTCCCCATGAACAATGTAGAAAGGCAAAAGATATGGATATGGAGAAGAATTTCTGGCATCCTCCACTGAAAGGTTTTCTAAAATGCAATATTGATGGTGCTTCAAAAGGCAACCTTGGAACCGCTGGTTACGGAGGTGTTTTAGGAGATGAAAAAGGAAACATCATATTTGTTTTCCACTGCCATTTAGGGTCAGCCACCAACAATATGGCTGAATTAATGGCTTTGGAACATTGTTTAGAGCTTCTGAAACTGAGACATAGCTCCAATGTCATTGTTGAAGCAGATTCAGAGATCTCTATCAATGCGGTCAAGAGAATCAATTGTGGCACAGTACCAGAGAAGGTCTCGAAACACTGGAGACTAATTCAAGTGTATCAGAGAATTCAAAATCATCTTCTGAGTCTTCGAACTGCTAGTTTTAACCATGTTCGAAGAAAAGCCAATAAGTTAGCGGATACTCTAGCCAATCAAGGTGTGATAAATTCAGTGTGCAGAACTGAGTGGAATTGGCAGGAGGCACCTCAGATCAGATTTAAAGCTCTCTGCAATGAACAAGCGGCAGAGGACAAAGAGATTTTCAATTACTGGGCCAAAGTAAATTGTATGGAATGAAGGTTTCTTTGCACGTTCATTCTTAGTTCTTCAGTTGTTTCCTGGATGAAGGGCAAGCTCAAACCAGTCACTCTACAGCAGGGTGTGAGTTGTCCTTTCTCCTTACTTCTTCGATTCGTAGCTCTGAGGCTTTTTCTCAGTCCGCGAAAGTCTCAGAAACCAGTTCTGAGGTGGGCTCACGTGAGCTAGGTGGATGGTTCTTTCGGATGGCAGTTATTTCCTTACGTTTCGCTCATGAAGGAGAAAACCAGACACATGGTGGTTTCCAGGTGATCGTTGGGCTTCGGCGTGGTAAATGGTATCAGGATTATGGGAGTGATTCCACTAGGCTCCTGACGCGTGCCAAGGGGTGGTCAAAGATACCACCTTCCATCACGCCTTATCTTTTGATCAGCTAGGTGGTGTGATATTGTTCTGTGCCATCCGATCTCGCTGTAGGAATCAATGGTCAGGTTGGAAGTGCAGCTTTGTGGGGCCTATAGTACTGTCACACCTTTCGAAACCTTGTTTTTGAAGTTTGCGGTGTTATATTTTCAGTCAAACTTCCTTTGTTCTAACTTTGGGAATGATTTGCAAGGGTAGCTTTGTTCTTGCTGAGAGGATGGTCATTCCTGATTAGATTGACCAGTTTTCTTGTGTCCTTGAAGCGTAATCGCTTTCTGTAAATGCTGTAACTTTATTTTTTGGATAATGAAATAGAAGGATGTTCTCTTGCTTTAGCCAAAAAAAAAGAATATTTATATTATTTATTTGTGTCACATATTTTATTATCAAATTTGGTGTCATTTTGAGACTTGATAAATGAAAACCTTCTCAGGTTCACATAGAAATGATAGAACAGATAATGAATTGCTAGACTTTGTAGCCACTAAGAGAAATATTGTCTCTTTGTCTCAACATCGAGCTTTTCAATTTTCTTTACATTTACATGTAAAAACAAACTATCAATTATTATGGAAGGTAAACATTTATTTTTTATTTTATTTAAATTTTAAGATAATATTTTTGTGATTTTTGTTGAATTTATTTGAATGATATTTTTAATATAAAAAAATTTAATATTTTAAGTTTTTTATTTTTATAAAATTTAAATTATAAAAAAACTGTAATTTAAAATTATAATTGGTAATAAAATCAATAAAATTAATATAACATAAATTAAATTTATTATTTCAATTTTAAGTTATACTCATCACTATAAATACTAAGTGAAAATGGCTAAAACATACATATTGAAAATACATTAAATATTCTCATATTCACAGATAGCCAAACTCTAGGTTTAGGAGTAGTGTAGAACTTTTATGTTTTAGTTTCCAATACAAAAAGGAATTAAAAAAAGGGTGTGAATATTTTAATGTAGGGAGTGAGAAATAATATTAATATTATTCAATAAGAATAATAACATTTGTTTTTTGATAATTGAGGATAAAATTATTAATAAAAGTTAAAAATTAAAAAATCTATTTATTTTAACAATATTAATGATATTAGCACTAATATTGTTAATACAACGTGTATTAAGATTAATATTAATAAATAAAATTAGTAATATTTACATTTTCATTATTTTAATCATTGTTCAAATGGGTGACCACAATTTATGACAAAGGTATGGTCAATCATGACCAAATATGTGAAACCATCACAAAACATATTGAGCCATGGGAAACTTATGTCAACTATGGAAATCATAGTCACCTTTGGTCAACCATATTTACCATAATCAACTTGTGAAAATCATGGTCAACCCATGTTTAGCATGGCAAACAATGGTTACAATGGTCAAACATGGTTAACCTAAGTCACCATGGTAAAATGTGGTCAACTTAATGGTTAACCATAATGGTCTATCATTTTCAACCATGGCAAACAATGGTCAAGCCTCGTTGGATATGCTCAACCATGGTCAACCATTATGGTCATAAACGGTCAACCATTTTGGTCATAATAAAGGGTTTATACTATTATAGTTTATAATAAAGGGTTTAATATTAGGGTTTATAATATTGGATTTAATATTAGAGTTTATAATGTAGTGTTTAACACATTGGTTTTAATATCAGGTGTTATAGACATTTTTGTGCCTTACATCACTGAGCATGAAATGTCAATAATTAAGGGATCCCAAAGTCCCTAAACATGTTGTTCCTACCCCTAGAGGAACAAGGCCAGCAAACCACAGCAATTCACAAAAGTTCTCCACCTGAAAACACTCAAAAACAGGCCATTTCTGGATCATGTCAACTGCTCCACTGAGCATCTGCGCTGAATGTCAACTGCTCCACTGTCTACCTGCGCTGAATGTCAACTGCAAAGAAGGCTACCTGCGCTGAGCGTAACTAGACAAGTGGCAGACTCATTTCTCAAGGTGTCAATGCCCAGGAAGCTTCCAAAATGACACTTGGATCAGAGAATTCGACTGGTGATGAGTAAGAGGTTCCAAATCTCCAAGTGGAAGCAAGAACCTCCAAGTGGACTCAAGAACTGAAGTGGGAGAGGACACTAGTCAGCTCCATGCCAGCCTCAAGCTGACTCATCCTTTCTCCAAAACTCCTATATATAGATCTCTCTCAGGAGGTCATGGGAGGCTGGAATATTGTAATTGCAAAGAATTGATGTTGGATTGTGGTTAGATCATTGGGTGCTTATGCTTTGAAAGGGGCTGAAGAAGGAATTCCATTCTGCTGGGAAGGAGATGCTGGGTTGGAACCTTATGGGTTGTATCTCTTCCTGAACCTTGTTTATCAATCAATAAAGCTTCTTGGTTCTTTCCTATATGCTGGTGTATTTTGTATGATTTGCATTAGTGTATTTGATTTACTTCTAATCCTGAATCATTTATGAATATGTATATTTGCCTTTGTATTGTGTCCTTCTCTTGTTGCATGTAGCTGTTCTCTTGTCACAGGTAGCTGTTCTCTTGTGATCTCGTGGGAGCAAAAGCGAAGAGGCAAGTAGCTGTGGACACACAAAGAGGAGAGGATCTAGATCGAGGGACAACCGAAAGATAACGGTAAGTCTACCAATCTCCTCTCTTTCATATTTCATAAAGGAAGAAACCAAAGTAGCTACGTTCGTTTGTTGCTAAGGTACTGTCACACCTTAGGTGGATAGGATCGTCCTGCATAGGCATTTTTCCCCACAACAAATTGGCGACTCCGCTGGGGAAGAACTTTGTTTTAGTCATTTTGTTTGTTTGCATCATTGTTTACCTCATAGACTTAACAGCAACAATCGAACTGCTTTGCAAAGTAGAATGTTGCTGCTTTGATCCTTCACTGGGTTTTTGTCTATGATCTCAACAATGGACTCACAAATGACTTGATGATCCTTTGTGATAGTATTTAGTACCCTCTCAAAGCATCCCTCTGTTTATACCTTGCTTGTGTTTCTGATTTGGCCTGAAACAGTTGATTTTTGAGCATTTTATGACCCGGAAACCAAGAGAGACGAGAGTTTCTCCTTTCAGCGCAGACACTGTGAAGGCAGTCTGCATTTCAACGCAGGTCCCGTGAAGGCTACCTGCGTTGAATGTCAAACTGACAGTGTTACACTTGCGCTGAACCAGTGTGGCCTTGTGCAGCTGGGGTTCCTTGCTGTCTTTTGCCCTGTTTTGATCTCTGTTTTTGCTGCCTTTAACCAGCATAGGTACCACATCTGAAACCCCTTTTCTTTGCTTGAATTCCGCCTCATTTTTGTACAAAAAGACTGTAAGTGTTTTTATGTGTTTGTGGCGTCATTTACAGTTTTCCTTTGCATGAGCGAAATAGTCATCCTGTAGCCTTGATTCAGATCTGATTGATTGATTGATTGTGATCTTAGGAGAGAGTTCATTGGCTGTTTGCAGTTTGATTATCATTTGCTTTTGCTTATTGGTTTGAATTTGTCACTTTTAAGTGTCGAAACGAGTATTTCTTTCGAAAAATCGCAAAGTGCTTGTAATCTCTTCTACCCTTGCTGATTTTGGAAAAAGTAAACTTGTTTATTTTACAGTCATTTAAAAGCAAATTCAAAGTTGTACAAAAAGCTTTCTTTGTAGGCATTTATACTAAGAAAGTGAAAACAAACACCTGCATTGTGCATTTGCATTTTGATAAGTTTGCATGTGTGATTTAGGAAGAGTGCATTAGAGTGTGCTGATTGCTCTTTGAGAAAAGATAGTCGCTCTCTTTTCCCTTAGTAGCTAGGATTTTCAAAGTTGAAAGATTATAAAGCTTGCTTATCATCTTAGACTGCATTTAGGAATTTGTACCAATACATCTCGTGGTGATCCTGAAAGACAAACTTTAAAAAGATCAACTTAAAATATATTGAATGAACCTAACAACGCTTTGCAACATAACGCACAACATAGAGGTCTAGGTAGAGACGTGTTCCGGCGTCGTTAAACGTAGTGACTGTCGATCTCTAAGAAGGTGGGTGATTCCTCCTGAGGGACGATTGCACTAATACGGACTTGTGCTCCCACGTACCGTCGCGTATATATTGGGAGACCCCTATAGGCATATATCCTTTATCCTTAGGAAGCCGTGTCGGCCGCCCTACTGATCGCAATGCAGTGAACACAGCATTCACGAAGATCGACCACCCGTACCGTAAAAAGTATTCTGTGGTTTTGCGAAAAGTTTGGCACACCCTCTGCCTAGATCTCCAGAGCAGTTTCTTTTGGCCTTTTTCAGACTCTATAACAGAAAAAGTCCATCCGAGCATTTGTCACTTCGGGCTCGTTAAAACATCGAAGGAGACTAGAGTCATCTTTAGCTTTTTCTCGACTCTTTAAAAGTGAAAAAGCAAGTTGTGTCTAAAGCGTCGTTAACAATTTATTTTAAACGGAACAATCACCCTTATTCCTGCGTTGATCTTTAGGTTGAAGAGATGGAGCACACCAAACAAGGAGTTCCCCTTGATGGAAATCCTAGTCCTTTCTCCTCTTGGGGAGATGTTGGTGCGCCCCACATGGCCACATTGTCGCTTCCAGGACTGACAATTGGCCTACCAGTATGGCTCTTTTCAACCAATGTCGTTCAGAATACCACCATTCCTGAACAGTCGAGTCAACAGTTAGATCAGACAAGAGTTGCCCACCAGCCTTCCTCTCCTCCTTCCTCTTCGCTTGATGGAACTGGTCGGTCGAAGAACCAGATTCCTAAGGAGAAGAAGGAGAAGAAGAAGAAAGAAAAGAAGCAGAAGGAGCCTAAGGCGACTGGAGGCAAACAAGCGTCATCTAACAAAAATCCACACACAGCACTCGTAAGGCCTAAATCGCCATGCGTCATATGCAGGGGAGACCACTTCCATAGAGATTGTCCATGTATCCCCCGGATACTAAGAGACTGGTCCCCCTGTTTGCACAATTCGGTAGCATCGACCTCTGATAGCCATGTCGATTGTTCACCGTCAACTAGTGGGAGTGAAACTCCAGGACAGAACGGGAAAGCTAAATTTCCCTGCAGACTGTGTGAAGGCGATCACGCCATCCACCGTTGTCCCTTCTTAGACGAGGCGAAAAGAGTTCTGGAAGATCGCCCGATATTACGAGCGAATCTTCCTCCTGGATATCAAAAACTCTTGCCAAGTCCCTCGCTAGTTGAGAATCCGGTCGACCCGCCCAGGTGGTCAGCCGAAGCATCTGTCATTGAAGATGAACCGTCTGAATCTATACCTGACGAAAGTCTAAAGGTTGAAACGGCAGTTGACCCGGTTTTGCCTTCAGAGGCTCTATCTTCGAATGACACCATCACAGAGGAGAGTAAAGACGACACCGTCCAAATTCTCTTCATCATCACTGACTCTGATGATCAAGGGGGCAATGCCGCCATTCCTTTATCGCAGGAAGGAAGTTCATCAGAGCGCTATCCGGCCGTTTACTCGGTCCCACCACCAAGCAACCTGGTTGTGTCCTTTGACTGGAACCAACTAGGCAGACCCCGCTTGCCAGCTAGCATACCATTCAGAATCATTGTACAAATATACAGAATGGTAATGAATGGTACAGTTATTGATGAAGGGGCATCTGTGAGTATCCTTTCCTCTATTGCTTGGAAAGCGCTTGGTTCGCCTGCGCTTTTGCCTGAAATGAGAAATCTATCAGGCTTTGATAAGGGAACCAGTCGCCCTTTAGGGATCCTC
Organism: Pinus tabuliformis; assembly: GCA_031772625.1. Classification (NCBI taxonomy): domain Eukaryota; kingdom Viridiplantae; phylum Streptophyta; class Pinopsida; order Pinales; family Pinaceae; genus Pinus; species Pinus tabuliformis. The sequence continues at coordinate 943,559,862 of CM062816.1, read as the reverse complement.
CCCAATGTGCCAATAACATTGAAAGGGAAGACCGTTCAAATGAACGTGATGGTCATTCAAGGACCCTTGGATTATAACCTACTCCTTGGACGAGACTATATATATTGCATGGGAGCAGTAGTCTCCTCACTCTTTAGAGTAATGTGTTTTCCGCATGGAGGAAGAATGGTCAAGCTCGTGGACCAACTTTCGTTTCCCGGATCACACATCGCAAATAGTCATATACCATCCCTAAATGGTCTATGCACGCAAGAAGTGTCTCAACCCACAGTCCGTCCTCCTGATGAGCGCGAGTAATCCGGGAGGATATGACTGGAACCCAGGGAGCATGCGTCCTGGTCTGCTTCGGCAGAGAACTTCGGGTATAAGATAGGATTTCCGCGGAAGAATATGACTAGTCCGTACCCCGTCCGTGGAGGAAAGAGGGTTGTTCTGGAAAAAGATTCTTTTGTCAAAGTTATGTGAGTGAAATAATCTGCTTTTCGCCCACCTTTGTCTATTCCGGTAGACATTGCCAGGAAAGTGCTTTATTCGTAGCCGCGAACGAAACAATCCTTGGGTAACCAGAAAGAGGTAAGCCTCCCCAGTAACACAAATGTTTTGTCTTTGAGTAGTGTTCTTCTCTTGTCGCAAGTAGCTGCTCTCTTATCGCAAGTAGTTGTTCTCTTGCGATCTTGCGAAAAATCTATTTAAAGTTGGGCTAACGAGAAGACAAGTATCGTATAGACCCATCTAAACTAGCAAGATGACAAGTAGCTGTGAACACCCAAAGAAAAGCAGAGGTGAGAAGGAGGAGGGGCAACCTTGAAATTGTATTTTATACCTGGGGGCATGCAAACCTTTTGGAGTGCAAGCTAAGAGCGGTTATTTATCTGCTTTTTGGGTTAGCCGTTTCCGAACTTGCATAAAAAAAGGGTGAGGAGTAAAGCGCAAGAGAGATGAAGCTCCTTAAAAAATAGCAATCTCCATTGAGACACTCGTATCATATGACTGGTATATCGAGCAGTTTTACCGCGGAATTTATGCTCGTTAAAAAATAGAAAAGCGAAGATCCGAGCAGTTTTAGCACATAGTTCATGCTCGTTAAAAAATAAACATAAGATTGAGCAGTGTTTTGGCGCATTCAAGCTCGTTAAAAAATGAACCCATCCCGGTAAATAACCATTAAGAAAGTAACCTGATCAACCATAAAAGCCTTGGTCGTGTTTGTGCACCGTCACCTCCACTTTTCATTTGGCCGATCGTTTACCTCCATATGATTGTTTACCCATTTTGAGGAACAGCTGCGAAGAGTGATTTCACCTAGCCATCCTTGTGACAATGCCATGATTGGAAAATTCCAACCTGTACCTGGAATCAGCTGCTAACCCTGTTCATCACTCGTTCCTCAAAAGACGAGTCTTCTTTAAGCTCTTTTCAACTAACTCGTAAAATATGAAAAGATTGCCGAGTTTTGGCCTTCCAGCTCGTTAAACGACCGGAAGAGCTATCCCTCCTCTAGATTTTAATCTTTTTGGACCTGAGGGATTATTGCACAAAAAGATCGAGCGCTTGTTTTGTTCGGCTCGTTAAAACTATCGAAAACTCATCCCTTCTGTATTGTTTTATACTTTTTCGGACTTAAGGGATTAGATGACAAAAAAGGAATTTTGGAGTTAACTTTATGTACCTTTTCAGACTCTCTAAAAATGAAAAGGGCCGAGTTTTCCTTGTCGTTAGACTCGTTAAAATCACTAAATAGCGACAAACTTGTCTTTAGACGAGAACGAGTTTCCCTATCGCTAGGCTCGTTAAAACATAGCGATGGGCTTGCCCGAAGGGCAGGTTATAGAACAAGCATATGTTATCCTCCTCAAGCTTGACAAAAATAAAGAGGTACTGGTCAGCAATGACTGGGGAAAAATGGGAAAAAATCAAGAAGTCTTTGATGGTAGCAGGTCGCTCTTGAACATGACACTTTTCCTTCGTACCACATCGGGTTGGGTTGTTTCATTCACCGGTCACATCACCATGGTCTTTGCCACACCATCCATATTTGGGGTAATGCTACCAATCCATCGCATCAGTGTCGCCATATGTTCAAGAGAAGTCGTTCAGAAAAGAGTCAACCAGGTCCCATCCACTGCCATACATTATCCTTCATCCATTCATGACCGCCACCCTGAATCATATGTCACAGATTGTTTTCACCTCCATTAAAATCATTAGCTCCGTTCCATGTCACTGATGTGGGATTCATTAAGGCCCTCCTTTGACGGATCGCTTCTTGTCGACATCAACTCATTATCCAAGAAGTTGATCTAGGAACAACCCCTTCAGTACTTTGAAGCTTGCATGCCTCAATGGCAAGTTTCTCACTTCCGGCGACAGGTATACATCAATGACCTTCGACCAGAAGATTTTGCGTGGTGTTCGACGCCAAGTCCTTTATTCACACCACGTGAATTGTACTGCAGTACCTTGAGGGTCATTATCATTATCGGTGATTCCTCTCGCGCTTGTTAACGGTTTACATTATTGACCGGTAATCAAGCGATGTCTTTCCATGTTCGACTTCAGCGCAATTCTCACATGGATCGACTTGTACTTAGAGTGAAGATCGAACGAGATTGAAGACCCGGATCTAGTTTCATCCATCCGGGCTGCGATATATATTCAGGAAATATAAAGACATTTGACATGTACATCATTGCAGCAGATGATCATCCTACTCAAAGGATGATAGTTTCGCCAGAATTATCAGTCTACCATCAGACGATCGTCTGTTCTATGTACCAAAATGTATTTATAAAGCTGAGCATGGGAATGCCCGCCTCAGCTAGATCATGAAAGCTGTATGAATCATAATGTATTGTATTGTATCTTATTACAGGTCTCCTCCCAGCAAATGGATGAACTTCAGACTCCCCTAGATAAAGCATTTCACCCGATAAACGGCCTCATACTTTAGGGGGCAACTGTTATAGACATTTTTGTGCCTTACATCACTGAGCATGAAATGTCAATAATTAAGGGATCCCAAAGTCCCTAAACATGTTGTTCCTACCCCTAGAGGAACAAGGCCAGCAAACCACAGCAATTCACAAAAGTTCTCCACCTGAAAACACTCAAAAACAGGCCATTTCTGGATCATGTCAACTGCTCCACTGAGCATCTGCGCTGAATGTCAACTGCTCCACTGTCTACCTGCGCTGAATGTCAACTGCAAAGAAGGCTACCTGCGCTGAGCGTAACTGGACAAGTGGCAGACTCATTTCTCAAGGTGTCAATGCCCAGGAAGCTTCCAAAATGACACTTGGATCAGAGAATTCGACTGGTGATGAGTAAGAGGTTCCAAATCTCCAAGTGGAAGCAAGAACCTCCAAGTGGACTCAAGAACTGAAGTGGGAGAGGACACTAGTCAGCTCCATGCCAGCCTCAAGCTGACTCATCCTTTCTCCAAAACTCCTATATATAGATCTCTCTCAGGAGGTCATGGGAGGCTGGAATATTGTAATTGCAAAGAATTGATGTTGGATTGTGGTTAGATCATTGGGTTCTTATGCTTTGAAAGGGGCTGAAGAAGGAATTCCATTCTGCTGGGAAGGAGATGCTGGGTTGGAACCTTATGGGTTGTATCTCTTCCTGAACCTTGTTTATCAATCAATAAAGCTTCTTGGTTCTTTCCTATATGCTGGTGTATTTTGTATGATTTGCATTAGTGTATTTGATTTACTTCTAATCCTGAATCATTTATGAATATGTATATTTGCCTTTGTATTGTGTCCTTCTCTTGTTGCATGTAGCTGTTCTCTTGTCACAGGTAGATGTTCTCTTGTGATCTCGTGGGAGCAAAAGCGAAGAGGCAAGTAGCTGTGGACACACAAAGAGGAGAGGATCTAGATCGAGGGACAACCGAAAGATAACGGTAAGTCTACCAATCTCCTCTCTTTCATATTTCATAAAGGAAGAAACCAAAGTAGCTACGTTCGTTTGTTGCTAAGGTACTGTCACACCTTAGGTGGATAGGATCGTCCTGCATAGGCATTTTTCCCCACAACATCAGGGCTTATGATATAGTGTTTATAATATTCAAACATAATCAACCATAATGTTTAATCAAGGTCTCTATGGTCAACCATGATCAACGATGGTGAAACAAGATCAACATAATTAGAATGGTCAACGAATGTCTACCAAGGTCAATGTCCCATTGTTACATTACATTGCAATTTCCTTAAGGTCAACCATGATCAACCATGGTCAACTATGATGACTCATTATCAACCATGCTCAACCAAGGACATACATGGTTGAACATGGTCAACATGGTTAGTCATGGTCAACCATTATCAACTATTCTTTATAATATTAATCACTTGGGTATATAATATTAATAATCTCTTTGGTTTATTTCTTAGGGTTTATAATATTTGTTTTAATGGATCTTATAATATTAGGTTTAATAAAGTTTATAATATTTGATTTATAATATTAAGTTCAATATTAGGATTTGTAATACAGGTTTTATAATATTTGGCCTTATAATATTTAAACATACTAGTCAAATAAATTCGACCATCGGGTTTATAATATTGGGGTTTTTAATACCATATTTATAATATTGTGTTTAATATTAGGGTTTGAAATGTTGGGCACCTAATTGTCGCAGTGTGACAAGCATCGTCACAATGCCACGATAACTGTCATGATCATTGTTACAATGATCTATTACATTGCAAATTATTATTAATAAAAATTAAAATTTGAAAATTCTATTCATTTTAACCATATTAAAAATATTAACATTAATATTCTTAATATAAAGTGTATTAATATTAATATTAATAAATAACATTAATAATATTTACATTTTAATTATTTTAATAAAATATGGTAAAATATTGCCAATACTATCAATCATTGTTACTCATAGCCAACCATGGTTGAATGTCGCATTGTGACAAGGATTGTCTCACCATGAAAATAAACCATGTTTATTTTAGTGTTTGTAATGTTTATATTTGGGTTTACCAATGTTGGGTTTATAATATTAGTCCCTTGGGTTTAATATTATTCCCTTGGGTTCATAGTCCCTTGGGGTTTTAGTATTAATCCCTTGGGTTTATTATTTACTTGGCTTTATAATATCAATCATGGTCAACCATAACCAACCATGGTAAATTGTGGTCAATGATGGCCCGATCTTGCATTATGACAAAAAATGTCTCTACTTAGCGTTTACATACCTTGGGTTTATAATATTAGTTCCTTGAGTTTATAATTGTATTCACTTAGGTTCATAATCCCTTGGGTTTATTGTTCCTTTGGGTTTATAATATCAATTGCTTGGGTTTATTATTCCCCCATCAACCATGGTCAACCACAGTACAACATGGAATTTGATAAGGATTGTCTCAATATTACAATCAATGATGGTCAATCATGTTTATTTTAGTGTTTATAATATTTATCTTAGGGTTTATATATGTTGGGTTTATAATATTAGTCCCTTCGTTTTAATATTATTCCCTTAGGTTCATAATCCCTTGGGGTTTTAGTATTAATCCCTTGGGTTTATTATTACTTTGGGTTTATAATATCAATCCCTTGGGCTTAATATTATTCCTTGGGTTCATAGTCCCTTGGGCTTTTAGTATTAATCCCTTGGGTTTATGTTTCCCTTGGGTTCATAATATCAATCCCTTGGGTTTATTATTAACTTGGCTTTATAATATCAATCATCGTCAACCATAGTCATCCATAACCAACCATGGTCAAATGTCATCAATGATGGTCTGGCTCTCGCATTATGAGAAAAATTGTCTCCACTTATGGTTTATATACCTTGGGTTTATAATATTAGTCCCTTGGGTTTAATATTATTCCCTTAAGTTCATAATCCCTTGGGTTTTCAGTATTAATCCCTTGGGTTTATTGTTCCGTTAGGTTTATAATATCAATCTCTTGGGTTTATTACTCCTCGGTCAACCATGGTCAACCACGGTCCAACATGGAATTGTGATAAGGATTGTCTCAATATTACAGTCAATGATGGTCAATCATGTTTATTTTACAATTTATAATATTTATCTTAGGGTTTATATACATTGGGTTTATAATATTAGTCCCTTCGGTTTAATATCATTCCCTTAGGTTCATAATCCCTTGGGATTTAGTATTAATCCCTTGGGTTTATTATTACTTTGGGTTTATAATATCAATCCCTTGGGTTTATTATTCCCTTAGGTTTATAATATCAATCATGGTCAACCATTGTCAATCATAGCCAACCATGGTTGAATGTCGCATTGTGACAAGGATTGTCTCACTATGAAAATAAACCATGTTTATTTTAGTGTTTGTAATATTTATATTTGGGTTTACCAATGTTCAATTAATGATATTAGTCACTTGGGTTTAATATTATTCCTTGGGTTCATAGTCCGTTGGGCTTTTAGTATTAGTCCCTTGGGTTTATGTTTCCCTTGGGTTCATAATATCAATCCCTTGGGTTTATTATTAACTTGGCTTTATAATATCAATCATGGTCAACCATAGTCATCCATAGCCAACCATGGTCAACTGTCGTCAATGATGGTCCAACTCTCGCATTATGACAAAAATTGTCTCCACTTATGGTTTATATACCTTGGGTTTATAATATTAGTCCCTTGGGTTTAATATTATTCCCTTAGGTTCATAATCCCTTGGGTTTTCATTATTAATCCCTTGGGTTTATTGTTCATTTGGGTTTATAATATCAATCACTTGGGTTTATTACTCCTCGGTCAACCATGGTTTATTATGATGTCAACCATGGTCAACCATGGTCCAACATCGAATTGTGATAAGAATTGTCTCAATATTACAGTCAATGATGGTCAATCATATTTATTTTACTGTTTATAATATTTATTTTAGGGTTTATGTACGTTGGGTTTATAATATTAGTCCCTTGGGTTTAATATTATCCCCTTGGGTTCATAATCCCTTGGGGTTTTAGTATTAATCCCTTGGGTTTATTATTACTTTGGGTTTATAATACCAATCCCTTAGGTTTATAATATCAATCACGATCAACCATTGTCAATCATAGCTAATCATGGTTGAATGTCGCATTGTGACAAGGATTGTCTCACTATGAAAATAAACCATGTTTATCTAGTGTTTGAAATATTTATATTTGGGTTAAACAATGTTTGGTTTATAATATTAGTCCCTTGGGTTTAATATTATTCCCTTGGGTTCATAGTCCCTTCGGGTTTTAGTATTAATCCCTTGGGTTTATGTTTCCCTTGGGTTCATAATATCAATCCCTAGGGTTTATTATTAACTTAGGTTTATAATATCAATCATGGTCAACCATAACCAACCATGGTCAATGATGGTTCGATCTCACATTATGACAAAAATTGTCTCCACTTAGGGTTTATATACCTTGGGTTTATAATATTAGTCCCTTGGGTTTAATATTATTCCCTTCGTGTTCATAATCCCTTGGGTTTTTAGTATTAATCCATTAGGTTTATTGTTCCTTTGGGTTTATAATATTAATCACTTGGGTTTATTATTCCCCAGTCAACCATAGTTTATTATGATGTCAACCATGGTCAACCATGGTCCAGCATGGAATTGTGATAAGTATTGTCTCAATATGACAATCAATGATGGTCAATCATGTTTATTTTAGTGTTTATAATATTTATCTTAGGGTTTATATACGTTGGGTTTATAATATTAGTCCCTTGGGTTATTATTATTCCCTTGGGTTCATAATCCCTTGGGGTGTTAGTATTAATCTCTTGGGTTTATTATTCCTTTAGATTTATAATATCAATCCCTTGAGTTTATTATTCCCTTAGGTTTATAATATCAATCATGGTTAACCATTGTCAATCATAGCCAACCATGGTCAACCATGGTTGAATGTCACATTGTGACAAGGATTTTCTCACCATGAAAAAAGCCATGTTTATTTTAGTGTTTATAATATTTATATTAGGGTTTACCAATGTTGGGTTTATAATATTAGTCCCTTGGGTTTTATATTATTCCCTTGGGTTCATAATCCCTTGGGTTTAGGTTTCCCTTGGGTTCATAATATCAATCCCTTGGGTTTAGGTTTCCCTTGGGTTCATAATATCAATCCCTTGGGTTTATTATTAACTTGGGTTTATAATATCAATCATGGTCAACCATGGTCAACCATAACCAACCATGGTCAACTATGGTCAATCATGGTCCGATCTCGCATTATGACAAAATTTGTCTCCATATAAAAATCATTCAAAATCATCGATAATCATGGTCAACCATGGTTGGCCATGGTTGATGATGGTCAACCATTTTTTATAGAATCAAACATGGTTGACCATTCTCAATTGTGGTCAAACATGTTTGAATGTTGCGTTGTGACAAAAATTGTCTCGATATGAAAATAAACCATGATCAACCATGGTCCAACGTCGCATTATGACAAAGATTGTCTCGATATGAAAATTAACCATGGTCCAACATGGCATTGTGATAAGGATTGTCTCAATATGAAAATCAACCATGGTCAATAATGTTTACTTTAGTGTTTATAAAATTTATCTTAGGGTTTATATACGTTGGGTTTATAATATTAGTCCCTTGGGTTTAATCTTATTCCCTTGGGTTCATAATCCCTTGGGGTTTTAGTATTAATCCCTTGGGTTTATAATATCAATCCATTAGGTTTATAATATTAATCATGGTAAACCATGGTCAATCATAGCCAATTATGCTCAACCATGGTCAAACCATATGGATATGGAAATTGACCATGGTCAACCATGGTCCAACATTGTGTTCTGACAAAGATTGTCTCGATATGAAAATCAATCATGGTCAACCATGGTTAACCATGGTCCAACGTTGCATTGTGACAACGATTGTCTCTATATGGAAATAAAAAATGGTCAACCATGTTTATTTTAGGGTTTATAATATTCATGTTAGGGTTTATATACCTTGGGTTTATATTTTTTATACCTTAGGTTTATTATTCCCTTGGGTTTATAATATCAATCCCTTGGGTTTATTGATGCAAGCGTTCATATTCCTAGGGTTTAATATTATTCAACAATGGTCAACCATAGTCAACCATGGTCAACCATGGTCCAATGTCACATTGTGACAAGGATTGTCTCAATATGAACATCAATCATGTGCAACCATGTTTATTTTAGTATTTTTAATATTCATCTTAGGGTTTTTATACCTTGAGTTTATAATACTAGTCCCTTGGGTTTAATATTATGCCCTTAGATTCATAATCCCTTAGGGTTTTAGTATTAATCCCTTAGGTTTATTGTTCCTTTGGGTTTATAATATCAATAGGTTGGGTTTATTATTCCCCAGTCAACCATGGTTTATTATGATGTCAACCATGGTTGGCCATGGTTCAACATGGGATTGTGATAAGGATTGTCTCAATATGAAAATCAACGATGCTCAATCATGTTTATTTTAGTGTCTATAATACTTATCTTAGGGTTTTATATATGTTGGGTTTATAATATTACTCCCTTGGGTTTAATATTATTCCCTTGGGGTTTTAGTATTAATCCCTTGGGTTTATAATATCAATCCATTAGGTTTATAATATTAATCATTTTCAACCATGGTCAATCATAACTAACCATGTTCAGCCATGGTCAAACAAGGTTGGATATGGAAATCAAGCATGGTCAACCATGGTCTAACATTGTGTCCCACAAAGATTGTCTCAATATGAAAATCAATCATGGTCAACAATGGTTGACCATGGTCCAACGTTGCATTATGACAAGGATTGTCTCTATATGGAAATCAACCATAGTCAACCATGTTTATTTTAGGGTTTATAATATCGATGTTAGGGTTTATATACCTTGGGTTTATAATTGTTATCCCTTAGGTTTATTATTCCCTTGGGTTTATAATATAAATCCCTTGGGTTTATTGATCTAATGGTTCATATTCCTAGGGTTTAATATTATTCAACAATGGTTAACCATAATCAACCATGGTCCACTGTCGTATTGTGACAAGGATTGACTCAATATGAAAATCAACTGTGGCCAACCATATTTATTTATCTTATAGTTTTTATACCTTGGGTTTATAATATTAGTCCCTTGGGTTTAATATTATTCCCTTGGATTCATAATGCCTTGGGTTTTTACTGCTAATCCCTTGGGTTTATTATTCCTTTCGGTTTATAATATCAATCCCTTGGGTTTATTATTCACTTAGGTTTATAATATCAATCATGGTGAACGATTGTCAACCATGGTCAATCATGGGGTTTTAGTATTTTAGTATTAATCCCTTAGGTTTATTTTTCCCTTGGGTTCATAATATCATTCCCTTAGGATTATTATTAACTTGGGTTTATAATGTCAATCATGGTCAACCATGGTCAACCATAACCAACCATGGTGGGATGTTGCATTGTGAAAAAAATTGTCTCCATATAAAAATCATGGACAATCATTGTCAACCATGGTCACCCATGGTTGATCATGGTCAAGCATGTTTTATAGAATCAAACATGGTCAACCATGGTCAATCATGGTCAATCTTAGATTTTTGTATTAATCCCAATGGTTTGTTATTCCTTTGGGTCAAACATAGTGAATCATAGTCAACCATGCTCAACCATGCTCAAATGTCGCTTTGTGACAAAGATTGTCTCAATGTGAAAATCAACCATAGCCAACCATGGTCAACCATGGTCCACCGTCACAATGTGACAAAGAATTAATTATTTTTATCAATTATTATCATTATTAATTATTATTACGTAAATATGAATTAATTGTTATTATTTTTATTTAATCAATTAATATTCATATTGTTATTATTTAATAATATTTAATTAAAAAATATTATTATTGTTTAACAATAATTAACTTTTTAACTATTATTTATTTATTTTTATTAGTAAATTATTATTATTTTTATTATAACTTATAAAATAAAATAAAATATTTATATTTTTTCTAAAAGCAATATTAAAATTTAATGTTTTTTAATAAAATAAGTAATTATTTATTTACATTTTATAAAAAATGAATAATAAATTATTTTTATTTTTATTTTTATTATACATTTGCAATGATTTGTGTCATAGACAGAAATGAAGCTTTATGAATATATGAGCCACATTTACTAAAATAATTATTGTTATGAAAATTATTATTGTTAATTAATATTACTAATATTATTATGAGTTATTATTATTATTATATAATATAATATAATATGATAATAATTATTATTGTTAATATAACAACTATTATATTATTATAATAATTATATAATATTAATATAATAATCATAAATATATAAGAATATGAATGTTATTATTTTTATAGTTGGTCTCTAAAAAAATGCACATAATAATTATAGTTGGTTTTAAAAAAAATACACATAATAATTATTAATGTGATTAATATAATTTATCCATATATAGCTTATATTAATCACATTGGTAAATATAATTGTGCTAATTAAATATTATCACGTGTCAGCAAATGGGAAGCCGGTCATATATGATATGTGTGGGAGGGAAGCGATTTAAGAATTTATTTTTTATACCATGTGGGGGAATTCGTAACGAAGCGATTTAAGATTCTTAGTCATTGAGATCAATGAAAGACTTCAGACAACTGTTAGGGCCCACCTTTTTTTGGCAATCTCGATTCCCTATAACTAGGATAATAAATCAACGTAACATTTCTAATATCCAGGAGGGTTTTGATGGATTAAATATTAATGACTTGTCATGGGAACACTAAATTTTGTTGAAATTATTAACATTTTTCCCTATATTTTCAAACTTGGACATTAAGCCCAGACTTCCTCGTCAATGCGTCACTACTACACCAAGGGCACTTTTGAGACATTTTTTTAAGACAAAAGAAATCTTTTGTCTCAAAAACTCATTTTTTATTTTAGTTATTTTACATTAAAAATTAATATCAATTGATTTGTCTTAAATATAGACTTTAACACAAAAATAGGTTGAGACAAAAATATTTTAAGACAAAACTTTATATTTAAGACAAAAATAGTTTAAGACAAAAATAGTTTAAGACAAAAGTAGTTTGAGACAAAAATATTTTAAGACAAAATTTTATATTTAAGACAAAAATAATTTAAGACGAAAATATTTTGAGACAAAACTTTATATTTAAGACAAAAGTAGTTTGAGACAAAAATTATAAGACAAAACTTTATATTTAAGACAAAAATAGTTTAAGACAAAATTATTTTAAGACAAAAACAATTTAAGACAAAATTATTTTAAGACAAAACTTTATATTTAAGACAAAAGCATTTTGAGACAAAAATATTTTAAGACAAAATTTTATATTTAATACAATGACCACTTTAGATCAAACCTATGTTTAATACGATATTTCACATCGAATGAAAATGGAGGGTAGCGCTGAGTTTCAGGGTGATCTGCGCGCACGTTCTGAACTGGAGCTCCCGCGCCCCTGCTTCCTCAGCCCCTGCAGCCCTCCGCAGGCCCCCTACCTAGCAGCCCCTGCTGTTGGGCTCTAAATCCTTCCCGACATCCCCACAATCGGGCTCTGCCTCCCTCCTCCGACCAGTGCTGCTGCTGGCACAGTGTCCGTGTTTGGGTTTTGCGATCGCAGAGGAGCGTAGTCGCCGCCATGAGTGCGCCTGGGGGTGGGGAGCCTTCTCCCACCCCACCAATCTCTTTAGAAGAAGCATTCAGAAGATTGCTCTCGCAGAAAGGGAAGAAACATTTGATTCCAGAAGTCCCGAAATTCATCAAAAAACTGGAGGAAATTCCTGAGATCGCCCTGCCAGAAGACCAACCGATAAAAATCGCCCTAGCCCTGGCTGACAGAGGGTTGGTAGGACAATTTATGGGATGCTGGCCCTCTACAAAAACAACAGATGACTGGATCCAACACAACTGGAGGCCCCAGCTGGAAAACAATGTGATCTGCTATGTTGTCGGAAGAGGGTATTTCATTTTCTAGTTCACCTCCAAAGAAGATCGAGATTTGGTTTTCAGAAATGGTCCGTATTTTATGGGAAATCAGGGTCTGTATCTTAATAAGTGGACCCCCGACTTTGATCCCTTAATCGATACCCCTAAAGAGGTCCCAGTCTAGGTCCGGCTTCCCAATCTTCTGATCCATTGCTGGAGCTATCACACCTTGTAGAAGATTGGAAATGGCCTAGGCCGTTTCATTGACAAAGCAGATAACAAGGGCCAATATACCTATGCAAGAATCTATGTGGAAGTCGATCTGGAAGCTGGACTGCCCGAAGCGGTAAAACTTACAGTCAGAGAATGGCATCACTATCAAAAATTGGATTACGAGCAACTTCCTTTCAAATGTAGAACCTGTCATGAACATGGACACTTCCAACGAAATTGCCCAAAAGCTCCAACCAGGGACAAAGTGGACGGAGAAGGATGGAAAGAAATAAAAAAGGGCAAGGCAGTCCCAAAACCAACTGAGAAGAAAAATTCAGGGCCATTGGTGAAGCCCCGCCTAAACCAAAAGCCAAAGAAGTTCCAAAAGAGGGTTCTTCCTCTGGGGTAAAGACAGATGCCATTGGAACCCAAGAGGAACCAGAAGACCCGTCGAAGAAAGTGAAAGAAGCAGAGGCAAAGTCAACTCTTCCTCCATCAGAGGAAGAACAAGGGGAAAAAGAAGAAAACGAGGAGCGCATTAGTCTGGGCTCCGATTCTGAGAGAGATTCAGAAGATGGAGTCTTAGATTCAAATAGCTCGCAAGTCACTCCTATCAAGTCGGCCAGGGGTCGAAAGTCCAAGAAGAAATAGAGAGAGGAACAAACTTATCTGGATGTTCTCCAAGGCTCTCAGAAAACTCTCAAAGGAATGATGAATACCAAATCTGGGTGCAAGCATGGTTAGGCTCCAAAAGGAGCCACAACCTTCCAAGCCAGTAAATAATGAAATACGTCTCCTGGAATTGCAGAGGGTTAGGCAGCAGGTTGAAAGAAGAAGCTCTGAAAGACATTGTAAGGATGTACTCGCCTGAAATCATTCTCATACAAGAGACAAAACTGGAGGACCTTCTACTCCTCCAAGCAAGCAAAGCATTCTAGCATAAAGGCCAAGGGAGAGTAGTCAGCGCTAGAGGTGCCTCTAGAGGGATTTCCTCCTTTTGGGACAGTTCCAAATATGATCTGATTCACGAAGAATGTTGCCCCCATTGGCTACTCACTAAGCTCCTCCATAAAGAATCTGGCCACCAAGTAAGTATGTTCAATCTTTATGCTCCGGTCTTACCATCTGAGAAAAAAATTTGTTGGGACTCGCTCCAGTCCTATCTTTTCTTGCACAACCCAGAAAATATTATTATTGCAGGTGATTTGAATGTTATGCTAGCTGTAGAAGAGAAAAAGGGGGGCTCGTTGGTCAGGGACCTAGCTAGAGAATGGGTTGAAGACTTCATTTTGTAGAAATTTTGAATAATTTAACACATATTCACAGAGATTATCCTGATCATACAATTATAAGCGGAACATGTATAATACATAATCTCCTCTACATTGATCATCAATTTACAGAAGCAGAAACATTCACAGGCACACATAGAAGCATCAATCAAACTCATTAACACAGTATGTATCCCGGGGAAAGCATCTCGCTAAAAACCCCACACTATCTATATATTATATTGATTGAATCATGTAACATTACAAAGTACAATGCTTATCACAATCAATCCAGTACCAGCTCCACCTGTTACACACAATACATCTCAGATCTGATCTCCAAATCTATTCCACTGCTTGCCTGCCTCTCCAACTCAATACCTGCTCAAGAACTGATGAGAATGGCTTACCAAACTCGTATTTGACCTGCAAATAATCACTCACACTCTGTTGGACGTGAGCACAAGCTATAATTCTTGATATTGGCCAATTCATTGGCATACTCAATCCCTCTGATTGTGCAAATCATCATGCACAACTATAGTCACAACTGATAGCAATCCGATCCTCTAACACCTGTCCCTGCTGAATTGAACATGCACTGACATGCAACTGAGTTAACTGATGTATTCTATAGTTGCATTATGAGTTAATAACTTGTGAATTAATTAATAACTAATTCACCCAACTCATCTCTAGTCTATTGATTAGTTAGACTAAATACAACCAGTTTAACAAAGCTAAAATGAACACAACTCCATCAACTGCACCTCCAGTCCACTAAACTCAACTCACTTGAGTTCTAACTAAAGTCCTGCATGCAAATATTAGTCATCCCATAGGTAACCACGTATTTCCCTCTGGGATCTGCATGTACCACATCCATAGCTCATCCTGAAGTGCTCCAAGAGAATAAGATCAAGTTTATAGTCCAAATATTAGTATGAGACAATAATATTTGACTTTTCTATTTTTGACAGCCAGTCTAAAAATAGACTTTGATCACTCACACTGTGATCACTCACACTGTGGTCACCCACACTGTGATCACTCATACTGTGATCACCCACACTGTGATCATCCACACTGTGATCACTCATACTGTGATCACCCACACTGTGATCATCCACACTGGGATCAAAAATAGAACTTGCGCCATAATTTGCCTGCGGGCCCACTTAGTGAAGGCGACTCTTTTCACTAAGCTCCATCATCTTGTTGCATTCTCAACAAGCATTTCTTGTTGCACACTTTTCAACACTCCCTCTCAACAAGAAAGGCTTCCTCTCAAACCCGATCCTGAAACTCTGGAATGTTCTCCATGCAACACATCTGGCTGGTCCACTTGCTCTGTCATCAAAGTCTTTGACTGCTATTGCCTCTGTCGACTGAAGACTCTGCATCTCTGTGCTCTTCAGTATCTGACTGCTCTAGCCTCTATCACTTTGATCTCTGACTGCATCTGTGCTGCTGCTAGTTCTATCTCCCAGCATTGCATCCGCACTGCACCTCCCAACTGATCTCCCTGTTGGGCTAGAAACATCCTCTGATGCTAAAGCTCTACCTGCTGATGACAAGTGCTCCCTCTCTGACATCTGCGCTACTGCAACGTCTCCATGCATCTCGCACCATTGCACACCTCTCTGTGCCACCTAGCACTCTACAAAACACTTGTGCCTCTCGCATTGTTGTAGCCTGCTAGCTATGCGCTGTCCTAGGATTCCCTGCACTGTCGCTCTCTCTGCCGCTCCATCCGCATCTGTCTCTACCCAATCAGTCAGTTCCTGCTACTACACATTGGGGCTCCCGTAGCAAGGTCTCATCCAAGAGGTTGGGTACCTCAAGGATCCTGCCCCTCCTCCTTGGGACAATCAATCCACATCACCCCACCTCCTACCTGGAGGTATGGCTGCATGCGATCCCTCAGCCCACCTGGCTCGAAGTTTCCCCCTACTGGAGGTCTCTGCATGAGTAGATGTCTCTACTCGATCTCCTCTCAGCTTCCCTTGTTGTGGCTGCTCCACAACCTCCTGAAGCTGCTGCACCAATCGTGGCTCCTCCACAATCGTCTGAGACTTCTTCTAGCTCTGCATGTTGAGAGGTAATATACGCTCCCTCTCAACCACCAAGTCTCCATCAGTTGCCTCGCTGCTCAAGGCTTTGCATGCATCTTGAACCTCAAGAGCATACAGGTTCTTGACCCGTGAACCAATCTGCTTCACCTGTCTATTGATGATGTGTCTAAGGAAAACCTTTCCCTTACTGAAGACCACATCATAGCCTTTGTCTTCTAGCATCACGATCGACACCAATTTTCTCTTCAGTCCTGGTACATACTTGACATCGGTCAAGGTAAGGCGAGCTCCATGCTCCCTCTGAAAAATAACCGTGCCTACACCTGAGACACTATACTTCTCATCATTACCCATCCCTATGAGTATCTGGAGATCTTTCTCCTCCAAAGTATTGAATAAACTTTTGTCACCGATCATGTGGAAAGAAGCTCCACCGTCAAGAAACCAACCACTTCCCATCATGGATGAAACCATGCATGCGAAGAGTGTGAAATCCAACTCAAACTGTGAAGCAAGTGCCTCACCTTCAGATCCTTCCCCGGATCCCTTCTTGGACTTCTTCTTTGGGCAATTAGTAGCATAATGACCCAACTCATGACAACGAAAGCATCTCACCTCGCCTTGTCAACCTTCTTCCCATCATTGGAAGAATTGGATTCAGAAAGAGAAACCTTCCCCTTCCCCTTCTTCGCCTTACTCGCTAAGGCACAGTTCTCCTCATCCTGCATGGATGAAGAACCGTCTCTGGTGCTCCGTCTAATCTCCTCCTGCACAAGATCCGACCAAAGTCTCTCCCATCTTGACAGTTTCTCCCTTCCATTCACCGAGTTCTGGTAGCTATGCCAACTCTTAGGAAGGTCAAGGAGTGCTAGACTCACCATCCTCATCGGACAGTCACCCCCACACTTCCTAGCTCATCCCGGCATTGGGTGAACTTCATGAGATACTGGGGCATACTGTCTCCATTCTTACACTTAATGTTTTTGAGTTTTATTTCTTGCTTTGGAATTAAATTCGAATTCCACCAGCTCAAAACTCAACCGCTTCTGATCTAGAATTCGTGAGAACAAGGTATTTCTTGTACAGAGATCGAATGTATGAGCATTCACTGGATATCTCACCTTCCAAAAGAAGGATGAATCCAGAGGCTACCTGGCCCGATTACAGACTCTGCCTGAAGAAATAAAATGTAAAGACTTTCTGAATAATAGATCCGATGATCAATCCTCGCTTGATATCCTGTAAAAATATCTTCTACAAATCAAGCAGCTCTGATACCATGTAGAAACTTTTTCTACAATTATCTAGCTCTGATACCATGTAGAAACCTTTTCTACAATTATCTAGCTCTGATACCATGTAGAAATTTTGAATAATTTAACACATATTCACAGAGATTATCCTGATCATACAATTATAAGCGGAACATGTATAATACATAATCTCCTCTATGTTGATCATCAATTTACAGAAGCAGAAACATTCACAGGCACACATAGAAGCATCAATCAAACTCATTAACACAGTATGTATCCCGGGAAAGCATCTCGCTAAAAACCCCACACTATCTGTATATTATATTAATTGAATCATGTAACATTACAAAGTACAATGCTTATCACAAGCAATCCAGTACCAGCTCCACCTGTTACACACAATACAGCTCAGATATGATCTCCAAATCTATTCCACTGCTTGTCTGCCTCTCCAGCTCAATACCTGCTCAAGAACTGATGAGAATGGCTTACCAAACTCGTATTTGACCTGCAAATAATCACTCACACTCTGTTGGACGTGAGCACAAGCTATAATTCTTGATATTGGCCAATTCATTGGCATACTCAATCCCTCTGATTGTGCAAATCATCATGCACAACTATAGTCACAACTGATAGCAATTTGATCCTCTAACACCTGTCCCTGCTGAACTGAACATGCACTGACATGCAACTGAGTTAACTGATGTATTCTATAGTTTCATTATGAGTTAACAACTTGTGAATTAATTAATAACTAATTCACCCAACTCATCTCTAGTCTATTGATCAGTTAGACTAAATACAACCAGTTTAACAAAGCTAAACTGAACACAACTCCATCAACTGCACCTCCAATCCACTAAACTCAACTCACTTGAGTTCTAACTGAAGTCCTGCATGCAAATATTAGTCATCCCATAGGTAACCACGTATTTCCCTCTAGGATATACATGTACCACATCCGTAGCTCATCTTGAAGTGCTCCAAGAGAATAAGATCAAGTTTATAGTCCAAATATTAGTATGAGACAATAATATTTGACTTTTCTATTTTTGACAGCCAGTCTAAAAATAGACTTTGATCACTCACACTGTGATCATTCACACTGTGGTCACCCACACTGTGATCACTCATACTGTTTTCACCCACACTATGATCATCCACACTGTGATCACTCATACTGTGATCACCCACACTGTGATCATCCACACTGGGATCAAAAATAGAACTTGCACCATAATTTGCCTACGGGCCCACTTAGTGAAGGAAACTCTTTATACTAAGCTCCATCATCTTGTTGCATTCTCAACAAGCATTTCTTGTTGCACACTTTTCAACACATTTTAGATTGGGAATTGGAGGATATCAAGCCCACATCTGGAAAATTCAACTGGTCAAACAAAAGGATAGGCCCTGGCCACGTTGCTACTCGTCTGCATAGATTTCTAGTCCAATCCTCCTTCTTGACTTGTGGTCTAATGGCCACCTCTAAAATTCTACTGAACTACACCTCTGACCATAAACCCATTCTGCTTGAGCTCTCCTTGGATGGAAATCTTGGCCCCATTCCCTTTAGATTCAGTTCTCTATGGATTCATCAAGAAGGATTCCAGGAGGTGGTCTCCGAGGCCTGGAATCGGAAAGTTCATGAAGGATCCCCTTTCTTTGTGTGGGAAGAAAAAATGAGGAGACTTAAAAGGGAGCTCAAGGAGTGGGCTAAAAGGTTGAAAACGCCCACCGCCAAAAGAAAGGAGATTCATGACAGTTTAGCAGGCCATCAATTAAAAATGGAGAATTCCGATGTAACTCAAATCATTCTTCAAAAAGAAGTAGAGCTGCAAAAAGATCTCCATAGAGCAAGTAGGGATGAAGAAGAGTTTTGGAGACAGAAGTCCAGAAATCTTTGGTTACAGGCCGGAGACAAAAATACAAGCTACTTCCATAAGCAAGCTGAAGCACGCAAGCACTTCAAAACAGTAAATGAAATTCACTATCAAAACACTGTGGTTAAATATTCTAAAGGCATAAAGCGAGCAGCCCACTCCTTCTTCAAAGATCTTTACTCCGCCTCGGAAGACCCTCCTATCGATTCTCAAGCCTATCCGATTGATCTTATTCCTCACTGTGTTCAAGATTCTGACAATATTATGCTGATTGCTCCGATCAGTATGAATGAGATTAAAGAAGCTTTGGATTACATGGATCTGGATAAAGCCTTGGGCCCTGATGGGTTCACTACAAGGTTCTACCTGACTTGCTGGCCTACAATTAAAAAAGGCCTTCTGAGAATGATCCGTAAATCTCAGACCTGCACCAAGATTGGAGGTAGTACCAACTCGGCCTTCCTTTCCTTGATTCTGAAATACAAAGGCGCCACCAATTTCAGTAAATTTAGGCACATCTCTTTGTGTAATACAAGTTATAAGCTGATTACAAAAATAATAGCCAGCCATATTAAGAAAATTATGCCGGTCATCATCCCTGAAAACCAAGGAGGATTCATAAAAGGGCGAAAGATTCTTGACAATATTGTGCTGGTGCAAGAAGCAATTCATTCAAGTTGTCATCTAAAAGAGAAAGGCATGGTGATTAAGCTAGATTTTACAAATGCCTGCATTGCCTCCCCTTGGATAGCGCCTCTGGTTAATGGTCGTTCAACGGAATTTTTCCAAGCCTCGAGGGGGCTGAGACAAGGTTGCCCTTTGTCCCCGCTTCTTTACGCCATTCAAGCTTCGGTGCTTAGCTTCCAGCTAGACTACTGTCAACAGATCCAAACTCTACTAGGCCTGAGAATGGCTCACAATGTTAAAGACATAAATCATGCCTAGTTTGCTGATGATACATTATTGCTTGGAGGAGCTAGCATAAATTCTGCTAGAAACTTCAAGAAGGAGCTAGGCATTTATAGGGAGGTTTCGGGCAGCAAGATTAACTATCTAAAAAGCACGATCTATGGCTGGAATTGCTCAATCAAAGATTTGACAGACATAACAAGGCTATTAGAAATGGAAAGCACCCTGACCTAGGAGTCATTTAAGTATCTTGGGATCCCAATCTTCAAATCGAATCCTAAGGTAGCTCATTGGATGCCCCTGCTAGACAAGCTAAAACTCAGAATACAAGCTTGGGGAGCCTCATGGTTGAATAATGCTGGGAAGGTAATCTTTATGAAATTTTTTCTCATAAGTCTCCCAGTTTATCAGAACTCCATTCTACTAGCCCCTAAAACCTTTATTAGTAAAGTGGATGGTCTCCTGAGAAGATTTCTGTGGGAGGGAGGGAAAAATAATGAAAGAAGGCTCCATTTAGTTAAATGGGACACTATTAAGAAGCCATTCTTGGAAGGAGGTCTCCAAATGCAGGATCTGGCAGCCCAAAATCTTGCTTTGGGCTCCAAGCTCCTTTGGAACATTGTTTCTGGGAATCCTAGTTGGAGCAAGAGAGTTCCATGGAAAAATATTTTCATGGGCAGCATTCGAGGTGCTTGGACCAGCCTCCTAGAATTTCCAAAGGATCACCAGTTTTCAAACTCTATCTCACAGCTTTGAAACTTTTCAGTCATAATATTTATTGGATCCCAGGTAATGGGAAAAAAATAAAAATTGGAAGATTCGATTCTTGGAGATCAACCCTTGAATCAGATGGCAGAACTGGAAAATATCAGAGCTTGGCTTCAGGCCAGCAATCTGGAAACCCTTTGGGACATATCCAATTGGACAAATGATGCAGAAAGTCTATGGGATGGTTGGAATTTGGGGGAGGTCCTTCATTGGCTGGATGGTGAAGCCAATTTATTGTTGGATTTGCTCCAAGGAAAATCTCCCTTAAAGGCCTCTTCTAAGGACAGAAGAGGGTGGGGTTCTCTTTCAGGTTCTTACTCAGTAGAAGAAGGTTACAAAAGTATGATGGCTATCCCTAACGTCCCCCCAGAGCCAACTCAATGGAAATTTATTTGGTCTTTTCCTGCTCTGCCCAAAATTAACTTCTTTTGCTGGACTCTGGCGCATAAAAGTATCCTCACTAGAGACGACCTGAGGAAGCATGGAATGGAAGGTCCCTCCAGGTGCCCTCTTTGTGCATCGGATGAAGAAACGGCTAACCACCTGTTCTTATTGTGCCCCTTTGCTCAAGAAGTTTGGAAGGGTGTCCTGATGTTAGGACCTGACAAAATAGAGCTTCCAGGAAATATTCAGGACCTGCTAAGAAACTGGGCCAAGTTATCCCCGTTTTGTCTCTCCAAAAAAAGCCTTCTCAAGACTGGCTAGATGTGGATCCCCAAATTCACATGCTGGAAACTGTGGTTGGAGAGGAACAACAGAATATTTAGGGAGGAGAGTTGTAACCCGGTCAAAATTATCACTAAGATCAAAGCTCTGTTGGGGGAGGCCTTAGAAACCAAACCCACCATAAGAAATGGCATGATTCTGGATAGCGAGGAAGATCAATGGTTAAAAGAGCTTGTTCCAAATCATCAGAATAGATCCATTCCTCCTGCTAAAGCCCCTTCTCATTAGGAAATTTGTCTGGAAGAACAAGAATTCATCAAATGGAGATCTGCTTTGGATGATCACTGCCTATTCTTCGATGGGGCCTCTAAAGGTAACCCAGGAAAGGTGGGTGGCAGGGGAGTTATCTTAAGCCCAAGTGGCTCAACTGATTTGTGCTTTGCTTGGGGTCTGGGGCATGAAACAAACAACAGAGCAAAGGCTCTTGCTCTGTGGAAGGGTCTAAATCTGGCTATCAAGAGGAATCTCCTCTCCATCTCAGTATTTGGAGACTCCAAACTAATTATACAGGCTATGAACTCTCAAAAGATCCCTTCTCAAGTGCAGTTAGCCCCCATCCTCAAAAAAATCAGACTACTGTTGCCCAAGTTCCACAAAATCTGCTTCTATCATGTTCTGAGGAAGTTAAACTCACAGGCGGACTTGGTAGCCAACCTAGGCTCTCTCAGGAGTAGGAGATCTCTGTTAGTAAATGATGTTGAATCAGACTGTAGCATTCCTTAATTTTGGAGTTTTCTGGGCCTCTGTTCCTTTGAGCATTTCGATGATTCAGATTCTCTAGACTTCGGGACCGAACCATTTTGAGCTGGCTGCTGTTAGGAAACACAGACTCATCCACAAGGGAAAATTCAGAATGCAACCATGGCATTTTTTATCTTTGTTCGTCGTTGGAACTCACTGCTGCGTCTGGGTAGGTGCTGGGGAGTTCAAGAGGGCCTCTTCAAGGCCAATTTACCGCTCTTGGTATTCTTGAACACTATATAACACTTCGCCAAACATTTCAAAAAGAAAATGCAGTGATTCTTGGGATGATCTGGCACTTCGGCGCGTTGGATCTCCTCTCTGCAAGCTACGAAGCAGAGCTACGTCACAAAAAGCAAAAGCAGCGAAATTTCAAGGCACCCTTCTGAAACCAAATCAAGTTCTTTCTCAAGCCTCTATCTGCATTCACAATGTAACTCATTCAGCGGACTATTCAAAAGCAAAATATTCTTTCCCCGCTGACTGTAACAAGGAAATACAGGGTTTCAGTGCTAAAGTCCTCGGCAGCTGATTTGCTGAATTTTAAATAAAAACTAACCATTTATGTCAAAAAGAAGAAAATGGAGAGCGGAGCGCTTAGGGTTTGACGCTGCTCTGCAATTGGCAGACCTTCACAGACTATGTCGTTCTGCCATTAACCTTCAGCCATAAGGTAGCTACAGCACAATAAGGAATAGCTATCGTGCAATGGAATCCCCTCAGGGGGAGGACATGATGCCTCCCCCCGCTGATACAGAAAACGGCCTGCGACAGACTGAAAATTTCAGGATGGACCATCCAAAAGATACAACAACAGAGAATGAAAATACACCAACGAATAACAACACAAATGAAGAACCACGAGTGACGTCAAACACCTGCAAGCCAGTAGCAGTTGACAGACCCAAAATCGAGCTCCCAAGTCAGCGCATCAACACTCAGATCCAATTTATGAGGGATCATGCTTTGATAGGAAAGTTCATAGGCTTTTGGCCAATGAAGAAAGCTTTGCATGGCTGAATCGCAGCCAAATGGAAGCCAAAAGGGCATATAACACTGCAGTTAGGGCCTAAGGGCTTCTTTACTGCCATTTTCAATTGTCTGGAGGACCGAAACAGGGTATTGGATGGAGGACCATATTTCTTCAATGCAGCAGGGATGTACCTAAGAGGATGGATTGAATGCTTTAACCTAGAAAAAGAAGATCTGAGCTAGTCCCCATTGTGGTTGCGCCTTTATTCTCTCCCTCTGGAGTATTGGGACAAAGACTCTTTGCGAGACATTGGGAATGGTTTAGGCGAATTCATCAAAGTGGAAGAGGAGACAAAGTTGAAGTGATACACCTCCTATGCGCGGATCTGTGTATACATGCACCTCAGCAAAGCTCTGTCAGATGCAGTAAGCCTCTACCATGATGATTATGAATGGTTACAAACAATAGATTACGAGCATGTACCATTCTGCTGTCGAAAATGCCATGCCCTGAGCCATTTATTCCGAGACTGTCCCTCCAATATGAAATCCACGACCACCCCTTCAATGGACAAATCCGACCCGGATGGGTTCACAAAAGTTCCCAATCGCAAAAAGACCCATAAAAAGCCCTCTACCTCAGTCAAAAAACCTGTCACCAGCACCTCCTTGCCTTCAACAAGCAACAGCTTTGAAATCCTGCTCCAACTGAAGGTTCATATTTTAGATAATTAGAAACAACCTGAAGCCATTCCTAAGACTTCCGCCCATTCTGCTCCATCAAGCTCAAAGAAAGCCCTCACTTCTAAGCAACCCGCGAACACCAAAACTCCCTCTCCCAGTAACATGCAGAAAAGGACTGCTCAAGGTATGGAGGTAGATAGCACTTAGATGCAACTCATGATTGTAGATGATTCAGAGGTAGAGTAGGAAATAGTACAGCACATGGAAGAGGAACTGGAGAGCTTCGACATCAGAGATCTAGATATACTGGGACTTGAACAGGCTTGTAAGAAAAAGGAATATGACAAAATTCCTAAGCGACAGCTAGAGAACTTAGAAGTAATTCTCTCAAGAGCACAGAAGCAAAGATCATTAGGCATCCAAACTGGTAGTCAGTGGGATGGAAAAAATATCCTCAAAGACAACAAGAAACTAGGACCGAAAACTGATCCTTAGAGAACCATCCGCATAGGGGAGATGCTGGTGGAATCTAGAAGATACTTCAAGCTCACCAAATACTATAATCCCCTTCCCAATCGTGAATCATGAAGCTCATCTCATGGAACATCAGAGGGCTCAGCAGCGCGGGGAAGGGACGATTAATAAAGAACATGCTACAACATGAAAAGCCTCAAATTCTCTTCTTGCAGGAGACCAAGTGTAATTCCACAATGTTGGATCAGATCCTTGCCAAAGCATGGCCAGGAAGCAAAGAAGTGGCGGTGGAAGCCATGGGAGCCTCAGGAGGGCTAGCCATCGTTTGGGATGATAGAGCTATAACACTTACCAACATACATGCCAGTAAGCACTTTATTCAGGCCAAGTTTCATTTAACAGGGACAAATTTTCATGGACACTTAACTAATGTCTACTTCCCCCGGAGGCAACAAACAAAGTAGACACACTGAACACCCTAACTCAGATCAACTCAGAAAGATCCCACCCACTTTAGATCACAGGAGGGGACTTCAACATGATTACAAGATTGGAGGAAAAAAGAGGAGGACGGATCAAGATGGACTGTGAAAGCACGCACTTCAAAAACTACATTCATAACAACAGGCTTATAGATATGGAATTCAACAATGGAGTTTATACTTGGAACAACAAGCATGCAGATGCCCACCAAATTGCATCTCGGTTAGACAGGTTCCAAATCTCTGATAATGCAATACATCTTGGCGGGGATCTCTTGGCCTCTATGCCACTCTCTGGCTCAGACCATTGGCCTATTAGGCTTCACTGGCAAAGACTGGGAGACAATGTTCGCAGGCCCTTTCGCTTTGAAGCCTTTTGGCTGAATCACCCCGATTTTCATAACCTGATAACAGAGACATGGAGAAATTTCACACCACCAGAAGGCGCAAAAATGTACAAGCTCCAATGTCGACCTTTTGATCGTGTGAAATATTTTGAACCGGAGCTCCCACGCCCCTGTAACCTCGCCTCCTGTGGCCCTCCGCAGGCCTCCCACCTGGCAGCCCCTGCTGCTGGGCCTCCAGTCTTCCTCCTCGGCACCCCTGTAGTCGGGCTCTACCCTCCTCCTCCGGCCAGTGCTGCGAATGGCTCCCTTCTGGCTTTTCCATGGGTGGGATCGACCCCTCCCAGATGCAAGACAATGAAGACCAGGCTAAGATCTTCGCCTCTCTCATTTCTGAAAATGCTACCATCCGAAACAAACCCACAGCTTCAAAGTTCGTTAAGAAACTGGCTGACATCCAAGAAATATCCCTTCCCCCAAGTCTCCCAAGGAAGGAAGCGATCTCTCTAGCAGAGAGAGGTCTGGTTGGATAATTTACTAGCCTGTGGCCCTCTCCTAGAGCTGTACAGAAATGGGTGGAGCGCAACAGGAAGGCGAACATCCAAGGAAAAATCACAATAAGATTTTGTGGAAGGGGTTACTACACATTCCTCTTTGAAACCAAAGAAGACCGGAATCTCATCTTCAGAAATGGTCCCTACTTCATGGATTCGAGAGGTCTCTATCTGAACCGATAGTCCCCTAACTTTGACCCAGAAATGGATATACCTAATGCAGTCTCGGTTTGGGTTCGTTTGCCCCATCTCCCTCTTCATTGCTGGGGAGATGAATCGGTCAAAGCCATTGGGAACGCTATCGGAAAATACATCGACAGATGTGAACCAAAGGACAACATGCACGCATGTGCAAGGATCTGTGTTGAAGTTGACTTAGGAAAGGGCCTTTCGGAAGCAATCAAGATCAAAGTGGACCAATGGACCCATATTCAGCAGCTGGACTACGAACAAATCCCGTTCAAATGTAAGGTATGCCATGAATATGGTCATTTTGCTAATAGGTGTAGTAAACTAAAAGAAAATGAAATGAATGAAAATGCTGAAGCCAATGAAGACACATGGGAACAAGTCAAAAAAAAAAAATCAAACCCCA
Organism: Pinus tabuliformis; assembly: GCA_031772625.1. Lineage (NCBI taxonomy): Eukaryota > Viridiplantae > Streptophyta > Pinopsida > Pinales > Pinaceae > Pinus > Pinus tabuliformis. Next base: position 943,532,951 of record CM062816.1, on the reverse strand, counting down.
AACAATTTGGCCCAAAACCAAGGCCTCCCCTAGAAATCCAAGCTGCATCCTTGTCCCCCCCTCCCATCTTCACTCAGCCATTACCCTCTACATCAAACCCCTTCGAATCCTTGGAGGAAGAAGACTCCTCATCCCCCCACTCTCCTCCTGATCCCCAAGAGCCCCCTATCCTTGAAAGCCAATGCCAAGACACTATCGAATCCTCATTGCCTCTTACTATTTCCTCTCAGCCTCTTCTTGATCCTCCCCTCAACAGAATCACCAGAAGCTCATCTAAAGATAACAAGGGTTCTAGTGAACCCTCCAAGAAACCTAGCCCAGACAGGAAATATGCTAAGCAGCACAGGGATTAGAACTCACAAAAGGACATAGCAATGGGAACGCAAACACCCATAGAAACTTATATCCTGGGCAGCATGACAAAAAAGAAATCAACAAGGACCAAGGGGGGCGAGCACCTCCTCGCATACCACATATCCAATGATGAAAATATTATCTTGGAACATCAGGGGACTTGGGCACCCCTCTAAGGTAGCAGCCCTAAGGGATCTTATCATTTCTGAGAAGCCAAGAATTATTATGTTACAAGAAACAAAACAAAACCACAAGGAAATGAATAAAGTCATTGAGTAGCAGAGACAGTATAGAGGAAGTGTTAGTGAGGCAAGAGGAGCCTCAGGAGGAATAGCAACAATTTGGAATCAAGGTATATGGAATTGTATTTCGGAAACAATAAATCAACACTAGATCAAAACAACTCTGGAAAATAAAGCAGATCAGCAAGCCATTATCATCTACAACATCTATGTGCCGAATCACTGCAGAGATAAGGATAGTTGTTGGCATGATCTAAAAGATAGTCTGGACGTAGAAGAGAACACTAACATTATTCTAGGAGGTGACTTTAATTTAATCCTCCACTCCAATGAGAAAAGGGGAGGCATTTTTACGCCTGATCCATATAGAATACAATTGGAAAATATCATGCAGGAGCATGATATTATGGATGTCCCTCCAAAAAACCATAGATTCACTGAGTGGTTGGTTTACCATGGTTGTGAAGTGATATTCAACAAAGGAAAAGCATTCTTGAGACACATAGCCACGGGGTAGGTGAAGCAGATCAGGGTTCGTGTGAAGAACCTATATAAGCTAGATGTGGAAGAATGTGCTACATTAAGCACTAAGGTGGAGAAAGTGAAGGTCGCGATGTCGATGAATTTTGGCACAAAATACTTGGTCATTTGTATCATGGTACCTCGAATATTATAGAACAAATAACCACTCGCCTCTCTAAAGGAGCACTTAAGAAATAGTATATATGCAAAGGATGTACATTACAAAAGTACATAAAATCCACATTCCATGATCAGGACAACAAAGCACATGCAGTCCTAGAAAGGATCCACTATGATGTTTATGGACCTTTCTCGACAACCTACACTATTAGACACAAATATTTTGTCACTTTTATTGATGACTTCTCACGGAAGTGTTGGATCTTCTTCACGTGGAATAAAGATGAGACATTCTCTGAGTTCGTAGAATTCAAGACACTAGTTGAAAATGAAGCTAGCAAGAAGGTGAAGGCTCTGTTGTAGAGGCTGCAACTCCCTCCAAAATTTTGGCCTGCACTTAAATTTCAGAGCCTACTATGGATATTGTGATCAATCATTCCTTAGTCACTTATTGGTAATTTTATGATCTCAAGCTCCCCTTTTCAATCTTAAGAGTCGTTTATGCTTTTATCTTTACATAGAATGTGTCATCTTTGGGCATGGGGGTAATCGCTTGTCATGTAAAGGGAGGTTTGTTTTGCTTCAAGGGGAAATATTTATGAGAATGAGACATGTTTAACACTCATTTCACACACTCTTACACAAGTTTCTCCTTTATCCTCCCAAAGTCTATAATCGAAGCCGCACTTGCCGTAAGCTACCACAAAGGTTGTTGCATTAAGTGAAGTATGTGTTATATATTCTCGATGGTCTATGTTGTATCAATAAGTTTTCAAGTGTGTGATCGTAGTGAAGTTTTATCACTATTCACATAAGTTCCACTGATCCCACACTTAGCTAAATTTCAGAGTTTCCTTAGCAACCTAGCCTCATCCAACTTTCCTGAACTACACACTTCACATATGTAACCCTCAAGCTTTTCTGTTGCTTGTTCGAACCATGCAATGCATAGAAATCCCAACCTCCCTTACCATTCAAAAATGCGCAGTGGTTTCCTCCAGTGTCCTTCCCTCAGCCGGAACCCACTGTCTCCAAAAACTATGCAGTTTTGTCCCTTGACTACCCAGTCTGCCTTGCAGCCTGAAATTGCATAGATGTGTCCTCCCAGGGCCTCGTCCCAAGTAGGGCCACGAGGAAATATGACATGATAGATGACTCTCAAGGAGCTAAGGAGAAAAATAAACAGACCAAGAAACCCAAGGTATGATAGAATATAGGAATGCATGAAGACTCCATCTGATGCATAACCCTTTGGAGGCTAGGTATGGAAAACAAACCACGTCTTTTGAAATACACCTCTTAATGTAGATTAAAAGTTTGCTTATCATTGTCATATCATTCCGTCTTTAATGACATTCATGGTTGCAAGAACTGAAAGTCATTCCATGTGTTTGATCTACGTGTCTTGCTCCCTTTCACTTGTTTATTACATAGCTTAGAAGATGAAGAGTATTACCACTTGTTTATTTAAGCTACTGAGGTTGTGACCAACATGATCTTATGACTAACTAGGCATGATGCAAGGCATCCTAAGTGGGATGAAAGATGTTTGATGATATGTATGTAGTCAGTACACTCCTCTGCATTACTCCTTTGCATTACTCCTTGCTTTGTATCTTGCATATACCCTCACCGCTTGTCAGATTTGGCTACCTGCTGCCAATAGTCTCTTAGTTCTTTCCTGACAAAGCAGGTGAAGGAATTTCCTTCAACCTGATTTCTTCAAGGCTCTTCATAGAAATTATAGAGCTAAGAGAAGGAGATGTGGAATCTCACTATCAAACTCTTGAAAATCCTTTGCATGTTTGAATATATCCAAACAATTAAGCTACCACTCAACAACATTGTCAATCTTGGAAGACTCAAGAAAGATCACATCTCTAGATATTATAAACTTCTTATTCACTTCATCATATAGATGGTATGCTTTGGAGGTATGAGTACCCAAAGAAGATACATTTGTGACTCCTTGCAGTGAGTTTTTTTATCTGTTCCTTAGGTATGAAGGCATAATATGAGGAACCAAAAACCCTGGGATGCCTCACCGAAGGAATGTGGCCATACCACATTTCATAGGGAGTCTTGTTTCTAACAGCAAGAGTTGGACACCTATTATTTATATACACAACACATAGAACCACATCATCCCAAAACCTTATGAACTTAACATGTGAACTATGCCAAGCTCATAGTGAAAGTAATACATTCCAATGAACTATGTGTTGAAAAATGCAACAAGAAATTCTCAATTTGACTTTTCCTTGATTAAATTGAAAAAATTCAAATTTCCACATCAACAAACAACTTGGATGATGTTAACTTGTGTGACATGGCTTGTGTCACCTAGTTTACTCAATAAATTCGAGTTGGAGGAGTTAGAGTTCAGTTCTGCATATGCGATTGCTAACTTGTGGCAATAAAGGTCAATTATCTCAGGTTGTTTTCAGTTAAACTAGCTCTAACTTTTGGAGGAACTAGTGGAAGGTCATTTAAGCAGTGGGACTTTAGTCAAACTCGGTGATCATCTAGTTAACTGATCAATCAACCCAAAATAGTTGGGGCATGAAGAGAAGTCAAGTCCCCTAAAATTGATGGAGATTCGAAGGTAGTTTTAATTTCTTGTAGCTCACACAGTTGCAAGAACTTTCTATAACCATAGTGGAGGAGGTAGCTTGATTAGGAGCTTCTTGTGAAATTAGAGAGCGAATGATTGTTGGTAGCATTAATAGCCTACCAGCAATTTGTTTTGCACCACACTTCAATGTTTTGGGCATGGTTTTTGAGGGTGGATATTTTTTTTATGCTTTTTGGTCATGCACGTCCTCACTAAGTATCTTGGGAGGTTTGTAATAGTTCCTTGCATGCACATCCTCACTAAATATCTTTTGGGATGTCTGTACTAGATCCTTGTAAATTTCTGTTTGCCAAGGCTTAACTACTTATGATCTTAGGTGCTCACAACAATTCGATAGTTTATGGCACTTTCCAAATCACCATTCCTGAAAGGATCCAACAAAACGACTTCAGAGGAAGATGAGAAGGCAAAACTCTTATTGGAACTAGCCTAGAACTAGTGGAATTGGTTGGTCCCAATGGTTTTAGAGTTGTACTGGTCTAGTTTGGTGGTTTAGATTGGCTAAGGTTGGTCTTGTATTGAAATGACCTTAAAACACCAAATTCACTAGTTCTCTAATAAACTGACCAATTCTGAAGAATGTAGTGCAACATAGCTAATGACCATAAAATAATAATTTTTTAATAAAAAATATTGAAAAGGAAAAAAAATTATTAACTCGAGGGCCCTACAAAACCTAACCCTAGTAATTAATGGTAATATTTAATTTTTAAAGTTAAAGTAAAAGTTGACATTCTCCTTATCTTTCCTTTTTGAAAAGGAAAGATAAGGATAATGTCAGCTTTTACTTAAATTTTTAATATTAACATTAATTGTTTCGAGTTGTTTCAGAGTGGTTCCAAATTCATTCAATTTTGAGAAAGTCAAATTTTAGATCCCATTCAAAACTTAGTGGTTATTGTTTGAACCGCTTCTTTATAATGAGTCCTAGACTTTGACTTCAAATTCTTCAGGTGCAGTTATTGCATAATCATATTCCTTGTGAGACTTTGCAGCAGAAGTTGATCTTTAATCCATTGCAAGCACTTGACCTAGCATAGGGAACCATCAGCTACCCTTCTCAAGATGGTCCCATAGCCCCTCAAGAGCTATCCATCAAGAGCTATACAATACAAAAGAACCACTAGCATATGTAGTGTTGATTTCGGTTTTCCTCGGTTCATATGGTGTTACATATTCTCCCTCGCAGGTATGGGTGCCCACGAGATCATCAAATAAATCGGCCCTCTCATCCCATTCGTGGATTTCCTGTCAATCACCACATCTCAACATGCAATCAATCAATTAGTTATAATCATAGTATCAGAGAAATAGTCCAGATGCCAACACTTTCATTTCATCCTAATAACATAAAGTGATTTTTATCACAACATTTTGAATAGTAAAGATCTGCATACTCTTGAATGTCATAAAATTTGCATGCAATTACCCCATGTTTCACATCATAAAATACTCCCATAAGTTATAACATCAACATATCAGCATCAAGGATATATCTTGACATCTCATAACAAATGAACCACATGTCAATTTACATCATGATCCCTATGCATATCATATCCATCATGAGAATTCAACATCATTATCATAACAAATAAATAAATAAGAACCACATATACATCATTAACCTCTCATTAGAACTATATACATTTACCACATACCATCATATCACGAAACATCGTTAATATGAGAATCATCTCAATACTTATCAAATATAGAACAACAATACACTATAAGCATTCTTATCATGAATTAATTTCATTTACTTGTATAAACAGTTCAACATCCCTCTAGGATCTATGTGAGGATGTGGTCCAACCCTGAACAGGATTATGTTATCCCATGAGTACTATTAGTGTCATATTTTCATCAAGGTACCAATTACTTTTTCAATATACATTTCTTGTTCTTTCTATTAAGAAGTTAACCATTACATCATAGGTATACTCATCTAAGTACATCATTAAATTTCAAATGAGTCTCATCATCTTGAGCCTTAACCTCTTGTCGAATATTCTTCCTTCCCCAAGGACATTTGAGTCAAATTCAATGTTAAGATATTATCGTTTGTATAATCATTTATATCATCAATATCATGTTAAAATTCCATGATCACTATACATATTGTGCTTATCCCAATGGAACACATACATGAGGGCATCCTTATTTAAGTCTTAGGTTATGCTTAATCCACCTGCATGAAGGCTTAATCCATTGTTATGCTTCCCTTGTAGCCCAGTAGGTCAAGATACTTGGCTCTTACTAGAGCAGCTTGGGTTCAAGCCCCCACAATTGAAATGATGTGCTTGTTGTCCCCTAGTGATTTATCCATCACTTGCATGATTTTCATTGTGAATCTTGACTTATCTCATCAAGTTCCCACTTGATATCTTTTATCATAGATTCATCCATCTTCAAGTTAGACTAGGGATTCTTCCACCTTAATTTTCACTCGTTAAATCTTTAGTTTATAGTTTGAAATGCTTGGAACCACTACCACCATTACCATCCATGAATGATTTGGTATGCCTAATATGTTTGACAATAAATTCTTTATCGATAATCAATTTACACTTAAATTTCTTATTAACTCAAAATACCACACATAATATATTAAAAATAATAATAATATAAATATTCACACTTCCAATAAATAATAAAGTAAAATAACAACTTATCAATTTCAACATAATATTTTAATATTAAATAAAAAAATTCAATTTTTATTACTCATTTCAACATAATACTTTAATAATAATTAAACAAATTTAAGCTCTATTATCTAATTTATTAAATGACTAAATCCACATTATAAATTCCTTTTCATTCCTTAAAACTTGGTGAGTCATTTTTATGCTATACTTAATACATGTTTTATATAATATAAAATAACACTCATTATATATATATATATATATATATATATATATATATATATATATATATATATATATACCTATAATTTAAAATTTAATTTAAATATATTTTCATAATACCACATCCTATAAATCCTATTTTTTCTAATAAAAAATTATAGTCATCCATAAATATTAATTATAACCTCAACCCATTATATACTTTATGTTAACGAGTTATATGAATTACATGGTGTCCATTATATTGTTTTAATATTAATGTATATGTATATTATCACTTCCGTTAAATATAAGCACTAATTTTAATAACCTTAATGCATTAAGGTTAACACATGCAACCTATTAAGTTTTTTTCTTTAAAAACTCGTCTTGCCTTAAAGCAGCCCCTTCGTCTCTCGTCTTTCACATTCTCCCGTGTGCCCGACACCTCTTTTCTCTCTGCCTCATTATCATATATCTCTTAATGACATCAGCTTTGTGATGTTTATTACTTGTATCATTCTACGTGGAGAATTCACCAATATGGCAGATAAATAATTTGGCATTTAGCAAATTGGTGGGGTTTATAAAACAACAATTTTTTTTATCACTAGTTTTGTCTCTCTTATTTACTTTTTCTTAGCGAATTCCTATAAGTGGTTTTGTTGAGTCTATTTTTGACGCTCACGGTGGTTTTGATTCGGCTTTTGGAAGTACTCTGGACTTTGACTAAATCGCATTTTGGGGCTCGTCTTAGCATAAACATCATGCATATGATGCTTCTGAGGTTTCGTCGATCTTGAGGATGCGACAATGTTCACCGTTGATTGCTTTAAGAATATGGAGGAGGATTAACTAGATTTTCCTTCATAAGTAAATATTTGCCACTAATGCAACCAAAGTTTTCGCCAATGTAATAAACACAACACTCCAAGAGAGGGTATAAGGATTATTTCCACGTAGAAAATCTTAGTCAGCACAATATGAATTATGTAATCCCCCAACGCCACAACCTGAACAACGAGTGACGATACATAGCAAAACATGTATTGCAATAAAATTTATTATGAAAGCATAAGCTCCCCAGGAAAATATCATATAGAAGTAGGATAAAGCATTTAATGTTGATGTTTCCTTATCCGCATTGGCTTTTGGAAAATCTATAATCAAGGCGTTTGGATTTCTTTTATGGCTTCTAAAGCGATTATGAGGCAAACAAGCCCCTGGCCTCGCCAGCCATCTGGTTGAGACCACAATCTCATGATGTATTGTCATAACCCCATTTCTCAAGAATAATATATATATATATATAGTCATAAGGTTTTACATACCCGGGATTACCCTTTGGAATTATATATACAATTTCCTATGATTCATTTACCTTATGTCACTTTATGCACGTCAATTGTCATACGGGTATGGTTTAAGGGATTGGTGTACTGCTTTTTAACTTTAATAAAAATCTCTGTATGGTTTGGACGCATGTTAACCACCTGGCAATGGTTCCAGGGGTAACTTTGTGTTTTCCCTTTAGCCATCACGTGGCACCCCTTATCCATTACTGTGAGAATTATCTCTTGCCCTGCTTCATATTGTACGAGGCCGGCAGGCTGTCCAGTCTTTTCACCTTGCATCAACGGTGGAGGGCACACTTCATAATCCAACGGTGGCAGATCATCTCTGCGGGCTGCTACCTAAACTAACGCTTTCCTTGGGTGATGGGATCATTTTTTTGGGAACTTTCTCTGCGGCTTTGCTTTGGTTCAGTCCATGTGTTCCATCTCGGAGAGCCTAGCTCGCAAACCCTATTCAAATGCCGGAGGATTCGTTTCCAAACCCTTCAGGTAGATAACCGCACAATGTCTTGTTCCTTCTGTAACCTTTTGGCTATGCGTTCTTTTCGATTTACTGATAAACTTCTCGATTATACTCATGCATCATGTGTTTACAGGGTTATTCGGCAATGGGGTCCTCCTACAGCACTGGAACGAGTGTTGTTCATTCGTTGGTCGGAGTTTCCTTAGTGGTTAGTGTCTTGGCAAGCACGAGGATAAATTCCTTGAGTTTTTGTTTTACTGCAGTTTGCATTACTTCTATTGTTATCTAACATGTGCTATTCAGGTTGCTCCTATTAGGTACCCATTCCTCACACGTCCTACAACTTGGTTTGGTTTGAAATGAAATGGACTCCCTTTCCAGATAAATTTTCTTGATATGATTTAGATAAGTCTTTCTTTATGTGATAATGGAAAAGTTCATGCAAATGACTTGGTTACATTCTTGATCCGATTTAGATAAGTCTTTCTTTATGTGATAATGGAAAAGTTCATGCAAATGACTTGGTTACAAGGTAGGCGCTGATGACACACCCATGAAAAAAGCCAAGCACATGGAATGAGTAAACGAAGATATTTCATATATCGCAAGGCATTTCCCCTGTTGTTGCTTGAGGTATTGAATCTTTATAGGTCAGATTGAAACAAAATATGTTTATTCCCACCTTGACAATTAATCACCATTTATGTTTCAAAAGAATGTAGTTCCTTCGAATGCTTATGAATGTTTTTAAAAGAGGAATATCGATATCATGATTTTATTTTATTTTTTTAATGTTATACCATGCAAATAATCTCATTATCAAGTTATAGACTTTGGAAATGGAAAAGTATTTCTCTAAAATATTATAAAGTTAAAAGGAAAACCAGAAAAACTTTATATAAATGACTTTTATAACCTTTGTTGAATGGAAAAATATCTTTCTTTTAATATTAGATTTTAGATTATTATTTTTAATGTTTATTTTATATAATTAATTATTTAAATTTTTAACTGTTTAAGGGAAAAAATTGAAAAAGGAAAATTAATTTTTATTATAAGAATGAAATTAATATATTTTTAATAAGAGAAGCATTATATAAAAAATTTATCATTAAAGGATGAATTTAAATAGATTGTCCATCTTTAATATAAATAATAAAAAATAATATAAGCAAGAAACAAAGAAAAATATTTTAACGTTCATGAGGCTAAAGATAGCTTATGGGATAGATTATTTTTTCATCTGCTTGATGTATTTGGCCTTTTTTCTATGAAGCCTCACAATAAATTCTCTGACAACTTCTCAACAAACCTCTTGCTAAATAGATTATCCCAAGAGCTCATTGTCAGCGTATCTGCATAATTTTTCGTGTTGTCTTTGAAAGCCTCACATTCTAAAATGAATTCTTTTATGTTTCGACTTTTCTGAAAGAATAAAAAATGCATACTCTTTCCTCCCACACTTATTTTGGCATTTTGCGCTTTGTTTCACAACGGATTTGATCAGAATTAGTCCTTAACTAAGCAATAAGAATATCTCTCCAAGAGATATTGGACTCTATGTATGCTTTTGGTTGATGATTATGAGTGGGATTAAACACTTTAATATAATACTTTTTTTTTCTTCCTAGCTTCTTATCCCAAGTACGCCTTTGGAACTTATCCATAACAAAAGCTTTTATCTCTTTGTTGTTTATGGAATGCATATTCAAGCAAATGCCCCATTTACTAAACCATTTGTTATTTTGCCGCTTCCAAATCTTTTTTCTGTTGCCCAATATGTCATTAAAGACAACCTTAGGCCATCTACCCTCTTCCATTTGCTCAATTTTTTTTAAATACCTTATGAGTCACACCATAGCAATTGACTCAATAGGAGCAGTCCCTATTTCACTTAACAAGATAGCATAAGGAACTGCACTTTTAATCTTGAATTTGTTTTTAATCAAATGCTTCTAAATTTTCTCAATTTGTTTCCACTACATGTCAGATGTACTACTAGCCCATAGTTCACAACCAAAGAGAATCACCAGAATCACTAGAAGCCTAAAAATAGTTTGAGTGGTTTTCCAGTTCCATAACTCTACCTCTCTACACCTATTTTGAAAAGCATCAAATGCTTTCCAACCCCCCAAAGTTATTTTCTTTCTACAACCATCCCAACTTAGATTTTTGTCGAAGTTAATTCCGAGGTATTTGTAATCCGCAACTTCTTCCAGAATGTTTCCTTCAAAGTAGAACTTATGTTGGTTATGTTTTCTTTTTTTAGAGAAATCCACTACTTTTGTTTTGTTGATATTGACTTGCATCCCCACAATTTTACAAAAATGTTCAAGGGATAGTAAGTGCTCTTGCAAACCAAGAGTCGATTTAGCAATCAGAATAAGGTCATCTGGATACAATAGAAGCCTTATAACAAACTTTCCTAAATAGATACCATCACCCCCTTGCGAATTTAACCACTCCTCAAACTTGTCGATATATAAACCAAAAAGGGTAGGAGACAATAGGAAACCTTGCTTGACCCCGATATCGCTTCTAAAACTTTCAGAAATTCCTGCTGAAGTTCTAATTTTGACTTTCACATCTTCATGCACAACTACTCTCAAATGTTTAGGAACCCTAAGTTCCTCCATTATGTGCCAAACCTTATCCCTAGGAACCATGTCAAATGTTTTTTTGAAATCAACAAAGCAACAAAAGACTTCTTCCTTTTTCTCCCAAACTTTTTCAATGATGTGACTTAAAGTTATACAATGATCAATTGTGGAATGTTTAGTTCTAAAACCTGCTTGGCCTTTAGCACACCTATCTCTTTCTTTTGCCCACTTGCTAATTTAATTTTCTAACATGCTTCCAAATAGCTTTGCAAACAAAGGGTTTATCATTATGGTCCTATAATTGGAGGGATTATTGACGTCACCACTCTTGAAAAGAGGTATTGCCAGGCTAGTTGTCCAATTTGTGGGGAGCCCTTGTTGTATGATGTTGTTGAAAAAATTTGTAATGTGAGGTGCAAGAATCTTTGAGCCCCACTTTAGATATTCTGCATGGAGTTCAGCTAGGTTTTTCTCTTTTCCAACACCCAACTTCTTGATACCCATATCTACCTCTTGCACCGTGAAGAGTTCAGTATTAGTGTTGACCAAGGGGGAGGGTCAACCTTGGGATCCTACTCATAGAGTTATCTTGCATAGTCAAACCATTTAGCAGCTGTAATACTATTTCCAGTTTGTATCTTTCTCTGTTGGAGCTTCTTCCAAAATAATTTGGGATTATTTTTCCCAAGGAAGATTAGTTCTTCACTCCTTCAAACCATGAAATCGACCTTTTTCTTGCTTAATAACTACTTGTAAGCTTTGAGCTTTATGTTATCCTTGTTTGACTCTTGCCACATTCTCCTTGCCTTTTTGCATTCCTCATCAAACCAAGCATTAACCAAAAAGCAATTTGTTTCAAACTTGTTAATTTTTGCTCTTTTGCACTCTCCAAGTGCGCATTGACTTAAATGTGTTAATTCATGATTATGAAGGTCGTGAATTGTGACTTTCTCCTTTTTGAAGAGCCTCTCTAGCGTCATTTTGAAGGTATTACAATTTTCTCGAGTCAAAAGATTTCTGCCCTTTGGGAGATTTTGTTGGACATGGTGAATTTTTTACTCTAATTGTTTCTTTCCAGTCCAAGAGAAACTTAAATAAATTGTCTTGTGATCTGATTTTAATTCCCAAACTTGATCTCCAATCAAAACTTCCTTCATTTTCTCACACAAACCATGCGATCAAATTACATAATCTACTACACTTGCTCCATTGCAAGTATTGCAAGTGAAATTATCAAACTTTCCCATCTAGTCAAGCCATTACAAATGACTAAATCAAAGGCCCCACATAGAGTAAACAATTGTTCACCAAATAGATTACATCCCTTCTCCTCCGAAATTATTTTCCACTGATGATTACTCTCTTCTGTAAGCCAAATAGGGTCGCAGTCTTCTTTACAACAAAGAATGCTAGCTTGCTCACTTGCAGTCCTAGCATTAAAATCACCCACTATAAGGACTTCACCTAGATGAGAATATGTTGCAATATCTACTTTTAAGGTTGCAAAGGGATCTTTGTGGTCAAGCCCTCTACCTTTGTATATTTTTTAAAATTATGACACAAAATAACATACTGCAATTTTAATCTGGTTTCCATTTTCTGATATTTTAAACCAAATGAATTGTTTATTTGAGTCTTTTTTTTCTAACTGAATGAGACGACCTTCTTTCTCCCTCTCTAAAACCATGATACCTTCGTGCCATTTTCCATTCCCTATTGCCTTGTTCCACACTTCCAGCTTCTAGTATCCTTCAAATAGAGGTGTTTTAAACCCTTTATGCTCAGGTGTTTCTATGAGGAAAATTATGTCTCTATCTTCCACAATAGGCCCTAACACAGGTCCTCGTCTCCATGGGTAACCTCTGTAGTTCCAACAAACTAATCTTAATGAAACCTGGGTATAACTTGATTGCTATTTATTTTGACCTGCAAGACTCACATTTGAGTCTTTGTCCCTGCTTTCCTGTATTGACCTTACTTCCTAATATCATGTTGAAGAGTTTGTTGCCTCTTCTTTATTACCATCTTACTGCTTTGTTTTGGAAGGAGGTCCAAATCGTGCTATCACATCTTTATCTTTATAAATTCATGCTCTCTTTCCTTCATCTCTTGTTGCCCTAACCTTTAACATTTCCTCCCTCCTTTCCTCTTGTTGTCTTAAAGTTAAATATTCTTCTAGAAAAAAGCGAGAACCCCTCAAGAGACGCTTCTTGCTTAGAATGATATATTTATCACACAAGATAGACATGGTGACTTTTATGGGCCTGGCTCCCTCACTGTTAAACTTACCCACCCTCCATGCTTGGCCTATTTTTCCTTGCCATAGCAACTTGTCTTTCAAGAAGTCTCTTGCAAGGTCAAGAGTACATTCATTTTTCCCATAGTCTTTCACCCTTTTAATAATTATGTTTGCTACTCTATTTTGTCTTTCCTTGCCTTCTCTATCTTGCATGTTATCAACCTGAATGTTTGTTTCTCCTTCCTTATTAGTAGAATTGCGAATAACTTGAGCCCAAGTTTTGGAAAATTTGGTGGAATCTCCTTTCCTTTCTTCTCTTGCTTTATCTTCATGGTTTTCTATTTGGGCAATCGTTTTCCCTTTATTCTGGTATGATTTCACATTCACCACCTTTGTAAATTTCCACTACATATTTCTTTATGTTTTGCACATCTGCTTTCATGTGTTGCCATTATGTCTTCCCTATCAAGAGAGCTTCCTGTAGCAATGCCATTTGTTCTTTCAAAACTTTATTACTTTCTACTAAAGCCTTGTTCTCAGTTGTTATTATATGAATTTTATGATCTCGTTCCTGCTCTTTAGCTTCTAAAACCTCCAGCCTTTATTTTGCATTTAACAATTCTTTCACATAAAGATCATATGACCAGGTGAGAGGTGTGAATGTGGGACTACAGAAGGCAGAATCATCAATGACCTTTCCTCTGAACTTCTTGTTGCCACATGCTTGTAGAGGGGACTTGTTTGAGTGCTTATTGCGAAGGGACTGAGTACTTTCCCTTTGAGACCGTTTTTTCCTTGTCTACTCCCGTTTTAAACGGGTTAATATTTGTTTTAAAATGCCCCGATATTATCTGGAATTGACCCAAACCCACTTCCCAGCTTTGGGGGATGAGGCAATTTTCACTTGTCCTAAATCATTTGTCTCCACGGGTTCTGAAATTTCTTGTCTCATTGTCATGTTTGAATGCATTTGTCATCCCAAGATTCTCAGACCTCAAACCCTTTCCATCGCTTTCCCGTTCTACACTCGAGGTAAAAATTACAACTCGATCTGAAAATTTGGCACCCGACTTTCAACCTCTTATTGCAGCAACTTCATATCGCAGTGTTGGATAAATGATAAGGGCAAGAGAAAATGTATAAGAGGTCCCACCAAGAATAAAGCAACCAAACCTAACTTGAACCTCCAACCTTGCTGATGTGTTGTAACAACCTAATCCCACATTCACCACAGAAGACAAACTTAAGCTCTAACCCACAACATGGAATCCAGCCGATCATGCTTGTGCTTGAGCAGGACCTCCATTGTTCTACATTTTCCTTTAACAACAATATTTTTGCACAGTATTTCTAATACTATATTTCTTTGGACGGTGGTGGATCAGGGTTCAAAAAATTGTCGTTAGCTTTGGGTGTCGATGGTGTCAACGACGACCTCCTCCTCGGTCATGCAATGGTTAACTCCTCTGTGAATCCCCTATGTCACTTCTCCTCGACAGTGTGGTGGCTAACTCCTTTGTGAATATAAATATAAATAAATTTTCAAAAATAATCATCATTGTATTAAAAGTTGAAGTGGATTATAAACAAATTAAATACAATGGAAAATAAATAAATAAAATAGTAAAAAAAGATAGATAAATTGAATAATTGGTTATAAATAAATACTTTGAAAAAAATAATATCTATTATATACAAATTTTTATATAAATAATTCAATATAAGAAGCTTAACACATCAAATAATAATCCATATAGACTGAATTAATTTTTTTTTTTAATATAAAAATTATAAATTTAATTTGATAATCCTTCGTACACTAAAGATTTTAAATAATAATTTTACAAATAAAATATTTAACTAAATAATTAATATATAAAATTAATAATTAATAATTTATTCTATATAATTAAAAAAAAATCCCACAAAATAAAATATTTATCTAAATAAAAGTAAATTAGACTTACCTTTTAAATAACTAAGTAATAAAATTTTAAATATTTTAAACTTAGGAATAGGAGTTTAGATATTGTTCCGATAAATTACAATCAAATTGTAAATACTAAAAACAGTTTAGGTTTTCAACTTTGCACTTAGAAAAAGTTGAGATACACTTCGGAAAATCTGTATTCTTCTTCGAATAGATTACAATAAAATTTATTAGAAGGAATTAATTCCTCGTCTTCATTTAGAAATAAAGAGCTTCACATTCAATTAGGAATAGGATTTACAAATATAAATCACAACCACTGTATAAGAAAGTTTATTTTTCCTCTTAAATTTAACCCATGCTAAACCTCCTCCAACATTAAAAAGTATTGACGATGTTAACATGTCTCTTAATCACTTGTATGTTTTTAGAGATATTACCTTACAAGGGCATTGCTGGAAGATGATCCCATAACAAGTATACCAATGCCATAACTGGATATTTCCTTAATGATTGCAGATGCCACGTCATCCTCTTCTACAACTGCAAACACTGTTTTCACCTGTATTTTCAGAGATTAACTGTTAAGTAATATTGATACAAGTCTTCTATAACTGAAAGCACTGTTTTCGCCTGTATTTTCAGAGATCAACTGCTAAGTACTATTGATACAACCTAATCTGGATTATTTGTTTTCTGCAAACGAAGAAGTAATGTCAGTATGACCTTGTTCGCATTGCACAACCGCCGGTATGGTGAAAACAATGCATTAGTTTGTGAGTTTATCTCTTGCATATAAGCAGCAACTGCATCCCCCTGTACCTGTGAAATCGGTACGTTTCCCACTACACAAACAAAATTAAGAGATGAATGAAATGCTTGTGAAGGGATATAAATGTCCCCTCTTTTCTTGGCAGCTAAAGCGGTTAGAATGATAACAGAAGAAAATATTTCATTATCAGGATTAGATATAAAAAAATGGGAAAGTTTAAGTCCTCAGCTCAGAGGCAAAAGTTTATTTATATAATTAGCTGGATAAATTTCTCATATATAAACAATCAGTTTTACAAACTTAAGTCCATAAACAAAATTACACTTTTATGCAAACTGATTACATGTATAATCCATTCAAACAAGAATGCTGGAGAACATACTGATAATTGAAAAACCTTGGGTTATAACTTATTCCAACAATAACGGAAGATGGAGATGGCACGGTTCTTCCACTATTTTCAGATCAACATCCCTTGTTACTGAATGATAATTTCAGAATTGTTTGGCAGATGTATTCAACACGAAAATATTAAGCACTATCTACTAAGTGAATGTTCAACTATCAGAATATTAAGCACTATCTACTGACTGAAATCAATTATCAGTTTTTTTCATCCTGTTTATTAAATATTAGTGAGAGGAGAGGCTTATTCTTCTACAGCCCAGGATGATGTATGATGTGTAAGTCTGTCAGTCCATTATCAAAGTTGAAATTTTACTCATGTTGGTCAAAAAAAAAAAACTTAACAAAATATTTAAATAATCTCTGCTAATAAAAACATTTGCAAGTGAAGAAATTGGATCCCTCTAAACTCATGTTAGATCCATATTTAAAATAAATCTATGGTGGTTTTATTCTCCAATAAGATAAAAGAGCACTGAACTAATTATCTAAACTGTATTTAAGATAGATCTATAGTGATTTTATTCTCCAAAGAGATAAAAAAACACTGAACCAATTATCTAAACCAATCATCAGTGTACTACATGGTGCTTAATATTTCCCAATCAAACATTATAAATTTGCTTCATCCAAAATAAACTATTACTAATCGGCCAATGAAATATGTTATGGAAAAATGTTAGAGTTGTCCAATATATTCTGTTGACCAAAGACATTGAAATTTGCTTCATCCTAAATAAGCTAGGACTAAACGGCAAATGGAATATGTTATGGAAAAATGGCATAGTTGTCAAGACATTCTATTCTGTATGACCAAAGAACATATGATGTATTGTTTATATCCTTGCAAATTTTAGCAGATGACATGAACTTGAGCAAAGAATCTAATTTTTATGAAATTGGTAGCCTTGTAACAAAAATACTCCGTCAAAATTCCACTGCATAATTGTTTATTTGAAAAACAGACCAGGATCAGTTGTATTGGTTTGTTAAGAAATGAATGGCGTATTGGTAAGAATTTTGTTTATCAATCCAGTTATGTACATAATATCAGGACTCTAGGAAGGTTGTTTGCGGTACTATACATTCTGATAGGGATTTACAAGCTTATATTCCAATGTATGAAAGTCAATTTATAATAAATCGAGTTACAAGATGGTGTTAGCTCCATTAAGTTTTGCACAAATTGCTGCCTACAATTATGGAGTTGCAGTCTTTCCTTAACTTATGGAAACCAACTGCAGTAGTTTCCTTAAGTTAAGAAAAGGCAACTGCAATTACTAAATTTATTATTAGGAGCTACTATAGTGGTCCATCACTTTGATTCGAGTTCTCTGCCTTGATTTGTGGGACATCTAACACATAGCTATTAGAAGCTTGATGGAAGCTTAGCTATATGTACATCTGTTTGGTCCCCAAGCTCATATCTCAATCCCCTTCAGTTTTACACCATCTAGCTGAGATAGCAGAGCTTGGAAGTGCCTTCAGAATTTTTGTGTTCTTTTCCTTTTGCTTGGATTGAAGCTGGAGTGCTGAAGAAGAAGCAAGTGGACTGTGGCCTCCATCAAAACATCACCAATGGCTGGAGGTAACTCGTATCCCTGGGCATTAAGATTTAATGATTCTTTGAGTTTATTCCGCATGAAGAATCGTTGTTGAAACTGTAGATTTTCTAACATTTGGTATCAGAGCCCTTTTACCTCTGCCTTGTTGTGTGTAGTTGGCCATAGCACCTTAGTTCTGACATACGCATTTGATTATGTGCATATGCATGTTTGGCCAATGCGTAATGAGATTTTACCAATCGGCAAATGAAATTTGCGTCAAAACAATTCTCCAGCCTTATGCTAGATCACAGCCAAATTTAATGTTTCAGTTTCAAAAATTTCAAGTGATTAGTGTTTATTTAATAACGGAGTGAAGGCGGCCTGTTTTTTTTGAAGTTTTGAAGAATTCAACAGTGTATGGATAGGAATCCAATAAAGTTTCGCCCATTTCAGCAATTTAAAAATAAAATAAAGAGTAAAGGATTTATATAAATCTTGTCCGCTAACATATAATCCAAAGCTTGATGACAGTCGGGGTTTGAACCTGGTCATTAGCCTGACGACGTGGGTTCAAACTAGCACTGCTCAGCAATAATTGCCAAGGAGGATTAATGTTAATTGAAGTAGCACTATTTGATTCGATTAGATTCAAATTTCAATGTACTGGATTTAGAATGAAATTACAATACAAGGATTTAATGTTGTAACAGAGAGGTTATTACATAATTCTTGCACATGTTCAAGTTTGCTTTTCATATTGATAATCTAAATCACTGGAGATTTTACTGATAAGGTTGCTTTTCATTTTGATAATCTAAATCACTTGAGATTTTGATTCTGCCCACTTCGATTTTCTGTGGGTGTATCAATAAACATTTAGGAGCAATTATCCTTCACTTAAATGCATATATATCCATCGGAAATTTGCAGCCAGAACAGTAAATCTATTAAAGGGATATAATCTTAATACCATATACATAGTATGCACTTGAAAATGTCTGCCAGTGTGTTCCACTGTAAAAATTCAGAATAGGGGCGTCGGTGGTGGAAAATGAACAGGGGCATAACAGGACCCTGCTCTGCATTCAACTCTTGTGGCCTTTAATTGCCATACTCGGTCTTCTTATTTGATTGCCATAATCAATCTTCTGATTGCTGAGTTTTGCTCCTTTTCCCTTAAGGATGCTTCCTTAATAATGCAGTGGCCAGCATATACGGGTGGGACGTTGTGTACATTATGCAACTACCCGGCCAGACTAAATGGCATCTCGTCGGATCAATGGACCCCTTGCTGGCAGCGTGTTAGCCTCTTCTGATGAGGATTGAACCCTGTTAGTGGCTATGATAGTGACGTGCTTTTGCCGACCTGGCTCATTTCTTGTGATGGCCTTTGATTGCTATACTCTATTTCTTGGTATAATATTTCCGCCTGATAATTGAGTTGTGTGTATAATTTTTTTTTGGAAATGTGAATAAGTTGTAATGAGTCACCTCTTTTTATGTCACAAATGAAGTGTAGCAAGCCTAAAATGATACAGATCTCTTGAATGATTTGTTGAATGCTCATTTCCTATGAGTCGATTGCGTATGATTTACCATAAGAAGAATATGATCTTGGAGTATAAGATTTGAAGTGCTCCTTTACGTTATGATGTGTAGCTTGTGAAATTTATTATTATTATAGGGTGCTTTTGTAACATTATTTCGAGATCGATTTATTTTAGTGTGTGCCAGAATAAAGCATATGTTGATTTCTTATTGAAACTTGTGAGTTTCCCTTTGTATGGTTTATTACAAGAAGGGTATGATTCTTGAGTTTTAGACTTGAAGCCTGCACTTGAATTTTGATGTGTAGCTTGTTAAAACTATTGTGATCCATAGTTCTTTTGTAAGTTAATATATGTGATCACATCACATCACATCGATCTTTTGCTAATGTGATCCATATTTCAATATTTCGGTATTTGAAATGATTTAGTCTTTTGTTTTGAATATTTCAAATTTGCAGTTTTGTTTGCAAATTGTTTAGAGCCCATTTTGTAATTAATTTAAGAATTAGTCTTAAATAAATTATGGGACAGTTAGACTAAGGAATGTAAATTTAATTTTAATTTTATTTATCTTGTGAGCAAAATAGCTTGTTTGCTGGTCAATTTTGTTGTTTTATAAACTTAAGGACGGAGCCTGAAGTCAAGCCAGCTAGCCTTCGAACTGCATTTGCTATGCAAGTGCAAAGTAGATCAACGCTGCTTCAGTCAATCTCCGGGTTAAGTTTATAAATTGAACAATCAAATTTGTAGTCATTTTCGGTAATGCTGACTGCTTTAACCTTGATTTTGATTTTGCTGGAAAAATTATTACAGTTATATGGAGTTTTTTAAAATGTCATTTTGACTTACTCCTTTCAGTAAACATTGTTTTTCTCTCTGGTTAAGTTTTGTTTATGCAGCAAAATAATGTCTAGTGATCCATATAATTTTAATTAATTAGAGAATAGCCACAACATCTTTAATTAAATAAAATTATATATTTTGTTTGATAAGATCACATAAAGTTTATTTAGACATTAAATTGTAATTAATTACACTGAATATAATAAATTTTATCCCACAGGAATCTTTATTATATTTATGTAATTAATTAGGATAAAATTTCATAACCTACCCACAGGAGTTATGAATTAATAAGTTTTATTGAATCTGTTTGAATTAAAAATTTAGCCCACAGGCAATTTTTATGTCATTTGATTCAATTCTTTTTAGCATGATTTACACTGAATATAATAAATTTTATCCCACAGGAACCTTTATTATATTTATGTAATTAATTAGGATAAAATTTCATAACCTACCCACAGGAGTTATGAATTAATAAGTTTTATCATAAAGTTTTATTGAATCTGTTTGAATTAAAAATTTAGCCCACAGGCAATTTTTATGTCATTTGAACCTTTATTATATTTATGTAATTAATTAGGATAAAATTTCATAACCTACCCACAGGAGTTATGAATTAATAAGTTTTATCATAAAGTTTTATTGAATCTGTTTGAATTAAAAATTTAGCCCACAGGCAATTTTTATGTCATTTGATTCAATTCTTTTTAGCATGATTTACATTGATAAAACATGAAAGTTTATTAAGCCTCAATTTTAACATAAGCGTGTGATTCTTTATTTTGATGCAGTAGTACAACCTGCAAATTTCTCTTAAATTCGTTGTGACATTCCCGAACTTAAGGGAGATAACTACAAGATTTGGAAGGATAGGATTCTCCTTCATCTAGGGTGGATGGACATAGATTATGCTATCAGGAAAGATGAACCATCGGCACTCACTAATACTAGCACTGCAGCGGACATCACGCTTTATGAACGATGGGAGCGATCCAATCGTCTAAGCATGATGTTCATTAAGACCAAAATTTCAGCTGGTATTCGAGGTTCCGTTGATCAGCATGAAAAGGTCCGAGACTTGTTGAAGGCCATTGATGAACAATTCGTCTCTTCAGACAAGGCACTAGCAAGCACCCTAATCATGAAGTTCTCATCCCTGAGGCTCACCAGTGTGAAAGGTGTGCGCGAGCACATCATGCAAATGAGGGACACTGTGGCTCAATTGAAGAAACTCGAGGTTGAAATATCGGAGTCTTTCCTAGTGCACTACATCCTGAACACCCTTCCGCACCAATATGGACCTTTCAAAATCTCATACAACACACATAAGGATAAATGGTCAATTAATGAACTCATGACCATGTGTGTTCAAGAGGAAGAGAGACTGGTGATGGAACTGGGAGAGAGTGCAATGCTGGCAACGCGTGGAAAAGGCAAATCTCAAGCCAATCGGAAAGGGAAAGGTAAAGTACCTCCCCAAGCCGATATCCAGAAGGTTTCCAAGTGTTTTTTCTGTAGGAAGAAGGGACACGTGAAGAAGGAATGCGCCAAATTTCAGAAATGGCTTGCAGACAAAGGGTTTGCAAAACCTAAGGAAGCCAGTGGGAAGTGAGCAAAGCATCTTATTAGGAAACAAGATGGGCTCGCATGTGGAAGCTATAGGAACATGTTATTTAACTTTAAGTAGTGGTTTTGTTTTGGAGTTAGAAAAGACCTTTTATGTTCCAAGTTTTTCTAGAAACTTGATCTCAGTTTCAAGGCTTGTACCTTTTGGATATTCCTTAAACTTTTCAGAAAAATCTTTCAGTCTATTCAATAAATCTGATTATGTTGGGAATGGTATTTTGTCTAATGGTCTTTACTGCATTAATTTACAAAACAATGTCACATATGATTCAATGCATGTTCACACTGGCACTAAAAGATGATGGTTATTAACACTTCTTCATTAATAACACTTCTTCATTAATGATTGATAACACTTCTTCATTAATAACACATCTTCATTGATTCCCCTCTAGTGATGGTGAGCAATTGGTTTGCAAGCTCAAGAAGTCATTATATGGTTTAAAACAAGCATCCCGCCAATGATATTTGAAATTCCATAATGTAATTTCTTCTTTTGGTTTTGTAGAAAACATTATGGATCAATGTATATACCTGAAGGTTAGTGGGAGTAAAATTTGTTTTCTTGTTTTATATGTGGATGATCTTTTGCTAGCAACCAATGATAAGGGTTTGCTACATGAGGTGAAACAATTTCTCTCTAAAAATTTTGATATGAAGGATATGGGTGAGGCATCTTATGTCATTGGCATTAAGATCCATAGAGACAGATTTCGAGGCATCTTGGGTCTGTCCCAGGAAACCTATATTAATAAAATTTTAGAGAGATTTCGGATGAAGGATTGTTCACCAAGTGTAGCTCCCATTGTGAAGGGTGATAGGTTCAATTTGAACCAATGCCTGAAGAACGACTTTAAAAGGGAACAAATGAAGAACATTCCATATCCTTCTGTTATCGGAAGCCTAATGTATGCTCAAGTCTGCACAAGACCTGACATTGCATTTGTTGTGGGAATGTTGGGACAATATCAGAGTGATCCAGGTTTAGACCACTGGAGAGCTGCAAAGAAAGTTATGAGGTACCTTCAAGGAACCAAAGACTACATGCTTATATATAGACGGACGGACAACTTGGAAAGTAATTGGCTACTCAGATTCTGACTTCGCTGGATGTGTTGACTCACGTAAATCAACATCAGGTTACATTTTTATGATGGCCGGTGGAGCTGTATCATTGCCACTTCCACTATGGAAGCCGAGTTCGTCTCCTGTTTTGAGGCTACTTTACATGGTGTATGGCTTAGGAATTTCATTTCTGGGCTTAGAATTATGGATTCTATCTCTAAGCCATTGAGAATATATTGTGATAATTCAGCTGCTGTTTTTATGGCTAAAAAAGTGGGAGTCGAAATAAACACATCGACATTAAGTATTTAGCTATAAGGGAACGTGCTAAAGAAAAGAAAGTGGTCATTGAGCACGTCAGCACTGAGTTAATGATCGCTGATCCTTTGACTAAGGGCATGCCACCGTTTAAATTCAAGGATCATGTATTGAATATGGGACTTGGTTCCATTATGAAGTTTTTCATTGTATGGACAATGTTATTTTGATGAAATTCTTAATTATTGTGATGTTTTTTCTCATATTTATGTGCACCTTAAGTTGATTTGAGAAAATTCATTTAAGAAGGACCAAGAATAAACATAAGGTTTATTCATTAAGAAATTGTTGCCACATAAATTATAATAAGAATAAATACATAGTAATACATGGAAGATAATACTCGTCATTAGAGGACTTATCGCCATGATTCATGTATCTATTACTTAATGAGGATTATCAATGGTTTTTGAGACATTAAGTTTGGAAGTATGGACCAAGTGGGAGAATGTTAGCTCCATTAAGTTTTGCACAAATTGCTACCTACAATTATGGAGTTGCAGTCTTTCCTTAACTTATGGAAACCAACTGCAGTAGTTTCCTTAAGTTAAGAAAAGGCAACTGCAATTACTAAATTTATTATTAGGAGCTACTATAGTGGTCCATCACTTTGATTCGAGTTCTCTGCCTTGATTTGTGGGACATCTAACACATAGCTATTAGAAGCTTGATGGAAGCTTAGCTATATGTACATCTGTTTGGTCCCCAAGCTCATATCTCAATCCCCTTCAGTTTTACACCATCTAGCTGAGATAGCAGAGCTTGGAAGTGCCTTTAGAATTTTTGTGTTCTTTTCCTTTTGCTTGGATTGAAGCTGGAGTGCTGAAGAAGAAGCAAGTGGACTGTGGCCTCCATCAAAACATCACCAATGGCTGGAGGTAACTCGTATCCCTGGGCATTAAGATTTAATGATTCTTTGAGTTTATTCCACATGAAGAATCGTTGTTGAAACTATAAATTTTCTAACAGATGAGACTAAAAATTTGGTTATTATGGTAGATTTTTGAATATTTCCAAAATATTACAAATACTAAAAAAAAATCAACTATTTGACTTAATTAACATCGAACTATTTTACTTAATTAACATCCATCGAAATCTGCAATAAAATTATGCTTACATCCACATCCATCATATTTATAGAAATCTGCAATGAAATTATGCTCAAATAAACATTTAGACAAACTATGCGTCGAATACAACCCAATAAGTGATTGAAATATTAAAATTATAGATGTATATGCAATCCACAATGAAGGATGAAGAGACAGGTATGCACAGAAAACTTGTTCCAGAGAAAACTGAGAAAAAATCAACTGTGGGTCTGAACATATTTCCTTCTCCAATCAGAATTGCTAACATACTTGATCAAAACATTTGTTCACAGTGAAAAAACTAACAAACAAAAAATGAACTATGCTTAGCAGCCATACAAACGAGACATGTATAGTACATTAAAGCATTAGTGAGGATTCATACTTGGCGTTGGAATGGTGAGAAGGCGCGGCCTGACATGTAAGAGAATCAGAGTTTGGCCTGCAGACATTAACTGGTCAAGCGCCCACTTGACAGCAAACGTGCTCTTATCTCCCTTCTTAACTGCCACTGCTACTACCATGGGAGGTGCCACTGTACCCCTCTCAGGCACTTCCTTTATCTCAAAGATTTCCATTGAAACAGATATCAAGGTCAAGTACCAGGGCCTGCACCAGATGAAAAAGAAACCTAGGAAGACCTCGGATGCGTGTAATGGACTGAATTAGCACCACCCAGGACACCGACTCCAAATACCATCTCTTCCAAAATGATAGACTTTTCCATTGAATCATCTTTCGGGCGGCCTTCCTCACCCAGCATTCGCGCTTTGTTTTACCTTCTCCAGGCAGAAATAGAGCGATTTCTCATTTCTCATTTCACCGTAGTAACTACAAGTCTGCAAACCGAACAAAAAGATAATTAATTTTGCTGATAATCACTACAGTTTTTAGTACTTCATTACATTGAAATATATATATATATATATATATTCAAGTTAAGAATTTGTATCCATAGCAGCTTACATGCTTATATAATTTATATTAGTATAGATTTATCTTAAATGTAGATCTGGATCTAACATGAGCCTAGATTGATCAATTGCAACAATTTTTTATGACCTAACATTATTTAAATATTTTGTATAGTTATTTTTTTAAAGATTTTTTAAAATATTTATTTTGATCACAAATAAAAAAAATTTCAACTTTGATAGATACCCTTACACATCATACTGGGCTGTAGAATAAGCCTTTGGATTCAATGACCAACCTACTTACATAATCTACATAACCAAACCTCCTCCCCTAACTATTGCATCACATTCTCTAAACTATATATATATATATATATAAATTAAAAAAATCTATCATGAAACAACTCATAATAATAACTCTAAGAATAGTAAATTAAAATCTACATGTTCAATTATTTAGAAATCAAAATCTACATGTTTATTTTATACATATGACTATTATTAAATATTTAAATTATAAATAAATAATTATAACATTAAAAGTATTAAATCTAATTTTTTAAAACGAAAATGAGAGAATGATTTTATATTAATAAATGGCTATTATTAAATATTTAAATTATAAATAAATAATTATAACATTAAAAAGTATTAAATCAAATTTTTTAAAACGAAAATGAGAAAATGATTAAAAATATTATTACTTCTAAGTTCACAGGAAAAATGTGGTGTGAGAAAGATTTAGCGGTTAAAAGAAAATTAAGTTATTATAAGAAGGTCATCAACCCCACCTTAGAAGATCAAAAGTATTTCTCTATTTTAACTAGCTCAAAGAAGAAAATTAATATAGCAAAGATTAGAACGAACTCTCATGAGCTCCATAGTGAAACAGGTGGTTGGGCAGTTCCTAAAACACCATGGATGGAAAGGATCTGCCATGTCTGTGAGAATAGGGACATGAGGATGAAAACCACTTCCTCTTAGAGTGCCCCTCCTACAACTACATTAGATCTCAGTTTCATAATCTTTGTCGCAATACTGACCTTCCTAGCCTTTTAGGATGTCAAAATTATAGTGAGCTGGGGAGGCTTCTCTCCAAGCTCTTTGAGCATAGGAATAAAATCTTAAATCAAACTAAATAATTTGTTTTTTTAGGTCCGGTAGACCCAAGTTTGGTCTCAGTGGACGTTAACCACCACCACCACCACCATCATTGAATAAAGATATTATAAAAAGATAATTAATTTTAATTTATAAAATTAAAATTATTTATTTATATTTGACTAAGTTAATAAAGAAAAATAATATTAAAAAATAGATTTTCTATTTTAAAATATAATATTAAATTATTTTTACTTTTAAATTTATCAAAATTATAATGGTTTTAGACTTTTTAAAATCAGAATTAAAATTTAAATAAATCCAAATAATTATCTTTTGTTTAACTTTTATAAATCAACTTCACTTTGATGGACTTTAATCATTCTTATTAATTTTTTAATGAATAAAAGTTGTAATTAAAAATATGATATCATCAGCAAAAATCATTTTGAGATTTTATAGTTATATTAATTATTTTTGGAAAAAACATATAATTCTCTGCATATATTCTTTCATTCATTTCTTTTTTAAACACCCCCGCACATATACATATTATGATTTTTCGATTAAAAAATAAATCTTCCACCATTTTAAAACAACCCAAATAGTCAGCCTTTCAAAAAAACAAATAAGCCAATGCGAAACTTTAATCAATTTAAAAAAAAAAAATCGAGTTTTATCCCATTTTCAATCAAAGTCAACCGTCCTAGTTGTTAGTTGTCGCTTGCCCGCCTTATAAATTAGTTCAAAAATTATATATATATATTGATTGTATATACATCATTGAAGTTGCAAGTCGCTTAACATTTAGAAGCAAACATTTGGACGACTTATGACTCGCCGAAGTTTCCGGTGTGATGGCCCTCTGGGCCTCGAACACGGCAATGGCAATTGGATTTTTTTATTAAAGGGATGGCGATGATTTGATGTTAAAGGGATATTTTTTGTTTTGCAGACGAATTGCCCGGAAAGTTATGGAAATTTCGGTCATATTTAGAGAAACAGGGTTTTTGTAAATCCAAGTTATAGTTGTTAAACTTCAAAATTTTAGGTGTCCTAAACGTTTTTGATGGTGCTGAATCCATTTCCATCATCAAAAACATGATTCAAGCACTCCCTCTACAAAAATTTTTGAAATTTTTTTGCCCGGATTCCGGCCACTTTTAGTTGTCTGGGCAATTCCTCTGTCTCGTTAGACGACTCCTTTGTTTTATACACTATCTAATGGATAACATGAAAAGTTTTTGAATAGTTTTTCTGTTTAAAACTAAAATTTATTTTTATAATTATTTTTTATTTATTTATAAGTGACAACTATTTTAGTAAATGTGGGTTATGTTTTTCTATTTACCAGTGCCTTTGTTTGAGCAATCAACCATTTGAATTTATTTACCAGTCCATTCATTTCAATCCATTACATGTCACTTTCAATCCATTTACTAAGGCATCTTTTAGGTTGTGATAAATAAGGTGTAATGTAATGGTGATTTCCCAGATTTACTGAAGAGCCAAGGAGCACAGTGGATGCCACATCTATAGTTGGGACATCTAAGGTTGTAAGGGCTTCCTTATTAGAGCATGGATATAGGTATCATTTTTTTTATTTTCCATTTTGTACAAATTTATTGTTATGCCGATAGGCATCTCTCCTATTGGAGTTGGGCACTTTAATCATTTTCTTAATTAATCTTTTTGATCTGATGGTCTAAATTGAAAGATCCCAGTATATTCTCGTTGTCGCCACTCTATCAATGAATGAAATTGAAAATGATAACTTTCTTGCATATTTAAATCAATGTTTAAACCTTGTTTAAATTAATTTTTTAACAAATCATCATTACAAATTTATTGTGCCTCTTATTTATGTCCATGTATGAAGATTAAGAAAATAAAATTAAAAATTTAATGTGAAATATGCATGTGAAACAAATAGGTGTATGTTTACATTCTCAAACGTATCCATGATTAAATGTGGAGGAATAGACCACAACAACTAAAACTTATGCATGATTAAACATCGAGAAGTAGACAACATATGCATGATTAAACATGGAGGGATAGACAACACCAACATGGAGGTATAAGGAAAAGGTTTTGTGATTCTCATAGATGTGGCATGGCTATGTAACAGCTCTGGTTCAATTTCTTCTTCATGCCATGCTCTCTTTCACCGTACAAGAAGATGGTTTCTATTCCTCATATTTCTCTGAATAAATTTCTCCTTCTATGTCATGTTCTTATTTCATCGAGTCACAAATAATTGTTCATCATGTAATAGATCCGCAAAAATATCTATAGATTTAGTGAATAAATGATAATGGTGATGAGATCTGATAGAAATATAATGGCATAGACGATTCCCTTACACTGCTCCCCTTCTCATGGCAGTATATTGCTAAAATTATCATGGAAAGGCGTGCAAGTAATAGCTTTGATGGCAGTGATATTATTATGGCTAAACTGGTATTGTTTGAACTAGCATTGTAAGCAGTAAATCTAGTGATCTTCTCAATTTGAATTTAATTGCGATGTTTTTACAAATGAATTAATAATTTTTTGAGGAATTGATCTTTCTTTTAATGCATTACACACTATTTTCCAACTTTATGTTAACCTTAGAGCTTGATTTATCAAAATATAAATAGAGCCTCACAAAAAATTTATAGTTATTCATCAATAAATTGCAATGTGTGAATGTTTGGTTGTCTCAGGATAAAAGTTTAGAAGATTTATGCAAGATCGTCTCTTCAATTTGCATCAAATCACTGGATTAATTAGGGAATATCACACTGTAAATCAACAAATTATGAAGATATGTAGAACAACAATCCCAGAACAAAAGTGTCCTCTTAATTTACATGGTCATTTAGTACAAAAAGGTATTGGAATTTTTAGGTAGCATTTAACTCTAAAACTTTGAGTATATCAAAACCTTGATGAATGCTAGGTGATTTGAGACATATATGATGGACTTTTATGGAATTAAATTCATACAAATTGTCCCAACACGGAATGATGATGTTTTTGACTTACTGGATATCTGGGTTCTACACACTCATAAGAGTAGTGTAAAGTTTATACAAAAATTCTCTTTGAATAATTGATACATGTAATATTCATCTATTTTTACGTAAAAATTTTATATGTGATCTTCATATTTCATTATTGGATTATTTAAACATATTGTAGGGGTTCCATGATTTAGATTTCTGTCTCTACTCAATGGTACGTGCTAATATTTATTATTCTAAACTTGGGCAATGGAGCTCTTAAATAAGGGTGGTTATTTATTATCAGAACAAAAATGATGATTTAATATTTTAAAAAATAAACAATTATGTATGGAGGAACCAACCATTGAAATTGATTTCCCAATTTATAAAATATGATAAATTTTGGTTCAAATGCAAACCAAATCTTTATAATTTTGAGTGACAGAGTTGATGTAGCAAATGATTTATAATGTTTAAATCACGGAATTGAGGAAATTCTTTTGATATTATTCTTTCCTTAGTTTAATTAGTTTATGCTTTTAATTTTTAATTTTTGGATAAATTAAAAAATAAAAAATAAAAACAAACAAACTTCTTATTTAAAATATACAAATAAATTTAATGTTTTGATTTTCTTCTTTCATATTTAACACATTAATTTTTTTTAGATATCTTGAACTATAAAATTTGATTGATTTCCAATATAAAATAATAACACTAGAATTTATTTTAAAATTTAAAATTATATTTTTTAATAAAAACAATTAAAAAGAACAAAGAAATAAACTAAATTTATTATTTCAAATTTAATATATTTTTGTCATAAATTTTATTAAAAATATAAATTCAAAATAGTAATAACCAAAATATATATATATATAGATAGATAGATATATATAGTTAAAATAATTAGAATTCTCTTTACTTCAAAATAAAAATAATATCTAACACTTGTAAATCCCTATATCATCAACATCTGTCAAACCATATATCACTTGTCTTTTGTGCCACATATTTCATTCCCAATTTTGTGTCAAAATATACATTCTCATTTTCAAATATAAGAACATAATTTTTGCATTTGAAATATTAAATTTTTAGTTAACATTAACTTGAATTGTTTATTTAAATATTAAATTTTATACCTCTAAAATTACAGCAAAGGCCATCGTCAGTCTTTTATCTAAATACCCTTGGTTAGCTCTCAGTTTCATTACCGATCTTTGAGGTTGACGATCTAAAGGATCATGCAATAAAAGGCCAAGGATACAAAATATTCACCGAGTTTAACTAAGAAAAGATGTACAATAGAAATCTTTCATGTATTTGAATCGAAACAACAACCAACCATATGAGTCTTAAACAAATCCATACTGATGTAATATCTATTTGAGATGATTATGGAATAATTCTCCAATATCAATTCAGTAAAGGCCATCGTCAGTCTTTTATCTTGGTTAGCTCTCAGTTTCATTACCGATCTTTGAGGTTGACAATCTAAAGGATCATGCAATAAAAGGCCAAGGATAACTCTTCAGTTTAATCAATATGAAGTTTTACAGAATATTCACTGAGTTTAACCAAGAAAAGATGTACAATAGAAATCTTTCATGTATTTGAATCGAAACAACAACCAACCATACCACTCTTAAACAAATCCATACTGATGTAATATCTATTTGAGATGATTATGGAATAATTCTCCAATATCAATTATCTATTTAGATTATCCTGATTCTTGAAAATTAAATAAATATTTGTTTTGAGTTAAGTTAATAATTTCATTTTAATATTATATATATATATAGAGAAATTAGATATTTAATGAATATTTATATTATTTATTTGTGTCACATAGTTTATTATCAAATTTGGGGTCATTTTGAGACTTGATAAATGAAAACCTTCGCAGATTCACATAGAAATGATAGAACGGATAATGAATCACTAGACTTTGTAGCCGCTAAGAGAAATATTGTCTCTTTGTCTCAACATCAAGCTTTTCAATTTTCTTTACATTTACAAGCAAAAACAAACTAACAATTATTATGGAAGGTAAACATTTATTTTTTATTTTGTTTAAATTTTAAGATAATACTTTTGTGATTTTTGTTGAATTTATTTGAATGATATTTTTAATATAAAAAAATTCAATATTTTAAGTTTTTAATTTTTATAAAAATTAAATTATGAAAAAATTGTAATTTAAAATTATAATTGGTAATGTCCGCATGGGGTAGCTCAAGCGGCAGTGGCCGTGGAAATGAAGTCTCACCGAACCGGAAGTCTTGGGTTCAAATCTTGGGCTACCCTTTCCCCGTAGTGGGGTATGTAATGGACATGAAAATAGGAGAGTCCTACCAAAGCATACAAAAAAAAAAATTATAATTGGTAATAAAGTCAATAAAATTAATATAACATAAATTAAATTTATTATTTCAATTTTAAGTGATACTCGTCACTATAAATACTAAGTGAAAATGGCTAAAACATACATATTGAAAATACATTAAATATTCTCATATTCACAGATAGCCAAACTCTAGGTTTAGGTGCAGTGTAGAATTTTTATGTTTTAGTTTCCAATACAAAAAGGAATTAAAAAAAAGGGCATGAATATTTTAATGTAGGGAGTGAAAAATAATATTAATATTATTGAATAAGAATAATAACATTTGGTTTTTGATAATTGAGGATAAAATTATTAATAAAAATTAAAAATTAAAAATTAAAAAATCTATTTATTTTAACCATATTAATGATATTAGCACTAATATTGTTAATACAAAGTGTATTAATATTAATATTAATAAATAAAATTAGTAATATTGGCATTTTCATTATTTTAATCATTGTTCAAATGGGTGACCATAATTTATGACAAAAGTATGGTCAATCATGACCAAATATGTGAAACCATCACAAAACATATTGAGCCATGGGAAACTTATGTCAACTATGGAAATCATAGTCACCTTTGGTCAACCATATTTACCATAATCAACCTATGAAAATCATGGTCAACCCATGTTTAGCATGCCAAACAATGGTTAAAATGGTCAAACATGGTTAACCTAAGTCACCATGGTAAAATGTGGTCAACTTATTGGTTAACCATAACGTTCTATCGTTTTCAACCATGGCAAACAATGGTCAAGCCTCGTTGGATATGCTCAACCATGGTCAACCATTATGGTCATAAATGGTTAGCCATTTTGGTCATAATAAAGGGTTTATACTATTATAGTTTATAATAAAGGGTTTAATATTAAGGTTTATAATATTGGATTTAATATTAGAGTTTATAATGTAGTGTTTATAACATTGGTTTTAATATCAAGGCTTACGATATAGTGTTATAATATTCAAACATAATCAACCATAATGGTTAATAAAGGTCTCTATGGTCAACCATGATCAATAATGGTGAAACAAGATCAACGAACATTAACCAAGCTCATACAATATCAACATAATTAGAATGGTCAACGAATGTCTACCAAGGTCAATGTCCCATTGTTACATTACATTGCAATTTCCTTAAGGTCAACCATGATCAACCATGGTCAACTATGATGACTCATTATCAACCATGCTCAACAAATGACATACATGGTTGAACGTGGTCAACATGGTTAGTCATGGTCAACCATTATCAACTATTCTTTATAATATTAATCACTTGGGTATATAATATTAATAATCTCTTCAGTTTATTTCTTAGGGTTTATAATATTTGTTTTAATGGAGCTTATAATATTAGGTTTAATAAAGTTTATAATATTTTATTTATAATATTAAGTTCAATATTAGGATTTGTAATACAGGTTTTATAATATTTGGCCTTATAATATTCAAACATACTAGTCAAATAAATTCGACCATCGGGTTTATAATATTGGGGTTTTTAATACCATATTTATAATATTGTGTTTAATATTAGGGTTTGAAATGTTGGGTGCCTAATTGTTGCAGTGTGACAAGTATCGTCACAATGCCATGATAACTATCATAATCATTGTTACAATGATCTATTACATTGCAAATTATTATTAATAAAAATTAAAATTTGAAAATTCGATTCATTTTAACCATATTTAAAATATTAACATTAATATTCTTAATATAAAGTGTATTAATATTAATATTAATAAATAACATTAATAATATTTACATTTAAATTATTTTAATAAAATATGGTAAAATATTGCCAATACTATCAATCATTGTTACTCATAGTCAACCATGGTTGAATGTCGCATTGTGACAAGGATTGTCTCACCATGAAACTAAACCATGTTTATTTTAGTGTTTGTAATATTTATATTTGGGTTTACCAATGTTGGGTTTATGATATTAGTCCCTTGGGTTTAATATTATTCCCTTGGGTTCATAGTCCCTTAGGGTTTTAGTATTAATCCCTTGGGTTTATGTTTCCCTTGGGTTTATTATTTACTTGGCTTTATAATATCAATCATGGTCAACCATAACCAACCATGGTAAATTGTGGTCAATGATGGCCCAATCTCACATTATGACAAAAATTTTATCCACTTAGCGTTTACATACCTTGGGTTTATAATATTAGTTCCTTGAGTTTATAATTGTATTCACTTAGGTTCACAATCCCTTGGGTTTATTGCTCCTTTGGGTTTATAATATCAATTGCTTGGGTTTATTATTCCCCCATCAACCATGGTTTATTATGATGTCAACCTTGGTCAACCACACTCCAACATGGAATTTGATAAGGATTGTCTCAATATTACAGTCAATGATGGTCAATCATGTTTATTTTAGTGTTTATAATATTTATCTTAGGGTTTATATACGTTGGGTTTATAATATTAGTCCCTTCGTTTTAATATTATTCCCTTAGGTTCATAATCCCTTGGGGTTTTAGTATTAATCCCTTGGGTTTATTATTACTTTGGGTTTATAATATCAATCCCTTGGGTTTAATATTATTCCTTGGTTTCATAGTCGCTTGGGCTTTTAGTACTAATCCCTTGGGTTTATGTTTCCCTTGGGTTCATAATATCAATCCCTTGGGTTTATTATTAACTTGGCTTTATAATATCAATCATGGTCAACCATAGTCATCCATAACCAACCGTGGTCAAATGTCGTCAATGATGGTCTGACTCTCGCATTATGAGAAAAATTGTCTCCACTTATGGTTTATATACCTTGGGTTTATAATATTAGTCCCTTGGGTTTAATATTATTCCCTTAAGTTCATAATCCCTTGGGTTTTCAGTATTAATCCCTTGGGTTTATTGTTCCTTTAGGTTTATAATATCAATCGCTTAGGTTTAGTACTACTCGGTCAACCATGGTTAACCACGATCCAACATGGAATTGTGATAAGGATTGTCTCAATATTACAGTCAATGATGGTTAATCATGTTTATTTTACTATTTATAATATTTATCTTAGGGTTTATATACGTTGGGTTTATAATATTAGTCCCTTCGGTTTAATATTATTCCCTTAGGTTCATAATCCCTTGGGGTTTTAGTATTAATCCCTTGGGTTTATTATTACTTTGGGTTTATAATATCAATCCCTTGGGTTTATTATTCCCTTAGGTTTATAATATCAATCATGGTCAACCATTGTCAATCATAGCCAACCATGGTTGAATGTCACATTGTGACAAGGATTGTCTCACTATGAAAATAAACCATGTTTATTTTAGTGTTTGTAATATTTATATTTGGGTTACCAATGTTCAATTAATAATAATAGTCACTTGGGTTCATAGTCCCTTGGGCTTTAGGTATTAATCCCTTGGGTTTATGTTTCCCTTGGGTTCATAATATCAATCCCTTGGGTTTATTATTAAATTGGCTTTATAATATCAATCATGGTCAACCATAGTCATCCATAACCAACCATGGTCAACTGTCATCAATGATGTTCCAACTCTCGCATTATGACAAAAATTGTCTCCACTTATGGTTTATATACCTTGGGTTTATAATATTAGTCCCTTGGGTTTAATATTATTCTCTTAGGTTCATAATCCCTTGGGTTTTCATTATTAATCCCTTGGGTTTATTGTTCATTTGGGTTTATAATATCAATCGCTTGAGTTTATTACTCCTCGGTCAACCATGGTTTATTATGATGTTAACCATGGTCCAACATCGAATTGTGATAATAATTGTCTCAATATTACAGTCAATGATGGTCAATCATGTTTATTTTACTGTTTATAATATTTATCTTAGGGTTTATGTACATTGGGTTTATAATATTAGTCCCTTGGGTTTAATATTATCCCCTTGGGTTTATTATTACTTTGGGTTTATAATACCAATCCCTTGGGTTTATAATACCAATCCCTTAGGTTTATAATATCAATCATGATCAACCATTGTCAATCATAGCTAATCATGGTTGAATGTCACATTGTGACAAGGATTGTCTCACTATGAAAATAAACCATGTTTATCTAGTGTTTGAAATATTTATATTTGGGTTAACCAATGTTCAGTTTATAATATTAGTCCCTTGGGTTTAATATTATTCCCTTGGGTTCATAGTCCCTTCGGGTTTTAGTATTAATCCCTTGGGTTTATGTTTCCCTTAGGTTCATAATATCAATCCCTAGGGTTTATTATTAACTTGGGTTTATAATATCAATCATGGTCAACCATAACCAACCATGGTCAATGATGGTTCGATCTCATAATATGACAAAAATTGTCTCCACTTAGGGTTTATATACCTTGGGTTTATAATATTAGTCCCTCGGGTTTAATATTATTCCCTTTGGTTCATAATCCCTTGGGTTTTTAGTATTAATCTATTAGGTTTATTGTTCCTTTGGGTTTATAATATTAATCGCTTGGGTTTATTATTCCCATGTCAACCATAGTTTATTATGATGTCAACCATGGTCCAGTATGGAATTGTGATAAGTATTGTCTCAATATGACAATCAATGATGGTCAATCATGTAGGAATTTACAGGGTAAGTTCCTCAGACAGAACACCAAAAGGACACCGCTCACAACCAGATCGCAGATCAATACACCAGTATTTTGACGTGGTTAAAACCCTCAAAGAGGGAAACAGTCCACGGCCTGAGCCAACGCAGCCACTTCAGGCAATTTATTAATAAAAGAATGAAAATTTACATATGTTTCTCTCATGCACGGATTACCCTACAAATGACCCTCCATGCGCTTTAAATAGAATTCATGGACCAATCGGGTGTCAAGCCACGGATCAAGTGTCGGTAATACCGAGGAGAGAATGAACCGTCGGATCACTACATATTGTGACCGTCGGATTGTAAGTTACAAAATGTACAACGGTAAAGAAACACACTTTACCTAACTCTACACTAGACCAAGTTGTACTTAACTATTTCCTATGTGTCGGAATATCCTAACATCCCCCCTTAAGAACAACTTGGGATAGGATTGAAGGATTTACAAATATGACACAATAGGAGAAGGAAGGAGGCACTAGAGCCTATCCCCCCTTAGTGACAACTTCCTAAACTCCAACCATAAATCGAAGTTTAGTGAACTTCGCCTCTGTGAGAGCCTTTGTAAAGATGTCTGCCACTTGATCATCTGTTGAACAATATTGCACTTCAAGAACATGGTCATGAATGAGCTTTCTGATGAAGTGCATGTGCAGTTCAATGTGTTTGCTGCGTTGATGTTGGACTAGATCTTTGCATAGCTGAATGGCACTTTGATTATCACACCAAAGTGTAGTCGGATGCTGCTGCTGAAAGCCAAACTCTGACAGGATCTGACGAAGCCACAAGGCTTCCTTACTAGCTTCTACGGCACCACGATACTTTGCTTCTGCTGATGAAAGAGAAATGGCAGCTTGTTTCTTACAAGCCCATGTAATAGGTCCTGAACCAAGAGTGAACACACAACCGGCAGTAGACTTCCGATCATCAGGGTCACCAGCCCAATCGGAATCAGTGAAACCAACCAATAGAGGAGCTGCTTCGGCACTGTAATGAATCCCAAACTGAACTGTACCTCGAACATAACGAAGTATTCTTTTAGCTGCTTTCCAATGACTTTCATGGGGGTTTTGCATGAACCGAGCAACAAGGCCAACAGCAAAGGAAAGGTCAGGACGAGTATGGGTTAGATACAAAAGTTTTCCTACAAGTTGACGGTATAAGGTAGCATCAACTTCAGGAGAAGTACAAGTGACTGAGAGTTTGACTCCAGACTGAAAGGGAGAAGGGGCTGGCTTACAGTCTTCCATGTGAAAATGACGTAGAATATCACAAGCATACTTGGACTGGGAAAGGGAAATACCCTCCTTGGATTGCAAGACTTGAAGACCGAGAAAATAGTGTAAGTGTCCTAAGTCTGTCATTTCAAATTTCCTTTTAAGGCTAGACTTCACATGGTTTATAAGGTTGGGATCACTACCAGTAAGGATAAGATCATCAACATAAAGAACAAGGATGATAAGAGAGTTGCCCACTTTCTTGGTGTAGACAGTATTGTCAGAATGACACCTAGAAAAGCCAGATTCTAAAAGAAAGCTATCCATTTTGGCATACTAAGCCCGAGGAGCTTGCTTGAGACCATAAAGGGATTTCTTAAGTCGACAAACAAGGCTGGAGTCTGTTTGTATGAAGCCAATGGGTTGTTCCATATAGATTTCTTCATGCAAGTCCCCATGCAAGAAGGCAGATTTAACATCCATCTGATGGACATCCCATTTGAAAGAGGCAGCAAGGGAAAGAACAAGGCGGATAGAGTTCATTTTGGCAACAGGGGAGAAGGTTTTAGTGTAGTTAATGCCTTCAACCTGTGAAAAGCCCTTAGCAACAAGACGAGCTTTATGTTTATCAACTTTCCCATCTGGTCCATACTTGGTTCCGTAAACCCATTTGCATCTAACAAGTTTTCGTCCCTTTGGTAGAGGAACAAGATCCCATGTATCATTTGCCAATAATGAATGATATTCTTCATTCATAGCTGCTTCCCAATCTGGATGGCCTGAAGCTTCTGCAAAGGTGTCAGGATCATAATTTACTGGAGCTTGAGCCAGTAAAGAAGAGGCTCTCTCGAACTGAGAACGTGTGCGTCGCTGATCTATAGGATCACCGGCAAGATCACCTGCTGCATCTCGAGTAGCACGAACCCATTTTGGAAGCTCAGGAGCTGAAGGAGGATCCTGAGATGGTGGGGGGAGGATTTTCATCCTCACTTTCATCATCTGAAGAAGAAATGTTTTCAAAAGTAGAAGAGATAGAGAGAGGTGGCACAATTGCCGGACTAGGCTCGCAGGCCGATATATTTTCATCATATTTTACATCTCTTCTAATGATAACATTTTTGGACTTAAATGGAATAAGTCTATAACCTTTTACATCTTCAGAATATCCAACAAAAGTACATTTTTCACTCTTAGGTTCTAAAGCTTTATGCTTTTCATCTGGAATATGGGCCCACGCTTCACTTCCAAAAACACAAAAGTGACTTACATCTGGTTTGATTGAGCTCCATGCTTCTTCTGGAGTGATATTCTTTAAAGCCTTAGTAGGAGTGCGATTTATTATGTAATTTGCACAATTAATTGCTTCTGCCCAAAAACTAAGACCAAGTCCTTTAGATTGTAGCATACAATTAGCCATTTCCTTTAAGGTGCGATTCTTCCTTTCAACTACACCATTTTGTTGTGGAGTATATGAAACAGTATGTTGCATTTGAATTCCATTCTCAGTGCAATAGTTGATGAATGTATTTTTAACATATTCTCCGCCATTATCAGATCTTAACTTAAGAATTTGATGTCCAGATTGTTTTTCAACAAAGGCCTTGAAGGCCAAAAAAGTGTTAAATACTTCACTCTTGAGTTTTAAGAAGTATACCCAAGTGCGTCTAGAGAAATCATCAATGAAAGTTAAGAAATACTTGCAGCCAGAGAATGACACAACTGGAAGTGGACCACATAAATCACTATGCACAAGCTGTAAAGGGGTTGAGGCGTGCCAAGAGGCATGTTTTTCAAAACTATCCTGATGATGTTTTCCGAGTACACATCCGGAACAAACACCATCTCTGCAAGATACCATAGGAAGACCTGTCACCATATTTTCTTTACATAGATGCTGAAGGGAGCGATAGTTTAAGTGATCAAATCGCTCATGCCAAAGTTTGCTCACTTCATCGTTATGAGCAACAAATACTGAGGGAAGATTTGATGACCCAAAGTTGTGAAACTTATACAACCTTGTAGAATCATCAGCAATGCCAGTAGCCAAAATCTGTTTAGGATCTCTTAAGTCCTTGATTATAACATCATGAGGTGAAAATTCAAAAATTTTACCTTCACCTGAATGAGTTATCTGATATACAGATAGAAGGTTGCAGGATAAGGTTGGAACACATAATACATCATTAAACTGACCATTGTCTAGATGAACAGTTCCAGTTCCTACAACATTAAGAGATCTATCATCACCAACATATATATTTTTGGTGTTACAATCATTTAAAGAAGAAAACATGGATTTGTTTTTGGCCATGTGATAAGAAGCTCCAGAATCAATGAGCCACTCATGAGAATGAGAAGAAGAAGATACATTTAATGCATAGCCAGACCGAGATGCTTGACAACCACATGCAGAAAGTACCATTCCTGAAGATGAAGTTGAAGTTGAAGATTGCCCCAAATGGATGTTATGCTTCTTCATTGCTGCTTCCAAGGCTTCCATCTTCTTAAAGAATTTTGATTCTAAGTGGCCATCTCGATTACAAAAATTGCAATGTCTATCAGTCTTCTTCCCTTTGTTTTTATTTGTCTTATCATTTTGTTGAAATGATTTTTCATTTTGGGGCTGAAATTGTTTAGGACCATTCTTTTTAGGATATGACTTCTTAGGATTCTTTGAATTTGGTTGCTGCTGGGCGGCTAATGCTTTCTTGGAAGAGTTTCCAAGATTAAGAAGACTAAGGTGTAAGATTTTTTCTTGTTCTCTTATTAAAGAATCACAAAAAGAGTCAAAGGAAGGTGGCTTGTAGTCTATTCCTTGAGAAATGAAGGCTTCTCTTGTAGAATGGAAGGTGGAAACAAACACAGAGTAGGCTGGTCCCAACTTTGTAAGAATGGAATAGATAAGGTTACTATCTTCTTTCTTAACTTTAACACCTTCCAAAAGATATCTAAGGGTCTTGAACTTGGACAAGAAATCTTTAATGCAAGAAAAATTATTAGGGTCCAATGTAAGCAACTCATTTTCAAGTTGATGGGCTCTAATTTCATTTTTAATCCCAAAAACTTTATTGATTTGTTTCATGGCTTCATCAGGAGTATTAATTTCTGCAATATGGAATCTAAGATCTGGAGAAATAGACATCCCTATCAATCCACGTGCTTGATCTTGCCTATTTTCCCATTTAGCAGTCTTATCTTCATCCTTCAGTTTCTTTTCTTGGCCTGAGGCTATTCTGTAGAGACCTTTACTTCTAAGTAAATCCTCAATGTAAGCCAACCATTGGAAGTAGTTGGTGCTGTCAAGGGTAACTTGGTATTGACTTTCCATTTTAATGGAAAATGAAGCTAAAGATGCTGAAAATAAGTGTTCCAATGGATAGATCTCGAAAAATTAGGCTAGTTTAAAAAAAACGGCTCTGAAAACGGCTTCCGGATGAAGAAGTTATGGCTTTTTGAAAAAAAGTTGTTGAAGTTGCCGACGAAGTGAGGGAATGTGCGGAAATGAAAAAGTTCACCCCCACAAAATGGAGACTTGAACCCAAGATCTCTACTCTCTTAAAATAGATTTGAACCAATTGATCTATACAAAAAATTTGAGAGAGAGAGAGAGAGAGAGGGGGGTGCTTTGGGTTGCGTGCTTGCTTTGAGAAAGCTTTTTTTCCCTACAAAACAAAAAACACAAAACCCAACACGGACATGCAAAGAAAACGAACCTTATGGCTCGAAGTTAGCTTTAGCCGAAAAACTAAATATTTTCAAAAGTGAACCTTGTGGCTCAAAGTTAGCTTTGGCCGGAAACTAAATATTTTCCTCAATGTTTCTGATTTTCCGAGATCACCCTAAGGCGCAGGGAAAAGAGCATACGCATGAGAAAAATCCTTCATTTCTGTTTCTGATTTGCCCAGATCGCACAGAGTCGCAGGGCAAAGAGCATACGCAGAAATGAAAGGTATAGATCCGGTAATAAGAAAAAGCTAAATAAACCGAAACCAAAATAAACAGAGAGAAAACAACAGTAAACTGCAAATAAGCATTGTATACCTCCAGATCTTAAAAATGACGCAGCTAGGGCTACCGGAAACCTTTTCGCGTGAAACGAAAGGGGTTCCTCACTGGAACAGATGCTCCCAACACAACAGAGTAGTCCTCTCGGCCCGAAAGCAGTCAGAAATAACAGATCTAGGAAACGGCAGTCGGATGCAGTTCTACCGGCTTCAGATTTGGATCACCAACGGACGCGGCCCTCAAATAGCTCTGATACCATGTAGGAATTTACAGGGTAACTTCCTCAGACAGAACACCAAAAGGACACCGCTCACAACCAGATCGCAGATCAATACACCAGTATTTTGACGTGGTTAAAACCCTCAAAGAGGGAAACAGTCCACGGCCTGAGCCAACGCGACCACTTCAGGCAATTTATTAATAAAAGAATGAAAATTTACATATGTTTCTCTCATGCACGGATTACCCTACAAATGACCCTCCATGCGCTTTAAATAGAATTCATGGACCAATCGGGTGTCAAGCCACGGATCAAGTGTCGGTAATACCGAGGAGAGAATGAACCGTCGGATCACTACATATCGTGACCGTCGGATCGTAAGTTACAAAATGTACAACGGTAAAGAAACACACTTTATCTAACTCTATACCTAACTCTACACTAGACCAAGTTGTACTTAACTATTTCCTATGTGTCGGAATATCCTAACAAATCATGTTTATTTTAGTGTTTATAATATTTATCTTAGAGTTTATATACGTTGGGTTTATAATATTAGTCCCTTGGGTTATTATTATTCCCTTGGGTTCATAATCCCTTGGGGTTTTAGTATTAATCTCTTGGGTTTATTATTCCTTTGGATTTATAATATCAATCCCTTGATTTTATTATTCCCTTAGGTTTATAATATCAATCATGGTTAACCATTGTCAATCATAGCCAACCATGGTCAACCATGGTTGAATGTCTCATTGTGACAAGGATTGTCTCACCATGAAAAAAGCCATGTTTATTTTAGTGTTTATAATATTTATATTAGGGTTTACCAATGTTGGGTTTATAATATTAGTCCCTTGGGTTTAATATTATTCCCTTGGGTTCATAATCCCTTGGAGTTTTAGTATTAATCCCTTGGGTTTATGTTTCCCTTGGGTTCATAATATCAATCCATTGGTTTTATTATTAACTTGGGTTTATAATATCAATCATGGTCAACCATGGTCAACCATAACCAACCATGGTCAACTATGGTCAATCATGGTCCGATCTCGCATTATGACAAAATTTGTCTCCATATAAAAATCATTCACAATCATGGACAATCATGGTCAACCATGTTTTATAGAATCAAACATGGTCGACCATTGTCAATTGTGGTCAAACATGTTTGAACGTTGTATTGTGACAAAAATTGTCTCGATATGAAAATCAACCATGATCAACCATGGTCCAACGTCGCATTGTGACAAAGATTGTCTCGATATGAAAATTAACCATGGTCCAACATGGCATTATGATAAGGATTG
The DNA here is from genome assembly GCA_031772625.1 of Pinus tabuliformis. Lineage (NCBI taxonomy): Eukaryota > Viridiplantae > Streptophyta > Pinopsida > Pinales > Pinaceae > Pinus > Pinus tabuliformis. The sequence goes on along the minus strand of CM062816.1, from coordinate 943,489,649 downwards.
TCTCAATATGAAAATCAACCATGGTCAATCATGTTTACTTTAGTGTTTATAAAATTTATCTTAGGGTTTATATACGTTGGGTTTATAATATTAGTCCCTTGGGTTTAATCTTATTCCCTTGGGTTCATAATCCCTTGGGGTTTTAGTATTAATCCCTTGGGTTTATAATATCAATCCATTAGGTTTATAATATTAATCGTGGTAAATCATAGTCAATCATAGCCAATTATGTTCAACCATGGTCAAACCATATGGATATGGAAATCGAACATGGTCAACCATGGTCCAACGTTGCGTTCTGACAAAGATTGTCTTGATATGAAAATCAATCATGGTCAACCATAGTTAGCCATGGTCCAACATTGCATTCTGACAACGATTGTCTCTATATGGAAATAAAAAATGGTCAACCATGTTTATTTGGGGTTTATAATATTCATGTTAGGGTTTATATACCTTGGGTTTATATTTTTTATACCTTAGGATTATTATTCCCTTGGGTTTATAATATCAATCCCTTGGGTTTATTGATGCAAGCGTTCATATTCCTAGGGTTTAATATTATTCATCAATGGTCAACCATATTCAACCATGGTCCAATGTCGCATTGTGACAAGGATTGTCTCAAGATGAACATCAATCATGCTCAACCATGTTTATTTTAGTATTTTTAATATTTATCTTAGGGTTTTATGCCTTGATTTTATAATACTAGTCCCTTGGGTTTAATATTATGCCCTTAGATTCATAATCCCTTAGGGTTTTAGTATTAATCCCTTAGGTTTATTGTTCCTTTAGGTTTATAATATCAATCAGTTGGGTTTATTATTCCCCGGTCAACCATGGTTTATTATGATGTCAACCATGGTCAGCCATGGTTCAACATGGGATTGTGGTAAGGATTGTCTCAATATGAAAATCAACGATGCTCAATCATGTTTATTTTAGTGTCTATAATACTTATCTTAGGGTTTTATATATGTTGGGTTTATAATATTACTCCCTTGGGTTTAATATTGTTCCCTTGGGGTTTTAGTATTAATCCCTTGGGTTTATAATATCAATCCATTAGGTTTATAATATTAATCATTTTCAACCATGGTCAATCATAACCAACCATGTTCAACCATGGTCAAACAAGGTTGGATATGGAAATCAAGCATGGTCAACCATGGTCTAACATTGCATCCCACAAAGATTGTCTCGATATGAAAATCAATCATGGTCAACAATGGTTGACCATGGTCCAACATTGCATTGTGACAAGGATTGTCTCTATATGGAAATCAACCATAGTCAACCATGGTCAACCATGTTTATTTTAGGGTTTATAATATTGATGTTAGGGTTTATATACCTTGGGTTTATAATTGTTATCCCTTAGGTTTATTATTCCCTTGGGTTTATAATATAAATCCCTTGGGTTTATTGATCTAATGGTTCATATTCCTAGGGTTTAATATTATTCAACAATGGTTAACCATAATCAACCATGGTCCAATGTCGTATTGTGACAAGGATTGTCTCAATATGAAAATCAACTGTGGGCAACCATATTTATTTATCTTAGAGTTTTTATACCTTGGGTTTATAATATTAGTCCCTTGGGTTTAATATTATTCCCTTGGATTCATAATGCCTTGGGTTTTTACTACTAATCCCTTGGGTTTATTATTTCTTTCAGTTTATAATATCAATCCCTTGGGTTTATTATTCACTTAGGTTTATAATATCAATCATGGTGAACGATTGTCAACCATGGTCGATCATGGGGTTTTAGTATTTTAGTATTAATCCCTTAGGTTTATTTTTCCCTTGAGCTCATAATATCATTCCCTTGGGATTATTATTAACTTGGGTTTATAATATCAATCATGGTCAACCATGGTCAAACATAACCAACCATGATGGGACGTTGCATTGTGAAAAAAATTGTCTCCATATAAAAATCATGGACAATCATTGTCAACCATGGCCACCCATAGTTGATCAGGGTCAAGCATGTTTTAGAGAATCAAACATAGTCAATCATGGTCAATCTTAGATTTTTGTATTAATCCCAATGGTTTGTTATTCCTTTGGGTCAAACATATTGAATCATAGTCAACCATGCTCAAATGTCGCTTTGTGACAAAGATTGTCTCAATGTGAAAATCAACCATAGCCAACCATGCTCAACCATGGTCCATCGTCACAATGTGACAAAGAATTAATTATTATTATTAATTATTAATTATTATTACGTAAATATGAATTAATTGTTATTATTTTTATTTAATTAATTAATATTCATATTGTTATTATTTAATAATATTTAATTAAAAAATATTATTATTGTTTAACAATAATTAACTTTTTAACTATTATTTATTTATTTTTATTAGTAAATTATTATTATTATTTTTATTTTTATTATAATTTACAAAATAAAATAAAATATTTATATTTTTTCTAAAAACAATATTAAAATTTAATATTTTTTAATAAAATAAGTAATTATTTACTTACATTTTATTAAAAATGAATAATAAATTATTATTATTATTATTTTTTTTATTATACATTTGCAATGATTTGTGTCATAGACATAAATGAAACTTTATAAGTATATGAGTCACATTTACTAAAATAATTATTGTTATGAAAATTATTATTATTAATTAATATTACTAATATTATTATAAGTTATTATTATTATTATTATTATAATATAATATAATATAATATAATATGATAATAATAATAATTATTATTAATATAATAACTATTATATTATTATTATAATAATTATATAATATTAATATAATAATCATAAATATATAAGAATATGATTGTTTTTTTTTTCTTAAATGGGAGGGGCTAGTTCCCTTTAGAAGCGATATGGGCCCTCTTTTATTACATAGATATGGTACATACGCGTGTCAGCAAGGCTAACAGCCGTCAACATTGAAACTATAACTGTCGTCATCGGGGTCGCAATCGATCACCATACGCTGCAACTCGCGCAGCTTCCACAGGAATTGAACCCGGCAGGGGGGCGTGCAAACCAACCCGCCCGACCGGTGCATCATGCACTTTGCGTGCAAGAATATGATTGTTATTATTTATATAGTTGGTCTTTAAAAAAATGCACATAATAATTATGGTTGGTTTTTAAAAAAATACACATAATAATTATTAACGTGGTTAATATAATTTATCCATATATAACTTACATTAATTACATTGGTAAATATAATTATGCTAATTAAATATTATGCCTTACCATTTTTATTAACAACTCTATATTATGTGTAATAAATAAACAAAAGTAACCACACAATTTCCACCATTTCGCCGTGTCCGTTCATATATCATATGTGTGGGAGGGAAGCGATTTAAGAATTTTTATTTTTAATACCACGTGGGGAATCGGTAACGAAGCGATTTAAGATTCTTAGTCATTGAGATCAATGAAAGACTTCAGACAACTGTTAGGGCCCACCTTTTTTGGCAATCTCGATTCCCTATAACTAGGATAATAAATCAACGTAACATTTCTAATATCCAGGAGGGTTTTGATGGATTAAATATTAATGACTTGTCATGGGAACACTAAATTTTGTTGAAATTATTAACATTTTTCCCTATATTTTCAGACCTGGACATTAAGCCCAGACTTCCTCGTCAATGCGTTTACAAACAATGCTTGATGGAACAATGATTGCTTGGGTGTTACATTAATGAAACCGTTCATATTATTGCTTTCATGGTTGTGTTTATGCGGAAGGGTGGTTTCATGTTTTTAACCCATAACACAAATTTTAGAAGTAAAACATTCTAAATTAAAAACTACAAATCTATAATAAAAACCACAACCTACTTCTTCGAAAAATAAAAATAAAAATAAAAAATTTAATATTAAATAAATTTTAATATTAAATATTAAATATATCTTAATATTAATAAAACTTAATATTAAATATAATAATAAAGAATAATTCAAAATATTAAAATAAAACATCATAACATTACAATTTTGTTATACAATTTAAAACCACTTATTATCAGTGTCTATAATAAAGATAAAAGTATATTGAAAGTCCTTAATATATTGAAAGTCTTTTCAGGAAAATGGATAATACTATAATTGGATTTAATATCAAAAGCAGAAAGCTTCTCCCCCGGATATAGGATATGTAAAATAGTGCTATTTATTATTGTTCACAGTATTCTCTCTATTTATAAATCTGATGTGTTGAATCCAGATTTAACTTTCCAATCTAGGATTGCAGACCTAAGTGAATGATTTGGAAGGAGGCACTTGTGGCTCAAGGGCAGATTTGTCATGGGGGATGTATTCTTGTTCTTAAGCCAAGCCTTGATGATACTATGCTCATATGTGAAACCATCAGCCGCAAAATGGGGGTCGTCCATGACTTCCTGCATACAATAAGGCCAACATGTCCACATACGTCCATTATTAGAAATCGGGCACTTTTCACACTCAGATTCAGATGTATATGAGTATGTGCAATGCATCTGGTTTATGATTAATAGATTTTATTTTACTACAAGATCAATGTTATTTTTTTACAACCTCTCTCGCCGAAGTTCTTGATGTAGCAAAAAATATAAATATCACTCGACTTTAGAAACCATAAGATGCAAATAACAAGCGTGTAAGTGATGATGAATTAAATTTCGAAGTTGTGATCTGAAAAAGTGGAAACAGCAATTTGGGAGTATGCTCTTGGGCACAAGGGACAAAATTAGTAGTGTGAAATTCACTCACAAGTACTCTAGAAATTGAAACATGGTGAAGTTGTAGAACCAGAACAGAACTTCATTTGGGCCTGTGTCAAGCGAAGGATGCATTTTATGTGACTGTTAATTTTGAGAATATTTCAGAATCTCATGACCGAGAAAGTCAAATGCTTGACTTTTTTAATTATTAGATTTCAAAATATTCTCATAATCTGCAATAAAAATAAGTTTATCACAAGTAAACAATTGTGAAACCTTGCCATATAGAGTTCAAAGAATATGGAGGGCCTAATAGAGACTCTTAGACTGATAGCATTACAAAACTTGTCTTAAACACCTGGTACTAGCAATACATGAGAAGATTTGCACAAGACAATTAAACAAATTCAAGTATTACATAAGTCATTTAGGGAGATGCACACATACAAGTGCAGCAGATTCTAGGGTTATGACATATACATGCGTAAGGTACAGAGCTTCTAGTCCTAAGATTGTAAAAATGTCTATTTTGGACTATGTCAATTTGAGCTACAAGCTGGTTATTGTACTGCTTAAATGAGTTATGCAAGCACTAGTCCAGGACACTAAGGTTCTGTACTTAAATGAACACATCCTCTAATGGAGATGAATGACACTTCAACTTAGATTATAATAGTCATCGATATTTTCTTTTAAATGAAGGCCGGGTGAGAAAAACTAACCTGAAGTATAGGACATAGAAAGTGATTTGGGGGCATAACATCAATTTCCTCTTTGACATGTCTGGTTTGAGCAACAGCAAGGGCTTTGAATCTCTCAAGTTTTGACTCTGTCCCGCCTGTAAGATCCAAAATAATGTCAGACGAAATGCTTCAAATTAATTTCCTGTAAAGAGATAACTGGAAAGCGGTTCTTGATTTGAAAGCTAGTCAGATTCATTTTGATTCAACAACACATGGAAGGAAACTAGAACCTACTAATTAAGATTAACAATGCAAGAAAAATTGAATGCAGCTTTCGATATAGTTTTTACAGGAACAAAAATAGAATCTATGAACATATTTTTGGAGTTTAGAGAAAGATAGTTGCTCTAGACGAACCTGTCCTTGGAAAGCTGGAGTTGTTTGTATCTGAAAAGCCACTGGAATGATGACTGGAATCCTCTGGATTGCCAATTTTGGACTCTGTACATGTAGCTTTCCGGACCGAAATAGACTTCTTTTTTGATATTGTATATACAGTACAAAAATTAGGGGCATTTTTGGCAACAGTTGCCGGTACGTCAAAGCCCTTGAATATCCTGGAGAAAAACAAGTTTGAAGGACTATACAGATATGAGCTAAGCACATGCAATAGATAAGTAATTGCTTCAGAGGAGGTAGACATTAAAGCTCATAAATGTACCCACAGAGAGCCTCAAAATATGAACCTCATAGGAAATCATAAGTAAGAAAAATAAAAAATCCTTCCCTGAACTTGTTATCCATCCTTCTTCATATCGGATAGAAGAAGCTACATTTGCGATATGACTGGAAAATTCCAATCACCAAAGTTGCTCAAAGTTCTCTTGAAATTTCCTTACAAGTTTATATTTTTATGGAATCACAACTATATACCTAAAGCTCAATTTTAAATGAGATTTCTCATCCAATGACAAAGGTGGCAGCTATATGGGTTTCTATACTTACAGAACTGTTTTATAAGCATCATAATTTTTTGCCCAATCACTGTTACAGTGAGTGCATGAACCTTTGGATTGTGTCGGCTTCTTGTAAAACTCATTATTTTTATTATTAACTGCGGATCTGCATTGGAATCCCTGCAACTTGCTTTGAAATGAAATGGACTCCCTTTCCAGATAAATTTTCTTGATATGATTTAGATAGGTCTTTCTTTATGTGATAATGGAAAATTTCATGCAAATGACTTGGTTACAAGGCAGGTGCTGATGACACACCCATGAAAAAAGCGAAGCACATGGAATGAGCAAACGAAGATATTTCAGATATCCCAAGGCATTTCCCCGGTTGTTGCTTGAGGTATTGAATCTTTATAGGTCAGATTGAAACAAAATATGCTTATTCCCATCTTGACAATTAATCACCATTTATGTTTCAAAAGAATGTAGTTTCTTCGAAGGCTTATGAATGTTTTTAAAAGAGGAATGTCGATATCATGATTTTATTTTATTTTTTAATGTTATACCATGCAAATAATCTAACTATCAAGTTATAGACTTTGGAAAATGGAAAAGTATTTCTCTAAAATATTATAAAGTTAAAAGGAAAATGTAAAAACCTTTATAAAAATGACCTTTATAACCTTTGTTGAATGGAAAAATATCTTTCTTTTAATATTAGATTTTAGATTATTATTTTTAATGTATATTTTATATAATTTAATTGTTTAAATTTTTAAAGGTTTATTTGTCGGGAATTTCTGGTTATTCTAAACAAAATACAGTGGAAAAATCTTCTGTTTCCACTGTTGGGAATTTTCTGATAAATTCCGAAACAAAGAAATATGAACAGAGAGTAATACTCTGTTTTCGGGATTTCTGATAATTCAAAAACACAAGAACAGAGCATAAAATAATACTCTACTTTGCCTCAGGATCAAAAACTGATCAAAATAATACTCTGTTTTAATATAGCGAAAACAGAAAAAAAAAAAAATCGCTTTGCTGTAACTGGTGTTGCAGCAACGCAATTTTTTTTCCAGTTGTTGTAACTGGTGTTGCAGCAACGTAAATTTTTGGTGTTGCAGCAACGTAACCTTTTGACGTCAAGTATTTTTTGAGTTACGGTGTAACAGCAACAGAGATTTTTGATGTCAAGTATTTTTCGACTTACGGTGTAACAGCAACGCACAAAAAGGAACTTCTATTTATAAACAGTAAATCAACTGATACAAATTTGTCTTCCTCTCACACAGAGAGATTTCTCAACAACTGTTACAAAACATCTTCCTCTTAACAGAGAGATTCACCAATCTATGCTAAAAAGCATCTTCCTCTCAACAGAGGGATTCACCGATCTATGCTGAAGAGCATCTTCCTCTTGACAGAAGGATTCACCAAACTATGCTGAAAAGCATCTTCCTCTTGACAGAGGGATTACATCAGGAACGCTTCAGTTCCACACAAATAGCATCCTCCTTCTAACAGAGGGATTCACCAACATGCCTTCTTCAGAGGCACTTCAATCTGTGTCTGCATTCATTTAGCACATACGCGCTGCAGCGTATTGCCCTGCAAAACTTCACGCTGTTGCGTGCTCCCCTTTGCTCTCTATCTCTCTGTTTTCTACACTGCTGTGTCTACACATATATAGTGCAGGAAGCGGTCATAACTTATCCATCAACCGCCTCAACTCTCTGACAGAGTCTCTGCTGCACATAATGAACAAATCTGATCTTTTGATGTATTTCTTGAGTCGGTTGTGTTGAAACTGAAGACTGATAAATGCTGCGGCTGGCTCGAGGCTGGTACTTTCCTTTTCGGCCATGCTTCTTCTTTAACGTTGTAGGTGAGCAGTTATTGCGCAGAGCCCAGATCTGATCTTCCTCCTCCTTTGGGAATACAAACAGGTAAAGGGCGAAAAGACACTTATGGCGGTGGCGTGAATAAGCCGAAACAAATAATACCCGTTGGAATAAAGACAGATGGACTGCTGGGATTGTTTGCAGGTGAAAGTGCGATTTCTTTTCAACTGTTGCTGCAGTTGAAATTACATTCCAACACTCCCCTTTAATTTCAACTGTTGGGTTATCAGTCATACCCAGACACTTCATCAAAAATTCGAAATTTTTCTGATCCAATGGTTTGGTCAGAATATCAGTGACCTGCTCCTTCTCTGCTCTTATGACAGATTTAATTCCATATATCTCCCCTATAGGAAGATTCATATGATAGAGTTCTTCCAGGGTCATCATCAAATCTTCAATCTCTTCCTCTGTCATATTGACAAGGGTTTTGGCAGTGAAGCCCATCTCAGCCATCTTGGCAAGAGTTACATATCGAACTCCATATTCTTTAAATAGATCTTCAAGGAACTTCAATTCCTTTCTCCCATTCATGGGTTCTGTCCATTTCCTATCTTGAACTCCATCTTCTAGATAAACAGGATCATCAACATGACTAGATAAAGCAAACAAAGAATTTGTACCTTCATTTGTTGCTTCTTGTGGTGTGCTTGGAGAAGCACATTCATTTCTCCTCAAGGGTGCGACTTGCTGCCCTTGTGTTGGCGCCGCTATTTGGGGATGTACTTCAGCCATCTCCTCATCACCTTCATCACGAGACAAACAGTTTTTATCATTCACTGTTTTCTCTAAGCTTTTATCACAAGCTTCCTCCTCAATGAACTGAGATTTTACTGTCTTCACTTTCTCCATGCCTTGATAGGCTGTCTTGAGAGTTTTCCATGCTTCTCTGGACGTCTAAGTTGCTGCTATCCTTGGAAACACACTCTCATCCACTGTTCGATACAAGAAGTAGAGGGCCTTAGCATCCTCCTTCTTATAGTTCTTCAACAGCTCTTTCTCTGCCTGAGTTAAGCTATTAAGCTCATCATCATTTGCTGGTTTTTCAAAACCATCTTCAACAAATTCCCATAAATCTTCTGAGAAAAGAAAAGCTCTCATAACTATTGCCCAATAGTCATAGTTTTTCCCATTAAACTGTGGGAGCTGAGGATTAAAAGTACCTACGCTAGTGCTTGTGCTAGCCATTCCTTGCATTCTCAGCTATGCTTCAAATTCTTGACTGTGTATTAAAAATCACTGACTGTCTTCAACAACAACACAAAAATTCTTGAGAAATACCTGGATCCTTTTGTTGAGTCTTCACTCTGCTGGAGAAGCTGCTGCAGCAATAAATCCTTCCTTCAACTTCTTTGATGTCTTCAAAGAGCCTGGACAAGCTCTGTCACCATCAAAGAGCCTGGACCAGCTCTGATACCATGTCGGGAATTTCTGGTTATTCCAAACAAAATACAGTGGAAAAATCCTCTGTTTCCACTGTTGGGAATTTTCTGATAAATTCCGAAACAAAGAAATATGAACAGAGAGTAATACTCTATTTTCGGGATTTCTGATAATTCAAAAACACAAGAACAGAGCATAAAATAATACTCTACTTTGCCTCAGGATCAAAAACTGATCAAAATAATACTCTGTTTTAATATAGCGAAAACAGAAAAAAAATCGCTTTGCTGTAACTAGTGTTGCAGCAACGCAGTTTTTTTTCAGTTGCTGTAACTGGTGTTGCAGCAACGTAGCCTTTTGACGTCAAGTATTTTTTTAGTTACGGTGTAACAGCAACGGAGATTTTTGACGTCAAGTATTTTTCGACTTACGGTGTAACAGCAACGCACAAAAAGGAACTTCTATTTATAAACAGTAAATCAACTGATACAAATTTGTCTTCCTCTCACACAGAGAGATTTCTCAACTGCTGTTATAAAACATCTTCCTCTTAACAGAGGGATTCACCAATCTATGCTAAAGAGCATCTTCCTCTCAACAAAGGGATTCACTGATCTGTGCTAAAGAGCATCTTCCTCTTGATAGAGGGATTCACCAAACTATGTTGAAAAGCATCTTCCTCTTGACAGAGGGATTACATCAGGAATGCTTCAGTTCCACACAAATAGCATCCTCCTTCTAACAGAGGGATTCACCAACATGCCTTCTTCAGAGGCACTTCAATCTGTGTCTGCATTCATTTAGCACATACGCGCTGCAGCGTATTGCCCTGCAAAACTTCACGCTGTTGCGTTCTCCCCTTTGCTCTCTATCTCTATGTTTTCTACACTGCTGTGTCGACACATATATAGTACAGGAAGCGATCATAACTTATCCATCAACCGCCTCAACTCTCTGATAGAGTCTCTGCTGCACATAATGAGCAAATCTGATCTTTTGCTATATTTCTTGAGTCGGTTGTGCTGAAACCCAAGACTGATAAATGTTGCGGCTGGCTCGAGGCTGGTACTTTCCTTCTCGGCCATGCTTCTTCTTTAATGTTGTAGGTGAGCAGTTATTGCGCAGAGCCCAGATCTGATCTTCCTCCTCCTTTGGGAATACAAACAGGTAAAGGGCGAAAAGACACTTATGGCGGTGGCGTGAATAAGCCGAAACAAATAATACCCGTTGGAATAAAGACAGATGGACTGCTGGGATTGTTTGCAGGTGAAAGTGCGATTTCTTTTCAACTGTTGCTGCAGTTGAAATTACATTCCAACATTATTGGAAAAAAAAAATTAAATTAAATAGATTGTCCATTCTTAATATAAATAATAAAAAATAATATAAGAAAGAAATAAAGAAAAATATTTTAACGTGTATGCAGCTAAAGATATCCTATGTGACAGATTGCTTCTTCATCTGCTTGATGTATTCAACACTTTTTCTATGAAGCCTCACAATAAATGCTCTCAACTTCTCAACAAACCCCTCACTAAATAGATTATCCCAAGAGCTAGCTGCCAGCATATCTGCATAACTTTCCATGTTGTCTTTGAAAGCCTCACATTCTAAAATGAAATGTTTTTCTGTTTCGACTTTTCTGGAAGAACAAAAAATGCATACTCTTTCGTCCCACACTTTTTTTGGCCTTTTCCAGTGCCCTGTTTCACAACGGAGTTGATGAGAATTCGTCCTTAATTGAGAAATAAGAATATCTTTCCAAGAGATATTAGCCTCTATGTATGCTTTTGGTTGATGACTATGAGTGGGATTAAACACTTCAATATAGTACTTTTTCTTTCTTCCTAGCTCCTTATCCCAGGTACGCTTGTGGAACTTATCCATAACAAAGCTTTTATCCCTTTGTTGTTTATGGGAAACGTGTTCAAGAAAGTGCCCCATTTACTAAACCATTTGTTATTTTGTTGCATCCAAGTCTTTTTTCTATTACCCAATATGTCATAAGACAACCTTAGGCCATCTACCCTCTTCCATTTGCTTAATTTCTTTTAAATTCCTTATGACTCACAGCATAGCAATTGATTCAATAGGAGCAGTTCCTGTTTCACTTAACACGATAGCATCAGGAACTGCACTTTTAATCTTGAATTTGTTTGTAATCAAACGCTTCTAAATTTTCTCAATTTGTTTCCACTGCATGTTGGATGTACTGCTGGCCCATAGTTCACAACTGTAGAGAATCACCAGAATCACTAGAAGCCCAAAAATAGTTTGATTGGTTTTCCAATCCCATAACTCTAGCTCTCTACACCTATTTTGAAAAGTATAAAATGCTTTCCAACCCCCCAAAGTTCTTTTCTTTCTATAACTATCCTAGCTTAGATTTTTGTTGAAGTCAATTCTGAGGTATTTGTAATCCTCAACTTCTTCCAGAATGTTGCCTTCAAAGTAGAACTTATGCTCGTTATGTTTTCTTTTTTTAGAGAAAACCACTGATTTCATTTTGCTAATAATGACTTGCATCCCCACACTTCTGCAAAAATTCTCTAGGGATAGTAAGTGCTCTTTGATGAGCCTAGGTATTGCAGCAAGAATGTTGCAACTCCCAGGGCTATCAGCTTTACTTATCAACTCCGGGTTCGTACAAACATGGAGGTGACTATGCTATATACACAAGTAGAAGTGAAGGTATTGCCTGTTGTCACAACTCATCTGGCAAGAGACCCCAGGGGTTCCAAGCCAAACTTTTATAGAGTCAGAAGAAGCTTGATTTTGATGGAAGGAGAACAAACCTAGTCTAGGGGAGGGTTGTTCTACTGTAGAAATGGAGAAAACAACATGCAAGCCTAACTCACACCAAACCCTAGCTAACCAATCACACAACTATGCTAAGCAAAATCAGAAATTAACACTAACCTACTGCTACTATCTAAGTTACAAAAGCAAAAAAGCACCAAAACTAGGTCAAGGGCTAAACAATGGAAACTAGGGTAGGTTTGTGTAGCAAAAGAAGGGTCCGAAATCAAAATGGTGGAAAGAGAATGTAATGGTAAACAGCGCATGAGGACCGTTGCATAGGTGGGTAAAGGGTAATTGAATAGTTGAGATTGGACAGCAATAGGGTACATAGGTGAATGGGTAGACATGGTGGACCAACAAGATGGACGACTGGGATTATGTCGCGGAGGCGATCAGTAGATGAACGGCGGAAATCGACCAAGCCAAGTGGCGATCGGGTGAAGAGATGGTCATCAGATCAAGAGACAGATCGGCGGTGGAGAGTTCAAGGTGATAAATCAATCGGGTGATGAGACAGCTATTAGATCTGGCACGACAGATCGACGGTGGAGATTGGAGCGTGAAAAGAAACGTGCGGAAATGACGAGCAGGTTTGGAGGGCAGTAAGCTGTATCTCGCACACCCTCAAAAAATGGTATTTTGAGAATTCACGCGACTAGCCTCCTTGGCTGACACATAGCATGGGGAAACTGCCCATCTCGCATGCTCTCAGCTCGATAACGTTCAGACAGAAATCCACGCAATATGGCGCGACAGCCGTCGAATCTAGCAAAGCAGATTTATGACGGAGATGTGACTGAGGATATTGATGAGCGGCTGCGTGACAGCCATTGGATCTGACAGGGCAGATCGACAGTGGGGATTTAAAGGGAAAAAATTCAAACGTGAAAAGTGGATTTGAGCAGTGATTGGACGATTTGGCTTGTGAAAAGCGTTTAACGGTTAAAAACCATTTGAACGTGGATGAACAACTTTTGCTTAGCTTTTCATGCTGCAGGGGAATGAAAGGGGTATGTGAGTGAGGTTCGATGACAGAAAGAGAGTGAACGAGTAGATGAAGGTTAGGGGAACAAAGCAATATGAAATGACTCCAGTGCCTAGATTAAACGACAAACTCCATGAAAAATCAAAACCCTGTGTTTTTGGGGTTGCTGCAGGGTCTCTTCCTCACACCATAGTCCCAGAGGGAGGAGGTGAGGCCAAGACACCTATGAACAACCTTGCGGACCTTTTTCTTTGCCAACCTATTGCTTAGATGAAAGCATGAAGGGAACAAACTGAAACACAACTACTTTATTCTACCCTGCTATAATGAAACTGCAACCACTCAGTAAATGAATAGGAAAGCCATGAATCTATGTTGAACCACTATAATGAACATGCATCTACTTAACCAAATGAATAATCAAACCATGCATCTATGCTAGTGCTATAATGGAAATGAACCACTTAAACAAATGAACAGAAAGAATGATTTTATGCTAGAATACAATACAATAAAGAGGAGATTTGGCTACTACGGTTGGGCCCTAACCCAAGAGATTCAACCCTCTAAGTTAACTTAGTGCTGGCTCAAATCAAAACTCATCTTCATTATCAAAAATTGTATTACATCAAAAGTGTTACAAAGTAGAAGTTCAAATCCTTGCTAATTGATTGACTGGCTATCTAGCTGACTGGGAACTAACTGACTAAAAAATTGAGGTCATAAGCCTCTCTATTTATACCTTTGAAGTCTCAATGACTTCCCTCACAATTAGGGAGGTACAGCGCCCAACTTAATGGTAACTTGTCCTTTCACTTTCACTAGCTCGGTTGCCTTCTAGTAGGGAGGCTGCTTGTACTTCCACTTGCTTGGCTGTCTTTTAGTACTTCAGATTTGGCTATTTGTACTTTCAGCTAATGGAGGGATATTTGAATGGATGGGCAGCAAATGAGGAGGATTTACCTGCTATAATTCCTCTCCCTTGTCCCATTTTAGTTTTTACCAAGGTCTTTTACCATAGTTCCTTGATTTTACCTTTTATCCCTGCATTTCCCTTTCTTTTATCCTTTATTCCTGCATTACATGCACATTAGACTACAATGCAAAATATCTAACTCTAACTCATTTCATAAGCAAAATATAATCAAAAGTATGCAATTAGTTGTGAGAATAGTTGGTTTGTCTAAGCTAGGAGGTGAATTAAGGCCAATTAAGGCCTAGATAATTACTCAATGATGAGACTCATCATCACCCCCCTACTGAAAGTGTTTCTCATCCTCTGAGCAACTTAGTGGCTCTGGTAGCCCCTCTGACATCTCATTCTTTCACTGTGGTCTTTTCTTCTTGTTTATAGCAGCCTGCTTTCCTTTCTTATCCAATGATATTCTTAGATGTTCAAGCTATGTGGCAATGTTTCATCTCTTTTAGCAGGCATGTATATTATCATTTCTTATCAGCCTAAACATATCCTCAAAATTTGTACTTGCTTGCCCTTGGGCAACAAGATATCTAAGTGTCAGCTGAGGATTATTTGCAATTAAATTATGGGTGCTGATTAAGGCCATGGGATTTTGATTGTTCAACTGCTTCTCTGTCCCTGAAGCCACTTAGCTCTTTTGTTTCTTGTTGCTTGTTCTTCTTTGTTTCAATGCCTTCTTCCTCTTTTGTTTCAGCATCATGTTCCTTTGTATTAGTGTCTTATTTATCCATCTCATCCCCATCTAGCTCTGTATCTGTTGTTTCTTGTTTTTTCTTCTCCTTACTAACAGAATTTTTAACACCATAGATGAAGGTTTTGATGTCGTCCTCTGCTAGTAATTCATTGAAGGCTGTCCATGTTATAGGGATCCTGAGGTTTTGGAGGGCATAGCCTTTTTAGAGGAAACTAGCCACCTTTTTACTTACAAACCAACTACCTCTTAATGTTTACAACTTTTGATCATATGATGCAGATGAGTGAGTGAGTACGATACTTACCTGTGGTCTTAATGCCGTGTTGCAAGTGTCCAAGATCAGAGGTGCTGCTGATGGTCATTCTTCTTCCTCCTCTACTGTCTACTGATGGTGTCTGTGACTGCAGATCATATGTTGTTGCTGTTGTTGTATGGTCATCTTTCTGCCTCTTCTGTTGTCTACTGTACAGAGAGAGTAGGAGTGTGTGTGAAGGCAGGGATGATGGTAATGGATGAGGTGACGCTGTGGAAGACATAATCTTCTCCTGAATTGAAGTAGTGAAGTGAAAAAAAATCTATGGAATTTATGGATGGATGCATGGTAAGGAGTGGGGGAGATGAACATATGTGAGGCAAGGCCCCCTTCGGATCTTCTCTTTGCTCCTTGATTGTCTTTCTCGCCCTCCTGCAAACAAAAATTCTGTTTTTTCTTTTATTATTATATTTCTTTTGAAAAACACTTAGGTTGCCTTAGAGAGGTTTTCACCTTAGGTATCTTCCCTGGGCACCTCAAAGAAGGTTTTAACCTAGGGATCTTCTTTTTCTTCCCTTTTTTCTCATCCATGGACCACCTCATGGAGGTTTTCAACCGAAAGATGGGACTCAAGCACCTCATGGAGGTTTTCACTTGAATCCTTATTCTGTTTTTTTATTTCTTTTTTCAGTGACCTGATGAGGGAGGAGCTGAAACTTGCTCCACCATAATCACTATCTTATTGATGCTATCAATGAACTCTTTTTTAGATGAAGGCCTCTTATATAATTTCATTATGTGTCCATTAACTAGTAATGGAATGGTTTCTTCATCTATAGTCCTGATTCGCACTAAACCATTGTCATGGCATCTTTCCACCACATATGGTCTGAGCCATTCTGTTCTCAGCTTGCCCTTGAAGTCTTTGTACCTTGAATCATATAATAAGGCCCAGTCTCCTTCTTGAAAAATCTTCTCCTTAATGTGCTTATCATGCCAGATTTTCCTCTGAAGTTGAACTATCTATGTATGAAGGAGGACCTGCATTCTGAATTCATCTAGGCCATTCAAATAGAACAACCTTTCTTTTTTGCATGATTGAGATCTAGATCTAGTTGTGCTGCCATCCTCAGTGTGTTATATTCAAATTCAATGGACACCAAAGCCTTTTTTCCATATACCAGATCATAGGGTGTGAATCCAGTGGTGGTCTTCCATGTTGTATTATAGGCCCAGGTGGCCTCAACTAGTCTCTCAACCCAGTCTTTTCTGTTGTTTTTCACTACCTTGGTCAGGATGTTCTCCAATGCTCTATTTGTCACCTCCACTTGCCCATTAGCTTGTGGATGATAAGGAGTGGAGCTTATGTTTGATCTTGTGATGCTTGAGCAGTTCTTCGATCATGCTGGAGGTGAACTGGCTACCTTGGTCTGTGACTAGTTCTCTAGGGTACCCAAATTTGTAGAATATGTTTTCCCTTAGGAACTTAGCCACCTTTTCTTCTATTGCTGCCTTGATTACTTTGGTTTCTGCGCACTTATTCAAGTAATCGGTGCACATAATGATGTGTTGTTTTTGCTTGGAAGGAGGGTTGATAGGTCCAATGAAGTCAATGACCCACTTGTTAAATGGCTCGAAAGTCACTTGAGGTTGTAGGGGAATTTCATCCCTTGGAGTCGACTTTCCCATCCTCTGGCACCGATCACACTGACTAACATATTTCTTCACATCCTGATGAAGAGTAGGCCAATAATAGCCTGCTTGCAACACCTTGAATGTTGTCCTTTTTGCTACAAAGTGACCTCCACAAGGCCCATCATGACAGGTCAGAAGGATGTCAAAGACCTCCTCTTCCCTTACACATCTTCTCAAGATTTGATTTGGGCCAAGTTTGAATAGATTGCCCCCAATCCAGGTGAAGGGGGCACTCTTCCTGATTATCTTGCTCTTCTCTCTGGAGGGCAGGTTTGGTGGGAACTGTGCTGACACTAGATAGTTTGTTATATCAACAAACCATGGGGAGAGCACTGAAATAGCAAACAAATGCTCATCTAGGAACTAATCATCCGCCATTCCTTCTTCACCTGCAGGCAGATTCATTCTAGGCAGAAATTCAGCGACAACATTTTCTTTACCAGGCCTATCAACAATAGTTAAATCAAACTGCTGCAATAAAAATAACCATTTTATGATTCTAGCATTTACATCTGGTTTGTTCATTAAATATATAATTGCAGCATGATCAGTATGCACAAATTTTTGATATCATGTAATGTAATGCTTAAACTTGTTCAATGGATGCACAATAGCCATGAGTTCTTTTTCTGTCATAGTATAGTTTAGTTCAACCTTTGATAGGTTTTTACTAGTAAAGTACATGACATAAGGCAATTTCTCTTCTACCTATCCTAAGGCTGCTCCTATGGCTCTATGTGAGGCATCAGCATGAATGTGAAAAGGGAGGGCCCAGTTTGGGCCTCTAAGGATTGGTGCAGTGGTTACCTTATCCTTTAAAATGTCCAAGGCCTCTTGACAGCTCTTTGACCACATAAATTCAGAATCTTTGGCCAATAATCCAAACAAAGGAGAGGCTAACTTGTTGAAGTCTTTTATGAATCTTCTGTAATATCTAGCTAGCCCTAAGAAACTCCTAACATCTCTCTTCTTTTGTGGAGGAGGCACCCTTTGAATGATTTCTACTTTTTTTGGGTCCATTTGCAGTCCTTACTGAGATATTGAATGACCTAGCATAGTCCCTTTAGTCATTAAGAATTCACATTTTTCTGGACTAAGGGATAGGTTCATCTCAATGCATTTGCGTAATACTTTACCTAAGTTAGTCAAGGCCTCTTGGAAATCATAGCCATAAGGTGTAAAATCATCCATGTAGATCTCCATAGCGTCATGAACTAATTCAACAAAAATACTTAGGACTACTCTTTGGAAAGTGGCAGGAGCATTGCACAGGCCGAAAGGGAGGTCTCTATAGGAAAAGGTACCCCATGGATAGGTGAAAGTGGTCTTATCCTTTTCTTCTGGGCAGATTTGGATTTGGTTGTACCCACTAAATCCATATAGGAAAGAAAATAACTTCTTCCCTGCCAGGCCATCTAGCACTTGGTCAATGAAGGGTAGGGGAAAGTGATTCTTCTTTGTGGCCTTGTTCAATTCCATATAATCGATACAAATCCTCCACTTCCCATTTTTCTTGGGAACTAACACCAAAGGAGAGACCCACTCACTGTCAAAGATAGGGTAAATGAACCGTGCATCTAACAAGTTCTGCAGTTCTTCTTTGACTATGCCATTGAGGGTTGGATTCATTCTCCTTTGTGGTTTCCTAACTGGCTTGCAACCTTACTAGATGTATATGTGGTGAGTACACATTGAGGGGTGTACTCCCTTCATTCCCTTGTAGTTCCAGGCAAAGGCTTCTAGGTTCTCTTTCAACAATTTTCATAGTTGTTCCTCCTCTAAAGTAGAGAGAGATGGATTAATCTTCAAGGTTTTCTCTAGCCCAAATTCTATGGTTTTGACTCGGATTGGGTTGGAATCGGCCAAGCATAAGTCACTTTGATGACTGTTCAGTGTTTCTTTTAGTTCTTCTTCTAGGGGTAATGAACTAGGAGTTGGACTTTAGAGCAGGTGTTCAATTAAATCATCCTCATCTTGTTGTCCTCCTCCTATGATGGCTTCCAAAGTATAAAGTTATGCAGAATAAATCTCACCTTCTTCCTCCTCCAACTATAAAGGTAAGTCATGTTCTAGGGAGGGTTGAGCAGGAGGGTATAGGACTAATTGTTTGGACATATGCCCATTCTTTATGGTCATATTCCTAGCTTTGTAGCTAATGTAGGCATTAGCTATGGCCAACCATGGCCTCCCAAGGATGAGAGGGTAACCAGTTAGCTTAGCCTTAGGCTGGAGAACTAGGAAATCTGTTGGATACTCCCAGGAATCAAAGGAGACCATCACATCCTCCACAATTCCCTCAGGGGTGACTGTGGAACAGTCTGCAAGTTGTAGCACTATTGTGGTCTTTCTTAATGACCCTTGGAGGTTAAGCTTGAGTATGGTGTCCTTGGTCATCACATTAATGGCAGCCCCAAGATCAATCAGGGTGTGTGGGACAATGGTGCCATTGATGTGGACATTGACTACAGGGCTTCCAGGGTCTAAGTATTTTGGACATATTGCCTGCCCCAACATTAAGTTAGGTAAATTCCCAATGACATTAATGGTAGGGGCATCCCTTTTTCTTCTTCCTGGATGCTTAAAGCACTTCTCCTTAATCAATTTATTATAAGTAGGCACATCTTTGATTTTTTGGAGAAGGGGAATCTTTACACATAGGTTTTCCAATTCTCCCATAAGTTCAGTTTCTTCTAGGGTAGGCTGGTGTGGTTGGGCTAATCTTTCAGGAAAGGGTGGATTTGCTTTAGGGTTGCTTTCATTTTTTTCTTCCTCAACCTCCTTATGTGGAGAGGGAGGTTGGTTATCTGGGAGAATTCTCCTAGATCTCAGGTTGATCTCCTAAATTTCAACAGCATAAGCTGGGTATGATGTCTCTCCACCGTATGTTTGTTGGGCCTGCCTATTGTTTGGGTTTGGATTTGGCTGGCAGACATCTGGGGTTTCCTAGGTGGAGCAGAGTGTAGGAGTTGTAGTTGGGTAGGTGATGGAGGAAATAACACTGTAACATTGTTGAATTGGGGCCTCCACCCTTGGGGTGGGGGATTCCACTGATGTTGTGGCTGATTGTATGGTTGAAATGACTGACTAGGTGGATGGGAATGATATTGAGATGCATAGGACCAAGGAGGGGGTGTAGACCAGGAAGGATTGGCAGGGGGTCCCTAAGAAGGTGTAGTTGTGTTTTGGTTGGGTCTGTAATATGCATGGGATGATCCTTGCATACCCTACTGGTATGGTCTAGGCCCAGGAGGTCTCCTTTGGTTAATGTAGAAAAGCTGCTTAGTGACCCCTTCAGCTCCTTGGTATACAACTTTGAGTCTAGGTAAGGAAGGGCACTTGTCTGTGGAGTGGTTTTCTTCACAGACTGAGCAAACCTCAATACAGTTTAATGGGCATTCATTCCTAGGATGCCTTCTGGTGCACCTAGGACAGAAGATGGCCAGGGCTCTCTCTGCTTCCTCTTGCTTTCTTCTGATATTCATGGTATCCAATTGTAAGGCAAGGGTTTGTAGCATCTCACTTTTGAAGTCCTCCAGCATATTTCCAATTTCACCCTTGATGGATGAGTTGGAGGACGATGTATTGGCCATAGGTTGACTACTTCTACCCTTGTTTTTGGCTGCCCTAGAATGATTTCTAAAGACAGTCTTTACGTCCTCATAGGGTAGTTGGTAGATATCTCCTCCTAATAACATATGTAAGGTGTCTAGATATCCTCCCTCACTCCTCTGAGCAAGACCAACTTCAGTGACTCAGGGTCAAGTGTGCACCTGACCCTTTTGTAACTGAGCTGGAATCCTTCTTCATAGTCTTCTAGGGATTCATCAGGTTCTATGGTCATCTTGAAAAAATTGTATTTAGTGTCCTTTGACCTACAGTAGTCCCTATATTTCTTGTTAAAGTCCTACTACATCTGAGCCCATGTTGTTATGTTATCTTCAGGTAAACCCATGAACCAGTGAAATGATGCATCCTTGAGGGTAGATGGAAACAGTTTCAAATTCTGCTCATCACCTGTGTATTCATAGGTTTGGCAAACAATAAGAAACTCAAAAAGTGTCAGGGTCCTCTGTGGTCAAGCCATGGAAATGAGGTAGAGTAGAGGGGCTTATGTTCTTCATTTTAGTGTCCTGATTGGTTTCCCTAATGGGGAAGGTACTCACAATTCTCCCTCTATCTCCTCTGTCATTTAAGTGTTCAACCATTGGTTCAGTAGGAATGGGTTCTTCCTCTTCTTCTTCCCCTATAGGTTCTTCAAATATGTCAGGTTTCTCAACCAAAGAGGCTTCTAATTCATCGTCAATGAAGAAGAAAGGAGGTTTACTGTTGGATGGGGTGGGGTGTTTGGCAAGAATTTTCCTAAATTATCCCTAATCCTACGAGGCATGAAAGGAAATGTTTTTGGGTTTTTGTGAGATTTTTCTTGAAATCTGGGAAGTAATTGCAGAAAGGAAATTTCTAATTAAATGAAAGATGGCTAGCTGAATGGAAACTACTTGCAGAATGAAATTGTTGAATTGAATGAGAACCACTAACAAAAGGAAACTACTTGCTAAATTGAAATTACAGAATAAAAGACTACTGACAAAAAGAGAACTACTTATTGAATTGAAATTCTATTTGCAAGAAAGGAAACTAGATTAAATTACAGAATGGAAAGGAAAGCAGATAAATGACAAAATGAAAGAAAGAAACTAGATTACTTTTGCAGAAATAAAATAATGGAAGAAAGTTGGAAACTGGAAAATAGAAGAAAAGAACAGTAATCACTACTACTTTGACGCCTCCCCGGTAGTGGCACCAAAAAGTGATGGGCCTAGGTATTGCAACATGGAAGGAGATCTATCTTCTCGAAATCTTGAGGATAAAAATTGAGAGGAGAACTGCTGACCTGCAATTTCTGAAACATTGATAGAATGAACACAAAACTGTGGATAATCCGGATCATACCACTGTAGAAGTGAAGGTATTTCCTGTTGTCACTGCTCATCTGGAAAGAGACCCCAGGGGTTCCAAGCTACACTTCTATAGAGTCAAAAAAATCTTGATTTTTATGGAAGGAGAGCAAACCTAGTCTCGAGGAGGATTGTTCTACTGTAGAAATGGAGAAAACAACATGAAAGCCTAACTCACACCAAACCCTAGCTAACCAATCACACAACTATGCTAAGCAGAATCAGAAATTAACACTAACCTACTGCTGTTATCTAAGTTGCAGAAGAAAAAAGCATCAAAACTAGGCCAAGGGTTGAATAATGGAAACTAGGCTAGGTCTGTGTCTAAGCGAAAGAAGGGTTGGAAATCAAAATGGAGGAAAGAGAATGTAATGGGAAACAATGCATGAGGACCATTGGATCAGGTAGGTAAAGGGTAAATGAACGGTTGAGATCGGACAGCAGGAGGGTACGTAGGCGAATGGGTGGACATGGTGGACTAACAGGATGGACGGTTGGGATTATATCGAAGAGGTGATCGACAGATGAATGGCGGAGATCGACCAAGCCAAGTGGCGATCAGCTGAAGGGACAAGCGTCAGATCAAGAGACAGATCAACAATGGAGAGTTCAAGGTGATAAAGCAATTGGGCGATACGATAACCGTCAGATCTGGCAGGGCAAATCAATGATGGAGATTGGAGCGCAAAAAGAAACATGCAAAAATGAGGAGCGGGTTTGGAGGGAGGTAAGTTGTATCTTAGGTGCCCTCAAAACCGTAAATGGTATTTTGAGAATTCACGCGACTAACCTCCCCAGCTAACACGTAGCATGAGGAAACCACCCATCTTGCGTGCTCTCAGCCTGATAACGTTCGGACAGAAATCCACACGATATGGCGCAACAGTCGTCGGATCTAGCAAAGAAGATCTACGGCGGAGATGTGACTGAGCAGGTTGGTGAGCAGCTACGCGACAGCTGTCGAATCTAATAGGGCAGATCAACAGTGGGGATTTAAAGGGAAAAAAGTCAAACGTGAAAAGTGGATTTGAGCGGTGATTGGACAATTTGGCTTGGGAAAGGCGTTTGACAATGAAAAATTGTTTGAACGTGGATGAACAGTTTCCGCTGAGCTTTTCATGCTGCAGGGGAATAAAATGGTTATGCGAGTGAGGTTCGATGAGAGAAAGAGAGCGAATGAGAAAATGAAGGTTAGGGGAACAAAGAAATATGAAATGACTCCAGTGCCTAGATTAAACGACAAACCCCATGAAAAATCAAAACCCTGTGTTTTTGGGGTTGTTGTAGGGTTTCTTCCTCACTCCATAGTCCCAAAGGGAGGAGGTAAGGCCGAGACACCTGTGAACAACCTTGCAAACCTTTTTCTTTTCCAACCTACTGCTTAGAAGAAATCATGAAGGGAAAAAACTGAAACACAACTACTTTGTTCTACCCTGCTATAACGAAACTGCAACCACTCATTAAATGAACAGGAAAGCCATGAATCTATGCTGAACCATTATAATGAACCTGCACGATCTGAAAATGGGGCACTTAGGCTTCTTGTCTAATCTACAAGAACCTCTCCCACTTCCAGAGCTTGAATTTCCCTAGGTCTTTAATGATTAACCAATGCGGAATTAAGAAATGCTTGAAAATATAGGTGTATGCTTGTATTTGTTTCAACTGATTATTTGCTTTAAAATATGTTGTTTATGTTGATATGTGAATGTGTTTAAACTAATATATAAATGCATATAACAGTGAATAATGCAACAGTAAAAACAAACACATAAGACAACAAATTAATTAGGAGTTCACCCACAACTCTTGGGCTACGTCTCCGTGAGCTATAATTAACTCAACTAGGCTCTCTGGGATTATGGTATAAGTCTTTTTACAAGCTCTTTGGCTCAACTCCTGCTGTTCTACACATAAACAGTGGGTTCAGATACCATTTTATCCCTTCTGGCTCTTGGCTCTTGGCTCTGGCTCTTTAGATCTTGGTTCTAGCTCTTGGCTCTAACTCTGGCTCTTTTGCTCTAGTTCTGGCTCTTGGCTCTAACTCTTGGCTCTCTACTCTAGCTTCTTTCTGTCTTCTACAACCTTCACACTCTCTGGCTTTTCACTTGAACTTCAAGTGACCCCAAAGGCTCCCTTATCTGCTCTTTTGCTTCTTGTGTTGCCTCCTTGGCTTCTATGCTGCCTCTTTGGCTTCTGCTTCATAACAAAGCCCCAACAGCAACAATAATAGCAACTTGGCCACCGTTCAACAAATCAGCAACCCTCTATCTTTGGCATTCATGGCTTAAAAGCCAAAACGCGCTGCTTGTTGGTTGTCCCTCTCGGGCTTTCTGTCTTCCTACAACAGTCTACTCGAATCCCTTCTTTGGCATTCAATAATCATTCTATAATGCACTTAAGGATGAATGCCACCGATTCCACAATGGAAGGAGCTATTGGCGCTTTAAATCCCTTAGTAACAGTCGTTCTGTGTTAACATAGGAAACGCTACAAAAACATGGGAAAATCTGCAGAACACACACTTTCAGACTTCAAAGTCTCATAATTACACCCTAAGCTCCCATCGGGTCCGCCTGGGAATCGCTATCACACATTGCAATTGGCATGTCCATAGGCTTCCCTTTGTATTTTTAAAATACGTAAAAACATGGAAAATAATGCAAATATGGCTTTGGGCGGATTTCAAATGTTATACATTCTCATTCCGGAACCCTTTCGAGTCCAGTTTACATCGCATACCGCTTCCCTTTGCTTTTCGTTTAATAAACGAAATATGCGAAAATGCATATAAAATAGCCCTTTCGGCGGACTTTAAAATATATAAAACCCAGTTTATATCATCGTCGGGTCTGGCCACCGGATCGCATATATCATATAGCCCCGCTCCATTATAATGCTGACACGATACTACGATGCGACAAGTCGCAATCGCAGATCGCACAAGTCCTGGGCCTGTGTATCGCTCCATTATGGCCGGCGATTGCAATATCGCTCCGCTGTAATCGTCGATTGCGATCCACCTGTCACTGCCGATGCGATATGCTGATCAAATCTGGACTGTTGATCGGCCAGATCCGACGGCCCCTGTGCAACCACTGTTCAAGCCTTCGATTGCCTCATTTTTATGGGTTTCTTCATGTTTTTAAGGCCTGATAGTGCATCCGCCTTCTCCATAACTTATCCTTTTTCCATGGTCTTGCCCTTTAGGGAGATTTGGAAGACTTAGAGGGTTTTTTTAGACCCATATTTCAAGGTATTTTTGCCTCTTTTTCCTTTGAAAAAGGGAAACTTCATGTTATGATAGCTTTCCCATCTGAAGTCCGTTTTCGCCCATTTAAGTTGCTTTCGATTCAGAATGGAGGGATCCTTGCAATGAGACTATGTCTGAGAGTAGCCTACAATTTTAATTTTCCTCTAATTTACAAAGGATTTGTGCCATTTGGCAACTTTTACCTCTTGCATAAAGTCTTTTAGACTGAGAGGTTTATCCAGGATCCATTTTTTGATCACGCCTTCCCACTAAAAAAACTTTTGGTCTCCAAAAGACTGATATACTGATCTAAACAATAAATGAGAGTGACTCACCCTCTTCTTTCAGCCTTCTTTACACTCGCCTTTGCATAGTGCCTTTGAACCAAAGTTTCTGATTACTTCCATTATCTGGATGGGATGGTCTTCTTGAGAAGAACTGTCTTCCTCCTTGCCTTCCTGCAGAACTTCTGCTGAACTAGTCATAGAAGGTAGTTTGAGCTTCTTTACCTTGATCATTGATCCAAGGTGGCTCAACAAATGTGAAGTACATCTGCTCCACAAACTTTCATTTGTACCTGTTTTACAAGCTGCCAAAAACAACCGTTAACAACAACAGGCATACAAACAACAACTGGATGGACTAACTCCTGCTTCAACAAAAGAAACAAATTTCACATCTTGTGAACACCTCCATGTCTTACATATACATACAAATGATGGACTGGACAACAAGCCCACAAAACATGCCTTTAAACAAATGACCCTTCAAGTCAAGCATGTAGAAAAAGACCATTAGGACTCTTTTCTATAAGATGAAACTTTCATCATTATCTCCATTTGGAGACCAAGTTAACTTCTTCCAAGTCAACATGGAATCACATGCATGTCAAAGCAATCAACCCTGCAAGTTAATTACACATACATGTTCAAAAACAAGGAAATCATCAACATCCCTATGCTCATGCATGCATTTCATCCTTCAACTTTCACTTAAGCACACTGGTGAGCGCTAGTATTGTAGCAAGAATGCTACAACTCCTGCACTACCAACTTTACTTTTATCAACCCGATAGTTCGTAACAATCTTGGAAGCGTCGGTGCTGTATGCACAAGTACTAGTTCTCACTGCAGGTTGTCATTTGGTCAGCCAACGCGAGATCACTAGGAGCTCAAGCCAATTTCTATAGATTTCAGAAGAAGCTTTATGTGTGATGAAAGAAAGAAATATTACTCTACAGAAGCTATTCTAATTGCAGAAAGGAAAAAGACTGGAATGTAAAGCAAGACCTAGTAAACCCTAATTAACAAGGTAATTCTACTTTTGCCAAAAACACTATGAAAACCATGAAATCAATGCCATTACCTACTCAAGAAAGCAACAACATCTAACCATGCTATTTCTAGAAGTAAATAAGCAAAGAAAATATTTTTGGATTTTTATGTGTTTTTATGTAAATGTAATCATGCATCTAATTTATTGTGTGTGAGTGTGGCAGTGAACAGGTGACGTTGGAGGGTGGTTTTGGAGCTTGGGAGGATGTAGGATGGTGTGGATGGGTCTTAGGAGGTCTTAGGTGGCCTTCTTGAGGCTTTTCCCACACTCAGCCTTCAAAAAAGAGCCTACAAGAAAAACTACAAGAGGACACAGGGAAACTACAGGAAGAAAACAGGGAAACTACAGGAAGAAAACAGGGAAACTACATGAGGCCTACAAGAGGAGGCTGAGAGCAATTTCCGCTATTTTGAGGGTGTGAGAGTGGGTGGAAAAGGTGGATGAAGGTTGGGGTCATGTGTTAGGGTGCCTAAGGTCTACCATGAATCACCAAGAGAGAGAAATATGATTGAGTTTACTCAAGGAGAAAGGAAGAAGTTCTATAAAAAATGAAGGAAACTAAGGTAGAATGGAGGTGAGGTTTGGGAGACCTGTAGGCCATGGATCAGATGGGAGATGTGATTGTTGAAAATTTGGCCTACTGCTGAAAGATATATGTTGCATAGAAATTAATAGTCAGCCAAGAAGATCAAGCAAGCAATGAAATGAGTGCATCTAGAAAAACAGAGTTTTGCTTTAAAATGATCTAAACTATGACCTATGAAAGGAAATGTTGAGAAATATTTTAGGAAAGGAAAGAATGAAAAAGGACTATTGAAAATCAGGAAGTGAACATGATAAATGAGATTTGGAGCCAAGAAAAACTAGACTATTAACCTACTAAAGAGCTGTGAACACTAGAAGTCCTATGAATGAGGAAAATTTGTGTTTTTGGGGCAACAAGAGAGTCTTTGCCTCAAATCATGGTCCCTGAGGGAGGAAGAGAGGGCAAGGCATTGTTGCTAGTCTTTTGAATCTTTTCTTGTCACTGCTTAACCTACTACAGAAAGCACAAATGGAAGCAAACTACTAAATCATCAAAAACAACCTATTCTTAACCATAAAAGAAATACATCTAACAGCAAATTAATCTACAAACTGAAGTAAAGCATACAAATACAAGTAAAGAGAAGCTTGGCTACTTGGATTGGGCCCTAACCCAAGAGATTCATCCCTCTGAGGTAACTCAGTGCTAGCTCAAAAAGGATTCCATCTTCATTATCAAAAAATAGCAAGATTACATGAAACTGTCACAAAATAGTAAGCTCGAAATTTGAGCAGAGTTTACATAAGCAAAAATTTGACCCTAGTGAGGCCCTAGGCCTCTCTACTTATACATCTGAAGCTACCAACAACTTCATTAAAATCAAGGAGGCTTGGCTCCCAAAACTCGAGATAACTATCAGCCACCCTCCACTTGCTCGACTGCCTTCTAGTGCATGATTCGGCTACTTGTACTCCGAGCTGAATGAAGGGGAATTCAAAGTGAGGAGTAATAAATGAGGGGAATTCCCTCCTATAAGTCCTCTCCTCTGTCTACTTCGAGTTATTGCTACCATTTGACCACTGGATCCTTGACTTTGATCTCGAAATCCATCAATAATCTGCATTAAATACATGTTAGACCACATGGCATCATAACTAACTCAACTCACTCTATAAGCATAAATATAATCATAAAATCATACAATAACATAAGAGAATGGTTGATTTGACTAGGTTAGGAGGTAAAATGAGCCCATATAATTACCCATTTATGAGGCTCATTATTACCCCCTACTAAAGGTGTTGCTCATCCTCTAAGCAACTTAGTCAATCTCCTCATCTTTTATGGCCCTGGTGGCCTCCCTAGCATCCCAGGCTTCTAATGTGGTCTGCTCATGTTGGTCATAAAACCTTGTTGTTCTATCTATGTCCTTCCACTGCTCCTTCTCTTCTTCTTCTCTTCTGCCTTCCAACATGCCTAATAGGAGTGGAGGACTCAGTTTGAGGCCAATCCAGTTGACCTTCAACCTTTGCATGGAGTGCTTGTACATTGGCACTCTTTTCAATGCCTCCCTCAGCCTCATTAGGGAATGGTATTCTCTGATCTGCAAGTTGTGGGGTAGGGTGTTCCATCTTCTCATGCATGCATGCACACAGTCATCCCCAAGTAGCCTTTGCATATCTTCAAAATGTGCAATGGCTTGTGCCTAATTGGCTAGATATTTAGGGGCAATCTGAGGGTCATTGGCAAGTAGGTTGTGTGTGCTAATGAGTGCCATAGGATCTGATGGCTCAGCTCTTATCATCAATGGTTCATTCTACTCTTTTATTATCAATCTCTTCATTTCTGCTGCCCTCAATTCTTCATGGTTCATCCATGAGGCCATGGCCATTAATTGCAGATCCCCTAGCTTGGCATTGGGGTCCCACACATTCATGTTTGTGAGGGCCATGTTGTGTAGGTAGAACTCTACCATCTTTGCCTTATCCTCTAAGGTTCTTTGGTCACACAAATCCATGAACTGCCTATAGTCTTGGAAAGACATTATGCCTCTTTGTTCCAAAGTCTTTATTTGGAATTGAAGCCATTGATCCTTCAGATAGAGGTCATAAGATTTGGATGGTGTTCTGCATTGTAATGCTTCCATGGATAAGCTAGCCATGTATGTCAACTGAGTCTCTTTCTCTTGTAGCTGCCTCCTTAGTAGTTCATTCTCATTTTCAATGTGGCTTCTTGTAATGGCCTATCTGTCTCTAAGAGCACTTAATTCTCTGCCCATTTCCCTGAGTTTTTTTTCCATCCACCTATGTGTTCTCACTCTTTCTTTCTCCAATTCAAAAAACAGTGGAATTGAAAATTTCTGTGGGATTATCCTGCCTCCCTCAAGTAGATTGTAATAGGAGGCAAGACTAGGCTGGGGGTCAGGTTCTTGTAGCTCTTGTGCTTCCCCCTTCACCTCTGGCTGTTCCCCTATCTTTTTCTCAAGCTTTTGGGTCTCCTATAGTTTGGACAGTGTCTCCTATAGGACTGTCTAAGCCTCATGTAGGTTTGGTTTTGGGTCCTATAGTACTGCCTTTCCCTTCCATGTAGAAGATCTTGGAGTCCCCCTCTCATAGGTTATAGGTGTCTTGGAAGGAGATTCTTTCACCTTGGCAGATGGTGAATCTTCAATGGTAATGGGAACTTTTGAAGAGGGTTGAGGTTTGCTTGTTTTAATTCTTGTGCTCTTCCTTGCCCTGAAATACATGGAGGTCTTTCTTTCCTTCTTTTGCTTTGGCTTGACTAGTTTACTAAGGGCAGTGAGGGTAGTTGTTGCTTCTCTTTCCAAAGTCTCAGGGGACTCTTCTCCTTGCTCTGCCTTCTCTGCCTCCTTTTCTCCCTCTTCTGTCTCTTCAACTTTTCCCTCCTTTGTTTCTTTTCCTTCCTCCTTCCTTTCTTACTTTGTTATGTCACCACTGGCTTCATCTTCTCCTCCTTATTGTTCTTCCTCCTCACTGCCAGTAGGACTGACATCATAGGTTAATTCCTTTATGTCATCCTCAGCTGTCATATTTTGGAAAACTTCCCATGCTATAGGGAGTGTAAAGGTATGGAGGGCTTCCTCTACTAGGATTTTGATTAAGCCATGGTGAGCCAACTGCCTTGAATTTCCTGCTTGTACCTTGGTGTTGGAGTCAATGAGGGACTAAAGGAGGAAGTAAGGGATACTGAGCTTTTGAGGTGCTGGGGTATCTATGCCATATCTTAAGTCATGGAGGATTCTGAAATGATATCCATAGACAATGTTGTGCCTCCCCTCACAGGAAATGTATTTGATGACTTGGTAGCTAACCTCATCCTAGGGATATGGTATACTAGCCCTTATAATTCCATTTTTATCTTCCACATGGGTTTCATTATTTTGGAAAAATTTCTTCCTGGCAACGTGGCCAATTGGTTTCTCATCTTTACTCGAAGGCAACCCAAGAGGAAGGTTAGTGACCCTACTGATGAATTCAAGGGTTATTTTGATGGAGAGGCCTCTAATGGTTACAGTGGCATGTGTTCTTGTGTGAGGGACCAGAGAGAGAAAATTCTTGGGCAATTTCATCATCAAACCCTCTAAATTTCTCAAAGAAATTCATCTAGTTTGCCCTTGTGAATATGTCCACCACTTGAGGATGTGCATGAAGCCTAGTGGAGTTAGTGGGCTCCTTTCTCATAAACCCTCCTGTCATACTACCTATACTTTTTAAAAAACTAAAATATGGAGGTGGAGATAAAGAGTTTTGAGAAAAATAAAAAAACAAAGGAGACTGTGTTTTTTTTAAATAAACAGAAATTTTTTATGTATTTTCTTCCCTCCTAAAGACTTATTTCACCCTCAAATTGAGACCACTTCTTTCATATATTGATATTCAATAGGGGGCATGCATGAACCCTACCTCTTCAGACTAAAATTTGTGCCAAAAATCGTGGTTTCTCCCTTCAAAATGACTCATTTCCCCTCCTGTAGAAGCCTGCTGTCGCTCCTGTAGATTTCCTGTAGGTGCTCTTGTAGATTTCCTATAGGTGCTCCTGTAGAAAACGTCGAGAGCAAAGATAGGGAGGAAATCGATGGAGGATGGTGGTTACGAGGCTGTGGGGGCACAAGAGGACTGTTGTGGCTGAGTTACGAGGAGGAAATGAAGAAAAGGTGGTGAGAATATGCGGGGAGGAGTGCTCATTACCCTTTATGGATATTTTCAGTTATGAGTGTTGAGCTGGCAAGGTGTACATTGGCCATATTCGGATCGTTGGTCCCCACCTACTTGGTCATCATGGCCCCTCCTTGTAATCATCCCTCATTATTGCATCGGAGTTCACACTTCCTCCCACTACCTGTCCTTGGCATCTTTTGCTTGAGTTGACTATGCGCACATGTGGGTGACATCTCGGATAAGTGGAGTCAACTAAATGAAGGTGGCCAAGTTAACTGGCCACCTTTCCCTTGTTCAATCTCAACCATCTCGTTGCCTTCATATGACTCCTAATTACACAAATGCAAATAGAGGAGTGACTTAGTTACTTACCTGTGATCCGAGTGTATTTGCTGTGAGGTGCTGTGGCTTTCTCTGTTGCATGCCTTCTTTTCTCTTTATGCATGTTGTCTCTACTTGGTGATGTGTGGTTTTGTGCTTGTGCAGGTTCTTCTCTTGTTGGAGCTGAGCTTCATGTGCCTTTTCAACCTACATGTGTGCACTCTCTTGCTGTTGGTGCTGGACTTCTATGGGATCAGCTGCTACAGGAATTCCTATAGGAGCTCTTGTAGCTGCTTCTCCCCTGGAAACTTTAGCTTTTCCCTATGCTTGGAGCTCAAGAATAATGCCAGAGGTGTCATGAATGATGGAGGGATGGTAGGTAAGCTTCAAGTAAGGTTATTGGTGCCTTTTCCTCTTTTTATTTTTGTTTTTTTCAAAACCAAAAAAACTATTTTTCTGTGTTTTTTTCTTGGACAGGAAGAGGAAAAAAATAATGATGCTTGGGGTGTGATGCAAGCTTGGAAATGATGGCAAGGAGGTTTGAAGATGGTAGGAGGGATTATAGGTTCCTCATGAAGCTTTTTTGTCCCTCAAACTACCTTCTGTAGACACTTTTGGCTCTCTGTAATTCCTACAGGAGCCTCCTGTAGAAAACACAGAGCCTCCTGTAGAAACACAGTTTTGGAAGAAAAAGGTACAGTGGGGTGAAAGAGATGCCAAAAATGATGGAAGAAGGTGTGGAGAAGGTGAGATGGATGCTGGTGTGAATGTCAGGGTCCCCTTGGCACCTTCTTCTACTCCCTATAGTCCTCCTGCAAACCTACAATGTAATAAAAATTCTTTTTTTTTTTTGAAAACAACTAGGGCGCCTCAGAGAGGTTTTCACCTTAATTGCCTGTCCTGGGCACCTCCAAGGGAGGTTTTCACCCAGGGATCTTTTTCTTTTTCCTCTTTTTTTTTTTGACATCACTGGGCCACCTCAGAAGAAGTTTTCAACCCAATGATGGGACTTAAGCGCCTCATGGGGGTTTTCACTTGAGTCCTTATTTTTTTTAATTTTTTTTCTTAAGTGAGTGAGTGAAGTGGAAGCTAAGACATGATCCACTACCATCGTTATTTTATTCAGATCTTCATTAAACTCTCACTTGGAGAGGGGTTTCTTGTATACTTTCAACCGATGTCCATTGACAAGCATGGGGATGGCTTCCTCATTAATGGTTCTGATCAGAACTAAACCATTGTCATTTCATTTCTCCATAGTGTAGGGTCCCAACCATCTTATCCTTAGCTTGCCTTTGAAATATTTGTATCTTGAATCATAGAGTAGTGCCAAATCTCCCTCTTGGAATTTCTTCTCCATGATATTTCTGTCATGCCATATCTTTCTTTGAAGCTGCACTACCTCTATATGGAGAAGGGATTGCAATATGTATTCATCCAATCCATTGAGCTGAAGTAATCTCTCCTTCTTTGCATGGCTGAGGTCTAGGTTCAGCTGAGCTACCATCCTTAGGGTATTGAATTCAAACTCGATTGACAGCAAAGCCTTCTTCCCATAGACTAGTTCATAGGGTGTGAGCCCGGTGGTGGTCTTCCATGTTGTGTTGTAGGCCCAAGTGGCCTCAACTAATCTATCCACCCAATCTTTTTTGCTGCTGCTCACTACCTTGGTTAGGATCCCTTGCAATGCTCTATTAGTGACCTCCACTTGCCCATTGGCTTGTGGATGGTAAGGGGTGGAAGTCCTGTGCTTGGTCTTATGATGTGTGAGCAGGTCTTCAATCAGGCTGGAAGTGAACTGACTGCCTTGATCTGTGACCAACTCTCTCGGATACCTAAATTTGTATCTCAAAAACTTAGCTACTTTTTCCTCTGTTTCTACTTTGATTTCTTTTGTCTCTTCCCACTTTGTCAGGTAGTCGGTGCACATAATGATGTACTGCTTCTGCTTTGAAGGAGGGTTGATAGGCCCCACAAAGTCCATGTCCCACTTCTCAAATGGCGCAAAGGTCACTTGAGGCTGCATGGGCATTTCATCCTTCGGAGTGGGTTTCCCCATCCTCTAACACCAATCACACTGGCTCGTGTATCTCCTCACAACCTGATGAAGAGTGGGCCAGTACTAGCCTGCTTGCAATATCTTGAATGCGATTCTTTTTCTGCAAAATGACCTCCACAAGGCCCATCATGACAGGTCAGGAGGATGTCAAAGACTTCCTCCTCCCTAACACATCTTCTCAAGATCTAATCTGGGCCCAGTTTGAAGAGATTGCCTCCAATCCAGGTGAAAGGGGCGCTTTTCCTTACTATCATACTCTTCTCTTTTGAGGACAGGTGTGGTGGGAACTGTGTTGAAACCAAGTAGTTTGCTATATCAGAAAACCATGGAGAGAGTACTGATATAGAAAATAGGTGTTCATGTATCATTTGGTCATCCACCATTCCTTCTTCACCTGCAGGAAAATTTTCTCTACATAAAAAGTCAGCAACAACATTCTCTTTACCAGGCTTATCAATAATGGTCAGATCAAACTGTTGTAGTAAAAGCAACCATCTAATACTGCGAGCATTTACATTTGATTTGTTCATTAAATATCTAATTGTAGCATGATTAGTGTGCACAAAGGTTTGATAGCCTGTGATATAATGTCTGAATTTGTTTAAGGAATGCACAACAGCTAGGAGTTCCTTCTCGGTCATTGTATAGTTTAGCTCTGCCTTCGACAAGTTCTTGCTTATAAAGTATATGGCATAAGGTAACTTTTCATCAACTTTTCCTAAGGCTGCTCCTATCACTTTGTTCGAAGCATCTGTGTGAATGTGAAATGGCAGGGCCTAGTTTGGGCCTCTAAGAATTGGGGTAGTCACTAGCTTTCTCTTCAAGGTATCTAAGGCTTCTTGACATTTTTCCGACCATATGAACTCAACATCTTTGCCTAGGAGGCCAAACAAAGGAGAGGCTATCTTGCTGAAGTATTTAATGAATCTCCTATAATATCCAGCTAAGCCTAGGAAACTTCTGACATCTCTCACCTTTTGAGGAGGTGGGACCCTTTGGATGATGGCAATTTTATTGGGGTCCACCTGCAGTCCTTGTTGAGATATTGCATGACCTAGAATAGTCCCTTCAGTCATTAAGAATTCACATTTTCCTGGACTGAGGGATAGGTTCATCTCAATACACTTATCTATAACATTTCCTAGGTTAGATAAAGCTTCCTGAATGTCAGAGCCATAAGGAGTAAAATCATCCATGTATATTTCCACTGCATCATGAACCAGTTCAGAAAATATACTCAATACCGCTCTTTGGAAAGTGGCTGGAGCATTGCACAAACCAAAAGGAAGGACCCAGTATGCAAAGGTACCCCAAGGACAAGTGAAAGTGGTCTTATCTTGGTCTTCCGGGCTGATTTGAATCTGATTGTACCCACTAAACCCATCTAGGAAAGAGAAAAACGTTTTCCCTGCCAAACCGTCTAACACTTGATCTATGAAAGGTAAAGGAAAATGGTCCTTTTTAGTGGCTTTGTTCAATTCCCGATCGTCAACACAGATTCTACACTTACCATTTTTCTTTGACACTAGCACCAAAGGAGAGACCCATTCACTGTCAGAGATGGGATAGATGAATCCTGCATCAAGCAATTTCTGCAGTTCTTCCTTAACAATATATTTAAGTGCTGGATTCATCCTCCTTTGAGGCTGCCTGACTGGTTTTCAATCTTCCTTGATGTATATATGATGAGTACATACTGAAGGGTGCACTCCCTTCATCTCCTTATAACTCTAGGCGAAGGCACCTAGATGTTTTCTCAGCAGGCTGCATAACTCCTTCTCCTGGGAAGTAGATAGGGATGGATTGATTTTCCATGTTCTTTCGGGGCCGAACTCTATATTTTTGACATGGAAAGAAGTAGGATCAGCCACACAGAGATCAGTTGAGGGGTTTTTTTGTGTTTCTCTTACTATGTCTTCTAATGGTGATACACTGGGAGGTGGATTCAAAATCAAATTTTCAATCATATCATCCTCATCTTGCGGTTTTCCCCCCATTGTGATTTCTAATGAACAAAGTGGTGCAGAATAAAATTCATCCTCATCCTCCTCTTCCAACCAGAGAGGTAGATCATGTTCTAGTAGGGTTTGGGTGGGAGGATATAGGGTTAATTGCTTGGACATGTGCCCATCCTTTATGGTCATGTTCCTAGCTTGATAGTTGATGTAGGCATCGGCTGTAGCCAACCAGGGTCTTCCCAAAATGAGAGGATACCCAATGAGCTTTTCCTTTGGATGGAGAACTAAGAAATCTATAGGGTACTCCCAAGAATCAATGCAGACCATCACATCTTCCACAATCCCCTCAGGGGTCATGGTGGAGCGGTCTGCTAGCTGTAGCACCGTCGCGGTCTTTCTCAAGGAGTCTTGGAGATTAAGTTTGAGTATTGTGTCCTTTGTCATCACATTAATGCTAGCCCCCAGATCAATCAAGGTATGTGGGACCATTGTACCATTGATGTGGACTTCAACTGCTGGGTTTCCAGGGTTCAAATATTTTGGATAGATTATCTATCCCAACATCAGGTCGGACAGTTGTCCTATGACATTGATGGTTGGGGCATTTCTCTTGTGCCTTCTTGGATGCCTAAAGCACTTCTCTTTGATCAACCTATTGTAGATAGGCACATCTTTTATGGCTTGGAGAAGTGGTATCTTCACACATAAATGTTTCAATTCTCCCAAGAGTTCAGTCTCTTCTGGGGTAGGCTGGATTGTCTTGGATAGTCTCTCAAGAAAGGGTGGATTTGCTTTAGGTTCACTTTCCTCTTTATCTTCCTCAACCTCCCTGGGTGGAGATTGGCTATCTGGGAGAAATTTCCTCGATCGCAAGTTGATTTCTTGAATCTTCACAACATAAGTTGTTCATGATGGTTCCCCACTATACACTTGTTGAGCCCATCTGTTGTTTGGGTTCGGATTTTGCTGGGCAGGAATTTGGGGTTTCCTTGGTGGAGCAAAAGGTAACGGTTGTGGTTGGGCAGGTGGTGGAGGTAGAAGAGTGGGAAGAGAGCTGTATTGGGGCCTCCACCCCTGATGAGGTGCATTCCACTGAGGTTACGGCTAAGCATAGGGTTGAAATGAATGAGTGGCTGGTTGGGCATGATATTGAGATGTGAAGGACCAAGGATGTGGTGTGGACCAGGAAGGATGAGTAGGGTTCCCCAAGAAGGTATGGAGGGGACTTGGTTGGGGTTGTAGTATGCCTGAGATGTCCCTTGCATCCCCTGTTGGTATGGTCTAGGTCCATGTGGCCTCCTTTGGTTTATGTAATAGATCTGTTCAGTGACTCCTTCGGCCCCTTGGTATACAGCTTTAAGTCTGAGCAAGGAAGGGCACTTGTCTGTAGAATGATTTTCTTCACAGACTGAACAAACCTCTATAGAGTTTAATGGGAATTCATTCCTAGGATGCCTCCTGGTGCATCTAGGGAAAAAATGTCCAAAGACCTCTCTGCTTCCTCTTGTTTTCTTTTGATATGTAAGGTATCCATTTGCATGAAAAGAGTCTATAGCATCTCACTCTTGAAGTCTTCCAACATGTTTCCAATTTCACCTTTAATGGATGAATTGGAAGAAGAGGTACTGGCTATGGGTTGACTCCCCCTACCTTTCTTTCTGGCTGCTCTAGAATGGTTTCTAAAAACAATCTTTATGTCCTCATAAAATAGTTGGTAGATGTCTCCCTCGGCCAGTAGATGGAGGGTGTCTAAAAGGTCTTCCCGAATTCCCTGAGCAAGACCAACTTCAGAGACTCAGGGTCAAGTGTACACCCGGCCCTTTTGTAATTGAGCTGGAACCTTTCTTCATAGTCTTCCAGGGACTCATCACTTCCCATGGTCATTCGGAATATTTCTTCTTTAGTATCTTTTGACCTACAATAGTCTCGATACTTGTTGTTAAAGGCCTGTTGCATCTGAGCCCAAGTTGTGATGCTATTACCAGGTAATCCCATGAACTAGCACAGTGCTACATCCTTGAGAGTAGAAGGGAACAGTTTCAATTTTTTCTCGTCTTCTGCATAGTCATAAGTTTGATAGATGACAACAAACTCAAACAAGAAGGTGTCAGGATCTTCTGTAGTCAGACCATGGAAGTGAGGTAGGGCTGAAGGGCTTATATTCTTCATTTTGGTGTCCCCATTGGTCTCCCGAATGGGAAAGGTACCCTCTATTCTCTCTCCATTCCCCCTAGTATTTCTGTTTTCAACCATTGGCTCCAGAGGAATGGTTTCTTCTTCTTCTTCCCCTATAGGTTCTTCAAATATGTCTGGTTGTTCACCTAAGGGTTCTTCTTGATTGCAGCCACCGAAGAAGAGAGAAGGTTGGCTGTGTAAAGCAGTGGGGGTGTTGGGCAACAAATTTCCGAAGTTATCTCTATTCCTACGAGGAATGAAAGAAAATATTTTTAGTTGATTTTTTGTTTCTTTTTCCCCACACTGATAGTACCCGTAGAAAATGAAATTTTGATTGAACAAAACAAATTGCAACTAGCTGAAATGAAGTTGTTGAATGGAAATTTGCAGAATTGAAAAGGAAAGCAAGGAAATGCAGAATTGAAAGAAAGGAAATGACTAGTCTACTTTTGCCAAAATGAACTATTAGCATAATGTTGCAATAGGAAATAGAAGAAAGTAGTAATCACATAATACTCTAATGCTTCCCTAGCAACGGCACCAAAAAGTGGTGAGTGTCATTATTGCAGCAAGAATGTTACAACTCCTAGGCTGCCAACTTTACTTTTATCAACTCGGTAGTTCGTAACAAACTTGGAAGCATCGGTGCTGTATGCACAAGTACTAGTTCTCACTGCAGGTTGTCACTTGGTCAACCGGTATGAGATCACTAGGAGCTCAAGCCAACTTCTATAGATTTCAGAAGAAGCTCTATGTGTGATGAAAGAAAGAAAGATTACTCTACAGAAGCTATTCTAATTGCAGAAAGGAAAAAGACTGGAATGTAAAGCAAGACCTAGTAAACCCTAATTAACAAGCTAATTCTACTTTTGCAAAAAACACTATGAAAACCATGAAAGCAATGCCATTACCTACTCAAGAAAGCAACAACATCTAACCATGCTATTTTTGGAAGTAAATAAGCAAAAAACATATTTTTGGATTTTTATGTGTTTTTATGTAAATTTAATCATGCATCTAATTTATTGTGTGTGAGTGTGGCAGCGAATAGGTGGCATTGGAGGGTGGTTTTGGAGCTTGGGAGGATGTAGGATGGTGTGGATGGGTCTTAGGAGGTCTTAGGTGGCCTTCTGGAGGCTTTTCCCACACTCGGCCTTCAAAAGAGAGCCTACAGGAAAAACTACAGGAGGACATAGGGAAACTACAAGAGGAAAACAGGGAAACTACAGGAGGCCTACAGGAGGAGGTCGAGAAAAATTTCCACTATTTTGAGGGTGTGAAAGTGGGTGGAAAAGATGACTGAAGGTTGGGGTGAGGTGTTAGGGCACCTAAGGTCTACCATGAATCACCAAGAGAGAGAAAAATGATTAGGTTTTCTTAAGGAGAGAGGAAGAAGTTTTATGAAAAATGAAGGAAACTAAGGCAGAATGGAGGTGAGGTTTGGGAGACCTGTAGGGAATGGATCAGATGGGGAATGTGATTGCTAAAAGCCTAGCCTACTGCTGGAAGAGATCTACTGCATAGAAACTGACAGTCATCCAAGAAGATCAAGCAAGCAATGAAATGAGTGCATATAGAAAAATAGAGTTCTGCGTTAAATGATATAAACTATGATCTATGAAAGGAAATGCTAAGAAATTTGTAGGAAAGGAAAGCATGAATGAGGACTATAGCAAATCAGGAAGTGAACATGATAAAGGAGATTTGGAGCAAAGAAAAACTGGACTATTAGCCTACTAAAGAGCTACAAACACTAAAAGTCCTATGAGTGAGGGAAATCTATGTTTTTGGGGCAGCAAGAGAGTCTTTGCCTCAAATCATGGTCCCTGAGGGAGGAAGAGAGGCCAAAGCATTGTTGCTAGCCCTTTGAATCTTTTCTGATCGCTGCTTAACCTGCTACAGAAAGCACAAATGGAAGCAAACTACTAAATCATCAAAAGCAACCTATTCGTAACCACAAAAGAAATACATCTAATAGCAAATTAATCTACAAACTGAAGTAATACAAATACAAGTAAAGAGAAGCTTGGCTGCTTGGATTGGGCCCTAACCCAAGAGCTTCAGCCCTTTGAGGTAACTTAGTGCTATCTCAAAAAGGATTCCATCTTCATTATCAAAAAAATAACAACATTACATAAAACTGTCACAAAATAGTAAGCTCGAAATTTGAGCAGAGTTTACATAAGAAAAAATCCGACCCTAGTGAGGCCCTAGGCCTCTCTAGTTATACATCTGAAACTACCAAAAACTTCCTTAAAATCAGGGAGGCTTGGCTCCCAAAACTCGAGATAACTATCAGTCATCCTCCACTTGCTCGGTTGCCTTCTAGTGCATGATTCGACTGCTTGTACTCTGAGCTGAATGAAGGGGAATTCGAAGTGAGGAGTAATAAATGAGGGGGATTCCCTCCTATAAGTCCTCTCCTTTGTCCACTTCGAGTTATTGCTGCCATTTGACCATTGGATCCTTGACTTTGACCTTGAAATCCATCAATAATCTGCATTAAATACATGTTAGACCACATGGCATCATAACTAACTCAACTCACTCTATAAGCATAAATATAATCAGAAAATCATAAAATAACCTAAGAGAATGGTTGATTTGACTAGGTTAGGAGGTAAAATGAGCCCATATAATTACCCATTTATGAGGCTCATCACACACTGTACTTTCAAAGTTGTAATGAAATATAATGTAGATGCATCAATAGACATGCAATCTTAATCGGATAAGAACTCTAACTGTTCTTTACCAATCCCTTTCAAAGGTACTACCCTTGCCTACACATCAACATTAACACGTGAATAATTTTGAAACACATCATTCATGGAATCTTCACTTCCATTTCTACCATCTTCTCTTTCCACTTTCTTCAGTTTTGGTGGAAGCATTGCTGGATTCAAAGTCCAACATTTTGCAGCAAGATGCCCTTGCTTATGGCAGTAAGTGCACTGCATGTGCATTCTCTTGATAGCATGATTTGCCTTGTCCAATGGACCTTTGGCTGCTTGCTTCTTTTCCTTCTTCTGCTTCCTGTATGTGGCCATTCTCTTCCAACATCTAGAACATCATGGTTATCCAAACCACAAAAGGAACATGCAACTCTTTACCCATATTTATGAGGAAATTTTTCATGCTTTGCAAAATCAAAAGTAATATAGTTAGAACCAAATTTATACCTGCATCTTTCACCTTTATTGCCTTCATGAGGAGGTGAAGCAAATGAAGAAGTGGCTCCCTTTGGAACACCATCAAACTCCTCAAGGCTGTTAGAGTCTTCCCAACTCTTTGATTCAAGTGTGTGCTTCTGAACACCTGCATCCTGAAATTGATGTTTCAAGCTATTGTATTCCTCTTGGATACAACCTTCACACTTTTGAGGTAGAGGACATGAACTAAAACTCCTTCTTGGGACTGTTTCAGTGGCCTTCATGGCAAATTTGGAACTCTGTCCATAAGACTGTCCATATCCAAGACCCAAATACTTAGGCCTTTCCTCAACCATTATTGGTTCAACAATACCTTGTGCATGCTTTCCCAAGCCCTTTCCTTCATAGCCCATCTTGGACATTAACTTGGAACCTATGCCTTTAGTATGTTTTTCAAAAGAACCAATACAAGCATTCTCAAAAGAAGTTGAAGACAAACTGGAATGGCTTACCTCTTCTTCAAGCTGGTACTTGACTAAGGCTTCTTGGGCAACAAAGAGTTGTGTTTCCAACTCATGCATCCTTTTCAAGTTCGTATTTGCAATATTAAGTTGCCTCTCCATTTCCTGCAATTTGTCAGCAAGCAACTACTTTTCTTCCTTCATGGAATTCAACTACTTCCTAAGAATGTTTCTCTTCCTTCCATCCTCATACATTTCTCTCACCAGATCCATCATGGTGGACAATTTTTGCTTCCTGTCTTCATCAAAGAGTCTCGTGAAGAGAGTAGAATTTGAGGACCCACTTGCAGAAGTTATCATTATGCCAAGGAACCAAAAAACTTCAACAAGATAAATAAAGAGCTTATTTAAGCAACCTCTTGCAACAAACCTCTTGTGCTTTGGATTGCCTTGAGATCCTTTGGAATAGAAGAATGCCTTCAGCTCTTCTTCCTTCTGCAAACTCAGCAATTAGTCAATTTGCAAACAAGCATACAATCAGCCTCTTGATGTTCAAACACCTTTCAGACAAGCAATCTTTGCCTTGTCACTCAAGCATTCTGATATAATCCTTCCTCGAAGGTGTGGTTAATCAATCTTAAGCTCTGATACCACCTGATCTAAAAATGGGGCACTTAGGCTTCTTGTCTAATCTACAAGAACCTCTCCCACTTCCAAAGCTTGAATTTTCCCAAGTCTTTAATGATTAACCAATGCAGAATTAAGAAATGCTTGAAAATATAGGTGTATGCTTGTATTTGTTTCAGCTGATTATTTGTTTTAAAATCTGTTGTTTGTGCTGATATGTAAATGTGCTTAAAATGATATATAAATTCATATAACAGTGAATAATGCAGCAGTAAAAACAAACACATAATACAGCAAATTAATTAGAAGTTCACCCACAACTCTTGGGCTACGTCCCTGTGAGCTCTAGTCAACTCAACTAGGCTCTCTGGGATTATGGTATAAGTCTTTTTACAAGATCTTTGGCTCAACTCTTCTTGTTCTACACATAAATAGTGGTTTCAGATACCATTTTATCCCTTTTGGCTCTTGAAGCTTTGGCTCTTGGCTCTTGGCTCTTGGCTCTG
Organism: Pinus tabuliformis; assembly: GCA_031772625.1. NCBI lineage: Eukaryota > Viridiplantae > Streptophyta > Pinopsida > Pinales > Pinaceae > Pinus > Pinus tabuliformis. Next base: position 943,447,084 of record CM062816.1, on the reverse strand, counting down.
GCTCTTTGGCTCTTGGTTCTGGCTCTTGGCTCTAACTCTGGCTCTTTGGCTCTGGTTTTGGCTCTTGGCTTTGACTCTTGGCTCTTTGGCTCTGGCTCTTTGGCTCTTTGGCTCTCTGCTCTGGCTTCTTTCTGCCTTCTGCAACCTTCACGCTCTCTAGCTTTTCACTTGAACTTCAAGTGACCCCAAAGGCTCCCTCAGCTACTCTTTTACTTCTTATGTTGCCTCCTTGGCTACTACACTACCTCTTTGGCTTCTGCTTCACAGCAAAACCTGAACAACAACAACAACAACAACTTGTCCACCGTTCAACAACTCAGCAGCCCTCTGTCTTTAGCATTCATGGCTTAAAAGCCAAAATGCATTGCTGGTTGGTTGTCCCTCTCAGGCTTTCTGTCTTCCTCCCACGGTCTGCTCGAATCCCTTCTTTGGCATTCAATAATCATTATATAACACACTCAGGGATGAATGCCACCTATTCCACAATGGAAGGAGCTATCGGCGCTTTAAATCCCTTAGTAACAGTTGTTCTATATTAACACAGGAACGCTGCAAAAACACAGGAAAATCCACAGAACACATAGTTCCAAACTACAAAGTCTCATAATTACGCCCTAAACTCCCATCGGGTCCACCTGGGAATCGCTATCGCACATCGCAATTAACCTATCCATATGTTTCCCTTTGTATTTTTAAAATACGTAAAAACATGGAAAATAACGCAAATATGGCTTTGGGCAGATTTCAAATGTTACACATTCTCATTCCAGAACCCTTTTGAGTCCGGTTTACATTGCATATCACTTCCCTTAACTTTTTGTTTAATGAACGAAATATGCGAAAATGAATATAAAACGACCCTTTCGGCAGACTTTAAAATATATAAAACCTGGTTTATATCGCCATCGAGTCCGGCCATCAGATCACATATATAGCCCCGCTCCATTGTAATGCCGATGCGATACTGTGATGCGACAAGTCGCAATCACAGATCGCACAAGTCCTGGGTCTGTGTATCGTTTTTTTATGGCCACCGATTGCAATATCGCTCCTCTGAAATCACTGATTGCGATCTGCCTGTCATCGCCGATGTGATATGATGATCGGATCTGGACCATTGATCGGCTAGATCTGACGGCCCCTGTGCAACCATTGTTCAAGCCTCTGATTGCCTCATTTTTATGGGTTTCTTCATGTTTTTAAGGCCCGATAGTGCATCTGCCTTCTCCATAACTTCTCCCTTTTCGGTGGTCTTGCCCTTTAGGGAGATTTGAAAGACTTAGAGGGTTTTTTTAGACCCATATTTCAAGGGATTTTTGCCTCTTTTTCCTTTGAAAAAGGGCAACTACATTTTATGATAGCTTTCACATCTGTAGTTCATTTTCACCCATTTAAGTTGCATTGGATTCAGAATGGAGAGATCCCTACAATGAGACTATGTCTGATAGCAACCCGCAATTTTCATTTTCCTCTGATTTACAAAGGATTTGTGCCATTTGGCACCTTTTACCTCTTGCATGAAATCTTTTAGACTTAGAGGTTTATCCAGGATCCATTTTTGGATCAATGCATTTACTTAACGAAATGAATAATCAAACCATGTATCTATGCTAGTGTTGTAATGGAAATGAACCACTTAAACAAATGAACAGAAAGTAGGACTCTATGCTATAATACAATACAAGAAAGAGGAGCTTTGGCTGCTAGGGTTGGGCCCTAACCCAAGAGATTCAACCCTCTAAGTTAACTCAGTGCTGGTTCAAATCAAAACTCATATTATAAAAAATTGTATTACATCAAAACTGTTACAAAGTAGAAGTTTGAATCCTTGCTAATTGACTCACTGACTATCTAGCTCACTAGGAACTAACTAACTAAAAATTTGAGGTCCTAAGCCTCTCCATTTATACATCTAAAGTCTCAACGACTTCCCTCAAAATTAGGGAGGTATAACTCCCAACTTAATGGTAACTTGTCCTTTCACTTTCACTAGCTCGACTGCCTTCTAGTAGGGAGGCTGCTTGTACTTCCACTTGCTTGGCTATCTTTTAGTACTTCAGATTTGGCTATTTGTACTTTCAACTGATGGAGGGATATTCGAATGGATGGGCAGTAAATGAGGAGGATTTACCTCCTGTAATTCCTTTCCGTTGTCTCATTTGAGTTTTTACCAAGGTCTTTTACCATAGTTCCTTGCTTTTACCTTTTATCCCTGCATTTCCCTTGCTTTTATCCTTTATTCCTACATTACATGCACATTAGACCACAAAGCAAAATATCCAACTCTAACTCATTTCATAAGAAAAATATAATCAAAAGTATGCAATTAGTTGTGAGAATAGTTGGTTTGACTCAGCTAGGAGGTGAATTAAGGCCAATTAAGGCCCAGATAATTACTCAATGATGAGACTCATCACTCTTCCAAACTAAGAGTCGATTTAGTAATCAGAATAAGGTCAACTGGACACAAAAGAAGCCTTATAAGAAAGTTGCCAAAATAGATACCATCACCCCCATGCAAATTTAACCACTTCTCAAACTTGTCGATATATAAACCAAAAAGAGTAGGACACAATGGGCAACCTTGCTTGACCTCGATATCACTTCTAAAACTTTCAGAAATGCTTGCTGAAGTTCTAATTTTGACTTTCATCTCTTCATGCACAACTTCTCTCAAATGTTTAGGAACCCTAAGTTCCTCCATTCTGTGCCAAAGCTTATCCCTAGGAACCATGTCAAATGCTTTTCTGAAATCAACAAAGCAACAAAATGCTTCTTCCTTTTCCTCCCAAACTTTTTCAATGATGTGCCTTAAAAACAATGTAAACTTTGAAATGGGAACTGCTACTGTTACCCGTTTTGTAGAGATAGCAAAAAAGTGACCCAATTTTGAAAATGGGTGATGCAGAACACACATGTTTTTTTTAAAGCATAGTTTTTGGCACTTTAATTTTTTTTATGTACATTACGTTTTAAAATGGTAGTGATTTTCATGCTGATTTAAAAAGTGGTTATTCTGCATCAGACCCTTTTTTTAAAAGACCTATTTTTTGACTTTAAATTTTTCTAACATATGAAATGTAAATAATTATTTCGTAAATTTAATAATTTTAGAAGTGGTCTTCTTTTTCATATTTTCTAGTTTTTATTTTTTTTGTAGTGGGGTTTTTATTGATTTGCATATTTAAAGAAGGAGGTCGATATTTTGCATTTTCGATATACTACATATTTATACATCGTTAATTAAATTTTCAATCCAAATGAAATAATTGTCTCTAAAAAACAAATATAAAAATATATGTAAAAAAGACAAAAATAAAAAATAAAAAATGTTAAAAAAATTATCTCATAAACCATAAAAGAATTTGGACAAAAAAAAAAGCAAAATTAAAAAAATAAATAAATAAATATATATATATATATATATATATATATATATATATATATAAAATTAAGTAAGTAAATATTGAGAAATTAAAAAAAAAACATTAGCAAAAACTAGGGAAAAGAAAAAAAAAAATTAAAAACAAACTAGTTTAAAAAAAAAAGAAATAGAAAAAAATTAAAAAAACTAGTAAAATTAATATTAAAAAAAAACAAACCCGGATGCGGGTGGCATTCAAAGTCATTAATGGGAAGCCGCACAATGCAGGCAGCTGGCCTGGCAGATGGCTGGCGGATGGCCCTCAAGACATGCGCCTCGGGCTGGCAAATTGGTTTAAGGGCAGGCGAAATTAATTCGGCACAGTCTGGAATGATGGTCTTGCAGTCAAGCATTAATGCGCGCCTGGTTCATGTGCAAACAGGTCAGTTCATTTGTATGGATCCGTTCATTGCTCATGCCTTAGTTACTGGTTCTATTTATCGTGGAGCAGAACTTCTCCCGCACTCCTGCCTGGTCTATCGAATTTGGAAGCTCGCCTGGGCTTGGAAACTCATTGGGCTCCTCTGCGCTCAAACTTTAATCTGCTTGCTTTGCCTCAATCCCTCTCTCAGTCCATCTGTACTCCTGAGCATGCCTCGCCGCCGAGGTATCCCGCGCAGAGGCAGCAACACCGGAAACAGAGGCCGCCCCTCTCGTCCTGCTCCACAGAATGTCATCCCCATAGCCTCAGCCTCCCCTTCTTCTCCGCCCCTGGGTCAAGCTGGGTCTCTCCCGCATAATTCCTTCCAGACCTCCAGGTTTACTTTTCACAGCAGGCTCAACAGGCCCGTATTGACAGCAAGCATCACCATTATTCTCGCGGAGGAGGAGAATAATCATGTCAGCTCGGCTCCAACCACTTCCTCCCACTCTCAGGAAGACAGTGTTCTGCAAGGGGATATGGCAGGGGTGGTATTCCATGCGGACAATATGCAGGAGGACACCCCTGTTTCTGAAGTGCCTCAGCAGCCCGTCGATCCGACTCAGAGCGAAATTTTGGCCTGTGGGCCGTCTCAGCGTGCAGGTTGCATTCTTAATTTGGTGACCACTCCTGAAGGCGGCGCAGAAGGACATGATGACAGTGGCTTCGTCACCTGGGTAGCCTCTTCCAGCCAGGTGGAGAGGGACACGCCTGACTCGCCGCAGCATGCAGACTAAAGCTGACTCTTCACTGACGGGTGGCCTTCTTGCCTATGTGCTGTGCAATTTTGATTTCGTGTCTTTGTTTCTGAGTTTATGTGTCTATGTCTGGTTCATGATCTTGTTACAGGGCATGGCAACAGCCAATATGTGCTCTGTTTTTTGTTATAACTATGACTATGCTGGGTACTTTTGTGCTTTTTTGGTCAATGGGGGGCATGACGGTATGAGTCCTGGTAAAATCTTTCAGTGTGTCAGGGCCCAAATACAAAATTTTGAAGTCTGTACTATGAATTTGGCAGAACGCCTGAACTGTAATATCTCTGAGTTTCTGGTTGAGGAATGGCCTCAGCCTCCTCTGAGGTCTTGACCTCACTGTACATATCTTTTTTCCTTTTTTAATAGAATTAGTATTTACGAAGAAAAAAATATTAAAAAAAAAAAGATGTTAAAAAAAAAAAAAAAAAAATCTCACAAACCATCAAAGAATTTGGAAAAAAAAAACAAAATTAAAAAATATATATATTTATAAAATTAAGTAAGTACAAATAGAGAAATTAAAAAAAACATTAGCAAAAACTGGGAAAAAAATTAAAAACAAACTAGTTTAAAAAAAAAATAGAAAATTAAAGGAAAAAAATTAAAAAACTGGTAAAATTAATTAAAAAAAAAAAAACACAAAAACAAATTTAAATTATTAAAAAAAAACCAAAAAAAAGCGTATTTTTTATTAAAAAAAAAAAAATACAATTATTTTTTATTAAACATATATATTTTTTTTAAAAATAAATAAATAAATTTTTTTTAAAAACAATCTTTGCTTTTATTAAAAATAAAACATAAAAAAAAAATTTGGAAAAAAAAAAAAAAAAAAAATTTAAAACGATTTTTTTTATGTGAAAAATATATATATTAAATTTTATCAAAAATTAAATTATTAAAAAAAATTAACAAATAATTTTAATAAAAATTAATTTTTATTTTTTTTTAAATATTGTTTTTATAAAGAAAAAAAAAATCATTAAAATTTTTTAATAAAAATTATTAAATTTTAATTTAATAAACAATTTTAATAAAACTTAAATTTTAAACCATTATAATAAGAATTAAATTATTAAAAAAACTTATCAAATAATTTTAATAAAAAATAAAATTTAATGTTTGCTTCGATTTTTTTTTAATTAAAAAAAATATATTAAATTTTATTAAAAATTAAAGTATTAAAAAAATTTAACAAATTTTTTTAATAAGAATTAAATTTTAATTTTTTTAAAAACTTTGATTTTATAAAATAAAAATTATGTGCGCCCCCGGCCACACCACCACCGGGCGGCTGGTCGGCCCTGGGGCGATTCCCGGAATCGCCCTAGAGCCGGCCAGCCACCCGGGGGCGGCACGGCCGGGGCGGGGGATCTGGGGTCTGCGTGCAGACCCCCCCGCCTCCGGCCGTGCCACCGCTGGGCGGCTGGCCGGCCCTGGGGCGATTTTGGAATCGCCCCAGGGCCTGCCAGCCGCCTTGGGGTGGCGCGGCCGAGGGCCGGGGGTCTGCATTTAAAGAAAAAAACAAATATTAAATTTTATTTTTTATTAAAATTATTTGATAAGTGTTTTTAATAATTTAATTCTTATTATAATGGTTTAAAATTTAAGTTTTATTAAAATTGTTTATTAAATTAAAATTTAATCATTTTTATTAAAAAAATTTAATGATTTTTTTTGTTTGTTTTTAAATAAGTAATGAAAATTTAATAAAAAAAATTATTTCTATTTTTAAAATTCAAAAACACATTTTTTTAAGTTTAAAATGTTTTTTAATTTTATTTTATTTTTTTAATTGGAAAAGACGTATGTTTTTAAAATTTTGATATTTTTTTTTGTTTTTTTGTTTTAATAATTTGAGCTTATTTTTGTATTTTTAGTTTTTTCTAAATGCTTTTAATAGCAATTTTACTAGTTTTTAATTTTATTTTTTTTGCTAATTTTCTAATTTTGTTTAATCTAGTTTGTTTTTAATTTTTTTTGCTAATGATTTATTTAATCTTTCTATTTTTACCTACTTAATTTTATATATATAGTTTTTTTTTATTTTTTTTTTCCAAATTTTTTTATGGTTTATGAAACAATTTTTTTTATTTATTTTTTATCTCTTATATATATATATATATATATATATATATATATATTACATTTATTTTTTTAAGTAATCATCATTTTAATTTTAATTTCAGTAGTTTTTAATTTTTTTTTGTTAATTTTCGTTTTTTTTTTTTTAACTAGTTTGTTTCTAATTTTCATTTTTTATTTTAGTTTTATGTTAATGTTTGTTTTAATTTTTCTATTTTTACCTACTTAATTTTAGAGTTTTTTTTTAATGTGTATTTTTTTCTTTTCTCAAATTTTTTTAGTTTAGATATTTGTTTTGTTTTGTTTTTTTTTAAGATGTTTTTTTTTTTTATTTATTTGTTTATAATTTGTAATTTTTTTCTAGCTTTTTAATTCTTATTTTTTATTGGTTAATTTTGTTTTTTATTTCCATTTTTATGATTGATTTTTATTTTTGATGTTCGTTTTTTTTTTTTTTTAAGTATATATTTTTATTTATGTTTTGTTATTTTTATTTTTATTTTTTTTGTTTTGTGTTTTTTCATTGTTTTAACTTTTTTATTTTTTATTTTTATTTTTTTATATGAAATTTTAATGTTTTTCGGGGTCATGATAAAATATTTTATGCTATTATTTCGAAATGTTGAAATTTTACCCTTGAAAAACAATTTGTTATCCCAGCATCAACAATTTTCGTTTTGAGGATGTTTTCTGCACAAAATTTACCACTGAGAAAAAAAATGTTATTCGAACATCAACACTTCGTTTTGAGGGTATTTTTTGGATAATTTTTGCACAAAAAATTGGTTTTCACCGCCATTTTTATAACATGTTGAAAATTTACCTTGGAAAAAAAAGGTGTTATTTTGGCATCAACACTTTTCGTTTTTAGCATTGTTTTTGATGTTTTTTCGGGGTTTTGTGACTAGAGTTCCCGTTTTGAGTTGATAGTTCTCGTTTCAAAGTTTACTTTGTTTAAAGTTATACAATGATCAATTGTGGAATGTTTAGGTCTAAAACCTACTTGCCCTTTAGCACACTTATCTCTTTCTTCTGCCCACTTGCTAATTTTATTTCCTAGCATACTTCTACATAGCTTTGAAAACAAAGGGTTTATCATTATGGTCCTATAATTGGAGGGATTATTGACGTCACCTCTCTTGAAAAGAGGTATTTCCAGACTAATTGTCCAATCTATGGGGAGTCCCTGTTGTATGATGTTGTTGAAAAATTTTGTAATGTGAGGTGCAAGAATATTTGAGCCCCACTTTAGATATTCTTCTTGGAGTTCATCTAAGTATTTTGCTTTTCCAACACTCAACTTCTTGATACCCATATCTACCTCTTGCACCATGAAGAGTTCAATATCAGTGTTGACCAAGGGGGGAGGGTCAACCCTGGGATCCTACTCATAAAGTTGTCTTACATAGTCAAACCATTTAGAAGATGTAATACTATTTCCAGTTTGTATCTTTCTCAGTTGGAGCTCCTTCCAAAATAATTTGGGATTATTTTTCCCAAGGAAGATTAGTTCTTCCTTCCTTGTTTGACTCTTTTCACATTATCCTTGCCTTTTTGCATTCCTCGTCAAACCAAGCATTAATCGGAAAGAAATTTGTTTCAAACTTTTTATTTTTTCTGTTTTGCACTCTGCAAGTGCGCATTGAATTAAATGTGTTAATTCATGACTATGAAGGTCGTCAATTGTGATTTTATTCTTTTTGAAGAGTCTCTCTAGTGTCATTTTGAAGGTATTACAATTTTCTAGAGTCAAAAGAATTTTTCCCTTTGGGAGATTTTGTTGGACATGCTGAATTTTTTACTCTAATTGTTTCTTTCCAGTCCAAGAGAAACTTAAATCAATTGGTTTGTGATCTGATTTTAAGTCCCAAAGTTGATCTCTAATCAAAACCTTCTTCATTTTCTCACACAAACCATGTGAGCAAATTAAATAATCTACTACACTTTCTCCATTGTAAGTATTGCAAGTGAAATTATCAGATTTTTCCCATCTAGTCAAGCCATTACAAATGAATATATCAAAAGTCCCAAATAGAGTAAGCAATTGTTCACCAAAGAGATTGCATCCCTTGTCCTCCGAAATTCTTTCCCACTGATGATTACTCTCTTCTGTAAGCCAAATAGAGTCGTAGTCTTCTTTACAGCAAAGAATGCTAGCTTTCTCACTTGCAATCCTAACATTAAAATCACCCACTATAAAGACTTCACCTAGCTGAGAATATGTTGCAATATATGCTTCTAAGGCTGCAAAGGGATCTTTGTAGTCAATCCCTCTACCTTTGTATATCTTTTAAAATTATGACGTAAAATAACATGTTGCAATTCTAATGTGGTTTCCATTTTCTGGTATTTTAAACCAAATGAATTGTTTATTTGAGTCTTATTTTTCTAACTGAATGAGACAACCTTCTTTTTTTCTCACTAGAACCATGATACCCTCATGCCCTTTGCCATTCCCTGTTGCCTTGTTCCACACTTCCATCTTCCAATATCCTTCAAATAGTGATGTCTTGCACCCTTCATGCTCATGTGTTTCTATGAGGCAAATTATGTCTCTATCTTGCGCAATAGGCCCTAACCTAGGTCCTCGTATCCATGGGCAATCTCTGCAGTTCCAACGAACTAATCTTATGGAAACCTGGGTATGACTTGATTGCTATTTTTTTTTTACCTGCAAGACTCAAATTTGAGTCTTTGTCCCTGCCTTCCCATACTGACCTTTCTTCTTGATTTCCTATTGAAGAGTTTGTTGCTTCTTCTTTATTACCATCTTGCGACTCTGTTTTGGAAAGAGGTCCAAATCACGCTATCGCAACTTTACCTTTATAAATCCATGCTCTCTTTCCTTCATCTCTTGTTGGCCTAACCTTTAACATTCCCTCCATCCTTTCCTCTTGTTTTCTTAAAGTTAATCTTCTTATAGAAAAAAGGGAGAACCCCTCAAGAGATGCTTCTTGCTTAGAATGATATATTTATCACGCAAGCTAGACATGGTGACTTTTATGGGCCTAGATTTTTCACCGTTAAACTTATCCACCCTCCATGCTTGGCATATTTTTCCTTGCCATAGCAACTTGTCTTTCAAGAAGTCCCTTGCAAGGTCAAGAGTACATTCATTTTTCCCATAGTCTTTCACCCCTTTAATAATTATGTTTGTTGCTCTATTTTGTCTTTCCTTGCCTTCTCTATCTTGCATGTTGTTAACCTGAATGTTTGTTTCTCCTTCCTTATTAGTAGAATTGCTAATAACTTGAACCCAAGTTTTGGAAACTTTGGTGGAATATCCTTTCCTTTCTTCTCTTGCTTTCGCTTCATGGTTGTCTATTTGGGCAATTGTTTTCCCTTTATCCTGGGATGATTTTCTATTCACCACCTTTGTACTTTCCACTATAGATTTATTTATGTTTTGCACATCTACCTTCATGTATTTCCATTATATATTCCCTACCATGAGAGCTTCCTATAGTAATTCCACTTGTTCTTTCAAAACTTTATTGCTTTATGCTAAAGCCTTGTTCTCAGATATTATTATATGAATTTTATGATCTCTTTCCTGCTCTTTAGCTTCTAAAACCTCCAACCCTTGTTTTGCATTTAACAATTCTTTCACATAAAGATCAAATGACCAGGTGAGAGGTGTGAATGTCGGACTATAGAAGGCATAATCATCAATGACTTTTCCTCTCGACTTCTTCTTGCCGCATGCTTGTAAAGGGGACTTGTTTGAGTGCTTATTGTGAAGGGACTAAGTAATTCCCCTTTGAGACGGTTTTTTCCTTTTCTACTCCCATTTTAAATGGGTTAATATTCGTTTTAAAATGCCCTAATATTGTTTGGCATTGACCCAAACCCACTTCCCAGCTTTGGCAGATGAGGCAATTTTCACTTGTCCTAAATCATTTGTCTCCATAGGTTCTAAAATTTGTTGTACCGTTGTCATGTTTGAATGCATTTGCCATCCCAAGATTCTGAGACCTCAAACCTTTTCTGTTGCTTTCTCGTTCTACACTCGAGGTAAAAATTACAACTCAATCTAAAAATTCAGCATCTGACTTTCGACCTCTTATCGCGGCAACTTCTTATCGCAGTGTTGGATAAAATATATAAGAGGTCCCACCAAGCATAAAGCAACCAAACCTAACTTGAACCTCCAACCTTGTTGATATGTTGTAACAAACCAATCCCACATTCACCACAAAAGACAAACTTAAGCTCTAATCCACAACATGGAATCCAGCCGATCCTACTTGCCCTTGAGCACGACCTCCACTATCCTGCATTTTCCTTTAATAACGATATTTTTGCACGGTATTTCCAGTACTATATTTCTTTGGATGATGGTGGATCAAGGCTCAGAAAGTTGTCGTTGGCTTTGCGCGTCGGTGGCGTCAACGACGACCTCCTCCTCAGTCGTGCAGTGGCTAACTCCTCTGTGAATCCCCCTAGATCGTCAACAATGACCTCCTCCTCAGTTGTGCAGTGGCTAACTCCTCTGTGAAGATAAATATAAATAAATTTTCAAAAATAATTATCATTGTATTAATGGTTGAAGTGGGTTATAAACAAATTAAATACAATGGAAAATAAATAAATAAAATAATAAAAAATGATAGATAAATTGAATAATCATTATAATAAATACTTTAAAAAATAATATCTATTATATAGCATCTATTATATACCAAATTTTTATATAAATAATTAAATATGAGAAACGTAACACCAAATAATAATTCGTATAAACTGAATTAAATTTAAAAATAATTTTTTTAAATATAAAGATTATAAATTTAATATGATAATCCTTCATACACTAAAACTTTTAAATAATGATTTTACAAATAAAATATTTAACTAATTAATTAATATATAAAATTAAAAATTAAAAATTTATTTTATGTAATAAAAATAAAAATAAAAACAAAATTTTCCCATAAAATAAATTATTTATCTAAATAAAAGTAAATTAGACTTACCTTTTAAATAACTAAGTGAATAGGAGTCTAAATATTGTCCAATAAATTACAATCAAATTGTAAATACTAAAAACAGTTTAGTTTTTCAACTTTGCAGTTAGAAAAAGTTGAGATATACTTCGGAAAATCTGTATTCTTCTTCGAATAGATTACAATAAAATTTATTATAAGGAATCAATTCCTCGTCTTCATTTAGAAATAAAGAGCTTCACATTCAATTAGGAATAGGATTTAGACATATAAATCACAATCACAACCACTGTATAAGAAAGTTTATTTTTCCTCTTAAACTTAACCCATGCTAAACCTCCTCCAACATTAAAAAGTATTGACGATGTTAACATGTCTCTTAATCACTTGTATGTTTTTAGAGATATTGCCTTACAAGGGCATTGCTGGAAGATGCTCCCATAACAAGTATACCAATGCCATAATTGGATATTTGCTTAATGATGGCAGATGCCACGTCATCCTCTTCTACAGCTGCAAACAGTGTTTTCACCTGTATTTTCAGAGATTAACTGTTAAGTAATATTGATACAAGTCTTCTATAACTGAAAGCACTGTTTTCGCCTGTATTTTCAGAGATCAACTGCTAAGTACTATTGATACAACCTAATCTGGATTATTTGTTTTCTGCAAACGAAGAAGTAATGTCAGTATGACCTTGTTCGCATTGCACAACCGCCCGTATCGTGAAAACAATACATTAGTTTGTGAATTTACTTCTTGCATATAAGCAGCAACTGCATCCCCCTGTACCTGTGAAATCGGTACGTTTCCCACTACACAAACAAAATTAAGAGATATGAATGAAATGCTTGTGAAGGGATATAAATATCCCCTCTTTTCTTGGCAGCTAAAGCGGTTAGAATGATAACAGAAGAAAATATTTCATTATCAGGATTAGATATAAAAAAAATGGGAAAGTTTAAGTCCTCAGCTCAGAGGCAAAAGTTTATTTATATAATTAGCTGGATAAATTTCTCATATATAAACAATCAGTTTTACAAACTTAAGTCCATAAACAAAATTACACTTTTATGCAAACTGATTATATATATAATCCATTCAAACAAGAATGCTGGAGAACATACTGATAATTGAAAAACCTTGGGTTATAAATTATTCCAACAATAACGGAAGATGGAGATGGCACGGTTCTTCCACTATTTTCAGATCAACATCCCTTGTTACTGAATGATAATTTCAGAATTGTTTGGCAGATGTATTCAACACGAAAATATTAAGCACTATCTACTAAGTGAATGTTCAACTATCAGAATATTAAGCACTATCTACTGAGTGAATGATCCATTATCAGTTTTTTTCATCTTCTCTATTAAATATTATTGAGAGGAGAGGCTTATTCTTCTACAGCCCAGTATGATGTATGATGTGTAAGTCTGTCAGTCCATTATCAAAGTTGAAATTTTACTCATGTTGGTCAAAAAAAAAAACTATACAAAATATTTAAATAATCTTTGCTAATAAAAACATTTGCAAGTGAAGAAATTGGATCCCTCTAAACTCATGTTAAATCCGTATTAAAATAAATCTATGGTGATTTTATTCTCCAATAAGATAAAAGAGCACTGAACCAATTATCTGAACTGTATTTAAGATAGATCTATAGTGATTTTATTCTCCAAAGAAATAAAAAAACACTGAACCAATTATCTAAACCAATCATAAGTGGACTACATGGCGCTTAATATTTTCCAATCAAACATTATAAATTTGCTTCATCCAAAATAAACTATTGCTAATCGGCGAATGAAATATGTTATGGAAAAATGTTAGAGTTGTCCGGACAATATATTCTGTATGACCAAAGACATTGAAATTTGCTTCATCCTAAATAAGCTAGGACTAAACGGCAAATGGAATATGTTATGGAAAAATGGTATAGTTGTCAAGACATTCTATTCTGTATGACCAAAGAACATATGATGTATTGTTTATATCCTTGCAAATTTTAGCAGATGACATGAACTTGAGCAAAGAATCTAATTTTTATGAAATTGGTAGCCTTGTAACAAAAATACTCCGTCAAAATTCCCTACTGCATAATTGTTTATTTGAAAAACAGACCAGGATCAGCTGTATTGGTTTGTTAAGTAATGAATGGCGTATTGGTAAGAATTTTGTTTATCAATCCAGTTATGTACATAATATCAGGACTCTAGGAAGGTTGTTTGCAGTACTATACATTCTGATAGGGATTTACAAGTTTACATTCTGATAGGGATTTACAAGCTTATATTCCAATGTATGAAAGTCAATTTATAATAAATCGAGTTACAAGATGGGACTAAAAATTTGGTTATTAGGTAGATTTTCGAATATTTCCAAAATATTACAAATACTAAAAAAATTAACTATTTGACTTAATTAACATCGAACTATTTTACTTAATTAACCTCCATCGAAATCTGCAATAAAATTTTGCTCACATCCACATCCATCATATTTATAGAAATCTGCAATGAAATTATGCTCAAATAAACATTTAGACAAACTATGCGTCGAATACAACCCAATAAGTGATTGAAATATTAAAATTATAGATGTATATGCAATCCACAATGAAGGATGAAGAGACAGGTATGCACAGAAAACTTGTTCCAGAGAAGAAAACTGAGAAAAAATCAGCTGTGGGTCTGAACATATTTCCTTCTCCAATCAGAATTGATCAAAACATTTGTTCGCAGTGAAAAAACTAACAAACAAAAAATGAACTATGCTTAGCAGCCATACAAACCTGACATGTGTAGTACATTAAAGCATTAGTGAGGATTCATACTTGGCGTTGGAATGGTGAGAAGGCGCGGCCTGACATGTAAGAGAATCAGAGTTTGGCCTGCAGACATTAACTGGTCAAGCGCCCACTTGACAGCAAACGTGCTCTTATCTCCCTTCTTAACTGCCACTGCTACTACCATGGGAGGTGCCACTGTACCCCTCTCAGGCACTTCTTTTATCTCAAAGATTTCCATTGAAACAGATATCAAGGTCAAGTACCAGGGCCTGCACCAGATGAAAAAGAAACCTGGGAAGACCTCGGATGCGTGTAATGGACTGAATTAGCACCACCCAGGACACCGAATCCAAATACCATCTATTCCAAATTGATAGACTTTTCCATTGAATGATCTTTCGGGCGGCCTTCCTCACCCAGCATTCGCGCTTTCTTTTACCTTCTCCAGGCAGAAATAGAGCGATTTCTCATTTCTCATTTCACCGTAGTAACTACAAGTCTGCAAACCGAACAAAAAGATATTAATTTTGCTGATAATCACCACAGTTTTTACTGCTTCATTACATTGAATATATATATATATATATATATATATATATATATATATATATATATTCAAGCTAAGAATTTGTATCCATAGCAGCTCACATGCTTATATAATTTATATTAGCATAGATTTATCTTAAATACAGATCTGGATCTAACATGAGCCTAGCTTAATCTAATTTATTCACTTGCAACAGTTTCTTATGACCTAACATTATTTAAATATTTTGTATAGTTATTTTTTTAAAGATTTTTTAAAATATTTATTTTGATCACAAATAAGAAAAATTTCGACTTTGATAGATACCCTTACACATCATACTGGGCTGTAGAATAAGCCTCTGGATTCAATGACTAAACCTACTTACATAATCTACATAACCAAACTTCCTCCCCTAACTATTGGATCACATTCTCTAAACTATATATATAAATTAAAAAGATCTATCATGAAACAACTCATAATAATAACTCTAACAATAGTAAATTAAAATCTACATGTTCAATTATTTAGAAATCAAAATCTACATGTTTATTTTATACATATGGCTATTATTAAATATTTAAATTATAAATAAATAATTATAACATTAGAAGTATTAAATCTAATTTTTTAAAACGAAAATGAGAGAATGATTTTATATTAATAAATAGCTATTATTAAATATTTAAATTATAAATAAATAATTATAACATTAAAAAGTATTAAATTGAACTTTTTAAAACGAAAATGAGAGAATGATTAAAAATATTATTACTTCTAAGTTTAAAGAAAAAATGTGGTGTGAGAAAGATTTAGCAGCTAAAAGAAAATTAAGTTATTATAAGAAGGTCATCAACCCCACCTTAGAAGATCAAAAGTATCTCTCTATTTTAACCAGCTCAAAGAAGAAAATTAATATAGCAAAGATTAAAACGAACTCTCATGAGCTCCATAGTGAAACAGGGGGTTGGGCAGTTCCTAAAACACCATGGATGGAAAGGATCTGCCATGTCTGTGAGAATAGGGACATCGAGGATGAAAACCACTTCCTCTTAGAGTGCCCCGCCTACAACTACATTAGATCTCAGTTTCATAATCTTTGTCGCAATACTGACATTCCTAGCCTTTTAAGATGTCAAAATTATAGTGAGCTCGGGAGGCTTCTCTCCAAGCTCTTTGAGCATAGGAATAAAATCTTAAATCAAACTAAATAGCTTCTCTCCAAGCTCTTTGAGCATAGGAATAAAATCTTAAATCAAACTAAATAATTTGTTTCTTTAGGTCCGATAGACCAAAGTTTGGTCTCAGTGGTTAACCACCACCACCACCACCATCACCATCACCATCATTAAATAAAGATGTTATAAAAAAATAATTAATTTTAATTTATAAAATTAAAATTATTTATTTATATTTGACTAAGTTAATAAAGAAAAATAATATGAAAAAAAGATTTTGTATTCTAAATATAATATTAAATTATTTTTACTTTTAAATTTATCAAAATTATAATGGTTTTAGACTTTTTAAAATCAGAATTAAAATTTTAGATAAATCCAAATAATTATCTTTTGTTTAACTTTTATAAATCAACTCCACTTTGATGGACTTTAAACATTCTTATTAATTTTTTAATGAATAAAAGTTGTAATTAAAAATATGATATCATCAGCAAAAATCTTTTTGAGATTTTATAGTTATATTAATTATTTTTGGAAAAAAAATATATAATTCTCTGCATATATCCTTTCATTCATTTCTTTTTTAAACACCCCCGCACATATACATATTATGATTTTTCGATTAAAAAATAAATCTTCCACCATTTTAAAACAACCCAAATAGTCAGCATTTCAAAAAATCAAATAAGCCAATGCGAAACTTTAATCAATTTAAAAAAAAAAAATCGAGTTTTATCCCATTTGCAATCAAAGTCAACCGTCCTAGTTGTTTTTTTTTTTTTTTTTCAAAAGGTGGAAAAACCTATCAAACTCAGTTTGTCAAACCAACAGTGAGGACAGCCATCTCTGGCTGCTATCCGCAAAAGTCAGTTGACACATCACTGTTATCAAGGAAAACCACGCCACCTGAAATAACCCGCTGGTGGTCCGTAAGGGAGCAGGCTTTCACTCCTGCCAGATGCCTCTGGGTCTTGGGCCGTTAACCTGTTTCCTTACGTCCGAGGAAGACGAGTTCTTAGCCAAGCAGAAGCAGTTTTAGGGCATACTCCAGGCCCATAATTAAAAGAAAAACCTCGTCCTAGTTGTTAGTTGTCGCTTGCCCGCCTTATAAATTAGTTCAAAAATTTTATATATATTTATAAATTAGTTCAAAAATTATATATATATTTTGATTGTATATACATCAGTGAAGTGCAGGTCGCTTCTGCTTAACATTTAGAAGCAAACATTTGGACGACTTATCACTTGCCGAAGTTTCCGGGGTGATGGCCCTCTGGGCCTTGGACACGGCAATGCCAATTGGATTTTTTTACGAGGCCACTAGCCGATGCCATCGGCGGATCTTCTGGGAATGTGCTCTCTATCGTTAGGACCCTGGGCCACCTGGACTGCCCACTTGCCCGAGGCTCCGGTGGGACCTACGGCCCAAGCCATTCTATGGCTCTTTTCACTTTTTGGCCGAGTAATGGGCGGTCACAACTCGGACAAAATATCACATGCCACAAGAGTATTTAAGTTTGACATTTTGATTAAGTATTTATAATTAAGTTTGACATTTTGATTAAGTATTTATAATTATATTTGTTAATTCATATATCCTTTCATTATTTAATTATCTCGGATTGGCTTATTTGGGTTGTCTTTCTCCTTTCTCAAAATATCGAATATATTATTTGGATTTGATTATTCGGTTTGACTTTTTACTTTCTAAAATTGTAAAATATATTAAATGAATTGATTTCTAAAATTGTTAAATATATTAAATGGGTTGGATTATTTGATTTGATCCTTTCCTTTCTTAAAAAAATATAAAGTATTTCTTCGAGGAGTTGTTTATAATGCGATTTTTTGGAGATTCTGGTGACGGAATCGGGCGGAAGAAATTGAGGTTAAATCTTGATTTGTTGTAGTTAAAATGGTTTTTTAATTGCATATTTGGATTCAGCACCCTAAAAAACCCCTGGGACTCTTTGATTGTGCAGAAACTAGCTATCAAACTTGGGATTCCAATAAATTGCTGCCGGATTTTGACCGGAAAAACCCACCAGAAAAGCTTCCAAAAAGTCGCATTATAGACAACTGCTTTCTTTGAACCTACTCTATATCATGTTAGGGCTTTGTATAAAAAAGATTAAGTATTTATGTGATATTTCTTTGAACCTACTGTATTTTATGTTATGGCTTTATGCCTCACAAAAAAGAATAAAGAAACACATAATAAAAACAATTTGATTTTTAAAAGGCACACAATTATTTACACCAAATTTTGAAAATTTTAATGAAAAAAAATTTATTGAGGAAAAAATTTAAGTTAAGTTTTAATGATGAGTCATATTAGTTGGTTGTTCATAAATTTTAATGATGTGATTAATCAAAAGATATTCTTATTTACAATATAGATCACAAAAGTCTAAGATCTAACTCAAGATAGGTTTGATATGATTTTTTAATATAATATGTTTGATATGATTTTTTAATCATATGTTATGTTAGGTTATTCATAAGAGTCTCATACAATTTGAACCATTAACTTTTATATTAAAAATATTTTAAAAGTGTACATAATCATTAATCATTCTAAAATATATAGATTTTATTACTCCTACATTTATTATTATGTCTCGAGGAGCTCTTTACAAGTTATTAGGGAGGATATGTTGTAGTGTTCATAAATAAGTGTAACCATTCAAATGGTGGCTCAATATGGGAGGGATGTTCTAGTATGTTTAATTCCAAGGGACATATTTGGCTCAATATGGATCGAAGAGTAGGCGCCCCCACCCAAGTGACATCTCAGCATAGATCCATTTTAACTCATGATCTACAAAGAGAGATCAAATATCTTAAGATATAAACCTTTTTTTGAGCACAAAATATGAGGAAAGGTTTGCACCTCTAGATATTTTTTGGGGGGTGTAAACACAAGGAAAGGTTTGCATCTCTAAAAATTTGATTTCTCTCTACACTTTGTAAATCTAGACTTAAGATAAATCTATGTTGATTCTTAATAATATTATTTATATTTATATAAATTTCTGACACATATATATGAATATCCTTATTTTTAATCTTATCCAAATCTTTATATATATATATGTATGTTTTATTTGACATGTTTTATAATTTTTATAATTTAAAATTTTAATGTAATATGTATAGGATTAATGATATTAATAGATAGATGGATAAGTAGATAGATATGTAATTTTTATATATATCTATCTATCTATCTATATATATATATATATAGTCGTGAAATATAATACTTATGAATTTGAATCATTATTTTAATTTATACGGTCAAATAGATCTTAATTTATAACTACTATTTAAAATTTATATATTTCACATTATTATATTTAGAAACATTTTTATTTTTAATTATATGTTTATTAATTAAATTTATTATGTTTTTATATGCTTATTATATAATTTGAAATATTATAGTTACCAAAATGAATTATTATATTATGATTATTTAAATTTATTTTAATGTTTGTAATCAAATTGAATTGATTTACTATTTTTTACTCTCTCTTTTTTTTAATTTGGTCAATATTATGTTTTTTTATTATTATTATTTTAATTTAATGCTACATTTTATGGAGACTACAACATCCCTCTCATATTGAGATGACATTTAAATTTTTATACTTATTGATAGACATTACAACATCCCTCCAATATTGAATTGATATTCACACATTAGTTCATCAAAGTTCATCCCAATCTTCTCCTTTAAAAATAGTCATTGGTTGGTAGCTCGAGCAGTTGGGAGCATGGTTTGTTCTAACATCCATCCGGGTACAATTCCAAGGGACATATTTGGCCTGTTGTAACAAGGACCAAAGTCATAAGTTATTGGTATATCTATGTCACTCTTTCTAAGTCAGAAGTTATTGGTATATCTAGCTTGTCCATTGTTGGATATACTCTTGGTGTTATAGTGAGAGTCATAAGATTTTATATAGAGTTATAGTGGGGAGTCATAAGATTTGATCCTGGGTCTTGCCTAGATTACTCCAATGTGTTATGGACTCACCATGGTTTGAAAAACTTACTAATGATAAGATATTCATATATGTTTATTACATTGTATTAAATACATCAATAATATTTTTTGGATATTATGTTGTTTAAAAAGATTCAACTAAACAAAATTTGTGTGTTTATAGTAATTGATGAGATGAGTGTATGGGTTATGTATATAATATTAGTAGTAGTAGTAATTAATAATATCTATATCATGGATATGCATGAAGAGAAGAGAACAATGATATTGCAAAGGGTGGATCTAGGGTTTCTTTATCCATAAGTGATGCATTCTCTCTTTTGGTAAGGTAAGGATCCCTCTCCCAATGAATAAAATGGACAAAGCCAAGGAGTTCGTACTGTGAGCCTTGATTGGGTATTTATACAACCACCAACCCTATCTTTCCAAAATGGTAGAATGAATTGATTTGTCATGAGTATGGATAGTAAGAGGTAAAATCCATATCCCTCCTTTGTAAAAACTGGTTTTTCACATTCATTTTTTAAGACCATGTGGATAAGGAGGTTATATTGTTTAATACTCCTAGGATATTTGAACCTTCCAATTTCATTTAATTTCCTTGATATGGGTTATTTGATTCAAACATTTGCTAAGGAGAAGCTCCTCTTATGGGTCTATCTTCCCAAACTACCACTTCATCTTTGGGATCAAAAAATACCAACATTGGTGGGTGATAATTTAGGTTCATTCCAAGGTACATCTCAAGAAACCATATATTGGAATGGTACTCCTCACATTTTGGTTTTGACTATTATTAATTAAGGTCTTCTAGATGCATTTTATTTGTATGGAATGGCGATAAATAGACTTAAATTCTTTAAAACAAGAACTCACTTCTACTACCGGCATGCTTAATGACACTTATTTATAGATTGCACCCTCAAGTACTTATCTCTACAAACTATTCAAGTTTAGGTATGATTATGTCAGTTCCTTGGATTGGGAGGGAGATACATCTCTTCCACTAAGAAATATTTCAAGGGATTTAGAGGTTACTACTCCAAAAATTATTAAGAATTAAGTCACAATCCTAGTGAGCAAGGTCATTTTTTAAATCAATCCATCGTATTTTAAGCATGGGGAAATTGGCTTATTAAGTATATCTTTTGTTCATGTGGATCACAATGCTTCAACCGTTAAGAGGTGTTTCAATGCCTCTTGATAAGCGATTAGAGGATGGGAAGATTTTTAGGGTGGATGTTGAGGTAGTTCAGTTATTGATATAGATTTGTGCAGTCAAGTATGCGATGAGAGAGCATGTGATGGGTGTTCTTGTGGTTCTAGAGGAGGGTGTTCATGATGGTTTTGGTATTTCTATGTTGCCTCATTAATACACTATTCTATGTTTAGATGCAATGATGGAATATTTTATGACTAGGGAATCATCAGATGAGTGTACAATGGTAAGATTTGATGGATGTATTGTTGGGTATGAAGTGGTTTCACTATTGCATTCATTAGGGGAATTTTGAGGTCTAAAATGAACCTCCTAAGAAAAATGTACAACCAAAATAAACTTTATAAGGACCAACAGGATTCAAGATGATGATGTCAATCACGGGGGACGATTCACCTTTTTTTGAGTAAAAAAGTAAAAAGATTAAAAAATAAAAAAAATAACTTTTTCAACTCATATTTTCAACTTATATTCATAAGGTTTTACTCAAATTTCAAGAGAGAGTACTCACTAGATGTAAAATTTAATTCCTCATCCAAGGACTACCCATTTTGCATACTTTTGATGTACCCTACTACATGAAAACTGAGAAATACATGAAAATACATGATTGCAATAATGTGTTTCATGTATTTCTCATTTGTCGTGTAGAAATGTCTATTGAAAGTATGGAACATGGGTACTCCTTGGATGAGGAATCAAATTCTGCTTCCAACGAGTGTTTTTGCTCGAAATTTGAGTAAACCCATAGGGAGATAAGTTGAAAATACGAGTTGAAAACATAGTTTTTTTTTTTTTTTCCCTTAAAA
Source organism: Pinus tabuliformis (assembly GCA_031772625.1). Taxonomy (NCBI): domain Eukaryota; kingdom Viridiplantae; phylum Streptophyta; class Pinopsida; order Pinales; family Pinaceae; genus Pinus; species Pinus tabuliformis. Next base: position 943,424,909 of record CM062816.1, on the reverse strand, counting down.
TTTGATGACGTAATCTAATATTATTTTATTATTTCCACTATTATTTTATGATTTCCTTAGGAGGCCCATTTTGGACCTCAAAATTCCCCTAATGTGAGGTCAAAATTGAACAGTCATTTAACATTGTAATTCCAATTAAACATTGAATATGAATATTCCTCTCAACTTATAAACATTGAGAAATTGGTCTGAGATTTGCATTGTTATAGTGTTGAAAATGCCACAAGAGGGAAGTATGATTAGAAAATACCTTGTCCAACTATATGTCACTTTTTTGATAGATCATAATCATTTAATTGATGTGTAATTGGCTTCTTCAAATTTAGTCCACAAAATAGTTAAAAATAAAATTTGCAAATATTATCACTTAATAAGTGGCACTGAGCTAATGTTATGTTATTGTAGCGACATCCATTCGGCATTAAATACATGACATAAGTAAATATGAAGCAATATTATATTTTTGTTTATTTCTCTCATTCAACATCAAAGATGTTTCTTTGGCAACGGAAGGTTTTCATTTTTAAATGAAAATGCTACATACTCACTACACACAACATGGTTAGATTTTTCCCATTAAAAACATGTAGGTAACACTATATTGAATTGAAGTTGGTTGTTGGCAACTTAAAAATGAATTGTATCATTTGATCACAAAGAAATGAAGGACACAAGAAAGATCAATTAGTTGATAAATTGAAGTCAATGATGTGGTTGGAACCAATGGGGACAGTTGCACCTATGATGATAATAACTAACATTAAAGATAGTGTTGAGTATGTGTCATATTCTTTGCATGACTAGCCCTACATGTGATTTTTATGTGTCAAGCACAACAAGAGGGTCACAAGGGTATGGAACCATTGAAAAAATTTATGTTTTTTTTGTTCATTTTTGGTGGTTTTAAGCACACAATTGTTACCTTTAATGGTTTTTTGGTTCACGATTTTTTAGCCAATGGTTTTTTAATTTTGACTAAGGAATTGAGGATGTAAACTAATTTAGGTTAATGGATTATGGTTTTGGATGTTGTAGGATCATATATATTGTATCTTAAATGATGAAATTGATTGATGACAAAAATTAGAGGTCTTTAAAAAAAATGATTTTCCTAGTTAAAGGTTTCCAAGATAAACATATAAGTATTATGTGTGAATTCGATTTTAAAAAAAAAATTGTCTATAAAGAATGTGTATTTGTCGCTTACTATAAATGTTTAACCCTTATATTTGTTACTAGAGAAATTATTTGATTTAGAGGGAAGCCTTTGTGGTTAAGGGCTTAGCTCAAGTTTGTGATAAGCCTAGTTTCAGTGGGAGCTCCGCAATATCAATTCTTGTGGTGAAAGGGAATAATAAGTAAAATAGAGATTAAGAAATTTAATGAGAAAAATGTTGATCTATGGAAACTTAAGATCACAGATATTTTGGTAGAGAAATATCAACAATTCATTATGGATCTAGTTATTGCACTAGGGGAAGGTCAACATAATACTAGAAAAAGTTGGATTGGAAGGCAAAGAGCACAAAATGGTTGTGTCTTTTAAATTGAGTATTACTAAATTTTTTGGGAAAAGATAAAACATAGGTATTGTGGGATAAGTTAGGGGCTTTGTATTACTCTAAGTCCTTGGTAAACAAACTTTCTAGTGAAGAAGTTATATAACCTAAGGATGAACAATGGAGACTCAATGACAGAGCATTTGAATGCCTTCAATACTATGGTAAATTAGTTATAGTCTATTGATATTAAGATTTATAATGAAGATAAGTGTAACAATTTACTATGATATTTACCAAACTCGTGGGATAGTTTTGTTGTAGCTATACGAAGTAATGCAATTGCTTTAAGTTTCAATGATGTCATCTCATCCTTTTTATTAGAGGAAATGAGATTAAAAAAACCATGGAAATTTAGAAAATAGATGGCTTATATATAAGAGGACACTCCTTTTATAGGAATAAAAAAAAGTCTTCAAGTGGGAGATATAAATCTATAGGTGCATATAAATTTGTAGGAAAATTCTTTAATAAATGTTGGAAATGTAGTAAAAAAGAGAATTACAAGAAGAATTTTAGATCCAAAAGTGTTGAGAGATGGAAGGGATCTTCTGAATGTCCCTCCAAATATTATAATACCTTCTCAAAGGAAGGAAGGGATGTGTACATGACTTATTCAAGCAGACAAGCAGATTATGATGTATGGTTGATTGACTTTGGTGCCCCTTTTCATTTGAATCCCCATAAGTGTTTGGTGTGGAGCATGATTATATTCCTGATTCAAAGATATTTATTTTAGCTAGATTTATACCCTAGGAAGACTATACACCCCTCCACGTGGGGGGTGCGAGGGGGACTTGTTCCCCCTATGGGGGTCTGGGGACCAATGGGTTGTCGGCATGGGTTTAGGGGCAGCGCCGCTAAAGCTAAAAATAGATGAAAAATTGCCTTGTAAAATATTGTAATTTCCTAGTCAATCTGGGTCATTTAATAGGCAGATGATCTGATGGTAGAAGTTATGTTAATTTAGGGTTTTTTCCCTAGAAGTCAACCCTCGGTTTATATGAGGGATTTGTATTGCGATTGTGTATTATTATTCTGAGCGAGAAGGAAAGAGGGGATTGTGTGAGAGCAAAGAGGAAATTACAACAGATCTGTTGTATGTTATATCTCTTCATTTTGCTAGATAATATAAAAGGAATGACCAGTTGTTTCTCTATGGACGTAGCCCAAATTGGGTGAACCACGTATATTCGTGTCTCTCTTGTTTGATGTGTTTTTTTGTTTGTATTTCTACAATATTTTATGTGTTCTATTGCTCTGTAATATATAATTTTCTAACAATAAGTGGTTCTGTGAAGATGAAAGTTTGAGGGAAGTGACATTTTCCTAATAGATTACTTCACAACTAGAATCACGAGACAAGGAAAATTCAAGTTGATGTTGTGGGATGGAAGGGTTAGAACAATCCCTCGGGTTTTATACATTCCATAGCTAGATATGTAGTTGATACACACAAACACATAAGCAAGATGAGTGATGCGAACTTGTAAATGTTGTGTTTGAAAAAGAAATCTGCATGATGGTTTGAGGGGAAATGTCATTGTTGAGGGGAGTTCAAAATAGAACTATATACAAGTTGTTGGGAAACACAATCACTAATGGGTGTAAGAATTATATTTTTTGTGAGGGTGGAAATGTAGAAGGAAAAACCCATATTGTCTCTAGAAAAAGAACATGTCATGGAATCAAAGATTAGGGCATATTTGAGAACTACACTATAACGGTATGGATAAAGGTATGTTTGGTTTCACTATAAATCTTTATTTTTGTGAAGATTTCATTTATGGTAAATCAAATCAAGTAAAATTCTCATTATGCACTACAAGAACTAAGGGAATTTTTAGATTTAGTACATAGTGATGTGTTTGGACCTATGCTTATTCCATCGTTAAATAAATTTGTGTATTATTTTTCATTCATATATCATTTCTCAAAAACACATGGATTTTTTACTCCAAAAGAAATCTAACATCTTTGGTAAATTTAAAGAGTTTAAGGCTCTTTTGGAGAATAAAATAGAGAAGAAAATGAAGGTGTTGAGGAAAATTAATGGTGGAGAATTTTGTATGAATGAATTAGAGGAACTTTAAAATAAGTGCAATATAACAAGTCAAAGGAATACTCCATACACACCTCAACAAAATGGGTTTGCAAAAATCCTAAACATGATACTGGTGGAAAAAGCGAGTAACATGCTCAATGGTGTTGGTTTAGGGAAAGAATTATGAATAGAGGTAATGGATATTGCATGCTACTTGATAAATTGATCACCATCATCAAAATTGGTTGATAAAACTCTATGGGAGACATGGACTAACAAGAAATTCTCTCCTAAACATCTCAAGGTTTAAATTGGTTGCGATGCTTATGCACATGTTTCAAACAAAAGTAGGAGTAAGGGGATAAAAAATATGAAAATTGTATCGTTATTGGTTATACAAATGGTTTAAAATAGTATAAGTTTTAGAACCTAGAAATTGATAAGGCCGTTTAAAATGGATATTTTCTCTTTAGATAGGTCAAAGATGTTGGCAAAAAAGAAGTCTTAGCAAGAAAAAAAGAATGAGAAGTAACAGAGTTTTAGTTGTAGGATGAAAAACCTAAATTAATAGAAGAATATGATTATGAATAAAAAGAAGCTCATTCTTTGCTATTGAGGAGATTGTTTCATGAAAGAAGGAAATCAAGAAGGTGTACTCCAATTGATTTTCATTCTTGTTTTGCTTTGTGTATAATTTATGATAATCCTAAAACTATTAGGGAGCTATTGGATCTAGAGGATGGTAAAATTTGGAATAATACCATGGTTGAAGCAATGGTAACCTTGGATAAGAGTGGGTCTTGGGATCTATTCGAGTTTCCAACTAGGAGAAAGTCCATTAGTGGCAAATGGGTGTTTAAGAATAAGTTGTATAAATAAGGTAAACTGGAGAAATATAAAGCTTAGCTGGTGCCGAAAGGTTATTCCTAGGCACGGGGAATTGAATTTGGTGAAGTTTGTTCTCTTGTTGTTAAGTTAACTCTATTATATTTATTTTTTTTGTTACTACTTCTTTTGATCTTGAAGTAGAATATATGGATGTAAAAGCAGTATTCCTACATAAGTATATAGAAAAATAAGCATGAAATAACCAAAAGGTTTTATGGTGAAAGGAAAGGAAGAGTTGGTTTCGAAGATGAAAATGTCCTTGTGGGTTAAGAAATCTCCAAGGATGTGGGATCAAAAGTTTGATACTTTTATATGGGGACTTGGTTTTACAGGAAGAAAATCTAATCACTTTGTGTATTAAAAATCAGTTGTTGATCATTTTATTTATGTGGTCTTGTATGTGGATGATATGTTTTTGATTGGTCCAACAACAAGGAAATCATCAATGATGTGAAAAATAGTTGTCCTCTAAAGTTAACATGAGAGATCTTGGTGTTACAAATTTTATTTAGGCATGGAAATTGAAAGGGATTAGATAAATATGAAACTTTGTTTAAATCAAAGGAAATATGTTTTGACAATATTGTGGAGGTTTAATGTGCAGAAACGTAAACAGATCAAGGTCCCTATCTTTGTAGGCGTAAACTTATCTATAAATTAATGTCCTTAGACAAAGGAGGAGGGAGAGGGCATGCCCTGTGTTCCCAATTCTAACATTTTTGGAAGTTTGATGTATGCAATGATCTATACCAAATTAGACATTACACATGCAATGGGAGTTTTGAGCAAGTATATGTCAAAACTAGTGAAGTAGCATTGGACAATTCTAAAGAGGATTTTCAAGTATTTGTGTGGTGCTACAAATTATGGAATTTACTAATAATGAAGACCTAAAGTAGATAGAGTGTTAGACATGCTTGGTTTTGTTGACGTAGACTGGGATAAGCAAGAGATAGTTTGTAGTTACACTATCAACTACATAATTTAAATCCAAGATAACTACTCATGGATGTATGTATTGTTATAGAAATGGTGTTTAAGTATTGAGTTTATACAACAATCTATACGGTTAGATCATGATAGTTAGAGTGTAATCTTTCCAAGTAGGAACCTAGAATTAGGGGAATTTTGAGGTAAGAAATGGGTCTCAAAATGAAAATTGTACTAAATATTTCAAAATGATGTTTTCATCCCTAGGGTAAATATTTTTGGAGGGAATATAAGAAAACTACCTTTATTAATCATATTTTTAAATTATCTCCTTATAGGTTTACTCAAATTTCAAGTATGGGCACTCGTTAGATGAGGAATTTGATTATGTATCTAATGAGTACCCACTATCCATACTTTTGAGTAGAACCATGCATCGAGAAGAAAATAAAAATACATGAAAAATGTGTTTCTTGAGTGTGGCTACTTGTCAGATGTAGAATCTAATTTCACATCCAACAAGTTCCCACACTCGAAATTTGAGTAAACCTATAAGGACATAATTTGAAAATACAATAAGAAAATGTAGTTTTATTTCTCTTCCTTTAAAAATTCATAACTATTATTTTATTATTTGTACTACTATTTTGTTATTTTCCTTAGGAGGCCTATTTTAAACCTGAAAATTCCCCACATCGTTATCATTCTAAGGAAAAGTATATTGATGTTCAATATCACTTTTTGAGAGACATGGCTAAAGGAAAGAAGGTGTTGCTAGTGAAAGTGGACACTTTGAAGAATGTTGCAAATTCATTAACAAATTCTGTGAGTAGTGAAAATTTTTCTTGGTGTAGAGAAACAATGGGAATCATTGCCCTAGATTGATGACCCCATATATGTAAATAAGATAATAAGAGGGATATTATTGGGTATGTGCTATATACTTTGCATGATTATCCCCTCATGTGATTCATATGCATTGAGAACAACAAGGGGGTCACAAGAGGGATGGAGCGCCTAACAAAAAAATTAGGTAGCCTTTTTCATTTGTTTTTGGCATTTTTTGGTACATGGTTTTCGCTTTTGGAAGTTTTGTGGCACACTATATTTTGGCCCATGCTTTTCTAGTTCTAGTTAGGAATTAAGTTTGTAATCTAATTTGAGTCTATGGGTTAGATGTTTGAATTTCGTAATATCATATATATTGTATGTAAATTGATCGATGATAAAAATTAGAGGTGTGGCTCTAAAAATTTTGTTAGTTTTCCTTGTTAGTGTAATTTTCTAAGTACTACGTGTGATTTTCATTGTTTGCTTTTTTGTTTATAAATAATTTATATATGCATTGCTTAATATAAAGGTTTTAAACTTATAGATAGATCCCAATAGCCCACATTGAATAAGGAAAGTAACGATCAATTACAAACTTGATATCTATACATGAATATGAATTAGTGTTGTGCAACAAATGAAGTTAAAATTCAATCATGAAGACAAGTTGTTTTCTTAATTAAATTAAAAAAACAAAATTATATCTTTCATTTAGATTAATCATGATAGTGGATAGAAGGTAAATATTTATTTTAGACACAATATAAAATTAATAAATATCTAAACACATGGACATGAAAATAATAAAAATGAACACAAAATTCATGAAAATTGAAATATAATCATATAATGATATTGAATGTTCCTAACATGTATGTATCCCCTAATGTAAATTGTATGGTGAATACTTAATAGTTTTCTTCACCATCCTTATTTATTTCAAAATTATTTTTAATGGAAAATAATTATTTTTGCTTATTTATATTAAGAGGATTTTTTGGGGAATAATGACAAATTTTCTCATTTCTACACAACAAAATCGCTACACTTGTTCATTTGAAAAAAGAAATATCTATAAGTTGGTATTTTTTTCTAAGTAATACTATTCTATTGATATGAAACAAAATAAAAATATAACGAGGCACCGGCCTCTACGGTGTTGAATAGAGTTTTGTCAAAAAATATCACAAACCTAAACGTGACTGCCCCATCGAGGGGAAAACAGTCCGTGAGAACATAAGAAAAGACCCACGCAGGGGTCTCAAGTTTTAACATCAAAAATCCCGCACAGGGGACCTAGATTGAAAGCTAGCAAACCAAGCCAGAAGGAATGTTTAAAAAACAAAACACAGTAGAAAACCTCAGACAACAGCATATGAAACCTCCAGCTAGCGGCAAGGCGACACCTGGCAACCCAGTCATCAGTCAGGATGGACCCCCTGGAAGTCGTCTGTAGTGGGTTCTTCAACAATTCGACATGCATACTCATACCAATCCTTCTCCTCTGCTGACGTGCCATGCGATATGCCACGAACTGCTTGAGTGCCAGCAGAGCTACCCTCTGCTGCATGCTTGCCTGACGTGTTGCCCTGGATGTCACCAATTGCCTTCATGCCTCCTGCTCTACCATCAGTGGCATGTTGGCTGCCAACCAGCTCCTCGCCATGTGGGGTGGTAGAATTCTCAACCATCTGTTGCTTTCTTGGATCTCGAGCATTCTTGTTCCACTGAGCGGTCCTCTGCTGCATACCGTTGTTTCTTGTCTGAGCTTCTGCGGGTTAATTTCATCAGTGAAGGCTATGGTAACAGTGGCTGTGATGACAGGCGAAGGTAGAGAACTATGGAAGCGTAATTGAGTCGTATAGTGAGAGGGATGAGGGGGAAGGGAAAATTGGTAGTATGGGTGGCAACATTCATTCTGCGGTCACCATGGATCTGAGACCGCCCTCTACCACTGCGTGTGTCTAGGTATCTGCCGGAGAAGGTGCCATGGGAATGAGTAATGGATGGGGAAGAGGAGGGAGAAGCAGGTTCAAGGCTGGGCGTAGCGGGGGGACAAATGCTTCTGCCATGACTTCCCCCTCTTCTGCTATGCATGCGGTGTTGAATGCGCACCATGACTGTATTAATCTTAGAGTTAACAATTGGGGAAGCAGAGGAATTTTTGGGAGTGGAATGGCTGTTCAAAGGGAAAACAGAGGGGTTCTGAGCATAATTCAACTTACAATGGTTCGTTTGGGACAAATGGTACCCATTTCCCACATCCACGCAGCTGAGCAACCAACATCGTCTGCCAGTGATGGTGCGAGAGCTTGGCTTCGCAACCTAAGGAGGGCAAGAGCAATTTATCAGGGGAGGGAAGAATGAATTATGGTTTGTGGAGGCCATATCCTTATGCTCGCTGCAAATTTCTCGACTTGAGCACCATAGTAATGGTGCCTGCAAGTCGCCAGGAATTTGCCATAAATTGGCCTGGGAGGGGATGCGGGTGGCCATGTGGCCAAGCCGCTCGATGTCCTTCAATCTAATCGCCATTAATTGCATCATGATCACCCGCATCTGGGTATCTATAAGTTGGTTTTTAAAAATATTCATATTGTGCATTATTATGAAGCCAAAACAATATTTATCATTTATGTAAATAATACATAAAGAATTCAAAAGATCAACGACCAGAAGAGAAAAATAAATGGATAGTGATGTTAATGTTATCACTTTTTGTTTTTGTGAACTATCTTGTACCTATATTTGGTAATTGGCTATTGTTTATTTATATCTTTGATTCTAATTCCATTTCAAATTGGCATTGCCAAATGTGAATATAGTGCCAAAAGAAACTATCAAGTGTGATGTTATTTGGTTTCATTCATAATTATATTTTTTGTTTTCTTCCATGGGAGTTTTCCATTTTGAAATGCATGGTTATACTTTTGTATATATATTAATTTTGTTTAAATCAAATTTCCAAATTTGAATGGCTAACCTAGAGTAAATATTTTATGAGGACATAGAAAAACAAATCAAATGATTTATACTCTACTTGAAATTAATGTGTTGCCGAAGTAATGCCAAAATAATGTTTCTTTTTTTGTTTCTCTTGTTCACTATTGAAGACATTGTTTAAGCATTGCAAGTTTCTTTTCTAATCTATTGTGGTATGGTATATTTTTCCTTTTGTCATGTTCTTTATCTCATACAGGTGTACTCTAATAACTATTAATCTTAGTATTTGTTTAATGCTAGCTTAAAAACACATTCTACATTGAGTAATTACAAGTTGTGCACTTTCCAAATCAAGCTTCCAAAGAATAGTATATATCTATATATATATCTGTGTATATATATATATATATATATATATATATATATATATATAGATAGATAGATAGATATATATATATATATATATATATATATATATATATATATGTATATTTATATATATATATATATATATATACATATATATATATATATATATATATACATATATATATATACATATATATATATACATATATATATATATATATATATATATATAGATGTATATCTATATATATATATATATATATATATATATATAGATATATACATATATAGAATCTATATATGTATATATATATATATATATATATATATATATATAGATATATACATATATAGAATCTATATATCTATATATATATATATATATATATATATATAGATATATATATATATATATATATATATATATATATATATATATATATATATATATAGTGTGGTTCATAAACACTAGATATTGGTGGCCACTATGTCTATAGAAACTATCCACGAAGATTCACTCGAAAACATCACTTCCCATCGACTCATTATCAGAGCCTAACCCCAAGAAAGTCGAAGAAAATTGGCATTGTGACCTCTCATTAGCAAGGTGCTTTAATAACATGAACTTGACCCATATATATATATATATATATATATATATATATATATATATATATATATATATATATATATATATAATATTTAGTATGCTAATTATAATAGTTATTTTACAATGATTTTAAACACTAATAAAATTTATAAGAGTTGAAATCCATGCTCTTGGCCATCATTTTTATATATATCAAAATTACATTTAAGAAATTAGTGCAACTATTCTTGTAGAATTTTCACTGTAGATCACCTAATATATGCAATATCCTAAAGCATAATACTAGATCTACTTCTACCATAAACTTAGCTAAAGCTTAAACAGATATGAGCATCATCAACCAAGAACAAAGATAACTGAGAATGAGAAGTAATCAACCATAACACAGAAGATATAACACTGGGGAAAGCACCAGCCTAAAACCCCAACTCTGTATTATCATACAAGTGGAAATCTTGTTCAAGTTACAAAAAGAATCAGCTCTCAAGCTATCTTGCTCTCTCTTCAATCAAACAAGACAGCTCACAAACTCAATAGATATAGAATATATCTTCCTCAAGCCCTCCAAGCCTCCTATTTCCTTGCGCAGTTCTGATTGGGGTCCAATGATGTCACATATGTGGATTGGCCTCATCACACTCACTGTAACCTCTGATCCAACTGCGCAATCATTAAGGAATATATATTTTGTATAAATATACCTTTTGTATAAATTTACTTTTAATTTTATTTTAATAAAATAACTAACTATTAATTTATAAAAGCCTCATCTTAATTTACAAATTAGTTTTTGCCCCCTTTTTCCTGTGACCGGTCAAACTAGTCATTTCCTCGTCTAATATAGTCGTTAGTCAATTTAGCCATTACCTAGTCAATAATTATAGCCGTTGGAAGCTCTGCTCTGACTATTTAACATGCATTCTGGATCTGATTCTTCATCTTGTCTTAACGATGAACCACACTGGTTGGTTCGAAACGCGCCGACATATATTCTATCATGTGATTTTAGCCGAAGAATTATCTTAATAATATTCCTTCTGCATGCAAGGAATATTCACAATGGAATATTCTTGCAACTAATAGTACACTGTCACTCCATCTGATCTCAACTGGGTCTCTAAATGAACTGACATGCATGAGTTATCCATGAGTAAATACTCAGTTATCTTAAATACAGTAGTTACATTCATGCAAGCATTAACTAACTGAACTCTCATTAATTTAACAAACTGTTAAATTAATCTAACTGGACTTGACTCAGTTAACTGAGCAAACTAATTACAACTCAATATTACAACTCACTCATATCTCTTTAACTGATGGATAAATCCCTCAATAAAAGGAGAAATTGTTGCATGTCCTCACATAGACTTCATGTTCATAATTCCTTAACTAATTAACTCAAGATGAATTAATTAATCAATTTACAAACAACTATTAACATCAAATTCGAATTTTACTTCCTATGTTTAGTCCAGGGACTGACTAAAATAAGAAGGGATCTCGAAATGCTATTTTTATAAAATCTATTTTTAGCACTTTCACTTTTCACCCATTTTAGCTAAGATCCACAATGGCTGAACTGCTATTTATAGCCGGGCTATTTATAGCAGTGCTATTTTTAGCATTTCTTGTTGCAGATTTCAATACTCCCTCTCAACATGAAAGGGATTATCAGTAACCCCAATCCTGTCTCCGTGGAACTCGAACTTGCATTTTGACAATGCCTTAGTCAAAATATCTGCATCCTACTCCTCGGTTGAAACATATGTAACATCATGATCTTATTGACCGCACAGTCCTATAGATAATGGTAACAGATATCTATATGCTTAGACCTGTCATGAAACACTGGATTCTCAGAGAGTTTTATGCAACTCTAATTATCACAGTATATCATTGTAGGATCCATCATCTGACCAAACAATCCCACTAGAATCTTCCGCATCCAAATGGCCTCACATGCTACCTGACTTGCAGCCATGTATTCAGCCTCTGTTGAGCTACCAAGAAACTACAGCTGAACCAAGGTTAAAGATTCCTCCAGAAGTGCTCGTCTGGTTTGATGGACTACCAGCCCAATCCGCATCTGTGAAGCCTTGCAGCTTCACTTCCTCTATCTATTTGTACCATAATCCTACTGTGTAGTGCCTCTGAGATATCTCAACACATGCTTCGCTGCCTTCCAAAATAGCTTGGTAGGCTGAACCATAGTTTGACTCAGCTGGTTCACTGCAAAGCATAAGTCGAATCGTATGTTCACCAAATACATAAGTGAACCCACCAGCTGCCGATAAATAGTAGCAGCTACTACCTCACCTGAAGTAGCATCCTCCTTCCTCCAGTTCCCAGCTAGAGGAGTCTGCATGGGTTTGCACTTCTCCATGTGAAAGCGCTTGAGTATCTCATTGGCATACTTGCCTTGAGACACAAATACTTCCCCATATTTCTGCCACACTTCCATGCCTAGAAAGTAGTGCATGAGGCCCATGTCCTTCATCTCAAACTCTCTTGCAAGGTCCTCCTTGCAAGATTTGATCAGCTGATCATCACCTGTCAAAATCAGATCATCGACATAAAGTACAATAATCAATGGCTTACCTTCTACCATGATGTGGTAAAGGTTTGCATCTGCTTCACTCTTGGTGAAGCCCAATTCGGTGAAATAGCTGTCGATCCTGGTATACCAAGCACGGGGTGCTTGCTTCAGCCCATACAGTGCTCACTTGAGTCGGAAAACATGCGACTCATGATCGAAGGTCTCAAATCCTTCGGGCTACTCAATGTATACCTCTTCCTCAATCTTCCCATTAAGGAACGTCTTCTTCACTTCCATCTTATGGATATTCCAATTCATCTGAGCTAATAGAGCTAGCATAGATCTGATAGATGAGTACCTTGCTACAGGAGCAAAGGTCTCATCGTAGTCGATCCCCTCTACCTGTGAGAAACCTTAGGCAAAAAACCTTGCCTTGTGTTTCTCAATACTGCCATCAGTTGCCTGCTTTACCTTGTAAAGCCATCGGGAACTAACTAGTGACTTGTCCCCAGGTCTAGGGACAACATCCTACACACTATTCTGTATGATAGAATCATACTCTTCTACCATTACATCAACCCAGACTGGTTGCTGCACTGCCTCCTGAGAAGAAAAAGGTTCGGTTGCTACACACTCCCCAACTAGGGCCATGTAGCTAGTGTATCTCTCGGGAGATCTCCTCTGTCTGCGCTGAGAGGATGGCAGCCCCAAATTCTCTCTCGTATCTAGCATCAATCTGTTAGCTTCCCATGAGCATTTCTACCCGTCTCTGGAAGACTCTCCGGGAGTGGTGGTCTCCACTACCGGATCCTCTGCATGTGGTTGATCCACATCATCAGGAGGCTCCTCCTCCTTTTGAACTAATTGTTCCTTATCTCCATGCAACTTGATCTCCCTCTCAAGTGACACTCGCATGGCTCTCTGCTCGTCAAACTTCAAATCCCAATGCACTACGGTCCTCTGACTGGCAAGCAGAAACACACGATAGTTGTGGGGTGTATTTGTGTACCCCACAAGCATCCCCAACTCAGCTATTGGGTCTAGCTTCTTCCGAGCATCTTTGGTCACATGACAATAAACTGATGATCCAAAGATGCAAAAGCGACTCATATCTGGTTGCTTCCCTGAAAAAGCCTCCATAGGTGTCTTCATCCCCAAGATACGATGAGGACTTTATTCTGAAGGTACACTACTGTATTGCATGCCTCAGCCCACAGATGAAGTGGTAGGCTTTGGTCATGCAACACCGCTCGAGTTGCTCGCACCATAGATATGTTCTTCCTTTCGGCCACCCCATTTTGTTGTGGGTTATGAGGTGTCGTTAGTTCCCGTTTAATTCCCTTTGTAGCACAGAAGTCATTAAACTGCTGGGAAACATACTCTCCACCATTGTTGCTACACAAGGCTTTTACTTACTTTCCAGATTCTTTCTCTTCCAAGGCTTTAAACTCACAAAACCTCAAGAAGGTCTGATCCTTCTTTTGCATAAAGTAGATCCAACATCTACGAGAAAAATCATCAATAAAAATAACATAGTACCTTTGCTTAGCGATGGAGGCTATAGAGAATGGTCCACATACATCTGAGTGAACTCGCTCCAAGATTGCTCCAGCTCTATTATCCTGATCTTGAAAGGAAGCTTTTGCATACTTACCCAAGGTGCATCCTTTGCATGTATCTGTTTGCTCCAGTTTTCCCTTGGGTAAGCCAGTAGAAATTTGTTGCATGATCTTCAAGGCCCCGTGATGCAAGTGGCCCAGTCTTCTATGCCACAACTCGCCAACATCTTGGCTTTGCACCACCTCTGCTTTGGAACTCAGTGCAACACAGTCATCTACCTCCAGCTTGTAGAGATTCTTTACTCGAATCCCAATTCACTTGGTTTGTCTGGTGCCGATATGCCTCAGGAAAACTTTTCCTTTACTAAAGACTACATCATAGCCTTTATCTTCTAGCATAGCAACAGACATAAGATTCTTTTTCAGACCTGGTACATACTTAACAGCAAATAGGGTGAGAGGAGCACCATGCTCCCTCTGAAACACAACTGTACTATTGGGTGCAGGAATTGCACTTAAGCAAACTCCTCAACACTTAATTTTCAACCCGGGGGATTCATAAACTTAGAGACAAAGCACAGGCAATGCCAGAGATGGTATGAATTTTCCTGATAGAAATTCCTACTTTAAAGAAAAGCTTGCAGAATCGAAAGAGTAAAAGATAATTGTATCATCAAAGTAACCTAGTGCTGGAACAAGAAAGAATGCATTTGCAAAAGAGATTTAGAAATAAAGGAGCAATCACTCTAGCTGACTATTGATTAACTACTGAGTGTGTTTTTTCTTTAGCAGTCTCAACAGATGGGCCCTTCAAACCTGCTTATGTAAAGATGTCTTTCTCGCAAGAAATGATCTTGCACTAGTGCAGTCTGCTTGCACTAGTGCAAGAACAATGATTTATGCAGAAGGTGTAAAATGATGTCTGTACTAAAAGAGTTTTTTCTTCATGCAAGGGCTTAAACTTTCTCAAGTCCAAAGCATTTAGATCCAGTAACAAGAAACTGGTTCTTGTACTAGATCAGAGCTTCTTACACTTTAACTTTTAATTCTTGAAATCAATGCTTAATTAATACAAGTGTTATGAAGCCAAATTGCATACCAAAAACATGAATGTTTATGAGCTTATCAAAGTACAAAAAATAGAGAAACAATCTTTATAATTTATCTTGTCATGAAATATTAGTGAAAGCAAGAAAGTTGTTAGAAGTAAACTAAAAAGGCTTGCTGCATCGCACAATCTTGCACTGGTGCAGGTTCATTTCTTCTATTTTAAACCAGGTAGGAAAACCAAATCAAACAAACTTGCAGAAAGTGAATAGCACACCAATGTGCACTGGTGCAGATAATTTCTCCTGCTCAGACCAAGCAGGGAAAACCAATCCAAATGTGCAGAAAGTGAATAGCGCACCAACATGCATTGGTGCAGATAATTTCTCCTGCTCAGACCAGGCGGGGAAAACCAATCCAAAATCAGATGCAGGGAAAGGAAATTTAACTACTTCACGCTGCAGATCTGCTTTCACTCAAACAGAAATTCAGATGCTGTAAATTAAATCACACTTGGCAGTTTAAAACATAAATTACAAGAACATAAAATAGGGAGAATGTGCTGGGTTGGCTGGGCCCTAGCCAACCAGAAATTCAGATGCTATAAATTGAATCACACTTGGCAGTTTAAAACATACATTACAAGAACAAAAAACAGGGAGAATGTGTTGAGTTGATTGGGCCCTAGCCAACCAACACATTTCCCTTTCAAATAGAAACGTTGCTCAGCACTATATCAATTCATCAACTGTCAAACATAAGGAAAACACGATTTATGAACATAAGGCGAAGCTCCCTTTCTTATTAAATCATAAAGGCAAATACATGATGAATTACAGAGTCCAACCCAGATTTGGGCGATACCAGCAAAACAAAACAACACTGCTGTAGCGTCGCTCCTCCACCGTCCTCCTTTCTACGTGCATCATTTCTCCTTTTATAATCTTTCATAATGATTAAACAAGTTGTTCCTTTGCAAGGAATATGGGGATTGAATCCTAACCAATTCTAATTACATAGTATAACAGTACAATCGTTCCCCTATTAAAAGAATGAAGATTTAATACGAATTTTCCAATTCTGGGATTTTTCTAGAATTCTGGAAAATTTGGTAATTTTAACAAACTGCCTCCAGAGCACCCTTCGTATCTCCTCAACCATTACGTATTTTGGAAAACGACCCACGTCTTACTCAATTTCCTATACTGGGAAAAAAACCCATGTCGCGGAATTTCTTTATTTACCTTCATCTACACAAAAACCGAGGCGGAAGTTGGCAGTCTGGAAACTTATTGATTATGTTTTCTAGAATTCTGGAAAAAACAATCTTTTTTATAAAGGTGCTTCAAAGACCTTTTCGTAACTTTTGGAATATTTTGAATATCAGGAAACGGTTTTGGTTATGGGTAGTTGGTTATATTTGTGAAGAACCCATTTGCTCGGATTTCCATAATTCACTTCCATTTTCATAAAAACTGAGGTCAAACTTGGCCATTTAGAAATTATGTAGATTTTGAGCAGACTTATTAATTTGCAATGCTGGTGCAGGAATGTGTTCTGCAGGAATCCTTCCGGTACTAGTGCAAGAATGTGTGGTGCAGGAACTTCGCCTCTATCAGAATAGGCATATAACCAACTTTGTAAACCTGCAAACACATAATCTATTATTAAATATGCCTTTAATGTTTAAATCTCATTAAAGAAAAGGAATAGCAAATACTTACTTATTATCTCCGAGAATGCACAAAACTATAACAATGACTAGTCAAGCTAGACAAAAGCATGAGTGATTTCGAGTAAAAGGTGATATAAAGTAAGCCAAAACAGAGGCCCAACATGTACCTTCACCTGAGACACAATACTTTCCATCATCACCCATCTCAATCCACATCTGGATATCCTTCTCCTCCAATGTAATAAAAGGATTCTTGTCACCCGACATGTGGAAAGAAGCTCCACTGTCCAGGTACCAAACACATCCCACCATGGATGAAACCATGCATGCAATAAGAGAGAAATCTAGCTCAAACTGTGAGGCTAATGCATCACCATCAGATCCCTTGGAGGAACCCTTCTTGGATTTCTTTTGTGGACAATTCATTTCATAATGGCCCACTTCATGACAATGAAAGCATCGCACTTTCGACTTGTCAACCTTCTTCCCACCATGAGAAGATTTGGATGGGGACACCTTCCCTTTCCCTTTCTTAGCTTTACTCGCTAAAGCTAGATTTTCTTCATCATCTTGTTTTGATGAAGATCCATCCCTAGTGCTTCGCCTTATCTCCTCCTACATCAAATCTGACCAAAGTCGTTCTCAATCTGGCAGTTTCTCTCTTCCATTAACCGAGTCCTAGTAGCTATGCCAACTCTTAGGAAGATCGAGGAGTGTAAGACTCACCATGTCATCATCAGTTGTCACGATCCCTATGCTTCCAAGCTCATCCCTGTAGGTGGTGAGCTTGTTCAAGAACGTAGAGATTGTGTCGCCCTTTTCGCACTTGATCTTTCAAAGCTTGTCTTTCAGCGCCAACGTCCTTTGATCGCTTCTATTCTGGTAAAGATCCTTCAATGTTTTCCACATCGAAATCAGAGTCTCCTTCCCATGGAGGCTCGAGACAATGTGATCTCAAACTCGCTCCTTGCTATATCCACACACTTTTTCCATTCGACCAGTTGAGCAGCATCAGTCGGATTTTGGACTTCTTGATCAATGAAGTCCTTTAGACCGTTATCTTCTAATACTGCCTCCATGCGATCCTTCTAGGCTATATAATTCGAACTGCCATCAAGGGCATATTCGAGTCTTAAACCACTGAACGCCATAGGTGAAATAGATGTGATAAGAACTCAATTCAATATTCAGAAACCAAACTTCGAACTTCTCCTGCTTGTATACTGTTCTTCCTTGATCACCTTTGCTCCGATACCATGTAGAATTTTCACTGTAGATCACCTGATATATGCAATGTCCTAAAGCATAATACTAGATCTACTTCTACCATAAACTTTGCGGAAGCTTAAATAGATATGAGCATCATCAACCAAGAACAAATATAACTGAGAATGAGAAGTAATCAACCATAACACAAAATATATAACACTAGGGAAAGCACCAGCCTAAAACCCCAACTCTGTATTATCATACAAGTGGAAATCTTGTTCAAGTTACAAAAAGAATCAGCTCTCAAGCTATCCTGCTCTCTCTGCAATCAAACAATATAGCTCACAAACTCAATAGACATAGAATATATCTTCCTCAAGACCTCCAAGCCTCCTATTTCCTTGCGCAATTTTGATTGGGGTCCAATGATGTCACATATGTGAATTGGCCTCATCACACTCACTGTAACCTATGATCCAACTGCACAATCCTTAAGGAATAATATTCCTTCTACATGTAAGGAATATTCACAATGGAATATTCTTGCAACTGATAGTACACTGTCCCTCCATCTGACCTCAATTGGGTCTCTCACTAAACTGACACGCATGAGTTATCCATGAGTGAATACTCAATTATCTGAAATACAATAGTTACATGCATGCAAGAATTAACTAACTGAACTCTCATTAATTTAACACACTGTTAAATTAATCTAACTGGACTTGACTCAGTTAACTGAGCCAACTAATTACAACTCAATATTAAAACTCACTCTTATCTCTTTAACTGATGGATAAATCCCTCAATCAAAGGAGAAACTGTTGCATGTCCTCACATAGACTTCATGTTCATAATTCCTTAACTAATTAACTCAAGATGAATTAATTAATCAATTTACAAACAGCTGTTAACATCAAATTCGAATTTTACTTCCTATGTTTAGTCCAAGGACTGACTAATGTTGGAAATTAACACCCAAATAACATGTGCATAGGATAAAACTAAATGTCGATAAACATGTTGGCACTAAAATCCGTCTGGCAAGTCCTTGTCTCAAACTCCTTGGCACAACCCGAGAGTACAATATTTTTCCTTTATTAGACAATGTTCATGCACTCAATAGCAGGTTGGGTTTGAAAGGAAAAGCTTTCTAGTTCTAGTTTTTAATTCCCTAAAATCAAAGACTAAGAATCAAAAGACAAGGCCTTAAATCATAAATCAAAGTACTTTACATAAACATATATTAAAGCTAACTCCTAAGGTTTGCTCAAGCAATAAACCTAACACAAAACCTTTTGGATCAAACTTGAATTAGAAAACATAAATATAATTTATAACTCTCAATCCACATATATACCAATCTCTATATATGTACTAAACTAGAATCAACATGTATTACAAGGCAACTATGCAAAAATTATTTGAATCCTGACTATCACAATGAGAGTTACAACATTTTTTCATATTGTTAATCGATCTCAAATGTAACCATAAGCAAGGTCCAAATCGATATATGCAAACATAGATAATGTACTTTATGGGAATTGAAACCAAACTTGTATATTGATTGGTTAGACTTCTAATTTGTAAGGTAAGGGTATCAAATTATTCCTTCGAACATAGATTGCCTTCTGATAAAATAAGTATAAAGGAAAAACATCATTTATGGAATCAATGTAAATCATATCAGACCAAGGTCACTTGTCATAAAGTGTGACTTCTCGGATCTCAATATTGTATTAATGTTGAATCAAAGAGAAAGGGGATCAAATTATGATGGGAAATAACGATTTTATCAATCTTGATATCTTAATATGATTCTCAACTATTTCTAAAGTATGTAACTTACCCTAATTCCATAGTATAAATGAAATCTTGAAGAAAATATAGAGATATGATATAGTCATGCAATCATTAGCATGAAGCAAATTAAGGTCGAATCTGAACTCAAGTAATAATCTATATCCACTCAATATTTATTTGTATACTATCTGCACAACCATATTCACAATGATTATCAATTCATAAATTGTCAAAACACTATAGAGAATAATTTATATGCAAAAAAAAAACTTTAAAGTATACACACATAAATGGAAATGATACATTACAAATCAGGTATGTAGTCAAGTGAGGGGCCCTTCCCACCAGTAGCATGTTGATTAACTTACAATCACAAAAAGAAGATTACAGTGAAACCATGAATTGAAGCCAAACTTGTATTAATAAAAACCCTTCTACAACAAGCTTGTCAATACATAACACAAAGAACTATAGCTTGACAGAGTTTATAAAGAGAACCTAAAACATTGTTTTGTCTTTCTGAGTTTAGGCTTATGTGATGTGAATAGATTTAATTTGAGTCTTCCAGATCCAACACAATTTGTTATTTGAGCCAAAATTTCAATCCAGCAAGTGTGGCTCACCATTATTTTGTCATCAACCCCACTTCAAAGTGTTGTATGGTCATATTTTTATATATTCTACTACAAGTTCTTACCCTCGAGAGGCTACTTACATAGATAAGAGTGGATCCCCTATTTTAGAAAACAGAGCCACATGAAATAACCAAGACACCAAAAAAAAAACTTTCTTGGGCTTTGTAAGTTTTACTAGGAAAAACATAAGAGTGTGTAAATAGCCATATCTTCCTGATTTGACTCAATCTTGCATTCATCCGAAGAGATCTAGGTGTTGTATTTCTCCTTTTTCAAATCTAAGAACAATGTGCAAATTGTGGAGATCTATGTTGAAGAACCAGTCATAAATCCTAAATCGTATGTTATTTTAGAAAAAAATCCAACTTGATATTCAATTTTTCATATGCTAGGCAAAACCCATATTTTATAATTTCAAGATTTGCCTTCATTCTCCTGGAAATCACATCACAAATATGTTATTTGAAAACTATCGCTAAATTTGGATGAACCTTTGTTTATGAGTTGGAGGTCCACATGTGTGATTTGGGTGTGACTTGAACAATGCCTAACTATGTTGACACCTCATCCTTCAAATTCCATGTGGATGATTTCCTTCTAAAATCATGTACATATCCTAAATAATGATTCAAGTATCAGAAGTGAATTGTTGGTATATGAATTGAAATGTAGTGAACTATAGGGATTATAACATCATTAGTAAAACTATGATATAATCGTATTTAATCACTAAAAACATATAAAAATGATGTATTAACCACACGAGAAAGATGAAAGGAAATGATAAGGTTTTATGGCATAATTGGATGTGTATTGTTGGCAAAACATAAGGAAAAGGTGTAAGAGTAATGACTTGATTGGGTGGATAAATATGACAAATGTGGATCCCATCATTCCCCCCAAACCTAAGAGTTTGCATGCCCTTATGAAAACAAGAGCTTGTGAGTCCTTTCTCACTACTTATTGTATACTTTTTTTAATTATCTTGCATGAGTGAATATTTGTGACATTATTTATTTGTGATGGTGTTGGTTCTTGTGGAGCAACACTCTAAAGACCAAAAGTGTTGGTTGTTTTGGAGCAACCCTCTTAATACTTGTCACAACAAATAGATCTTGAATAGAACAACATAAATGAGTACAAGTAGTGAATGGGTCTTCATGAAGGGATGATGGATGGTGTGAGGTTGGAGTCATTCATTGAATGATGGAAATGGTGACAATATGAATGGACTTGGTCATTTCTATGCTCCATATGTTGCTTGAGACCAATATTTACTTGCGTGTTTTTCTTAGGTGAGCTACAATGACTTCATTCTTTTATTTAGAACATTCGAATAATAGTCTTAGAAATATTTTATGATGTACAAGGAGAAGAAATTATAGATTTTTCTTTGTATTTGTATACCACAATAACTTTTCTATGGTCTCATAATTAGAATATAAATTTATAAATGATGGAAAAACGGAGGATTGATGGTTGGTGATGAGTGCTTTTTCAATGGTTATGTTATGTAGTGCAATCCGAAGTGGATAATAGTGGTTATGCATTGTGCTTTCCAAATTCTTAGTAAATTAAAGTGATTTATACATGTTTTACCTCAAGAACCTTTTCCTTGAATTTCAATGTGTTGCAGAATTGTGTGGAACTGATGCATGTTGATTGAGAACTAAAAATGAGGGTGAGCAACAATGAGAAGTTAATGAGAGATGAATCTAACGAAAGAGGTTGAACTAGATCATGTTGAAGGGAATAAAAACTGGGTGATGTGAATTGAGGATGTTATATTTGTTGAAGATCTTAAAGGAATAGGAAGAGCTTCTCTAACTCTCCCCTAAACCTAAGGGTTTGCATGTCCACATGAAAATAAGGTAAGGGATGTTTTTGTCTAAGACTAAGTGGAAGTCTTTTATTGGAACATGTTGTTACAAGAAAATGGAAATGTTGCAAGTTGTTGATATCATAAATTCATAGAATGTTCAAGTGCGCCGAACCTGTGGTACAATTTTGATCATCTGAATGAATGTGTTGAGGTTGAACATGATTAAATTCCATTGTATTATTGGTAATTGATGTATTTCATTAACCAATCCAGGATTGCTCATCGTTAATGCCAATGAGTGCCAAGGTACCTGAGTACATCTTGACAATTACGAATGAATGAGCTATTGTTGATTCACCTGCAAGATCTGGAAATCGAGGGACCTTAATGTATTCCCACTGTCATCAGCAAGAGAACCTACCATTATTGAATGCAAGCATCAAGGTACTTATGAAAATATCTAGCCTTGATCCAAGATGATGTGTTGGATTCAATGGGATGATATTTGTGAAAAGGTGGGCCTTAAGGAATCCAACATTAGTCGACATGAGTACAAAACATGAATAATTTTGAAGAATAAAATATTTGAACCAACATTAACATAAAGGTTTAATTGTGAACTTTTCCTGCTAGTTTCCTCGTTTTCAAGAAAATCTCATGTCCTATTGCATTAGTAAACTAAATTTCCAAATAGGACTTATTTTTCTCTTTACTATTTTATTCATTTATTTATTATACTATCCTATCCTACTTGAAAAAGAACATTCTTGTAACACACCCCTTTACCACCTTAGATCACACCAACAATGTAAGGAGATGGTTGCTCTGTTGACTTGACCTCCATAGTCCTGATATGGAAATAAGGTCCCAAAATTTCATCATTTTCAAAATATTTAAAATCCAAAATAAATATTGTCATTGGATTCTTCTCATCGAGACCTTTCTAGTGATATAAATTTTTTCGTCAATCCAATCTATGGATCAAAATTATTGACCATTTAAGGATTTTCCTATTAAATTTTTCCACGTCATCGTGACCTACCATGTGGTCCCCAAGTGGTGCCTTGTGGCTGCCCATATCATAACCCTGTGGTAAGCTACAGACCCATTCATGCCATGTCGCATTATACAAGCACTTCCCTTTGGGAATTATAACTAAATATACATATAAGATTATTCTCCCCCTTATATGTGTGCGTGTGTGTAATATGTGTGGGGCCTCTGCCACCACATCACCCCAGGGATGAAATACCGGGGATTTCGTTTACTATCCTTATAATATCCTCGGGTTAAAGTTCATGTAATAAAGGATAATAAAGGAAAAATAAGACCAAGGTCATGTGAGAAATATCCCAAGACTAATGTTGGGAAAGCACTATAATGGGAATCACTTTTGGTTTATTTATGGCTATGTAAATTGGCAAAGGAAAAGAAGCAATATATGGTATTTAATTATGAAAATAAGTGAAAATAGGAACACAAATTTGCATGTGCCAAGGGAAATTAGAGGAAAAATGAAGGAAAATGAAGAAAAATGAGACAACAATAATAAAAAGGCATTAGAGAACCAGTTCACAACTTTTGTTGGTTTAGCTTTTATCATTTTTGGCTTGAGAATAGTGCTAGAGAGAGAAAGAGCTCCAAGAAGAGAAAGCAAGCAAAGGAAGGAAAAGGATAAGAAAAGGAGAGAAAAGGAAAGAAATGATAAGGTTAGATCAACAGATTCAGTAGGAGGATTTTGCAAGTAACAAGTTGCATGTGTAATTTCCTAGCTGAGGAGTGAATGCATGGTTCATGCATTTGTTTATTCGATTCATTTGTTGTCATTGTCATGGTTTTTCCCTAGTTTGACGATGGTTTCTACCTTGCCTTACCATTTCCTAGATAATTATGGTGTGTTGGGATCCATTCCTGGTTGAGCTTTCGATTGTTAGAATATTTTAGAACTAGGTGAGGTTGTCTTAGGAAAAATCCCAATGGTTGGGGGTGGAGATGTTTTTCTCTAGGAATCCCTCGATAGGTGTGTGGAGACAAGAAAATTCCTCAAGGTATAGTGAAGAAATTCTGAGGCATCCAATATTGGTTTGGTTTTGTGATCTTGGGTCCAGTTTAGGTGAGATCACGGTAGTTTGAGAGTGGAGGTGGCTTAACCTCTGGAGTCCCTAGTTTATTATGTCTTTGTTTAACCCATGAGATCCCACTTTCATTCTTGGAATATGGCACCGGGTGATTGGCTGAAAGAAAGATTTGGCTCAGATCAATCTATGGTCGAGTGGTATGTGGAAGTCCCTAACTTGGTTGGATTTTTCATATGTTAATAAGAGTTATTTTGCTATTATTATCTATGAGAACTTTTACTTGTTATTAGGCTGATTTTATGGTTGTTTTATCATGGTTAATATTCTGGTTATGTGTTGGTTATAAGCATGGTTCTCTGATGTTCTCTAGTTATGGATCTTGTTCATGATTTAATACGTAATTGAACGGTTGATGAATGCATGGGCTAACGAGTGTTGTTGCATCTACTTGAGAGGGAATTAGACCTTCTTGGTGATTTTCAGATGAAGTTTAGAGATTTATAATAAGATGTACATTCATGACCTCTATCTTACATGTTTACCATATGTTTGATCAAATATATAGTGTGTTCTAGGTAGTCTAGGTCAAGTTTATGATTCAATTTGGAAGGTTTATTATTTTTTCTATGTCAAATATGATTCTAGAAAGTTACATGAAGTTTTGGGCAGTGGTCTAGAGGCTATCCCAGAAAAGTGGCTCGAATTTCAGGACTGTTGGAACAGAACAAGGGAAATTAGGTCATAACCACATGGAAGAAAACCTATGTGTGTGGTTGAAGGCCTATAACCACAATATTTCCTTGTTATGTGTGTGTGATTGAGGTGTTAGGTCATTGAAAAAGGGTTCTAGCTCAGGGATTGACCACCTGGGGTGGTTTGCAGCCTTCTAATTGGTTAGTGGTCTCTGAGGGATGTCAGTAAAGTTCTCGGTTTGTCGTCCCCACTTCCATAACTAGAACTTAGAGGTTAGGTCATGTCATAGTAGCACTCAGCTTCACATTTACTCACAGGGCTTGTAAAAGTAGGTAAATGTGGGGAGGGGTAGTGTTACAGATTTGTATCATAGCTCCCAAGTTCAAACACTTGTACTAGATGGGCTAGATGTGATTTTTATACATGCATGCCAGTCGATTGAATGCATTGCAATGGCTATGGTTGTCATGTATATAGTCGGTGTCACATTTTGAGTTATCATGCATGATGTTGATAGGTTGATATGTTGGTGTCATTATGAGTATATGCATGTATATTGTGCTAATCTGGACTAATTTATGCATACCATATAACCTCCCCTAAAATTCACTAAGGTATGATTTTGATATTTTTTCTATTTGGTTTATCTAACATGGTATGTTTGTTGGAAATATGAGATCAAGGATGAAGAGAATAGTAGTGGATTATAGTTCACATGACTCTCCTTATAGATCAGTTGAACAATAAAGAGATGAGTACTCTCCTGATATAGAAGATACAATGAGAAGTTTGAAGGAAGAAATCATAAGTTGCAAGGAAGATAATGACAAGTTAATTCATTCACAGGAAATGCTTGCCAAAGATCAGGGAAATCAATTCGAGATCAATTAATTTATCCTTCAGAGGCTATCATATTTGAAGAGACACAAACAACCAAGGATCGGTTATTGATAGGAGGAAAGGACTAATGGTGCATATGCTAGCAGGTCTTGATCAAGGCACAAGTTAGACAGGGATGACACAGTTAGAGGTGGCATATGGTTGGATACACCCAACAAGAGAGGTAGTGGTTATGGCTCCTATTATAGTTATAGTTCAGAGAGATATCCTGGTCACCATCACCATCATCCTTATAGGAGGAGTGAGAGGGGGTACTTTCCATATGATTTCAAGAAAGACAAGCCTCCTACCTTTAATGGAGACCTAAAGAAACCAGAAGATGCAGAAGCATGGATGCTTGGGATGAATAAGTTCCTTGACTTGCATGATTATACAGAGAACATGAAATCTAGGATAGCTATTTTTAGTCTCAAGAGAAAGGCGGAAATTTGGTGGGAAGATGTGAGGTGTGTTGGAGGCATCAAGATAAAGGAGTTGAGTTGGGATGAGTTTAAGAGACTCTTCAAAAAGAAGTACATGCATGATATAAATTATGATGGAAAGGCTAAGGAGTTCTATGAGTTGAATATGGGGTCTATTATAGATGAAGAGTACATGACTATGTTTTTGGAGTTGTTAAGGTATATGCCTTACCTCAAGTATGAGAAGATGAAGGTACAAAAATTCATCAATGGATTTCCAGTAGTATTCAAAGATCGGATAAAGTATTATGAGCCTTAGTCATTGGAAGAAGTCATTAGGAAATTGAAGCATTGTTATTAACAATCGAAGCATAAGTCTAAGACTAAGCATGATTGGAAAGGGAATTTTAAGGCTAAAGGAAAATGGCCTCTGAAGCAAGAAATACCTTAGGATGTAAGTGAGAAATAAAATGTGGCTCCTTACAAGAAGTTCAGTGCAACTGAGAAGGGTCATGGATCTTAGCATGGAGAGGAACAAAATAAAGGTAGTGGCAGGTAACCATTGTAGTGTTGGATTTGTGGTAAATATCATCATAAGAAGTTTTGTACATTGTACCAGGGTGGTAGGCCTCAGATCTACAGTGCTCAGGAAGCACAAACAGTTGGGGATGTTGGTCATAACATTCCTTGGTTTTATGTAGCACTTCATAATAAGCAGGCAGATCATCTGGCATCCATTATTGAGATGGAAGATAAGCTTTGTGATTGATTTGTTTCCATTTTGATTGATCATGGATCTAATTATAGTTATGTTAGTCCTAGCCTGGTGGATAAGTGTGGCTTGAATAACGAAGTGCATGCAGAGTATTGGTTAGTATAGTTGGCTACATGCACCAAGAAAAGAGTTCATCATTGATTGAGAGCTTGTGCATTTGATCTTAATGGTATGCCTACATCAACATATCTAAATGGGCTTCCATTGGGTTCCTATAGCTTGCTTTTGGGTATGGATTAGTTGTTTACTCATAGGACCAAGGTAGACTACTATGAGAAGTGTAGTGACCAATCCAGGGGTCTAGATTAGACTAAATTTAATGTCAACCAAGGTAGGTAAACTTAGAGGCACGTGTCTAAAATCTATAGACCTAAAAGGATCTCATCTACCTAGATAAGTGTCTACTGTGACAGGCTACAACACTCTTTTACAAGAGATTGGAATATGTTTCCTTTCACACTTTAAACACTCAGATCATCTAATTTAATTAACTGTTCTAAAAACACAACGTGTTACTAGTCTGAGTTTTCAATCCTCTTACAAGGATATCATTCACAAAAACTCTTTCTCGGTAACACACTAAGCATCCTAACAATCAAATTCATGAAAATGAAAGACTCTTTTAAGCTTACTAAAAATCAAATGCATGAAAACAGAGTCCACAGAGATACTTCGAAATTCAGTGCTCAATTAAATCTTTTACAAGATCTTGTTCAATAATTTAGCAATTGAAGTTTCAAGCTATGACCATGAATCATACAATAACACTTGCAAGAACTTCTAATCGAGTTAATTAATTCACAAGCAAAGAAATGGCATCAAACGCTATTCAGATATGAAGTCTGAAAATGAAATGAAAGTATACTAGTCCCCACGTAGGGCCCGTCCACGCGTTGATGGTACACTTAGAAAACTTCAGATGATGAAACCGTTAACACATAAAACACTGGAATGATGAAACGTTGCCTGTGATTGAAGTCTGGAAATCAATTACATGCAAGAACATAGTTCTGGTAACAATACAATACGCAGTCTTAAGTCTGCTCAATGTCTATTATCCTTCGTTCACTAACATTCCTTAAGGTTTACAATCGAATGTACATACATTATCACATAGATGTTTCTACTTTTACAGTCAAAAAGGCGATTTTTGTTTTTTTTTCTAATCTTAACTGATTTCTAAAACACTGGGTTTGACCAGCATTGACCATGTATCCAGGAGCTCCAGATGCAATGCTGAATAGATCTTTCACCATGTATGTACATCCTTGATCACGTCCCTATCCTCTATTTTTATTTTCCTGCCATGCCACATGTCACAACATAAACCAATTACAGGAAGTCATGACATCCCGTAATTTTGTTGAAAATTTCTAATTTTTAACATAAAAATCCACAAATTAAATTTAATGTAAAATAACAATTATAATGCTTAATTGATCAATTTCAATGGA
The DNA here is from genome assembly GCA_031772625.1 of Pinus tabuliformis. NCBI lineage: Eukaryota > Viridiplantae > Streptophyta > Pinopsida > Pinales > Pinaceae > Pinus > Pinus tabuliformis. The sequence goes on along the minus strand of CM062816.1, from coordinate 943,396,142 downwards.
CTATGAGGGGTTTATGGGAGAAAATGATAGATGAATGATGGATTTTTAGAAGAAAAGGATGGTAATAAAATAGTACCAACAAGAAGGCTATTAAGTGTTTGGATGATGATGGAGAGGAGAATCTTGTAGGGAAAGAAGAATTCTACATCACTGAGAATGGTTACAACTATGCAAGTTAAGCGAAGTTGTAGGAAAGGGTGTGTATTATTTCTAGTGAATTTTTATAGTGACAAGGGGAAGAATGTTGAGGATGATGAAGTCTTGAAGAGGTATCCTGTTTTGCAACAATTTCAGGATGTGTTTCCAACAAATATTTCAGAGTTACCGCCTCATAGGGAAGTGGATTTCTCGTATGAGTTGGTACCAGGAGCAGCACCAACATGAAGGAACCTTACAGGATGCACATCCCATAGTTGGTGGGATTGAAATTGCAGCTTAAGGAAATGTTGACGGTGCTGGACCTGCCAACATGTCAAGGGGATCTCCCTGGTAAGAAGTCCTAATTAGACCTTAGACCATTTGGTGTAGGAGTCCTAGCAGTGGGTCGTAAGGTAATGCCTTGACTGCGATGTCGCACAGAGGAAAGTAGGATAACTCTGTCAGCAGCAAGGGTGTGACTGATGCAGTGAGTCAAGGAAGGTGTATGAGAGGTTCCAACACTTCGAAAGGGGAAGGAGGTGAAGGTGAGTTCCAGGTTGAAAGGGATCAGTCCCAACTCGGCTAGGAACACACAACACAAAAGGACATGCACAACTTCCAGTGGAGCAGTCCACTCGGATGCGACAATCACATCATACAAGGTAAGATAACACACACAGCACTCACAGATCAGTCTGAGGCGAGTGCGATAGTTTTTATAGCAAGGTTCAAGTGAAAGGTATGTCTGATGTCTGGCAGAGCAATCGACATGGACGGTGACAACATTAACAACATATGCAACACATTAACAACAAGATTCATATAATTGCATACAAATCAGTTCATACCAAAGTTCATAAGTTAAAAAACATATATCATTGAGGCAAACAGAGCAGTCCAACTATAAGAACAACATATGCATGAAAATGTGTTGGCTCTCATTATATAAAGAAGTGTAAGTCTCAATCATACAATACATGCATGTAAACCTGCTATCCCCAACAATGGAACATTACAGCCACATCCACATGCTCCTCCAAAGAGATGTACTAGCTCCGTGTAGTGGAGAAGCCATGGCGCATTGCAATACCATCCAAGCCTTCTTCAAGATAGTCTTAGTAGAAGCTTGGCTGACCAAAAGCCCTTACAATGAGTTATGAGGGACTATTTATAGCAAAGGGTGGTGTGACCCTTGGCATTCCCCTTTGTGACAGTTCAACTACCCTCATGACTCGTCACCTACTCTATGACCGTTACATCCAACTATTGACACTTGACTTACACTTGACATGACTCAACATTACAATGCACATGTACTCATGTGAGACAACATGGCTTTAGCAAGCCTTGTAAGTCATCACTGACACTCAATCCGATGTGATGAGACCAACTCTTTGACATGCTTGTGCTGGTGAAGGTGGTGAGCTGATGCCAAGCTTGGTCGTCTGTGATGGTGTGCATGCACCTCATGGTGACATCTTGCTGAAGTGAACTCTTGCCTCTATTGCAACTGGTGCATTGGTTTGGCTCCTTCATCCAACTCATCTGCTAACATGCACATGGTCTTCCTGGGTGTGGCTAAACCAGAAACACACTGATGCATAGTGTTTATGCTGATCTTCAAGTGTGTGTTGTTGGTCATGTACATCAACTTGCCGAAGTACATGTTCAGATCCAGTTGGACTTGCTTCTTGTCTTCGCCTTGGTGTGTGTGTTGAATGGGTTGGATTGCATGCGTGCACTCAATGTCATGCATGATCCTAAATCCCTTGCATGTGATCAAAAACATTTCTCACCATGTCTACTTTGTGTCAGCTGCTAGGATGTATCTTTAACTTGTACGGGCGCAGTTTCATCCGTGAGTGCATGTTGCGCTCACTGTTGTTCATGTTCCTACTACAACTCATTTGTATGTCTGTGCAGCTTCATGCTCTTCCTGAATTGTTGCTTCAGCACATGCAACTCCTTCTTTCTTCCATTCTTTATCTTCGCATGATCTTCATGTTGCGCTGTCACCTCATAGTTGAAGTCTCCAAAGTTGCTTTCATCACCAATGGATCTACTTGAGCTTGCAACCTTGTTTCGTCTCCGTGATGTCAACAACCCTCCTCTTGCATTTGTTTCATTTGGTATGCTATCTTCAGTTGTTGTTCATGATGTTGTTCACTGTGATGTTGCCGTTGTCATACCTTGATTTCCTTGTCTACGAACAACTTGATGTCTTCATGGGTAGGCGAGTCCATAGACACTTGATCAGCTGCATCCCCAAGTGTGCTATGAAAGGTATATTCGCCTCTTCTCTCCTGGAAACCATTGTACCTGTACTGCTGAGAAGCAGATGAACACCTGTGATACTTGGAGACATGGAAATACTCATGGAAAGCAATCTGTCAGTTGAAAACCAAAATGAACATGAGAACTGACTTGCAACATACCTAGGTGAGTGATCATGAAGGTTGTGAAATTTCAACCAAGAGCTTGGGGGACCAACTGCCAAGACTGTACAAGGCACATTCTGGGCTTCTGGGAAACTGACTGACTGCTGGAACTGTGTAATGCATAGTCTAGTCTGGCTGCTGACTGTTGGGATTACGTAATGCGCAATTCAAGTTGGGAAGAATTACTGGCCCAGGGACATATTTGCGAAAATTCTTGGGCCAAGTAGCCATTGTCCTCCAAAAATATGAAAAACAGTCTTGGAGGCCAGTGTTGGGTAGGAATGTGCAAATATAGAGAGGAAGGTGAGCCTTCCTTCCCTAGATTGTCCAATGCAGCTTTGGTGAAGGCAGAGTCTGGGCCAAGGTTGGCCTGACTCGCCAACGGGAAACTGAAAACAACTAAGACAGTAAGTGCATGGAAACACTAAGTGATAGAAGAAGTGACTCACGGTGCATGAAAAACATGAATGAAAGATTCTGAAATCAGATCAACATGCATGTGGGTGAGGCAGTTCGCCGGTTCAGTGAACATCTATGCAAAACAGTTTCATGCATGCGACAACATTGAGATAGCAACGAAAACTGAAACTGAGGTAGGAAAAGCTAGTAGACATGTAAATGATAGCAAGCACTCAGAGAAATCAAGCAAACAATACTCCCACAAGGGAAAACTCAAAAAGTGACAGAAATGCAACACAAGGCATGGGAAGCGGGCTTACCCCAAAACAGCTGAGATGAATGTGCCCATTGTTCCTAGATGTGACGTGGGATGTTAAATTTGCAAGGTTGATGTGAGGAATGAGCTTTGCAACATCTGGTTGATGAGTTTTGATAACATTGAGGTTGTGACACGCATGCCACAAATCTAGGGGAAGTGACACTTGGTGGGAAGCTTTTGAATGGCTCCTTGCATGTAACCTCCAACTGCTAAACATAGATCCCTGAGACAAGGGATGCCTTTGCATGCTGCCTTAGGAGAAGCAACCTATGCATGCAATTATGCTTTGCTCGATCACAGAGGGAACCGGTCAACTCAGCTGCACATGCAAGAGGTTGTTCGACTACTTGAAGGAAATGCACATTTCTAGCTGGGATTTGGGCTGACTACCCATGAGATTTATGGAATTTCTAGGCTAAGCAGCAAACTTCTTCCTAGATTTGCATAAATTCTAGGTTGAGTAGCCTTTTTGGGGAAATTTATGCAAATCCTGTTGGGAGTGTTGGCAGGAATGATTGCACAATCCTGGAGCCCAATAGGCTACCAAAGAGGACTACACAATTTCTAGAGGGAAGGCTGGTTTCCCTCTAGAAATGCACAATTTAAAGGGGAATTTGCTCAACCTAGAGCTGGACCAAGTTTGGGTGAACAACCTGTGAGTGGAATGGATCAAGTTGTGACCGATGGGCTGCCTTTTTGCAAGAAATACATTGAATTTCATGAACTTGACGAAGCAACGCAAGCTGTTGTGAAGGTGGAAGGGAGGCTCCAAAATGAGGCTAAGTGACTATCAAGAACAAGTATCCATTATCATGGATTGATGACTTGTTTGATCAGTTGAAGGGAGCATCAGTGTTCTCAAAGATTGTATTGATATTAGGATATCATTAGGTGCACACCAAAGAAGAAGATATTTACAAGACCACATTCCATACCAAGTATCGACATTATGAGTTTGTAGTGATTCCTTTTGGTCTTACTAATGCTCCAACTACTATGTGTTTGATGAACAATGTGATGTGTCCTTATCTAGACATGTTTGTGATAATATTCATTGATGACATATTGATATATTCTAAGAATGATGAAGAGCATGCAGAGCACCTAACAATAGTATTGAGATTGTTGAGAGAGAATCAGTTGTATGCCAAGCTTAGCAAGTGTAGTTTCTTTCATACTAAAGTTCACTACTTGAGGCATGTTGTTTCCAAGGAAGGTATAGTAGTGGACCCAGAAAATATTAGAGCCATCTTGGAGTTGATAACTCCTAGGAATGCATATGAGGTTAGATCATTCATGGGATTAGTAGGTTATTACAGAAGGTTCATCAAGAAATTTTCATGTGTTTTCTATCCTATTACATAATTGTAGTGAAAAGGGAAGAATATTGAATGGATAGAGGAGTGTGTAGTTATTTTTGAGCAGCTGAATTGTTTGCTTACAAATTCTCCAGTCTTGAAGGTTGTAGATCTTGATAAAGAGTTTGTGGTATGTATGGATTCTTACAAGAGAGGACTTAGTTGAGTTTTTATGTACAAAGGACAGGTGGTATGTTATGAGTCAAGGAAGTTGAATGTGCACGAGTAAAATTATGTGACTCATGATCTTGAGTTGGAAATTATCATTCATGCCTTGAATATGTGGAGGAATTATCTTCTCGGTAGGAGGTTTATTTTGACTAGTGATCACAATGGACTGAGGTACTTGTTTGACCAACCTTATATGAATTCCAGGAAAGCTAAATGGTTGGGTACCCTTGGTGAGTTTGAATTCGAGATCAAGTACATCAAGGGCAAGGAGAATAGGGTTGCAAATGCTCTTAGTAGGAGAGTGCAGGTGAATCACATCATAGTAGTGAGTTCTTATGGGACAAATTTGAAGGATCAGATCTTGCAGGAAGGATAGAATGATGACATGTATCAGTAGTTGAGGCACAGTTTACAACAACAGGGTGAAGGTGAGAAGGACAAGGAGTATCATAGCACAGTAGATTACTTGGTCAGATTTTGGAACAAGTTTTATGTGTTAGATAGCAGTGAGCTCAAGAATCCTATATTGAGGGAGTTTCATGTCAATCCATATTCAAGTCACCATGGGTATCAGAAGACTTTGAAAGCAGCTAATAATTTCTATCATTGGCCGAATTTAAAGAAAGAGGTGGATGAGTTTGTTGCCAGATGTTTGTGTTGGAAATACTGAGAGGGGGGTGAATCAGTATTCCTTAGAAATCAGAACTTTGAAATCTTTTCAGAGAATTAGTTAATATTCAATTATTATTAATGTTTATCCATTAACAACAGTAAACAAAATAACATAATAGGCACAAGAATGTTAGGTGGAAAATCCCCTCCGGGTCAAAAACTACCAAACTCTTTTCTAGTAAATTCTTTAATCTTTGGCCCCAAGTGAAATGAAAGTTACAACTTCCTAGAATTCTAGAAAAACATTCTTCTCCAACTCCCACTGGAAGGATGCCCCAATGCCTTGGTTTCTTTAGTAGTTAACTGAATGGATGCCCCAACATCCTATACCAACATACCACCTTGAAGTGTTCACATGCTCCAACTTGTAGTCGACTACATGCACTTGCCTAGCACCCCCCTGCCACCCTATAATGATTAAAGTGTGACAAGAGTGTGGAATCCCGTACCAAGGACAATGATCCATGCTACAGTATGATTTACAATGATTTTCTATTACTTGACCAAACACCCAATCACACTATGACCTGCAATCCAACCATGACATCATCCCAATGGTGACTCCTATACCTCCCAACAATGCCTTTTCAACTCTAGACAGATTTACGCTCTTACAATAATGACGCTTTCAATAATGACTCTTTTACAACACTGGATTTTTAACAAGACCTACCACTTGAAACGACATTTCTTCTTGGATCACTTGCAGTTGTTGAGGTATTTTTTTTCTTGCTTCAAGTAATGGTACTTTGGCATTGCATGTCCTTCTAGGATGTGTCTGAGTTGTTCTAAAGTGTCATCCTGCCTGCAAACGCATTAACAAGAAATACCCAAACAAATACAAAACAATATACTTATGTTGTCCTGCAAAAACATATGTCAGAGATGATACTCAAAATTCAAATGCAAACACTAACCATACAAACCTTGTTGTAGCAGACTTACCCTTGACTGTTGATGTATGGTCCTTACTACAGTGATCCTTGAATGCATATTTTTTCTTTCCTTCTAGGAGCTCTATATTGAATATGTTGTATCTATGTAATTTAGGATCTCCAAGTTCTGAAATTTCATCCCATGGTAGCCCTCTAAGTCCTCTTTCCAACCCCATAGGTTTGATGGAGATTGGATTCTTCAAGAAAGAGTTATGTCCAATCTCCCATGATGGCCGAATTATAGACTAGTTTAGTAGATCAAACTTGTACAAAGTTCCATGTGTCATTGTTTCAACCTTCATCCCTGGAAATGATACCCAAAAAACTATAGTCCATCCTCTTTCTATCACTATTTACGAAATTTGAATCCAATTCTCAAAGAGAAAGTTATGACAATGTTCTCGAGGTCACCTGTTTGACAAGGAATTCAGGAGCTTGCAAAACCCTAACTTCCTCAAATCATATCTCCGAAAATATAGTGAAACAACATCTGAAATTCGATCATGAGGTTCATCAAGATTTCAGCTCAAATGGGTGTTAATTTCAGCTTCTTAATATTTGTATAAAAAATTTATAGCAAAAATTCCGTGATGGCTTGTTTGAAGCAGTGAAATTTTAGAATCCAAGGCTCTAAACTTGCTTCAAAACAGACCTTCAAACTTGATCATAATTTTGTACCCTAACCAGACCTCAACGAAACCTTAAAATGCCTACAACAAATCCTATGTTAGAAGCTCATGAGGGCCGAAATATTACAGAGGTATTCTCACAAGATAGTTCGTTGAAAATTTCTTACTAGAGAAGGATATGAGGGTCACTATTTATAGAAATGTTTGGATTTGAGAGGGTCCTCAACAAGTGAAAGTTGGAGGGATTTTAGGAGTGTAAAAACGTATAATTAATGACAATTAAATTAATACAACCGATGATGATTTCCATGCCACAACCCCATGGGGTTTTAGCCCACTAACTGGGGTTACTAAATTCAAACATGAATAACTCTCAAACTGTGAAGAACTATGTGGCTTGACATATGTCAACAAAAACATCTCGATGAGTAGAATCCATATAGAAGATTCTTGACTAAGTACAAGATGGGTTTTCAAGTAAAAATTCCCATGCAATATCAGGGTAGCCCCTAGTGCTTCTTGGGTTGACATCAATGACAACCATTGATCAACAATTTGGGCTATCAACAAGTAAAATCATAGAGTAAGCATCCAGCTAGTCTACTACAACTGATTCTGATTCCAAAGTGAAATGGGAGGTCATTTCCATGGACTTCATTACAAGTTTTCTGAATACATCGAAGTAAAATGATTCCATCATGGTTGCAGTTGACATGTTAAGTAAGGTAGCTCACTTCATTGTAGTTAAGTATACGAATTTAGATAGTGAGGTAGCTCATATCTTCATCAAGGAGATAGAGAGGTTACACGGTGTACCCATGAATATCATATTAGAAAAAGATACCAAGTTCTCTTCCAAGTTTTAGAAGGATTTTTTTGTAGGTTTTGGGACAGAGTTGGATTTTAGTACATCTTATCATCCACAAATAGATGGACAGATAGAGAGGGCGAGCAAGATTCTTAAGGAAATGTTGAGGATGTACGTCATGCATTAGTAGAGGAAGTGGGAGGAGTATCTTCCACGGTAGAGTTTTCATATAATAATAGGTATCAAGAGTCCTTGAAGATGATTCCATTTGAGGCTCACTATGGGCGGAGTTGTAATACTCCTATTAGCTAGAGTGATCTAATGAACAGGGTGTTATTGGACTAGACATGTTGGTAGAGATGGATTAGGAAATGCAGGTTATTAAGAGGAATTTGCAAGTAGCATGGGACATGCAGAATAGTTATGTAGATTAGCACAGGGAATTTAAGGAGTTTCAAGATGGGGAGCATGTGTACTTGCACATCAGTATTGCAGGCCTTTTGAGATCCTTTATAGGATTGAACTAGTGGCCTAAAGACTTGGACTGCCACCAATAGTGAATTCCCATGATGTTTTCCATGCTTCATTTCTTAAGAGATATGTTGATCATGTGATTGATTGGTTTTTATTGCAGGTAGAACCAGAGGGAGAATTCCATCCAGAACCTTAATGCATATTGCAACGGAAATAGCGCATGCTCTAGAACAAAGAAATCAATCAATTTAAAGTCTAGTGGAAGCACTTTGGGCCTAATGAAGCTACATGGGAGATGGTTGATCAGATGTGGGATTTGTATCCTTCATTATTTGTTGGTTCATGAAAATGTTTTTTTTGTTATATGTACATGTATATGGTTGTAAATACCACAATGAGTTGGGTTATAAAGCTCCAATAAGCAATAGTTTGTTTTGTTTCTCAGATGGATGTCATTGTAAATACTACATCAAGCTATGTTATAAAGCTCCATATGCAGTATGTTCTATTTTCAGCAGTTTGTTGGTCATAGGTGTCGTAGAACCCCAAAGATAGTGTCCCCCTAAGTGTTGGGTCCCTATAATACTAGTGATTACCCCATTACTATTGTAGTTATACCCCTTATTTATATTGATGTACCCATGTAGTGCCCATATTGTTACTATTGTGACACATAGAAGCCCACTATTGTTATTGTTGTGCCCTACAATATTATTGTTATGTAGGCTCTGATTGTATTGGGACCACTTAGACTCCTATATATAGAAAGGAGGTATTTTCATTTGTATCATCCAAGAATTGTTCATTTATGTAATGTAAAGGAGGTTGCCCCCTCGAAGAGGCTGAATTCTAAGTCGTGGATCTCTCTTTTCTATCTTTTTGTGAGCTGGTTTCATAACATTTGGTATCAGAGCTTTGGATTCTAGGGTTTCGCTGCTCCAAACAGGTCATCGTGGCATTTTCGCTATAACTTTTTTTCTGGGACGTTTCAGAAGTCGAAAAAAAAACCCATTTGAGAAGAATTGGCGCTGAACCTTGCGTCCAAATTTCAGAGCTTTTCTCGTGATAGGTTCGGAGATATGATCTGAGGAAGTTGGTCTTTTGGCAGACTCCTGAATTACATTCAAAACAGGTGACCTCGGGAAAATCGTCATAACTCTCTCTCTGAGGATCGGATTGAAATTTCGTAAAAAGGTACAGAAAGAGGACGGACTTTAGTTTCTTGTGCGTGTGTTTCAGATTCAAAGGTTGAAACAGTGACTCGTGGCACGTCGTACAAGTTCGCTCTACTGAACCAGTCTAAAAGCAAGTAACTGTGGGAGATTTTACATAACTCTTCCTTGGAGAATCCAATTTGGCTCAGACTTGTGGCATTGGAAAGAGGACGCAGAAGGCTACTACAGGTAGCAATTTCAGAATTGGAGGATCCGAAATTACAGAGATACATCAGATTCAATATCAGGCTTCTATAAAGTGAAAAAAGGTGTGTAGTTTTTTTTTTAATTTTTGTGTAAGCTTGGTTTAACGGAATTCAAAGGGCATAGTAAAACTTTATTATCGGTAAATGATGACCCGAGGAAAGAAAATGCAAACACCTAGTAAGGAACCTGAAAGCTCTAGCATGACTCATGAAGAAGAGGAAGAAATGCTACATGATATATCAAAATTACAAGAACAAGTGCAACAAATGTCACGCTCACAAAAGCTAACAGAAGCTAAGATAAGTGGCGTGGAATCTAAGGTAAATGGTGTGGAATCTAAGATAAAGGGAATGGAAGCTAAGATTGATGCTAAATTTGATGGCATGGATGATAAGATGGATGAATTGAAGAAGTTGCTACAAGAAAGGGTCACTAATGGTGAAAAGGTAGTAAAGGAAACTCATGATGAGAACAAAAGAAATGTTAATCATGATACCATAGATGCTAATGTTGGATCGAAGACTCATCATGTTCCAAAAATCGATATGAGGAAGTTTGATGGCAAGGATCCCGCCACATGGATATTACAGATGGAGCAATTCTTCGATCTCAATAATGTGCAAAACACACAAAAGGTACGTATGGCAACTTTATATTTGGAACCAAATCAGTTTGTATGGTATCAATGGCTTTGTTCTCGTAAACAATTTATCACTTGGGCAATTTTTACGGAAGAATTGATAGCACATTATGAGGATACAAAAAGCAACACTTTTTTTAGCCAATTGATGAATCTCAAACAAAAGGGTTCAATAATGGAGCACATTGAGGAGTTCCAAAAATTGAACATAAGGATAAAAGATATTCCAGAGGAGCATAGGATTGATGTGTTCATAGGGTCTTTAAAGGATAATATCCAACATGATGTGCGCCTTTGGGAACCTGATTCATTAGAGAAGGCATTCAGGTTAGCAAGAAAAATGGAAAGCAAAATTATGGCAACTAGGAAGCATACCATTCACAACTATAAAGAAGGAAGTGTTGTTGCCCATAGTCTTCCACAACCTACAAGGTTGACACCACAACAATTGGAAGAAAAAAGAGCAAAAGGGCTTTGTTACAATTGTGATAGCAAATACACAAAAGGTCATAAGTGTGCTGAGAAGAAATTATTCTACATAGATTGTGAAGAGGAAGAAGAAAAGGAGCAAGAAAGGTCAAAAGAAGAGGATATATTCCAGGAACAAAGCCTAGATGAAGAACAAATAAATCCGACCATATCTTGTAATGCATTGGCGGGAATTACCACTCCTCAAACCATCAAGATAGAAGGACAAATCAAGAAGAAAAAGGTAATAGTGTTGATTGATTCAGGAAGCACCCACAATTTTATTCATTGTAGGGTAGCAAAAGAATTGAATTGCTTCCTATATCCAGCACCAGAGTGTCAAGTGATGATTGCAAATGGAGGAACAATAAATTGTTCTGGAAAGTGCCATAATATCAAGCTATCCATGGGAGAATATGTATTGACTAGCCCAATGCTTTCCATTCCAATGGGAGGTGCTGATGTTGTACTAGGAGTCCAATGGCTACAATCCTTGGGTACAATAGCTTTTAATTTTCAAGAACTTTTCATGAAATTTTCTGTGGAAGGAAAGGAAGTTGAATTAAGGGGTATTGCAGGGAAACCAGGAAAGATAATCAGCTCTAATGGAATGACAAAGCTTCTAAAAAAGGAGCAAAGAGGTGTAATTGCACAATTATGTTCGCTAGATGTTTCCACATTGGAATCATCTATTTCTCCAGATCTCCAAAAAGTCCTGGACAATCATTCCAAGGTATTTGAGACTCCCAAAGGTCTCCCACCTATGCGTGATCATGATCATGCTATTCATCTGATTCCAGGAAGTGTTCCTCCAAACATCAGGCCGTACAGATATCCCTATGTCCAAAAAAGTGAAATTGAACGTATGGTTGCAGAAATGCTAGAGGCTGGTATAATTCAACCGAGTCAAAGTTCTTTCTCAGCTCCAGTAGTATTGGTGCACAAGAAGGATGGATCATGGCGCATGTGTCCAGATTATAGGGAGCTCAACAAGCTCACTATTAAAGATAAGTTCCCCATTCCTGTTATTGATGAATTACTGGATGAATTGCATGGATCAATTTACTTCACCAAGTTGGATCTTCGTTCGGGATATCATCAAATCAGAATGAAGATTGAAGACATTCCGAAAACAGCATTTAGAACTCATGAGGGTCATTATGAATTTTTGGTCATGCCTTTTGGCCTTACCAATGCACCTTCAACATTTCAAGGTTTGATGAATTCAATTTTCAAACCATTCCTTAGAAAATTTGTGTTAGTATTTTTTGATGATATACTAATCTACAGCAAGTCTTGGAAGGATCATGTTGAACATGTTGACAGGGTGCTACAACTATTGGAGGAGAAACAATTATATGCAAAAAGATCCAAATGTTTCTTTGGAGTCCAGGAGGTGGAATATTTGGGTCATATTGTATCTCATGAAGGAGTTAAGGTAGACCCTAGCAAAATTAAAGCCATTAAGGAATGGAAAATCCCCACATCCATAAAGCATCTGCGAGGATTTCTTGGGTTGACAGGGTATTATCGCAAGTTTGTTAAGAATTATGGGAGAATAGCAGCACCTCTAACAACATTATTGAAGAAAGATTCATTTTCATGGACTTCGGAAGCAACAAAGGCCTTTGAACATCTTAAAGAGGCAATGTGCCAAGCACCGGTCTTAGCTACACCGGACTTCACAAAAACCTTTATTGTGGAATGTGATGCTTCAGGAAATGGAATTGGTGCTGTTCTAATGCAAGATGAAAGACCCATTGCTTTTGAAAGTCGTCCAATCAAGGGAAAGTTTTTAAGAAAAGCTATTTATGAGAAGGAAATGTTGGCAATACTCCATGCACTTAAGAAATGGCGACCCTACCTAATGGGAAGACACTTCAAGGTAAAAACGGATCATGATAGCCTTAAATACTTTTTAGAACAAAGATTATCCTCTGAAGAGCAACAAAAGTGGGTCACAAAGATGTTGGGTTATGACTTTGAAATCATCTACAAAAAAGGGAAGCAAAATGTGGTGGCAGATGCACTCTCAAGAAAGGATGAGGATGTGGAAGCATTGTTGTGTGCCATTTCTATTATCCAACCAGATTGGATAAACGAAGCAAGGGAGGAATGGAAGAATGACGAAGAAGTGTGGGCACTTATTCGAAAGCTACAACAAGATTCCAGTACTTCTGATACATTTAGCTGGAAAAATGATTCGTTATGGTACAAAGATCGCTTATACCTCTGTAAGAATTCCCAGCTAAAACAAAAGATTCTTATGGAATTGCACACTTCTCCCTTAGGAGGGCACTCAGGATTTTTAAAAACTTACCACAGGGTTAAGAAGGAATTTTTTTGGGATGGCCTTAAATCAGATATTCAAAAGTTTGTGGCGGAATGTTTGGTTTGCCAGCAAAATAAAGTTGAAACAATTAAGACACCGGGTCTATTACAACCTTTATCCATTCCAAGCCAACGTTGGGAGGAGGTTTCAATGGATTTTATCACAGGTTTACCCAAGTCTGAGGGAAAGAGTGTCATCATGGTGGTAGTTGACAGACTTACCAAGTATGCACACTTTTGTGCATTATCACATCCATTTAAAGCCAGTACAGTTTCTACTGCATTTATGGAAACAGTTCAAAAGCTACATGGAAACCCAAAGATTATTGTAAGTGACAGAGATCCCATTTTCACTGGAAATTTTTGGACAGAATTATTTTCTTGTCTTGGTACTCAGTTAGCTCATAGCTCATCTTATCATCCTCAATCTGATGGGCAAACTGAGATAGTAAACAAATGTTTGGAAGGATATCTTCGTTGCTTTGTATCTGATAAACAGACACAATGGGTCAAATGGTTGCCTCTGGCTGAATGGTGGTATAACACTTCCTTTCATACAGCAACAAAAATGACCCCATTTATGGCACTTTATGGGTATCAACCACCATCCATCACATCATATTTAAGAGAAAATTCTAAGGTTCAGGCAGTGGAACATCACATCGAACATCAACAACAAGTCCTCCAACTCTTAAAGGATAACCTTGTGTTGGCACAGAATAGAATGAAACAACAGGCAGATCAACATCGCAGTGAAAGAAGTTTTGATGTAGGTGATTGGGTATTCCTACGGCTACAACCATATAAGCAAATGTCCCTCAAGCAAGCTAAGAAGGATAATAAATTATCACCAAAGTATTATGGTCCGTACAAGGTGTTGCAAAAGATTGGTACTATGGCATACAAATTGGAGCTTCCTGCAGCTTCTCGATTGCACCCAGTTTTCCATGTTTCATGCTTAAAGAAGGTTATAGGCGACAAGCTCCCAGTTCAAACAATATTGCCAGAACTTGACGAAGAAGGAAAAATTATATTGGAACCGGAAGCAGTCATAGAAACAAGAACTCGACAGCTACGAAATCGATCAATTTCAGAGTATCTTATCAAGTGGAAGAACTTATCCGCTGAAGATTCCACATGGGAGGATGAGAATTTTATGCAGAAGTATCCTGAACTACTCAAGCGTTGAGGACAACACTTTTTTGAAGGAGAGGGGCATGTTGGGTCCCTATAATACTAGTGATTACCCCATTACTATTGTAGTTATACCCCTTATTTATATTGATGTACCCATGTAGTGCCCATATTGTTACTATTGTGACACATAGAAGCCCACTATTGTTATTGTTGTGCCCTACAATATTATTGTTATGTAGGCTCTGATTGTATTGGGACCACTTAGACTCCTATATATAGAAAGGAGGTATTTTCATTTGTATCATCCAAGAATTGTTCATTTATGTAATGTAAAGGAGGTTGCCCCCTCGAAGAGGCTGAATTCTAAGTCGTGGATCTCTCTTTTCTATCTTTTTGTGAGCTGGTTTCATAACACTAAGGGGGAGGAGTTTGTAACATCCCCGAGTTAAAGTTCATGTAATAAAGGATAATAAAGGCAAAATAAAATCAAGGTCATGGGACACATATTCCAAGCTTAATGTTGGGCAATCACTATAGCAGGCATAACTTTTGGTTTATTTATGGCTATGGAAATTGACAAAGGCATTGGCAAAGGAAAAGAGGCAATAAATGGTATTTAATTATGAAAATAAAGGAAAATACGAGAAAAGGAGGTGAAGAGACACATATTTTCATGCAAGGGAAATTAGAGGAAAAATGAGGGAAAATGAAGAAAAAGGAGACATCAATAATAAAAAGGCATTAGAGGGCCAATTCACAGCTTTTGTTGGTTTAGTTTTCGTTTTTTTTGGCTTGAGAACAGTGGTAGAGAGAGACAGAGCTCCAAGAAGAGAAAGAAAGAAAATAAAGGAAAAGGACAATCAAAGGAGAGAAAAGGAAAGAAAGGATAAAGTTGGATCAACAGCTCCAATAGGAGGATTTTGCAGGTAATAGGTTGCATGTGTGATTTCCTAGCTGAGGTGTGAATGCATGATTCATGCATTTGTTTATTCAGTTCATTTGTTGTCATTGGCATGGGTTTTTCCTGGTTTGACAGTGGTTTCATCCTTGTCTTTCCATTTCATCGATAGCCACGGTCTAATGGGATTCATTCTTTGTTAAAATTTGGATTGACGGAAGGTTTTGGAAATGGGTGAGGTGGTCTCAGGAAAATTCCCAAAGGTTGGGAGTGGAGATGGTTTTCTCCAAGAAGCCCTCGACAAGTGGGAAGAGATAGGAAAATTCCTCAAGGAATGGTGAAGAAATTTTGAGGCATCCAAGCTTGGTTTGTTCTTGTAATCTCGGGACCATTTTAGGTGAGATCACGATAGTTTGATGGTGGAGGTGCTTTAAGTTATATATTCCCTAGTTGATTATGTGTTGGTTTAACCCATGAGATCCCACATTCATGGTTTTAATATGGCACGAGGGTGATTGGCTGAAAGAAATATTTGGTTCAGATCAATCTATGGTTAGGTGGTAAGTGGAAGTCCTTGGCTTGGTTGGATTTTGTATATGTTAATAAGAGTTATTTTCCTATTGTTATCTATGATCACTTTTACTTATTATTAGTTTAATTTTATGGTTGTTTTTCATGGTTAATATTCTAGTTATATGTTGGTTGTAAGCATGGTTCTATGATGCGCTTTAGTTATGGCTCTTGTTCATGATTTAATAAGTAATTAAACGGTTGATGAAAGCATGTGCTAACAAGTGTTGTTGCAGCTACTTGAGAGGGAATTAGACCTTCTCGGTTATTTTAGATGAAGTTCAGAGTTTTATAATCAGATATGCATTCATAACATGTATATTACATGTTTATCATATGCTTGACGAAATATATAGCATGTTCTAGGTAGTCTAGCTCAAGTTTCTGATTCAGTTTTGAAGGTTTAGTATTGTTGCTATATCAAATATGATTATGGAAAGTTATAGGATTTTTTGGGCAATGGTCTAGAGGCTAGCCTAGAAAAGTGGCTCAGATCTTGGGACCACTGACATAGGGGAAATTAGGTCATAATTGCATGGAAGCAAGCCTATGAGTGTGTTTGAAGGCCTATAACCACACCCTTGCCTTGGTGTGTGTGCGTTTTGGGTGTTAGGTCAATGTAAAAGGGTTCCAAGTCAGGGATTAACCACCTGTGGTGGTTTGTAGCCTTTTGATTGGTTTGTGGTCTCTGAGGGATGTCAGTAAAGTTGTCAGTTTGTCGACCCCACTTCCATAACTGGAACTTGGAGGTTAGGTCATGTCATATTAGCACTCAGCTTCACATTTACCCATAGGGCTTGTAAAAGTGGGTAAATGTGGGGAGGTGCGTGTTACAATCCCTTTGGAAACCTCTGGGTACTATACATACACACACACAAATATATCTATATATATATATATATATATTATTATTATTATTATTTCCAGGGTGCAGGCCCCTCTTATGCCACATTTTCCCAACCTTTAATACCCCAATAAACCCTTTTTCAATGTTCCTTTGGAAACCTTTAGGGTGACATTGGTTCAGGGTATTGTCACCTTGCCTCGTCACACTTCTACCTCTGTCGATCATTGACAAGTGGGGTTATACCTCTCCATAAGGTCTAGCCTCTCAATGGACCACTTACGAGACTAAATTATGAGCTCCCCCACCAGCACAACTTATTTATCAAGCAGGCCCCTCAAGGACACATCACCTCGAGGATAAAATCCCAGGGGTTTCTTTTATGCCTCCTCTTAAAATCCCCTGTAAGTACTTTCTGGGACATGAATAATCTCGTTGCTTGCTCTTCTCTATGTCAATTTCGAGGTATCCTTCTACCCCACATTTAGTTACGACGTCTATTTATATGGGTTTAATAAGACTTAAGGCCCTCCGTCACAAACAAATATATGTATGTATTACTTGGGCACCATTCCTTGTTCACTATTTACATATAGGGCACAACCCCTCCTGATCTTAATCACGCCCCGACTATACTACTGCCCACATACATATGTATGTGCACACAAAAACACACACACACACAGATATATATATATATATATATATATATATATATATATATATATATATATATATATATATATATAGCTCATTATCTCTTATGATCTTGCAGGACCAAATAGTAAATTCATATACATTCCAAAAACTTATTTAATCAGCATAGATCTTCCCATTTCTCCATACGTAGGTAAATAGATTGGCTTCAGTTTATAATTAGCATAGAGGGTATCTCTTCCATATTCAAGTATAACCAACCAATAATATACTCAGCATCAAACACAGTAGTTAGCCATTTCCCAGCGTTAATGCAACCATAGTTAATCAACATATTAAACTAGAATAAATCCTTCACTAATATTACTGTAGATTAAACAAATCATCTAGGAGCATTTATTCGAGTGATTGATGCCACAATTCATACTCAGGAAGGAAATACTAATTAATCCAATTCCTTAGAACATATTCAAGGAAATAGAATCACCATTATATCAATAAACCTCTTGTATTAAAGGTAACAAAAATAATTTAATAGCTCTTATGGTCATAATGCAAGATCCTACATAGAGAAACGTGAACTAGAATTAATATATCCAACCCATAGTAATTAGTCATTCCCTAAAAATGCACAGGAGTTAGCGGTACATATTCACATAGGATTCCTCATTCCTACTCTTACAGGAATAAACATTTCAAGAAACTCTACTAGAAATTATATAGTACACCAAGAATCCATTTAATATTCTATATGGCATACAAGGCATAAGACCCACTCCCAATGGCATGTAAATATTTCAATAAAAAATTGTATAAACTCTACAAGCACACAGAGTTTCAGGAATAATTATCTGCTAATGTAAAATCCTAGCAAATGAGATTGGGACTCACCATAGACACATTGCAACCAAGCCTTTCTTGCAGTAGTCACCCCTGAGATAGATTTTATAGATTGAGGATGAGTGCTCAACCAATAAATCATCCTACTCTTTGTTTCCTTCTAACAACATAGTGCTACCTCTCATTATTCTCCTGCACTTAGTTTCCTCCTCCTTCTTGTGTCCTCCCATATTTGACTCTAGTCCCCCCCTCTTATCTACAGAGGGTCTTCCTTTTTTCACGGGATGGATCTCTTTGTTTTCTCTTCTCACTCTCCCTCTAACCACACTGACCTCCTGTACTCCTCCCACTGTTGTCATTTCCACTGCCTCTAGGTTGTGTGGCATACACTCTTCATTGTCACCCTTTCCAAGTTGGTCACGGTGGATCTATTTTAGTGTCTTTGTGGGAATTTTCTTACGGTAACACACCCTTAACTACTTCTCAACTTGCTCTGTCAGTCTATCAGTGAGGCCATACTTTTCATTTAATTTTTGTTCTCTATCTTCGAGATATTTTTCCAAAGAGTAGTATTCTTGGCATCCATTCCTTTCTTAGTTGTATTTAATGTGCATCTAGTTCATTTAAAGTACCGAGTTGGTTCACCATAATGGCATTAATAGAAACCATGCCTCCTTAAGAAAATATCCTTCCCCAAACTCTGAAATCTATGTCCCAATAACTTAGTTTGGTTCTTCATAGTAGGTTAGTTACAATATTTACAATAAGGGGGTATTAGAAAGGGGTTGTCGCAATTATCCTTCACTAGGAGTATTTTCAGTGAAGCAATGTGCACAACAAAATTACAAATTTACTCATACTTAGTTTTGAAAAGTATGCTTTGATGTATACATGAGCATGCGATAACAACTGCTTCAAATGATAGTATGTCAATAATCACTGAAGAAGAAAGCGATGCTTCTACCTAATAGTCATATGGAACTAATGTTCAAGACAATCATGATGCTCTTGGTCTACTTTCTTATTTGGACCACTCTAAATGTCCTGCTCTTCCATGCCATACAAATATTCTATTGTTAGATGGTTGGTCTCTTTAGGAGATATTGGATTTGAGGATAGGCATGTTAGGAACTCCTCGATATCGGTTTCTAATGATTTCTCCCCATCGAATTTGGTCCATGCTTTTTTGGTCTCCTCAGAATATTGGTAAGGGCGATCAGAGAAGGATTTTAAATCTTCTTGAAGAGGTGGCTCATGGATATTTTTTTCTTCTATCACTTATGGAGAGGAATATATGTTCTTGATTGTTGTTAACATGTTCTCTTCTTGAGAGGCAGAGACACCAACTACTACTAGGATTTTAGAAATTTCTTGGAGCAACATTCTCCAACAAGCTCTTGAACATTTTTTATGCCACGTTTTTGGTTGCTAATTCCTGTCTAGCACATCGATTAGTATGTGGGTGGGTTCTGACAACACCTTAAAAATGAAAACTTTTTAAAGAAATTAAATATGCTAAAATAAAACAACTTCAAAGAAATATTTCTCATGAGGCTTGGACACCCTCTCACTACTAATACCTATTGCCACCAATTATCTATTCATCATGAGTTAGCTTCTTCCTTTCCATGAATCAATCCTAAAATAAAAACCATTTGCATAAAAGGAACAATCAAGGGTCTAGAGAAACCCATTAAAGTGGATGTGTCAAGATATAACCATTTTCAAATATTTTGAAACGAGGGTTTCTTTGCGTCTTACCGTCTCTACTCCCCCAAGTTGTTTAATTTAAAGGAAACATATTCGCCTAAGCTTTAATCCTTTTAGAACCTCCTCACCAATGACTCTAGAAATGTTAGGAAAAATATATGTTTATATTTCCAACATCAAATTATAAAATTGGGGTCCTAAACTTAGAGAAGCAAGAAAAATATATGCAAGATTAAAGCCCTAATCTATCATAGTCTAATGTTAGAAATTAACACCCAAATAACATGGGCATAAAAGAAAATTGAATGTTGATAAACACGCTAGGACTAAAATCCATCTAGCCAATCGTTGTCTTGAACCCGCACAACCCTAATCCAAATCTAATATGCAAACACAGGGTCCAAATCTGTATATGCAAACACAGAAAATGTATTTTATGGGAATTGCAACCAAACATGTCTATTGATCAGTAGACTTCAAAATTGTAAGTTAAGGGTATCAAATTAGTCCTTGGAATCCAGATCGCCTTCTAATAGACTAAGGGTAAAGGATAAATATCATTTATAAAATCAATTAAAAAAACATATCAGACCGAGGTCACTTGTCACAGAGTGTGCTTTCTCATATCTCAATAGTGTATTGATGTTGAATCAGAGAGAAATGAGGTCAGGCTACAATGGGAAAGAATGAGATTATCGATCTGGATATCTCAATACAATTCTCAATGACTTCTAAAGTATGTAACTTACCCCAATTACAGAGTATTAATGAAATCTTGAAGAAAATATAGAGTGATATGATGCAGCCATGAAATCATTAACATGAAGAAAATTAGGGTTGAATCTAAATTGAAGTAATAATATGTATCCACACAATGTTTCTTTGTATACAATTCACACAATGATATTCACAATGATTATGAATACATCAATCATCAAATTTCTATAGATAACAATATATATACAAAAAATAACTATAGAGTATACACATAAATGGAAACGACACATTACAAATCAGGCATGCAATAGAGTGAGGGGTCCTTCCCACCCATATAAGATTGATTAACTTATAGTCATGAAAATAAGGTTACAATGAAACCATGAATTGAATCCAAACTTGTATTAATAAAAACAAGTTATAACAAGCATGTCAATACATAGAACACAGAAATATAGCTTGATAAAGTTTACAAAGAGAATATAAAACATTATTTTTTCATCGATTCCCCATTCAAAGTGTTGTCTGGTTCTATTTATATACATTATACCACAATTCCTACCCTCAAGAGACTAGTTACATAGATAAGAGTGGTGTCCTTGTTTTAGGAAATAAAGCCACTAGAAATAACCAAGATACAAGAAATAAAATCTTCCTTGTGCTCTATAATTTTCACCATGAAAAACATAAGAGTGTGTAAGTGGCCATATCTTCCTGACTTTACTCAATATTGCATTCATTTGAAGAGATATAGGCATTGTATTTGTATTTTTGAAAAATTTGGTACAATGTGCAATTTTGACAGATTTGTGTTGAAGAACTAGTCAAAACTCCTAAACCATACATTATTTTGGAAAACCACCCCTATGTTTTTCAATTTTTCATATTCTGGAAAAAATCCATGCTCTAGAATTTCGATATTTATCTTCATTTTGATGGAAATCATGTTGCAATTATGTTGTTTGAAAAATATTGCTAAATTGGGATGAAGTGTTATTTATGAGGTCGAGGTTCACACGTGTGACTTGGCTTTGATCTGAACAATACAAAACCATGTTGACACCTTAGGCTTCAAAATCCATGTGGTCTATTTCCTTCTAGATGCATGCACATATTCTAAACAATGATTTGAGTACCAGAAGTGAACTACTGGTACAGGGATTGAACTATACTGAACTATAAGAATTATACCTCATAAATTTTCATTAGCAAAACTATGATATAGTCATCTTTAATCTTTAAAAACATATAAAAATGATGTATTAACCACATGGGATGTATGAAAGTGATTGATAAAAGTTTATGGCATAATTGGACGTGTATTATTAGCAAAATGAAAAGAAATGGTGTAAGAGTAATGACATGACTAGGTAGAGAAATATGAAAAAAAAGAAGCACAACAAGAGTCTCAAATATAAGATCAAAATAGTTGATAGGTGGTATGTGCAAAAGAACTAAATTAGAACAATGAATCTTGAATCTAACAAGGATTAAGGAAGTCCCCATTAGTCAATATGAGGAAGAGTGATTTTTTGGGCATAAATAAATGAATCCAACAAATGAACAAATGCAAGAGTTTGGCATGATAATGAATCCAACATATAAACACTAATTTGTAGGTATATATGATACTCTCATCAAAGTAGAGAAGATGTATTTAAAGTGGGGGAAGTAGTGCCAAATTGTTGTCTCCTGCACATATAAATATCAAATGAAAATTAAAATAATAGTTTGAAAGAAAAGGGTGAAGACATGAGAAGATTAATATAAAAAAATAAATGAGAATGGGATCTACGCAAATGAGAAGTGAATCCAGCAAGTTCTTTGAATCGAATATTTGCAAAAGATGGCCCCTCATGCTCTATGATAGAAAAAATGATCATGCGTCCAAAATAATTACCTCCCCCACTTTCTCAAATGTTTGTTTGTTCTTCTCTAATGCTACCTCCATGCCTTGAATTATGAAAGAGGTTTCTTATAATATGTATTCTAAATAAGTGTATTTAGGATCTCTTAACACATAAAATATTTTTGTTGTCCCATTTAAAAGAAAAAATTATATTGTTTGAATTTTTTTAATTGATTTTCTACCACCTATTTTAATAATCCATATGACCACTTTTATAATACACATAAATAGATTCCATCCATGTGTTTATGTCCTCTATATATGGAAGAACTAGTGCACAAACAACTTTCTTGTGATACTTAAATAGTAAACATTACTTTTCTTAGGGAGAGGTCACATAACTTGATTAGAATATCACAAGACCTATTCACCACTTGAGAATATATTGCTTGGGTAGAAATTGAACACATGGTGTTACCATGGCTAGATATTGCAAATATTGGAGTTTTGATATGAATATCACATACTTGATAGACAATCTCACAACCTCTAATGTTGAGAAACTCTAACATTGGATGAAGTAGCAAATAATAAACTCCACTTCAATGCCCCTGGTAACAATGAATAACCTTGTTATACTTTAGTTCTTAATATTAGCTTGTCTAGGGTAAGGTTGGAGTTCTAAGGGAAAGTGGCAAGTAAAATTTCCCAGTATAAAGCCAAAGAAGTGCCTAGGAAACTTCTAATGGAAATTATAACTCCTAAAGCCACTATATTTTGAGATTTCCTAAATGTTTTTCACTTGAAGCCCAAGATGGAGAAGTGGAATGACCTAATGGACTGCAGAGGAAGTGAAAGAGTGAACATTAACACAACTTGATGTACTGTAGAAGCAATGAAAAGGTGCACTATTTTGGGTGTCGAAGGTGGGGGATGCATGTTATGAACCATGTTCCTTAAAAATGATATGAAGACAATAATATAGTTCACTTTTATGTGGAAACATTCTTTTACAATGAACGCAATGTATAAGACAATATTTTGTGATCCTAAGACTAGTTGCCCTTGTTATATATAAGAGACAAAAGGTACAATTAAAATTAAAGGTTATAATGAAATTCTCCAGACAACCTCCTAATATAATAAATAAAATAATAATGAATGCTTATTAGGGCCTTAATATAGGGGCCCAAGGTCCTTAACATATCCCCCCTCTTTTAAAAAATATTTTCCCTCAAAGCTTGACATTGAGGGTGTTTCTTTATGAATTGCTCATTTTCCCATGTATCTTCTTATATAGGCTTATTCTTCCATTTAATTAGGTACACCATAATTTTTCTATTTTCAAGAGATAGAGAATGTTGATCCATAACCTTTGCTAGTTTAAGAATCAACTTCCCTTCTTCATCTAATTTTTGAAGTTATGTTTCCATTAGCATAGTTTATCCCACAACCTATTTTAGGAAAGGTACATTTAAAACCTTATGAATGCGAGAATAACGAAAATATAACTCATACACTTCTTGTCCAATAATATGAATAATATTACAAGATCCATAAAATTTTGTAGCTAATTTCTTATTCTTCTTTGCTTGAGTGTAGATTGCATATAAGGTTGTAATCTTAATAATCCCCAAACACCTCTTAAACATTTTTTTACTTTGATGTTGATCTACTTGTTGTTTCATCATTTTTTGCACCATTTGAAGGTTTCCTTAATAATTTCCAAGGTTTCTTTATTCTTATCCCATATGTGACTTTGTTGCATATACTTTGGGATTATCTTTTAAAAAGAAATGAGATACTAAGAGCTAGATATCCATAAAGAGCCTCAAATGGGGCCATTTTAATAGATGTGTGATAGGTATTATTATACCACCATTCTTCGATAGGAAGCCACTTCATCCATTGAGATTTCTTATCTGAAGAAAACATTGTAGATTACCCTTGAAAAATTTGTTAACTATTTCCTTTTTAACATATATATGTGGATGATACACTAGACTAATTGCTAGTGTTGTTCCATTCATATTCCACAATTCCTTCCAAAAAATACATGTGAATTTAGATATTTGTAGCTTACGATTACCTTAGGAAGATCAAGAAGTCTATGAATTTCCTTCATGAACACTTTTTCTACTTTGTTTGTTGTGTATGTAGTTTGAATTCCACATAAATGTGCATATTTTGTGAGTCTATCAATGACCACAAAATGGAACCTTTACCTTCAAATGTTGGTAACCCTATATGAACGCCATTGTTAACTCTTTCCATCTTTTGTTAAGTATGTATAATGTTTGAAGTAACCCTAGATGTTTTATTATCTCTCCTTCATTAATTTCCCCAAAAAATAGTTTTTGATCCTTTGATATGTTTCAAGAAAACCTACATGTCCTATCATTAGAGAGCCATGATACTCCCTTCCTTAAACTTTGATTGAGGGCATAAAATATTCTACCTTTGTACTAACGTACATATCCTTTCAACTCCCAATTTTAAATAGATTTTATTCCTTCCTTTATATATTGTATTTTTTGTTTAGTATTGTTTTCATTTTTCCATTAATGATGAGTTTCATCTATCCATACTAGAATAGAAGATGTAAATGAATATAATTTTGAGGATTCTTCTCTTCTAGAAAGAGCGTCCACTGCCATATTATTTTTCCCCTTCTTGTACATTATTTCAAAAGAAAACACTTGAATTTTTTCTACCCATTTTTGTTGCTCGTTTGACGACAATATCTTCTCCAAAAAGTACATTAGGCTATCTTGGTTTTTCTTGACTTTAAAGTGTCTCCCAATAAGATATTGGAACCACTTTTTTATTGCATGAAGAAGTACTTCCATTTATTTTTCATATGTTGATTTAAGCAAACCCTTTCCCTAGAATTTTGTTCTTGCAAAATCTAATGGTCTTTCTTCTTGTGTCAACATTTCTCCAATTCCTATTCATGATGAATCACATTCTACTATGAATGTTTTCCCAAAAGCAGGTGTTTCCAATTCTAGTGTAGAAGGCATGACATCTTATAAGAGAGGTAATGCCAAAGTAGCATCGACATTCTTTACAAATGAATTTTTCTTCAAGAGAGTTGTGAGTGGGCCTATAATGTGCGCATAATTCTTAACAAATTTTCAATAAGATCTTGTAAGTCCCAAAGATCCTCTAATACTCTTGATGTTCTTAGGAATAATACATTTTGCGATAGCTTGGTTCTTTTGAGGGCCACATTAACTCCTTCCTCTAAATCAATATTACCCAAATACTCTACTTCTTGTTTCCCAAAAACATATTTGGATCTTTCTACATATAATTGGTTTTTCTCAAGAATTTATAGAACTTTATCCATATGTTTAATGTTCTATTCCCGTGATTTGCTATAGATAAGAATATCATCAAAGAAAACCAACACAATTTTTTTAACACGGGATCAAAAAAATCTTGTTCATAGGGAATTGAAAAGTAGAAAGAGCATTAGTCAACCCAAATGGTATGATCAAGGAATCATTGTTCCCTTAATGTGTTCTAAAAGTTGTTTTATGAATTTCTTCTTTCCTTAATATGATCTAGTGGTATCCTAATTTAATATTAAGCTTTGTAAAATAAGTCATTCCATGAAACTCAACTAATATCTCATATATATTTGAGATAGGGAAATTATCCTTAATGGTGATTTAATTTATATCTCTATAATTAGGAAACATCCTTGAAGAACTATCTTCTCTCACCATCATTATTGGAATTGAAAATGAATTACTACTATGTTTAATATTACCTGAATGTAGCATGTCCTATACCATTTTCTCAATCTCCCACTTTTGTCGATGAGGATATCTATAATGCATCTTATTAGGATGAGCACTTCTAAGTATTAATTCATATTTGTGTTCATAATCTCTAGATGGAGGTAGACCCTTGGGATTTCCTGGAAGAACATGCAGTGCTTTTCCAAGATGCATATTAATTCATTGAGAATATTCCCAACTTCGTGCTTAACTTCCATAGAATATATTTTAACCATAACTCCTTTTCTAGCCTTTTGTAGTATCTTTTCCACTCTATAGACTTCACAACTTGAGAAGATCCAAATTTTAATCCTTTGAGACTATATTGAATTCCTTCCAATTCAAATATCATGAAAAATTCAATATAGTTTGTATAAATTGTACCCAATGTCCTCAACCATTGAATCCACAAAACAAATATACACCTCCAATTGGAATGGCATACATTGGTATTTCCAAATTATATTCTCTCATACCCGGTTTATTATTGTGGAAATTTTTGACACAATCAATATCCCACTAGCAACTAAAACATGAAAAAACTTCAATGGATATAAAAAACTATGGAGGAACTCTACTTTTATGGATACTAACTGAGTCAATAAGCACTATGACCATTTTCTACTTAACGTAACCAACACTCTTCAAGGTTTGAGGAGCTAACAAACTTGATAATGCATGAACATATATCTCACACTTTCATGAATCAATATTGTGCACAAATTCCATCTTTATTTCCTACTCTTTTAAGTTGACAAGTTCTTCTTGACTTCTTTGTGTATATGCCTCCATTTCCTCTTCACTGTTATTTTCCAAGATTAACAATTTTGTTTCTTGAAATTTATGCTCTTTTGACCATTTGTTGTTACAAACAAACCATAATCATTTTGATCTTCTTTCCTCCATTTCCTTTTGTGATATTCGAGTAAGTTGAGGTAGGATGGTATTATGAAAGCCAAAATTATCTCTTCTTTCTATGTATGCTCTCATAAAAAAATTGTGTGTAGCCTTATTCTTGGCTTGAATATGATGATACAATTGCATAACTTCCATATTGTTTTCTAAATGTTTCATAAAATTCTCATGTTTAATGTCTTATTTTAATTTACCCATGTAAGATTCCAAAAAATGTCCATCACTTACGTCATCCACCCTTCTAGCCAAAAACTAAAAATCTAAATTATAATCTTCAATATCACGAAATTTCTTAACTCTCGTCAATTGACTAAAGTATTCATGTTCCCAATATTTTCCTTGTTGTGTTTCTAAGTCTCTCGTAAATAAAACCCAAGTATAATAATAATAATGGGCCTTCCTATAAATACCCATTGATAGGGTTTTATCTCAAAGTTCAAATTTGCTTATGAATCATCCATAATATTATGAAATTCAAAATATATTTTTATTTGTTTCACCTAAGTAAAGACCTCTATTCCATTCAAATTATTTACTTCAACCTTAGGAAGGTTCACTCCTTTAGGAATTATCCATGAGTAGATCCATAATAGAGTGAAACCAATTTGAAAAGTTCTTATTATTGGCAAGTTACTCAACTTGAATACTACCTTTATTTTAATGAGTTTCTTTAGACACATTATCAATTTTAATGAGGCTCCCATTTGCAGCTTCTATAATATAATTTTTTCCCATTCCATCAATATTTTCTTCCAACTATTTTATGTTCTTATCCATTTCTTACTTATTTTCATCAATATCCGTTTTAACTAATTCTTGCATCTATGACATTTGAATTTCCAACTTGGGTACCTAGTATTAGACATCTTCTATTTCTTCATGAGTCACAAATGGGACTTCAATAGGTTTAATTGGTGTTGTAGCTTTTGGATCTTTCTTTGGAGCCTGTAAGAAAATAATAATAACACCCCTCTTTATCACAAATTTCAGTCACTAAAAGAATTGATCTTCTAATAAAAACTTATGCCACTTCTAAGTTATGTACCATTGAAAACTTAATTTAGAGACTATTTGGATGTTTGACCTTTGTCTTGATATATCCTTTAGATTTGAGCCCTCCTTTATATAAAATTTGTTCTTGTAATATTATGATACGTCTTCTTTTTAATTCCACGACTCTAACCAAAATTTGATGTGCCAAGTGAAAGTTATGGTAACTTTTCCAAATTTGTTGATTTTTTACCTCTTCCCAAGAATGAACATGTCAAGTGTGCCACATGTCCATTTTTTCTAATCAAATTCTAAATTTGTTGCCTAAGGTACTTTGGTATGTATATTTGGATCTTTGACAAATTCATAGTTTAAAATTTCTCAGAAGAACAGTTATAGAGAAAATTATAAGATCACTCATTTAAAATTGATTTTAGGACCATTCATAAACTATAACTTCCACAGGGTATTTTTCTGAAAGTATAGTGAACCAAGATATGAAAATTTTACCAAATATTTTTTCTTAATATTCTCAATATGTCATGTTATAAATCATCCCAAGGAAAATGTTATAGAAAAATTGCCAAGATTACTCATTTGAAGCCAAGCCCTAACTTCCACAGCGTATGTCTATGAAATTATAGTGAAACTAAATCTGAAATTTTGGATAAATGTTCCCTAATATATTTTCATGATAAAATGATAATTTTGTGGTCATAATCATCCCAAAAAATATTATAGTGAAAATTTGAACATTACTCTTCTGAAACTGATTTCAGGACCATTCACAAACCCTAACTTCCATAGGGTAAATCTCCAAATGTATACTTAAGCTTGATATTAAATTTTGGCCAAATGTTCCCCATATCTCTTCTAAATATTCTCAAAATTTCATTAGCTGAAACATTCTTGGAAAAAAACATAGCAAAAGTTCCAATATGACTTTTTTGAAGTAACAGAACCTTAGGTTTGTATGTTGTCATACCAAATGTTATGAACCATGCACCTTAAATATTATAAGAAGTCAATAATTAAAGTCTACTTCAAGGGAGGACCCTTCTTATACAATGAATGCAATGTATATGATAATATTTATGATCCTAAGACTAGCTCTTCTTAATATATATTTAGGATACAAAGGGTGTAATTAAAATAAAAGGGTACAATGAAAGGTTCTAGCCGACCTCCTAATATAACAAATAAAAAAATAGTGAATATTTATTAATGCCATAATATAGAGGACCAAGGGTCTTAATGATGTGGTACTATGGTTTGGGAAGTTGTTGAAGTAGATACTTGGTCTGATACTTTACAGAGTATTGATTGTGTAATGTAGTTGGATATAGGTGATCATTTACCTTTGTGGAGTTATGGCCCCAACTTGAGGGTGACCCAGAATCAAGAGTTATTGATAAGTGTAGTCTGTGGATGGGAGGAAAATATAGGGTCTATAGCTAGTTGGTGATAAATTATGTTTCCCAATTATGTGCCTAAATTGATGGATGTTAGACATTATAGGTGTGTGTGTGTTATGTATGCTCTTGTAATTGCTTGTGCTTGCCAATTGTATATATGTTACCTAAAGTGATTGTGTTAAATAATTAATACATATTTGTACTTACATATTTTTTAATGAATTAAGGTTAAGCTAGCTAGCAAGGCCACCTTAACTATTCTCACCCATACATCACTAGGAAATTTACATGGGGTAATAAGGGGGACATTGAACCCTCAATGAATGTGCCTATAAGGATTAAAATATATATATATATATATATATATATATATATATATATATATATATATTTATAATAATATTATAAATCCCTATGGAAATAGCTTGAGGAGGAATAACATACCTATGCCTTGTAGAGATGGGAGAACTTGGAGGATGGTCCTTAACTAGAAATAATAATGAGTTGAGTTAGTTACCTTCCCTGATTTAGTCAGGAATCTTTCCATATTGTTAGAAAACCTATAAGAGTCATTTAGAATTTATGAATTTTCAAGTTGTATCTATGTTTTAAAGGGATGAAATCCCACCTAAATGAATTATATGGGGAAATATCTCAGGGGAAATCATCCATAGAGTTATCCTCTCAATTAAATTGAATAAGGCACACAATCTATGTTGTCTATTTGAAAAGGAGTGAGGGGTATCACTTAGATAGGAGGAATGAGTAGAAGGCCTATGCCTTTTGTTCCTTAGAGGATATATGATAATGGTTAGAACTAACAAAGAAGTGGGTTCCTTTTTAGGCTTGTGAGGACTTAATCTACTCAGGGAATTTTGAGAAACATAATTCAATTTTAGTCATAATGAACCAATAGGGGTAGGTTGAGGAAAATTTGTTTAATATTATGATTTTTCAGAGAAGTCAAGGATTTAGTCACTTATAAATTTGAAAATAGATGGTATTAGCCCCAACTCTTGGTCAAAAGGGCTTATAAGGGCCATGACCTAAGATTTGTCACAAATGGAGCTTAATTTTAGGAGACCAAAATAGGAGGAATTTGTTTATTCTAGGTATGCTTTATGGTGGACTAGTGGTTGGTGAGCCAATGAAATCATTAACTAGACTAGCCAAGACTTCTACAACTTAAGTCTAAGATTTAGATCCTTTAGGGCCCAATGCCTCCTAGGTTAGTGGGTTCGTTAACTGGACCAAGAATATCCCTGCCAAGTTTAAGTTCTTTTCTCTTGGTGGCTTGGGGCCCAATTGACATAATGACAACTAATGAAAGGGAGGAGTCTTGTCAATTGACGGTTTGTTAACTAGACTATACTAAGTCAAGTGAAACAAGGTTTTAGGAAAGTTGGTGGCTAGTGCCTGGTTAATAGAACTAGTAGTAGATGGGAATGGGGATCTAGCAATTGGTAATTGTGTCAATCAAATCAATCCCATATAAATTTGGGTTGTCTAGTGTTGCACAACCCAATATCCAATGGCTTGGTTGGAAGAAAAGGGATCTAGAAATCTAGTTTTTCTCAAAGGGAATCATTAAAGGTTTTCTTAGATACAAATGATAGAAGCCCTTTAACCCTGGCCCTAGGTGACATGGGCTAGCAACCAAGACCATGAACTTTGTTATGAAACCATCTCACAAAAAGATAGAAAAGATAGATCAACGCCTTAGAAATAAGCCTCTTCAAGGGGGCAACCTCCCTTACATTACACAAATCAATAATTCTTAAATGATACAAATGACAAAACCTCCTTTCTATATATATGAGTCTAAGGGGTCATAATATAATCAGATCCAACATAACAATAATAATGTAAGGGCACAATAATAACAATAGTGGGCTTCTATGGGGAATAATAATAACAATATGGGGACTACATGGGCACAACAATATAATAAGGGGATTGTACCAATAACAATAAGGGGCTACACTAGTAGTATAGGGACCTAACATGCCCCTCTCCTTCAAAAAGTGTTGTCCTCAACGCTTGAGTAGTTCTTGATGCTTCTGTATAAATTCTTGTCCTCCAATGTCGAATATTCAGCGGGTAAGTTCTTCCACTTGATGAGATACTCTGAAATTGATCTATTTCGTAGCTATCGATTTCTTGGTTCTGTGACTTCTTCAGGTTCCAATATGATTTTTCCTTCCTTGTCAAGTTCTCACAACACCATTTCAACTGGGATCTTCTGCAACTTTTGAATGAGTTCCCACTCCTTTGGGCATATGGATATCTGTAAGGCCTGATGTTTAGAGGAACACTTCCTGGAATCAAATGAATAGCATGATCATGATCACGAATAGGTGGGAGGCCTTTGGGAGTCTCAAATACCTTGGAATGATTGTCCAAAACATTTTGGAGGTCTGGAGAAATACATGATTTCGATGTGGGATCCTCTAGTGAACATAACTGTGCAATTATGCCCCGTTGTTCTTTATTTAGAAGCTTTGTCATGCTATTAGAGTTGATTATCTTTCCCAGATTCCCTTTGATGCCCCTCAATTCAACTTCCTTTCCTTCCCAAAAAAATTTCAAGAAAAGTTCTTGAAAATTAAAAGCTATTGTACCCAAAGATTGTAACCATTGGACTCCTAGTAAAACATTAGCACCACCCATTGGAATGGAAAGAATTGGGCTATTCAATACATATTCTCCCTTGGACAGCTTTATATTATGGCATTTTCCGGAGCAATTTATGGTTCATCCACTTTCAACCATCACTTGACACTCTGGTGCTGGATATAGGAAGAAATTCAATTCCTTGGATATCTTACAATGAATAAAATTATGGGTACTACTTGAATCAATCAACACTATTACCTTTTTCTTCTTGATATGTCCTTCTATCTTGATAGTTTGAGGAGTGGTAATTTCTTCAAATGCATTACAAGATATGGTCGGATTCATTTCTTGATGCTCGATGTGATCTTTCACTTGTTGAACATTTTTATTCTTGATATGTCCTTCTATATTGATAGTTTGAGGAGTGGTGATTCCGGCCAATACATTACAAGATATGGTATTTCTTCTTTCTCGATGTGATTTTTCACTTCTTGAACCTTTTTCTTCTTGATATGTCCTTCTATCTTGAGAGTTTGAGGAGTGGTAATTCTTTCCAATGCTTTACAAGATATGGTCGGATTCATTTCTTCTTTCTCTGGGTGGGTTCCTGGTGTATATCCTCTTCTTTTGATGTTTCTTTATCCTTTTCTTCCTCCTCTTCATAATCTATGTAAACTAATTTCTTCTCAGCACACTTATGACCTTTAGTGTATTTACTATCACAATTGTAACAAATCTATTTTTCTCTTTTTCTTCCAATTGTTGTGGTGTAAACCTTGTAGGTTGTGGAAGGCTAGGAGAAAAAACACTTCCATAATTATAGTCGTGAGTGGTGGGATTCCTTGTTTCCATAATTTCGCTTTCAATTTTTCTTGCCAACCTGAATGCCTTCTCCAATGAATCAGGTTCCCAAAGATGAACCTCATGTTGAATGTTATCCTTTAAAGTCCCTATAAAGACATCAACCATTTTCTTCTCTGGAATATCATTTACCCTTATATTCAATTTTTGGAATTCCTCAATGTGCTCTGCCATTGAACCCTTTTGTTTGAGATTTATCAATTGGCTAAAGAAGGTGTTTCTCTTTGTATCCTCATAATTTGATATCATTTCCTCCGTGAAAATTGACCACGTGAAAAGTGGTTTACGAGAACAAAGCCCTTTGTACCATAAAAATTGATTCGATTCTAAATAAGTAGATGCAATACGTACCTTTTGTAATAGTGGTATACCATGTAGATCAAAATATTTCTCCATATGTAGTATCCAATTTACCAGATCCTTGCCATCAAACTTCCTCATCTCGTTTTTTCTTAATTTTAGGAGCTCTATCTTGAAACGACTATAACTTTGTACTTTCAGATCTTTAAATTCTGAAATTTTGGTATACAATAGCCCTCTGAGTCCTCTTTCTAACTCCACAAGTCTGATCACAATTGGATTCCTAAAGAAAGATTTAGTCGCAATCTCCCGTGATGACCTAATTATAGACTAGTTCAAGAGAGTGAACTTGTACGACATGCCAGGTGTCACTTTTTCAACCTTAGGTTCTAAAAATTATACCCAAACAAAATATAGTCCGTCCTCCTTCTGTAACTTCTTACGAAATTTCAACTTGATGCTCAGAGAGAAAGTTATGATGATTTTCCCAAGGTCACCTGTTTAGGTTTTAATTCGGGAGTCTGCAAAAACCCTAAATTCCTTAGATCATATATCCAAAAATATAGCAAGCCAAGATCTGAAATTAGGACCCGAGGTTCAGATCAATTTATTCTCAAACGGGGTTTTGGTTTAGATTCTAAAACTTTGTAGTGACAATGTTATAGTGAAAATTCCACGATGACCTGTTTTAGATGAAATTCGAGAGCTTGAAAAAACCCTAACTTCCTCAGATCATATCTCCAACAATATAGTGATACAAGATCTGAAATTCGAAGCCGAGGTTAACGCGATTTATTCTCAAATGGGTTTTTGTTTTAGCTTCTAAGACGTCGGAGGGAAAACGTTATAGCGAAACGTCCATGATGACCTGTTTGGAGCAACGAAACCCTAGAATCTAAAGCTCTGATACCAAATGTTATGAAACCAACTCACAAAAAGATAGAAAAGATAGATCAATGCCTTAGAAATAATCCTCTTCGAGGGGGAAACCTCCTTTACATTACACAAATGAACAATTCCTAGATGATACAAATGACAAAACCTCCTTTCTATATATAGGAGTCTAAGGGGTCATAATATAATTAGAGCCGACATAACAATAATACTGTAAGGGCACAATAATAACAATATGGGGACTACATGGGCACATCAATATAATAAGGGGATTGTACTAATAACAATAAGGGGTTACACTAGTAGTATAGGGACCTAACAAACTTAATAAGAGGAGGGATAAGGATGAGAATTTCCATAATCCTTTTTTTTGCAAAAGGACCCTTTAAATGTTTTATCCAAATCTAGATGAGAATCATTGACCAGACCGACTCACACTACCTAGTAGAATCTAGAAGTTTGTCAATACTAGATTCCAGTAATTTCCATCTTATCTAACAACATTTACATCAATTGATATAACTCATACATGGAGAAACAGAATCCTAGAAGTCTAGAAATCTAGAATTACTGAAAAATGCCATTTTTTAGAAAGACTCAGATCTAGGTGCTAGTGTGGCATGTTGACATGGCTAGTGGCATGGTAGGATGTTAGGGCGGAATTATGTGGCATGCCAACATGGAAAAATCATATGACATGTATATCAAGATAGAGATGAGGTGGTAATTGTGTTGGAACATGATGTAAAATCTAGGGGGTTGACATGTTGACCCTAAAAGAAAGTCCAAAAATCTCAAACTTCTAGTAACACACATTTTCTGGAAACCTAGATGTGGACATACCCATTTTGGAAATATTAATTGACAGACTATTAGATGATGGGGACCTTTTCGTCTCTATATAGATTCCAGATGGTGGAAATATGAAATTTGTTAATTGTTGTTTCCCATTATCATTTTCCATTTCCCAACAGATCATGTATTCAAACTTTGTTAAATCTATAATTTCTAATATCTCAACCTTTATGAAAGATTTGTATTTGTATGTGATACAAAATTTGACATGTCTATCATGCAGTGGTGGTGTGCCCTGATGCTAAAACAAGGGATAATTACCCCCACAGGTATTTCTATGTGGTGAAGTATGGTGGGATTGCCACTTGTTAGTTGTATGGATGTTGACTAGACATGAACCTATAAAAATATTTGAAGGGTCACAACTTTGTAGCTAGAGCTTGGAATGGTGTAAAATTTATATCATTGGAAAGATATCGATGAGCAGAAGACAACGATGACTTCAAATGAGCTTTGAAATAGTAACATTACAAGTCTTTTGAGGTCTAAAACAAGCCTCAAAACAAAAAAGGTATTCTCAAAATAAACTTTACAAAAAATTAATCACATATTAAAAAATGACATCATCCCAAGAATGGATTATCATTGAGTGAGTTCAAAATAATTATCTATCACATTATAAACAATAAATAAATACACATAATTAAGTATACTAATGCTTTAAAAAAATATAAAAAATTATTCATAAATTAATTTTAAATATGTAATTAATATAACCCTAAAATAAAAATACTTTATTTTTAAATATATTCAAAATAAAATACTCATATCACTTCAATTTAAAATTGCAATAATAAATATAATATATATATTTTATTATTAAAATCGCATTTATTATTTAAATTCCTTTTATCAAAGGACAAGTATGATATACAAGTAATATGATATATAACATATAATATATCATGTGTAATATAATGTGATATATGACATATGCTATATAACATATCTGATAGGTCACATATGATATATTATATGTCATATATCACTTCTACTTCATGTATTATATATATTAAGCTTGTAACTATTTATTTTATTTTCTTTAATGAAATTTAATTTAAATATTTTATAATGTAAATTATATTTTATTTTTATTTGATGTAATTGTTAAAATATATTATAAATTAAATATTATGTGATATAATATATTATATAGTATTAAATTGAAATATATTATATATAATTATATTAAATAATATTTATATATTAATTTTTCTTATAGTTAATTATATATTATTATTTAATTTTAAATACGTTAAATATTAAATGATTTAGATTTTAACTAAGTAAATAAGAAGTTATGAATTTATATTTTTTTTTTTTTTCTGAGTTATTTAAGGATAAAGGTATTAATTGTTTAAGCATAATAATTTTTTTTTAAATCTTATTTTTATGTATAGTAACATATTTCCTTTTTGAGTTACATTAATAAGATTTTTTTATTAATTTTACTTTTAGACTATTTTTCATTTTAATTTAACCATAGTTCCATGGATTCTAGTGCAAAACGTGAGACGTAAATACACCTTTCCCCACAAAATGATTAACTCGTAAAATTTCCTTATATCTTTTAGGAAGTCCATTTTAGACCTAAACATTCTCCTAATTGTAGGATTTAGATTTTTATTTTTTTATACTCAACCACTGTAAAATCTTCTGTTATAGAGTGGTATCAAAGCCTGGGTTGTAATACTAAGCCTAATTAGGTCTATACGCAGAATGTCTCTGATGGCAGAGTCACGCATGGAATTTGAAATATATTTTTTTAATATAAACTCAAATCTGCAAGCGTAAAGGGACTGCCCAGCGCCATAAAAGAGCATCAGGTCTACAAGAGTGTTGAATGATACTATCACACCCACATGAATCTCTCTCTCTCTCTTTCTCTTTCTCTCTCTCTCTTTATATATATATATATATATATATATATATATATATATATACATACATACACAGAAATTTAACTAATATTATTTCTACTATGGCCTAACAGAAATTTCATTTGCAAATTGCAAATGTTGGAACATAATCAAATCATCATGTACAAAACATAGCACATGACTAATGATGGGCTGATATTGTGAGAAGCCTAAAGGTTGTTAAAGAAAGATTATTAAGAACCTGAGTCGGGCGACACATGGACTACTAGTTTTACTAAAAAAAAATGAAATATTCTACTCTTCATCTATATTATGGACACTAGAATAAACTTCTAATTGTCGCAACTAATGATTTAGCTTAATAGCACCAATATCACCTTGGTAAGTTTTGATTCTCACTTTTTCTTGCATTTAAATAAATTTTGTGAAGGAGAGATGACATTGGAATATAGTTGATTTTTCTTGGGGAATTTATTTAATGCTTTTCTAGGTCATCATTGTCTCTTAATTTCTCACCTAATCCAAATTTTGAGTGAAAGCCACCAATCTCCCTAAAAAGTCCAAACTTGTTCACTAGAATGGCCATGAGGACAACAATGTTACAGGGAATAACAATAAATTATTATTATAGTCTCATAATTCTCTCTCAAATTCATCTTGAGGGTTGTTATGACTAGAATCACTTGATATGGCTAGGATTCTACAATTTCCATCTTATGCCAATTTCTAGATATTGCAACTCCCCACAAAAGCCCCAAAGAAACTACTTTGATACTAATATAATTTGTAAATTATCACGGATATTCCAATAGAACAATGCACTAAAACAAATCTTCTAATATTTTCTAAAATATTTTATCATGCAATTTATTTCCTTAGATCTAATATTTATTATAACTGGCTCAGCTCTCAAATTTAATGAAAATAACTTAAATTCAAAATGAAAGAATGAGAAAATGAGGATACCATCCATGCAAATGAACAAAAGATGTGACCTAGGAAACTCAATATAGGGGAAAACCCAACGAGAAGATAATTTCTATGCTTTGCTCTCTTTTTCTATAGTTATGGAATGCAAATACGAAGAAAGGAGAACTCAATATGGAGTTACCTTTGGTGTTATGGCTTGAATGGATGCCACATAATCTTATACCTCCTATTTTATGCTCTCAAATACCATTTCTACATTATTTTCTCAACTATGGAAAAAGTACAATGCAAAAATAATGGAAGCCCTTCTCTTCCTAACGAACATGTATTTAATCTAGCTTGATACTCATATATGATTAAGTCTAGGATTTTTGCATGCCTCAAACCTCAATGAATTTTACTAATTGTTTTCTTATAGAACATTATTTTAAGTCCACATGTGACCATCCCCACATATGTGATTAATGTGGGGAAACAAGGCATCCACTTGGTATTGCGGTGGTCACTAAGGTATATTAACGTGTAAGAGGCATAACTTATGCATGAACTCCGGTAAAGGTGATTTTCACATTGTTGGAAAGCTCTCAATGTGTACAACAATGTTTAATAAGGGGCTACATATATCTTTATAAATTTTTTATCACTTCAAAATGTATCATTTAATGCCTCAAAGTAGCTTTATAAGGGTCAGGCCCCAAGTCTCCAAACTAGGTCCTACCACCAAAATGGGCCTTGCAAGCTAATTCCTCCAATTTTTCAACCCAAAAGTTACCAAGATATATGAAAAATTATATGATGATCCATTCCATATTAGAATAGAAATATTGGGTGAGCAATTGGCTAAGCAATGTTTGTCCAAACTCAAAACCCCTATAATGGGGTACTTTGGAATTACATGCATTAGGAGGAAAGTAGTGTACGTTCATTAGGAGCGAAGTTAACGAACTACATGCATTTTCTATGGAGAAGTTGGTTCAAGGGAATGAAAATCTAAGATCATCATTCAAAAACTACAAAGTGGGGTTCAATGTTCCATGTTATGTTTTTTGTCATTTATTTATATATGTATGATAAATGGTCGAATGAGTTTCTTCATAATTGATCTTCTTAGTAATATATGGAATTTATGTTTGATTACATCTGTCTCTCTCTCCCTCTCTCTAAAACTTAATGAGTTCGTGTCAATTCTATGGTAGTGAAGGATGTGGCACTTCAATCCCACAACTCTTGGTGTCTATCCTATTTAACATCTTCTCCCACCACTATTGGTTCACATTGTTTCCACAAAAATTAGGAAAGATTGGCCTTGATAACAATGGTTTGAAATCCAATTGGTGAGCCAAAATATCCCATTGGCACTCCAATTTAGATTCCAAAACACCAATGGCAGCTAAAAAAAGAACTATTTTTTGTTGGTATTCATATCAATTCAAGGATTAAGAGACATTAAACTCAATAGTGGAAAAATGATAACAATAAACAGATTGCTCAACACACAACACAAGATTTTTACCATGCTAGAAAACCCATGTGGGGAATAAAAACTATATATATATATATATATTCATAAACCTTCTAAATTATAATTTTTATGGAGTACTTCACTTATTCATTGACTTCTCTAGATCACACAATTTCTTCATAAATTCAAGGTGTTTCCTTAATTAGATTTAAATGGTTTTTATATTCTCAAAACTCAACCATCTCTCAAAAAATGTTTCCCTTATATAGTCTTTTTTATAGTTCTTTTTCTTATGAGGTTTGACTCTTCATGGGCCATTTGAATTTCACCCTTCGATTTGGTTTTATATTTTCTCTATCTTGTTTTGAAATCACTAATCTTAGTAAAAAATCCTATATCCTACACCTCCTTTAGGGTTTTTTTGTGCTTATAATTCCGTAATATTATTCTTGGATTTATTTTTAATGTTGCTTGGTTTCTAGGTCTTTATCATCCACAATGTACTAAAAAACAATGTATGAACCAAAATATCCTCGCCAATAATAAAATTCCTATTTTCTCTTATTAACCTCACAAATAAAGCATCACGTAATGTTTTTCCTTCACACTTTGAGTCCCCTTCTGGCAACTAAATGGCCAAGAAAGAAAAAACACTTTTTGAATTATTGGCCATCACTCAATTACCAATTTTATGTTCCCTTATCTTGCAATTTGTTTCTCTATTTTCCATCTTGTTATTCTCATTCCAAAAATAACATAAAAATCTATAGATTATTTTTTTTACTAAGATACATTCATCGTGAATGGAAAACATTTAAAAATAAATGAATAACAAATCAATATGGTTTTTTTGTTAATGTGGCACTAGCATAGAAATCAAGTTACACTACTACACAATCTATATCTTATCCACTCAATCCTTCATGGTTCACTTATAGGTCCCCAAGAATCTATGAAGACAGTTGGGATTTTCGGTAACCATGAAATTCAAATGCCATTGATGTCAACAAACATTGGGAAAACTGTGCAGGAAAACGTTGTGATCATTCCATTAACATAGGTAAACCTTGTGGCTATATCATTGACAAACATTACTTCGTCAAAATACACCTGTGTTATGATCCAAAGACATAAAAATAAGAAGAGCACACCATGTACAGCAATATTAACATGAAGCACAACTCTAATACAAATAATAACAAAATATCCAAATACATGCATGCATCAAAATCACATGTCCTCCATAATGAATACATGATCTTTCTATATAATTATCCACACATTGCACATGTGATATCTTCATTATTAGGATGACCCTATTACATATACACTTACATATTACATGTACATTTATCCCCACCCCCTTGGAGTCATAACACAATACCCTCTTTCAAAAATATTTTTCCTCAAAGCTTTGTTCTTAAGGGAGATACATCTGATGAAACCAAATAATATGATTTCCTTATATTCCTACATTCTTATTTCCATTTATGATAATCCATCCATCCAAACTCAATTCTTTCAGTCTTAATTCTTGATGGCCAGTTTTTCCATGGTTTTCTTTCCTTTCATTCCATGTCTTATTTTTATGGCTTATCAAATTTGTAGTAGTTGTTGGTATTTAATAATATCCTATTGAATAGTGATTTGGTGATTCTCTATTACATGAATATTTATGAGTAATCCATCTTCTTCCTTGATAATGTTGATATTAATCTTCTTGTCTTCCTTGAAATATTTCTTGGTAATGAGTATGTTGATATGGTTTCACATTTGATGGATTTCCTTTACTCTACATAACAAATTTTTTGTTTTTCTTATTTTTAGAAATAATAGTATCCTTTATCCTTTTTGCTTGGTATTTGACTTCTCTAGCCTTGGAGATAATACCATCATATTTTTCATCTACATAATGTACATGGATTTCAACTTCTTCAAGTATATTCTAGTGACCCTCTTGTATATTCTCTTCCTTCTCCTTTTGAAGCTGCATTGTGATCACATTTACTAAATTATAATGTCCTTCTTCAATTCTATAATGTATTTATGATTTCATCTTATTTGTATCTAAGGCTACTTCAATCTTCTTGCAAATTTCCTCTTTAAGTATTTTGGTAGTTTCTTCATCTAAGATCATTGCTTCTTCTTCATTTTGACAATATTTCATTTCTTGTTAGATTTCAAACTTTTGTGTTTTTCTTTTGTTGAAGGAGATTTCAGATTATCCACAGTAGTATTTGACATATTATGGTTTCTTAATCTACATATTTCTTCAAATTAGTTTTCAATTCGTTCTTTGAATTATCATTTTTCCAATTTTGTTTCATATTATCCTATTTTAATTTTTGTATCTCCTTAATGAGTGCCTCTTTAAGGTTTTGTATCTTAGATATCTCATCATCCTTCTCCTCACTCTCTTCTTTTTCTTCTTTTAGTTCATGTTGAATTTTATTCATTACTTCCATTTGTGAGTCATTGATTCATTTTTTTGTGAATAATTATTCATTTTTTACCTATGTAATGTGAAATCTAGCATCTTCATCAAATCCATTCCATCTCTTGGAAGATTTACCCTTAAAAGCAAGACCTATAAAAATAAGTTATGAATGGTATTCATTTTTTATCCTCAACCATTCTTTAGGATTGAGTTCATATTTATCTTCATCTCTTGTACATCTTGTTACTAACATTGATTCTTAATTGAGGTCTACACCGCCCTCAAATTATAACCTCAATAGTTTATTAGTAATGGTCTGATCCCATATTATTACTACCATTTTACCAATATAATATTATATGTTTTCACTTCAGAATAGATTTTGAATCACCTCAATTGGATATCCCAATCAAGATATATGATAATTGGAAATTAACATACCTTTTAAAATCCTGCTTTGGAAATTGTCCTACTACCAAATCTTTCATTTTGTGTTACTTTCCAATTTCAACTGTTTTTAGTCTACAATTTTAGCGTATAGTACTTTGATATTTCTTCTCTACAATTTCATATGTATGAGAAAAAATTGATGTGCCAAGTGAAACTTATGGTAACTTTCCCAAAACTTGTTGATTTTTTGCCTCTTCCCACGAGAAAACTTGTATAGTGTGCCACATGTCCAATTAATAAAATATAATTCTAAAATTTGTACCTAAGGAACTTATATATGTCTCCTCAAATATTTGAATATTTCATTCTAAAAAGTCCTAGAAAATAATTTATTGAAAAAATACCAATTTTACCTATTTGAAACCAATTCTAGGATCCTTCACAAACCCTAATTTCCACAAAGTATAACTCCAAAAGTATAGTAAACAAAACTATGTAATTTGAAACAAATGTTTCTTGAAATTTCTTCTCAACATGGTTGAAGCTTCACCATCTAAAACGTCCAAAAAAATAAAAAAAATATAGCAAAAATTCCAAATCAACCTATTTCAAACCGATTTCAAGAACATTCAAAAACCATAACTTCCATAGAGCATATATCTAAAAGTATAATGAACCAAGATATAAAATTTGAACAATATTTTCACCAAAATTTATCCTCAATATGATTTAAATTTCATTATATGAGACCTCCCATAGGAAAATCTATAGAAAATTTCCAAACTGGATAGTTTGAAACTAATTTCAGGAACATTCAAGAATCCTAACTTTCTTAAAGCATATCTCTAAAATTATAGTAAAGTAATATCTAAAATTTGAACTAGATGTTTCTCGATATTTTTCCTCACTATTCTCCAAGTTTTACCATATGAAACCTCCCAAAAAATTAGCGAAAATGCAAAATGGACCTGTTTAAAACTGGTTTCAAGAGCATTCTGGAATTGTAAATTCCTTAGAGTATATCTCTGAAAGTATAGCATACCAAGATTTGAAATTTGAACTAGACGTTCCCTGAGATTTCTCTTCAATATTCTCTATGTTACACCACATGATATTGATTCATAAACTGTCATGGATATTCCATTTGACAATTTGTCACAACATATATGATAAATTTATATTGAAAATACAAAATCTATATTATGAGGGTTATTTTCCTTAGACTTATGGATTTATTAAGATGTTTTTTGATGCATATAATATAGAAAATGTAGAAAATATAAAAGAAGAAAATATAATCGCTCGCAACCATAATAACACAAGATATAACCTAGGAAACCCTTTCAGGAGAAAACCTAAGTGGAAGGTGAGGTTGCTATGCTCTCTCTTTTTATGAATGGAAATGGATGTAAGTACAAAGGAGTGATACATGTGCATGTTTGTTGTTATAGTACACAAACCCTATCTTTGTTCTCTCTCCCTATATACTCTCATCTACTCTTCTCATTTATGTAACAAAATGCACTCGAATAGAATGGAACCCCTTATTCCACCTAGTGGCTTGATTATAACACAACCCAATTACCTACTAGTGGTTAAGTTTGACTCATTCAACTCTTAACTAGAATTACAATATAAACTCTTCTAAAGCCTTCTTCGTTTCTATCCCCCTTTCCATGAATAATGGGGGATGACATGGCATTCTTTCGTTGGCCCAAAGGTCACACTAAAGGGGAGGGGCTTGATCAGTGTGACATCAATTTTACCATTTTGAAACTTTTCATAATCCAATAGCCATATAGTAATGAATCATAACTATAAGCATCATATCATTAAATAAAACATTGCATCATCAAGCTACTACCATATCAATAACATATCAAGAATCCATCACATCATAAGAGACACAAGCTTTTACATGGAAACCCATACAAGAGAAACCACAAATCTTCTTATTTTTTGTTTTAAA
The DNA here is from genome assembly GCA_031772625.1 of Pinus tabuliformis. NCBI lineage: Eukaryota > Viridiplantae > Streptophyta > Pinopsida > Pinales > Pinaceae > Pinus > Pinus tabuliformis. Next base: position 943,352,017 of record CM062816.1, on the reverse strand, counting down.
TTCATTACATAAAGTCACATGCTATGACCTATTGGAGGAAACTTCCCCCAAGATATATAAGATAACACTTGTGGTAGGCTACAACCTATTAGAACTATGTAATTTTCCTAAGTTGAGAAAGAAAACTACAAAGGTAGCCACAAACCACTTTTAAAGTTGGGACCTAGCCCTTCCAGCTTCAGAGAGGGCTCTCTCTGTATGAATTTTAATCTTAATGATTAGATTTTAGGCTAGGTATCGAAGTTCGAGGTGGGTTTTTAAGAATTTTGGTTGAAATATGCTACAAAATTCCATTGGGCATGGAGTCATAAAATTTTGGGTAATCAATTACAAACGGACAGAGTAGTTGTAATAGGGCGGGGTATGGAAACTCTTGGACCTTAAGATATTTATGGTGTGGCTGAGATGAAAAAGCAGATGATCAATTAAATATAAAGCATATTTAAATGAATTTTATATTTAATCTCATGAGGAAAACATTAAGATTTCTTAAAACAAGCCAGGCCAAAGTACAGTTAAGTAAATTCAACTCTTAATATTATTACAACAATCAGGAGGGAAATCCATATGGAAACTGAGAAAGAAGAACAATTTAACATGAGAGAAACATCACCATTTGTTTGACACAAGAATCTTGAAACAAAACTACCTCTACATTTCTGAAAATTGATTACTTTCAGTACAATCCACAATCTACATCAAGGTAGAGCTCTTTTCTTCATACATAATCCGACCCTTACTAGATCTTATTACAAAATATTTATAGATTTTCTATTGAACTAACTTCAGATTCCAAAAAGGAATTGATTACAAAATAATATCTAACAAAATTATAGATATTTTTGAAATAGAACTAAATAATAGTAATTATGGACAAATCCAGTTGTTTTGTTGAATATTTTAAGGAAATATGTTATTGATTGTAGCTATCTTCCAGCTTCTTCTATTTGTCTTGTTTCAAAAATTGTAGGTTTTTTATTTGTGCTCATTCGACCAACTCCAGGAATTGGTCCCATCACTCTTCACCTGGGTTAGAAAAATTTACCATGTTTTAAAGTCTTTCATCTACTTCTCTGTAGGTTTGGAAAGTTGGATTGTTCAAAAATAGGCGATGAATCTCATGTTGAATGTTGAGATTAGACTGTAGGCCTTCCAAGAAAGCTTCTCCACTGAGATTTCCTTTTGTCTTTGCAAATTTAGATGCATTTTCAGTTGCATTTCATAATTGATCGTGATAATTTTCTAATGGAATCAATTTTCCATTAGAATTTCTTAGAGTTGGAAGTCCTTTCTTCTATAAGAAAGAAAACTTTCTATTAAATCTTTTGACCTGTAGCTCCAATTCTTTGCACTTATTTTCTAACTGCACCATAATATTTTTCTTAGTCAAGACTCTTTTGACTTCCATTATTGTCTATGTCCTATCTTGAATATTGAGCTCTTCAAGCTCATCTATAGTCTTGGAGTTTAACATCCTTATAATTTTATGTGCTTCTACTGGCCTGTGCTCGAAATCAACTTTATTTTTTTCAACTATCGCTTTAACTCTCTGTTCTAGTTCTTCTTGTTCAAAAATAATTTGAATGGATGGCCATAATTTTGTAACATTTGCATTGATATTGTGCCAAATGCTATATTTGGCTTCTACTAACATCTGAATTATGAGGGAATGGTCCTCATACTTTTGAATCTGCTAACTTAATTTAAAATTCTTTTGTACCTCTGCCGAGTATGCATTATCTTCTTTGATCTTGTTCTCCTCCATCATGGTGAGTGTTGTTGTTCACTTCTCCATTTCCTTATTTGTTAATGATAATTTTCCTAAAGCTTGAGCTAGCTTGTCTGAAGAATCTAAATTTGATGTTTGTATTGTTTTTTGTGCTTCCTGTTGTGTTTATGTACCTATTATTGTTGTATTGTTGCCTCCAATTGCTCCTTTTATTTTAACAATCCTTCCATGTCATGTTCCATTTTCTAGATTTGAACATTTTGTTCCACTATTATTTTGAACAGTTTTTCTTTCTCCATCTCTAGACTCATTACTTCCTTGGCCTAAGGGTGTTCTATATTTGGGAGCTTTAGTTGTTTCCCGAGGGCTTGAATATCTACATTTTTGTTCTTAATTATCTCCTCAGCTGCCTTGACATCACTAGGATCATATCCTAATTTGATAATTAAATATTCTAAAGTTTTAATCCTAGTGTCTTTGGCCAGAGAAAACATGCTTTCAATATTCAATTGTGAGTGCATATTATTTAAAGAGGTCTGCAACTTAGAAGCATCCATGGTTGAGCTTGTCAGTGTTGAGTAAATCATCTCACCCGCTTGCTTATGCAAATTGATTTGATCGATTGCATGAACCTTCTTGGTATTGACAAAAAATATTGAGGCCTTATAATCTTCAAAACTTACGGGGGATGGCACTGTAGGTTCCAAAAAAGCCATTTGGAACTACCCTTTTTCTGTGTCAAATGCAGATAACAACCTATATTGGGTGGTGGCAGTTTGTTTCCAAAACTTTGAATATGTTGAAGCCTTTAAAGCTTCATTCTTCAACTTGATCTCCCTATACCTTGTAAAAATACTTTGTTTTGTTGGAATCTGAGAGGTAGAAGAGATAGGAGACTCAGTTGTCTCCTCAACATATGTGAATGGAGTTGTAGGGATGCCTATCAAAACCATGGTACTTTGCTCCTGTGAATCCTTTTCTTCTAAGGATTCTTCTTGAATAGTTATTATTTGAGGGCCAGTATTACTATCAGACTTAGTAATTGTCTTTGGATCCTTCTTTCTTCTCTTGAACACAACGAAATTTTCACCTCATTTTTCATTTCATAAGATAATTGATGAATTGGTGTTACCATATTACTATTTGACGGAAAAATACAAAAGAAAATGTCTCGCAGATGGTGCTGGTAACTTGAAAACACTTCAATTTAGACCTGCACAATTCAAATAATTGTCGAAAGGGAAAAATCGCAGGTTACTGAAAGATTCTTATAACGGGATTCGCAGGGGTTGCAATGGAATTATTACCGTTTTTGGAGCGGGGTATTAATTAGGAATGCATTCGTTAGCGGGAGAGATTATTTATCAACTGTTTATTTGATGTTGGCGAGTGATTTGAATGGTAACAGTCAAATGACATGGAGGGGAGGTGACATGGATGGAGAGATGAAACGACAGGTGGTGTGAGTGGATGTGACGGGGTTGAATGGGCGGAAGAAAGTGCAGGATGGCAGATTTCGGGGGGGGGGGGGGTTGGGTAGGAGTGGTAAGTTGTATTGTGAAGGGAGCCCTCGAAAAATGTTGCAGGATGGACATGTAGTCAGAGCGATGTATTTAGAAACCACTCCCCCCCCCCCCCCCCCATTTAAGTCCTGAAGGGTCGATGGGGTCTGAAATTTGTCCCCTGTCGTTGATCTGGGAGGGTACAATCGTTGTCGTTGATACATGCACAACTTTTATGGTAAATGAAAAAAGGTTGTTTCACATCAAAATTATTTAAAATCAAAACTTGTTAAAAAATATATAAATTTGGCGGCATTTAGACTAGTGCACCCTATGGGGCTTTATTTATATTTTTATTTATTTTTCTTTTTTCCCCTTTAATTTTTCTTTCTCTTTTTCTATTTTTCTTTCTTTTTTTATTTTTCTATATTTTTCTTTTTATAAGCTAAACAATTTCAAATGAAAATTAGTTTTTTACAATATCCCTATGGGATATATGGCTAAATAACCATACTAGACTAATATATTTATAGGACCCTAACAGTGGCTCCAATGGGGATGACATCCTACCTGTGAGGTGTCAAGAATATCATAGATCAGTAGCCTTATCCATTGGGCATTATTTAATCATCAAACAAATAAGACTAACCTGATTAACTGAAAAATTCTTACATATGGCAACAAATTCATTTGAAACTTAGGGCCTTCACTTTGGGCTTCAATTTTTTGAAGACAACCACCCACACTTGTAGTAATTTGAAAGCATAAAATGATATATACAATGTTGTTCTTGTAACCAATTGAACTCAGGTGAAGTAGTGTTTGAGCAACCTTCCATTCACAGGTACTCTTGGCAGTGTTTCTCCAATAAAGTTTTCTAATAGAAATGCATTAGTTCCACGAAAAGCTCCAATCTTGTAGGGGCCTTTCCATAAAATGTCAAACTTTCAATGTTTTCCCTTCTCCTCATTTATGGCATCCCATTTTAAAACAATGTCATTGAGTTGGAAATCATCTACTTTAAATCTCCTATCATGAATTATTTGGATCTTATCCTAAATTATTTTTGTATTGTTGTATACTTCTTCTCTGGTCTACTGCAAATGTATCATTTGGTTGATCCTTCTTAATGCATCATTAGGTTCTGCTTCTATTTCCTGCAACGATTTCAACATTGGAATTCCCAGGGAGGTAGGGAAAACTGCATCAACCCCTTAAACCAATTGGAAAGGTGACATTCCAATTCATTTTTTTTGCTTATCCTATCAACCCATAGAGCATTTATCAATTTCTTGTGTCAGGATTTCTTTTTTTCCTGTAGCAACTTCTTTATGATGTTGACTAGGCTCTTATTAGAAGATTTTGCTAACCCATTTCCCTGAGGATAATAGGCAGTAGAATGTCCTAATATTATATGATATTTGTTGCAGAAATCAACCATATTTTTATATTTAAAAGCAGCAACATTGTCTATGATGATTTTATGGGGACAACCAAATCTAGAAAGAATATTACCTTCCATGAATTGGATGATTACAGAGTTTGTAGCCTTCCTAGTTGGGACTGCTTCTATCCATTTGGTGAAGTAATCTGTAGCTGTTAGAATCCACTTGTGTTGGGGTGAAGAACTGGGATGAATTTCCCCAATAAAATCTAAACCCCACGGTTGAAAAGGAACCTCTACTAAAATGGGATTCAAATTCAAAGGTCAGAGTTTTATTTTTCCTTCAAAAATCTGACACTAATGCCAAGTTGAAACCTTTTCATGAATATCAGCAAATAAAGTAGGCGAGTAAAAACCATCTCTCGAGATTTTATTTGTTGTGGTTTTCCAGTAAAGATGTCTTCCACATTCAACTTTATGAAATTATTCCATTATCTTATTTGCTTCATCTTTCAAAAAACAATTTAGTAAAATTCCTCCAACATCCTTCCAATATAAAGCTTGATCTAAAATGTAGAATCTTACATCCCTTAGTCTGAGAGATCTTGCCTTGGTTTTTGTCAAACCAAGTGGAGCTTATAAAGTCCGCGTAACATAAACAACATATCTATACCAGGGAGAAGTGACAAAATTTTCTGATAATTGTGGAGTCACGAGCTCCTCCTGTCCATCAAGATCAGCTACAAAATTGATTTCTAATGCATGAAAAATTGATTTAGTCATTAACTTGGCCAATCCTTGACCTTTGATTAGTTTTTTGGGCTTTATTTCAATGTCATGGTCCAAAATTAATGTTGTCCATTTTCCTCTTTTTCCATTTGGATCAGTTTGAGTAAGGATGTCCTTTACTACTACAATTGGAATAAAAGAAATTATGTGAGAATGTAAAATATACACTCTGAAATATTTCAAGGCATTTACTAAAGAAAAAGATTTATTTTCCATGATATTATATTTCAAAGAAGGATCTCTTAATCCTCTGCTAAAAAATTCTATAGGCTACTCATGTCCCCCATTATTTTTTTGTAATAATACTGCAACAATAATATGTTCTGAAGCAAAGAAAAAATAATGAAATCTTTAGTGTAATCAGGGCTAATCAAAACAGGAGCACGGGTAAAGACTTCCTTTACCTTAGTGAATGATCTTTTAGCTTCAACATTCCATTTTATTTCACTGTCCTTTCTCAACCTATTGGTGATAGCTCTTAAAATTTCAGCTAGATTTTGGATAAACCTCCTCAGAAAATTAATTCTACCAATGAAATATTGTACTTCCTTTTTGTTTCTTGGGGGATCAATTTTCATGATAGCTTCAATTCTACTTGGGTCAATTCAGATACCATCTTTGGAAATTATATGACCTAGCAATTTACCTTCTTCCATACCAAACAAATACTTTTTAGGATTCAAGGAAATACCAAATTTCCTACATTTCTCAAAAACAATTTTCAAATGAAATAAATGATCTTCATTAGTTTTGGAAAACACAGTGATGTCATCTAGATATATCACAATAAATTTGTCCTTTTCATCTGCAAAATAAATATACATTTCTCTTTGAAAAGTTGCTCCTACATTCATAAGCCCAAAGGGAACCTTCACATACATGAAAGTTCCCCATGGTGTTATGAAGGTTGTTTTTTCTTAATCATCTGGATGCACTAAAATTTGGTTGTAACCTAAAAAACCATCAAACAATGAAATTTTGCTAGAACCAACTACCCTCTGTAGAACATGATACATTTTCAATAAATGGTAATTATGTTTGAGAGGGACTTTGTTAAGGTTTCGTAAATCCACACATAATCTTATTTCTCCAATCTTTTTCCTCATTGGTACTAGATTTGATAGCCATTTAGAAAATCTCAAAGGTACAATAATATTGGCATCAACAAGTTTCCTTAACTCTTTTTCAATTAAAGCTAAAAAAATAGGATTCACCCTTCTTAATTTCTATTTGAAATGTTTATGGTCCTCTTTGATAGGAATAGTATGTTGAATTATGTTGATACCATAGGCCTTTAAATCTTCATATCCCCATGCAAAAACGTCAGAGTATTCTTTCAATAAATCAATGTATTTTTGTTTTTCTTCCTGAGACAAAGATTTAGAAAGCTTCACAATATTTGGATTATATCCATTCCCTATGCTACAATCCTCAACTTCGGCTCCCATAGGTTGCATTTTGGGATTTTGAGCCACATCATTGAAATCAAATAGTTCTTTAAGTGGTACCAAGCCTCTTGGTATTACATTATCTTTTAACTATAAGACTTCAAGTTTTTCTTCATATATATCAACAGTCTCACTGGTTTGATCTAAAGCAGTTTGTTGTCCATCATCTTTAATGGTGTTTTCTATATCAATATGCAAATTTTCAAAGTCTCCCTCTAACTATAAAGAAGTGTCTAATTGTTTGTCATTGTCAAACACTTTCTAGTACCTTATGTTATCTGGGATAGCAGGTCTATGTTTCACCTCAATTTCATATTTTTTATTTGGATGGAAAGGGATATTACATTTACTTGTTAAGGTATCCAATTCAGTGAACACATTTTGATTTCTAGGAATCAAATACAACTGATACTCTGGAAAATACTGCAAAAAATTCTAAGATAACATTTTTGTATGCCCTCAACCTAGGATTTTTAGTAAATACTCACCTTTGATTTGATTTATGTTGAGTTCTGAATCAACATGGATTGAAATTATTTTGGATCCTGATCTCTTTAGTAACTACAACCTTAGAATAAGTGCCTCATTCTCAGCTACATTGTTGGTACATTGGAAATTTAGATTATAGCAATATGTCTTTGATATACCTATGTTTGTGTCTAAAATCCATACCCAACCCCTTCTCCTTCCTTACTGACTGTGATATCAAAATCCAAGTGCCAAAGGCCTTGATCCTTATCATCTTTTGTTTGAGTATTTAATTTCACATCCATTGTTTTGCTTGATTGACTTTCCATATCTGACACTTCTTCCTCTAAACATATGTCATTATATAGAATAAAAGAATCCATGTTTGAATGTACAGAATACAGTGGGTAATTATTGGTTTTGTCTTGGCTGCTTACCATATACTTCACCATATTCTCCCTATACAACCTTCTTTGTTTCCCAAAGATAGGAATAGTTTCATATGTCATGTCCATCTACAAGGTACCCTGCAACTTTTCTCCCCAAGATCTTGACAAGAGTATTCCATATTTAGGAGGTATATCAACTACAACAATATCCATGACTACACTTTTTGCTAGGATTTTGGCAAGATTTACACACAAATCCTTGATAAAACCTAAGCATCTTGCTCTGCTTGAATCAAAAGAGAAAAGGTCTTTATCTCGCCTAGTTATATCTAATCCAAGTTTCTCCATAATCACTCTGGGCATGAGATTATGTGAAGCACATAATCCATCAGGACATTGTGTAAAATGAAATCATGAATGTTAATACTAACATAAAATGCTGGTGCATTACCATCTTGTGACTTTCCTTCAACTTCATGTCCAAATAACAATGTAGGTTGATCATCACTTAAGTTCACAGTATCCATTCCCTCTTCTATTTTTAGCTCTTTTATAACTAGACTTTTATACATATCTTTTTCACTAATTTCGTTAAAGGAACATAAATTTTAACTTTTGATCACTCATTTTCAATATTGAAAGAAGGTTGAGGCTTTTCTACCTCTTTTTGAGTTGTATCTTGTTTTTGAGGGGTTTCTTTTGGAGGATCAACCTCTGTTTTACTCATAGAAGGTGTATCAATTTGGATATTTTAGGAGGATTTGCTACAACTTTCTTATTTCTCATATTATACTTTTGTGTACTTCCATAATAACATTTTGATAACCCATTTTTTATTCATATGATTCTATAGGCATAACATATTGTTGTGCTAACAAGAACATATATTGTTCCTCTTTGGTTAAGAAAATAATCATATATTTCAGCTTCACCAAAAATATTAATATGATTTTCTTCTGGCTCATCTGCTGCCTCATTTTCTTCCTCTACATAATTTTCCTAAAAAGAAGGTCTAATTTGTTGTTGATCTGTTGGGGTTCTTTGCTCTCTTTGTTTGATTTGGGGATGGTTCCTTCTAAAATTTTGATTCCTGATCTGAGGACCCCCTTGTGGTTCTCTTGGTGTACCTTTATCTTCCAAAGTCATTCTTTCCATCATCCTTTTCGTAGTTTTCACTAAAGTGTCCAGTTTTGCATGTGAAGAAGAAGAAGGTTCTTCTTTAATGGTCACTCTTCTTTCAGCTTTTAACTTTTCTCTTTTCGCCAAAAAATTTTCGTCTACACTAACAACATTTCTTTTCATTTCTTCCAGAGTATCTGGACTTCTTTATCTTAATTGATAAGCCATATCAGCATCAAATCCATATGGAAAACGAATTAAAGCTAGTCTTGGTGGAGGTTTTATTGATGTTGGAATAGAATTATAAATGTTGTTAAATCTTATGTAATAATTCTAAACTGTTTCAGCTGGAGCTCTCCTTAAACTTTCATATTCTGCAAGGATCCGAAGGGGATTCTTTTTCACTTCCCATCTTGAAAGGAAGTTCTGGTGAAATTGTTGTAGATATGCTATACTGCTTGTTGGCAACTCTCTACACCATTATCTAACTTCCCCTGTGAAACTTTTTGCAAAGAGACTCATTTTTACATCATCATCATCTTCTTCTTCTAATTATGTGAAGTCATTCATTTTGTCTATGTGTTGTTGTGTTGTACTAAGCCTAGTGCCATAAAATTGGGGTATGTGTTGTGCATAATTATGTGGCATGGAATTCAAAGGGGCACGGGGCATAATGGGTTGCCATGAGGAGGAAGAAACTGTAGTTGTGCTTGATGTTAGGGGTTGTAAAGGAGGTGGAACTGTGACTTGTTGAGTTGATATAAAGGGGGTCTAGATTAGAGATGAAATGGGGATAGTAGAGAAAAGGGAAACCACATGGGAAGTCAACGATGAGGCGGAAGAAGAAATGGTATTTTGTTGAACTATAAATGGTTTCTGAGCAGCCTGATTCAATTGGATCACCAGATCTTCAAGTTTTTTAAACTGTTGTACAACATCTTTATGAGAATCTAAAATGAAAGGCTTATGTGCTGAGACATGAGGTTTCAAAATGGATTCATCAAACACTATCTCAGGGACAAAGCTTTCTAATTTTTTTATGAAAAGGCTATGCTCAAAGGGTATATCAAACTCAATATCTTCAACTATTATAAATTTTTTGGGAGAGAATTAGATCTCGGAAAAGGATTATTTCTTGCTTGACTCGCTGTAAAACTCTTTTTCCTAATCAACTTCTCAGGATTATTTACAAATTTAGGTGGGTTAGGATCTAGGTGGGATCTGGTGTAGATTTTCTTGGGAGCCAAATCTTCAAATAGATTATTTACAACTATCTATATATACAAATTCTCAGTGGAAATTCAGCCTAATAACTTCTACTTCACTATCACCCATGAGAAATAGATTTTGAGTTCTGAATCAATATTCACCAGGGAAATATTTTATTTTTGGATCACTCCCCAGTATGGTCGCCAGAATGTTAATACTCTGTAATTTTCCTAGGCTGAGAAAGGAAAATACAAAGATAACCACAAACCACTTTTAACATTGGGATCTAGCCCTTCCATTTTCAAAGAGGGCTCTCTCTGTATGATTTTTAATCTTAATGTTTAGATTTTAGGCTAGGTATCGAAGTTCGAGGTGGGTTTTTAAAAATTTTGGTTAAAAGATGCTACAAAATTTCATTGGGCATGGAGTCATAAAATTTTGGGTAATCAATTGCAAATGGACAGAGTAGTTGTAATAGGGCAGGGTATGCAAACTCTTGGACCTTAAGATATTTATGGTGTGGCTGAGATGAAAAAGTAGATGATCAATTACATATAAAGAATATTTAAATGAATTTTATATTTAATCTCATGAGGAAAACATTAAGATTTCTTAAAACAAGACAAAGCAAAGTATAGTTAAGTAAAGTCAACTCTTAATCTTCTTACAACAATCAGGAGGGAAATCCATATGGAAACTGAGAAAAAAGAACAATTTAACATGAGAGAAACATCACCATTTGTTTGACACAAGAATCCTGGAACAAAAATACCTCTGTATTTCTGAAAATTGATTACTTTGAGTAAAATCCACAACCTACATCAAGGCAGAGATCTTTTCTTCATACATAATCCAACCCTTACTTAGTCTTATTACAAAATATTTATAATTTTTCTATTGAACTAACTTCGGATTCCAAAAAGGAATTGATTACAAAATAATATCTAACAAAATTATAGATATTTTTGAAACATAACTAAATAATAGGAATTCTGGACAAATTCGGTTGTTCTATTGAATATTTGAAGGAAATATGTTGTTGACTGTAGCTATCTTCCTGCTTCTTCTGTTTGTCCAATTTCCAAAATTGTAGGTTTTTTGTTTGTGCTTATTTGGCCAACCCCAGTAATTGTTACCATCGCTCTTCACCTGGGATAGAAAAATTTACCATGTTTCTAAATATTTCATCTACCTCTATGTATGTTTAGAAAGTTGGCTTGTTTAGAAATAGATGATGAATCTCATGCTGAATGTTGAGATCAAATTGTAGGCCTTCCAAGAAAGATTCTCCACTGATAGTTCCTTTTGGCTTTGCAAATTTAGATGCATTTGCAGCTATGTTTCATAATTGATCTTGATAATTTCCTAATGGAATCAATTTTCCATTAGAATTTATTACAGTTGGTAGTCCTTTCTCCAACAAAAACGAAAACTTACTGTTAAATCTTCTGACCTGTAGCTCCAATTCTTTGCACTTATTTTCTAACTGCACCATAATATTTTTCTTAGTCAATACTCTTTTGACTTCCATTACTATCTTTGTCTTGTCTTGAATATTGAGCTCTTCAAGCTCATCTCTAGTCTTGGAATTTAACATCCTTATAATTTTATGTGCTTCCACTGGCCTATGCTCGATTTCAACTTTAGTTTTTTCAATTGCTACTTTAACTCTCTATACCAGTTCTTCTTGTTCTAAAATAATTTGAATGAATGGCCATAATTCTGTAACATTTGCATTGATATCGTGCCAAATATTGCGGTTGGCTTCTACTAACATCTGAATTATGAGGGATTTGTCATCATACTTTTGAATTTGTTGAATTAACTTAAAATTCTTTTGTACCTCTTCCAAGTATGAATTGTCTACTTTGATCTTGTTCTCCTCCATCTTGGTGAGTGGTGTTGTTACCTTCTCCATTTCCTTATTTCTTAATGATAATTCTCCTAAAGCTTGAGTTAGCTTGTTTGAAGAATCTAAATTTGATGTTTGTGTTTTTAATTGTGCTTCCTATTTTGTTGATGTACCTGTTGTTGATGTACTTGTTGCCTCCAATTTCTCCTTTTCTTTCAATAATTCTTCCATGTCCTGTTCCATTTTCTGGATTTGAACATTTTGTTCCACTATTATTTTGAACAGTTTTTCTTTGTCCATCTCCAAACTAGTTACTTCCTTGGCCTGAGAGTGTTCTATAGTTGGGAGCTTTAATTGTTTCTTGAGGGCTTGAATATCTGCATTTTTGTTCTTAATTATATCCTTGGCTGCCTTGACATCACTAGGATCATATCCTAGTTTGATAATTAAATCCTCTAAAGTTTTAATCATTGTGTCTTTGGCCAGAGAAGACATTCTTTAAATCTTCAACTGTGAATGCATATTATTTATAAAGGTATGCAAGTTAGAAGCAGCCATGGCTGAGCTGGTCAGTGTTGAGTAAATCGTCTCACCTGCTTGCTTATGCAAATTGATTCGATCAATTGCATGACCCTTCTTGGTATCAACAGAAAATATTGAGGCCTTATAGTCTTCAACACTTCTGGGGGCTGGCACTATAGGTTCCAAAAGGCCATTTGGAACTGCCCTTTTTCTGTGTCCAATGCAGATACCAACCTATGTTGGGTGGTGGAAGTTTGTTTCAAAAAATATGAATAAAGCCTTTAAAGCTTGATTCTTAAACTTGATCTCCCTATATCTTGTAAAAATACTCTTTTTTGCTAGAATCTGAGAGGTAGAAGAGATAGGAGACTTAGTAGTCTCCTTAACATATGTGAATGGAGTGGTAGGGATTCCTTTCAAAACCATGGTACTTTGCTCCTATGAATCCTTTTCTTTTGAGGATTCTTCTTGAATAGTTTCTACTTGAGGGTCAGTCTTACTATCAGACTTAGTAGTGGTCTTTTGATACTTATTTCTTCTCTTTAACACAAAAAAAAAAATATGCAACTTGAGATTTTGAATCTATAGGTGACACGATTTCCATGGACCTCTTGATTTCTTTGTCTTTTGGGATAGGAGTTTGGAGAGATGATTAACAGAGCAATTTCTCTTCAGCCTCTTGTAGTGTGTTTTCTTTCCACTTCTCTTGATTAGCATATTGCTCTATCTTTGGCCTAGGTGTATGTGCATATGGGGTGCTCTTTTGTTCTACCCTCAGCTTTGAAATTATCCCTAAATGATCATAAGACCATGTGAAGCTTGGTTTGAATTTCATCTGTTTAATATTCCTGCCACTTCCTTTGTTGTTGCTCTAGTATTTACAATATAGGTCTCGGCATTTGCCTTCAATTTAAATTGTGCCTTATTTTTGTTTGACATGAAGTGCTATTCATCCATATTTAACACGTGTCTAGCATATTCAAGGGAAAATATTCTCACTGGCACAAACACTGGTAATCTATGTTGAAGAAAGTGTAACTAGGTTCGATCTTCATGAAGGTAATTTTGATCTTTATACTTGTAAAAGAAAAAGAAATGTTATTTTTGTCATTATCAAGAATGGGTTTCTTTCCCATTTAATAGGTCAAGCACATATTTAAGTGCTTCTAGGAAAGTCAAAGAGTCAATGTAATTGTTAAAGACCCATGTGGGCATGTTACACTATGTAAATCTATGTACTAGAGTCAAAGAAATATGTCAAAGGTGATCCTCCAAAGAAAAGACAAGCCTCCTCTTCATGTCGGCTCAAAGAATGAATTTTTGGTGCACTTAAAGTCAAGTCAGCCTCAATAGCTCAAGTCAGCCCAAATAGGAGGGATAGGCTCCTATATAAAGGGTAGTTCACCCTCACAAATGAACCGGCAAATGATCTCTGAAATTAGTGAGAAAGAGAGTCAAGAAAGATGTGTAAAAAAGATTAAGAAGATGCTTCAAGGCCAGCAAAGAAGGAGAAAAAGGAATCTGAGTTTTGGAGGACTGTTTTGGGGCCAAATTTTGTCACACATGCGAAGAAAGAAGGTTATTTTTGCAGTCACATCAGTGTTGGGTTGTGTTATATTCTTTCCATGACTAGCCCACATTGTTAACCGGGGGGTTAGGGGGGACAGAGCCCCCCCTTCATTGCGCCGATTGTGTAGCCCGGGGGGGGGGGGGGGGTCACAAGGGGTTTGAGGTGTACTCGTAACCCCAATTTTGGTTTTGGACCCTATGTTAGGTTGGACGGACCCACCTATGGTTTTGTGCATGATTTTCACACATTTTTCTTGGACGCGATGGTTTTTGGTACGTGGTTTTGGACGCAATGGTTTTCGGTCCATGGTATTGGATGCTTCGGCATGTATAAATATGTATTGTAACATTGAAAGGAACATAACAAAAAATCAAGCTGGTAGTCCCGGTTTTGGGATCCAGGGGAAATCTCTGTGTATATGTGTTTTATGTATTATGCTCTCGCATTGTTTATTTTATGTGTTTTAGAATTCGTATGCAAGTAATTTTTGTACGGGGTTAAAACCTACATTTGGTATCAAAGTTGTTTTGGCTTCAAGGGGACGCCTTTGTTGCTGAGGGGTTTCGCTTGGGCCTGTGGTAGACCCTATTCAGTGGGAGATCTGCGAGATCAATTCTGGTGGTGAAAGAAGATGGCGAGTAGTGGAAAGATAGAGATCGAGAAATTTAATGGTCAGAGTTTTGAGTTGTGGAAACTCAAGATGAAGGATCTATTGGTGGATAAAGATTAGTGGATTACAGTAGATCCAGGTACTAAACCAACAGGAGTGTCCAATGAAGAATGGAAGAAGTTGGATTGGAAGGCAAAGAGAACAATACGATTGTGTGTCTCAGATTCAGGATTGTTGAATGTATCATCGGAAGCTATGGCAAAGGCTTTGTGGGACAAGTTAGGGACTTTGTACCAATCTAAGTCTCTAGTGAATAAATTGTTCCTGCAGAAAAAGCTATATAACCTGAGGATGAAATATGGAGACTCGGTGACAGAGCATCTGAACACATTTAATACTATGGTAAGTCAGTTAGCATCTGTTGATAGTAAAATTTTAGATGAAGATAAGTGCATCAGTTTGTTGTGTTCTCTACCAGATTCGTGGGATATTCTAGTTATTGCAATAGGTAGCAATGCAACTGCCTTGCAGTTTGATGAAATAGTCTCATCATTACTGACGGAGGAGATGAGATGGAAAAATATGGAGAGCCATAATGGTGATGCCTTGTCCGTACGAGGATGGTCCTAGAACAGAAACAAAAATAAGTCATCGAGTGGGAGATCTAAATCTCTAGGAAAACTTGTAAAGGTGGTGTGCTGGAAATGTGGAAAGGAAGGGCACTACAAAAGGGACTGTAAATCTAAAGCTCCTGATAAAGGAAAGGGATCTGATGATGCCCCTTCTGCAGAGGCAAAAGCCACCTCAGATGAAGGTGGGGATGTGTACTTGGCTCCTTCAAGTACACATGTGGATCATGAGGCATGGTTGATTGACTCAAGTGCATCCTTTCACTTCACTCCCCATTGAGAGTGGTTCTGCGAGTATGAGAAATATGATGGTGGTGATGTCTTCTTAGGGGATGATAGGAAGGCTAGAATCATTGGTTGTAGAAAAGTAAAGTTGAAGTTGCAAGGTGGAAGGGTTAAAACACTTCCGAGTGTTCTGCATATTCCTGCATTGACCAGAAATTTGATTTCTGTAAGCAAGCTAGATGATACAGGTGTAAAAACAGTGTTCAAGAAGGATACCTGCAAGATGGTTTGGGGAGCACTGGTATTGATGCAGGGAGTTTGGATTGGAACACTATACAAGCTACAAGGTAGCACTGTTGTTGATGGGTGCAATAGTTCTGTGGTTCTTAAAAGTGGAGAAGAAAATATAGTGGTCTCTGGAGAGAAGACCATGCTATGGCATCAAAGGCTTGGACATAATGGAGAGAAGGGGCTTTGAATACTTCATGGTAAAGGTATGGTAGAAGGTATGATTAATAGCTCTCTGGATTTTGATTTCTGTGAAAATTTTGTATATGGGAGGCAGAACCGGGTGAGTTTCCCCTCTAGTGGTAAGAGGGCGAAACATATATTAGAGCTTGTGCACAATGATGTGTTTGGACTTGTGAAGGTTCCATCACTGGGTAAGTCTATGTACTATGTATAATTTATATATGACTTCTCAAGGAATACAAGGATATATTTCCTTAAGAAGAAATCTGAAGTCTTTGACAGGTTTAAAGAATTTAAGGCTCTGGTGGAAAACTAGACAGAGAAGAAGATAAAGGTGCTGAGGACAGATAACGGTGGAGAGTTTTGCTGTAACGAATTTGAAGATTTATGTAAGAAGTGTGGTATATCATGGTAGAAGACTACTCCATATACACCTCAGCAAAATGGAGTTGCAGAAAGAATGAACAAGATGTTGATGGAAAGGGCAAGAAGCATGCTCAGTGGTGTTGGGTTAGGACAAGAATTCTAGGTAGAGGCAGTGGAGACAGCATGTTACCTGGTTAACAAATCACCTTCATCAACGTTGGAGGATAAGACTCCACAAGAGGTATGGACTGGTAAGAAACCCTCTTTTTCACATCTGAGGGTATGTGGATGTGATGCATATGTACATGTTCCAAAGGAGAAACGAATCAATTTGGATAGTAAATCTGAAAAGTGCATCTTTATTGGGTATAAGGATGGTTTAAAGGGTTATAAGCTTTGGAACCCAGCAATAAGGAAGGTTGTGTACAGTCGAGATGTGGTGTTTAGAGAGGTGAAAGATGTTATTAAACATGAAGTCCAACCAAAGAAACATGAGAAGATAGAGTTTGAGCTAAAGGAGGAAGAATCAGACTCTACAACAGAGGAGGAATCAAAAGATGAAGAGCCAGAAACTCCGGGTGTGAGAAGATCAATTCTAGAAAGAAGGCAGCTAGAAAGGTATAGTCCATCTGCGTTCTGTTCAAATTTTGCTTTATCTATTACTGATGATGATCCCAGAACTGTGAAGGAAGCAGTATATTTAGAGGATGTAAAACTCTAGAAAGAGGCCATGGTTGATGAAATGGCATCTTTGCACAAAAATGGCGCTTAGGATCTAGTGCAGTTGCTGGCTGGAAGGAAACCCATTGGCAGAAAATGGGTGTTCAAGAAGAAGACAAATGCAAAAGGAAAGGTGGAGAAATACAAAGCTCGATTGGTAGCAAAAGGTTATTCCCAGGTGCCGAGAATTGATTTTGGTGATATTTTTTCTCTTGTTGCCAAGGTAACTTCTATTAGGCTACTTTTATCTGTTGCTGCTGCTTTTGATTTTGAGGTAGAATAGATGGATGTAAAGACAAAATTTCTTCAGGGGGATCTGGAAAAGGAAATCTATATGAAGCAACCTGAAGACTTTGCGGTGAATGGTAAGAAAGAACTGGTATGCAAGTTAAAGAAGTCTTTGTATGGGTTAAAACAGTCACCAAGGGTGTGGTATCATAAATTTGATACATTTATACGGGGACTTGGCTTCACCAGAAGCAAAGAAGATCACTGTGTATATTTTAAATTAATTGGTGACCGTGTTATTTATCTGGTCTTGTATGTGGATGATATGTTGTTGGTTGGAAATGACAGAAATTATCCAAGATTTGAAGACCCAATTGTCCTCCAAATTCGACATGAAAGATCTTGGTGTTGCAAACTATATTTTGGGCATGGAAATTAAAAGATATTGGGCAAAGAGGAAGCTCTGGTTAAACCAAAGGAAGTATGTCGAGACAATACTGCAGAGGTTTAATATGCAGGATAGTAAACTGGTGAAGGTTCCTATTCCTGTAGGCGTGAGGTTATCTGTTGAACAGTGTCCCAAGACACAAGAAGAGGAAGAGGACATGTCCAGTGTTCCATATGTGAGTGCAGTCGGTAGCCTAATGTATGCAATGGTCTGTACTAGACCAGACATTACACATGTAGTGGGAGTATTGAGCTGGTTTATGTCAAAACCAGGGAAGGAGCACTAGACAGTAGTGAAGCGGGTTTTTAGGTATTTGTGTGGCATTAGTGGTTATGGTTTGTGCTACCAAGGAAGACCAGGATTGGACAGAACGTTGGATATTTTTAGGTCTTAACCCCATACAGAAATTACCTGCATATGAATTCTAAAACACAGAAAATAAACAATGCGAGAGCATTACACATAAAACACATATACACAGAGATTTCCCCTAGATCCCAAAACCGAGACTACCAGCTTGATTTTTCATTATGTTCCTTTCAATGTTATAATACATATTTATACATGCCGAAGCATCCAATACTATGGACCGAAAACCATCGTGTCAAATACCATGGACCGAAAACCATCGCGTCCAAAAACATGTGCGAAAATCATGCACGAAACCATAGGTGGGTCCGCCCAAACTAACATAGGGTCCAAAACCAAAATTTTCCACGATGCTGCCCCGGACCCCATAAAGTGGGGTTACGGGTACACCTCAAACCCCTTGTGACCTCCCCCCACCCCCCTCCACTACACAATCGGCGCAACGAAGGGGGGATCCGCCCCCCCTCTAACCCCCAGATTAACTACGTGGGCTACTCGTGGAAAGAATATAACACAACCCAACATTCTACCACTTGTTGTTTTCTTTCCACAGGGGGCCACAAGAGAGCTTAGTCATTTTTCTAGCCCTGAAATGCCCATTGTCTCTCTACACCAAGAGAACTTCTCAGAGTTCACAGATTTTGTCAATGCATCTGCAGTATTCTTCAAAGTGTCCACCTTTACCAGCAACACCTTTTTTTCTTCTATCATATCCCTCACAAACTGATACTGAACATCAATGTGCTTTGTCTTTGAATGATATGCCAGGTTATTTGCCAAGAAAATTGCACTTTGGCTTTCACAGTCTATCCTTATAGCTCCCTGTACTAACACCATACTTGAGCATAGTCTCTGCAACCAAACTACTTCCTTTCTTGCATGAGTGGCTGCCATGTATTCTGCCTCTGTAGTTGATAGTACCACTACAGATTGTTTCTTACTCATCCAACTGATTGCACCTCCAAATAGGTTAAACACATACCCACTTGTAGATCTTCTCTGATCCAGATCTCCAGCCCACTCTGCATCAACAAAGCCACGAATATTCAACATTCTATCCAATCTTGATCTTCCTTGGTAGCACAAACCATAATCACTAGTGCCACGCAAATACCTGAAAACCCGCTTCACTGTTGTCCAGTGCTCCTTCCCTGATTTTGACATAAACCAGCTCAATACTCCCACTACATGTGCAATGTCTAGTCTAGTACAGACCATTGCATACATCAAGCTACTGACTACACTTGCATATGGAACACGGGACATGTCCTCTTCCTCTTCTTTTGTCTTGGGACACTGTTCAGCAAATAACCTCACACCTACAGGAATAGGAACCTTCACCGGTTTACTATCCTGCATATTAAACCTCTACAGTATTGTCTCGACATACTTCCTCTGGTTTAACCAAAGCTTCCTCTTTGCCCGATCTCTTTTAATTTCCATGCCCAAAATATAGTTTGCAGCACCATGATCTTTCATGTCGAATTTGGAGGACAATTGGGTCTTCAAATCCTGGATAATTTCTTTGTCATTTCCAACCAGCAACATATCATCCACATACAAGACCAGATAAATAACACAGTCACCAATTAATTTAAAATACACACAGTGATCTGCTTTGCTTCTGGTGAAGCCAAGTCCCTGTATAAATGTATCAAATTTCTGATACCACATCCTTGGTGACTATTTTAACCCATACAGGGACTTCTTTAACTTGCATACCAGTTCTTTCATACCCTTCACCATAAAGCCTTCAGGTTGCTTCATGTATATTTCTTGTTCCAGATCCCCGTGAAGAAATATTGTCTTCACATCTATCTGTTCTACCTCAAAATCAAAAGCAGCAGCAACAAATAAAAGTAATCTAATAGAAGTTACCTTGGCAACAGGAGAAAAAATATCACCAAAATCAATTCCTGACACCTGGGAATAACCTTTTTCTACCATATGAGCTTTGTATTTCTCTACCTTTCCTTCTGCATTTTTCTTCTTCTTGAACACTCATTTGTTGCGAATGGGTTTCCTTCCAGCCGACAACTCCACCAGATCCCAAGCCTCATTTTTGTGCAAAGATGCCATTTCATCAACCATGGCCTCTTTCCAGAGTTTTCCATCCTCTGAATCTACTACTTCCTTCACAGTTCTAGGATCATCTTCAATAATAGATAAAACAAGATTTGAACAGAAAGCAGATGGACTATACCTTTCTGGCTGCCTTCTTTCTCGAACTGATCTTCTCACACCTGCAGTTTCTGGCTCTTCATCTTCTGATTCCTCCTCTGCTCTAGAGTCTGATTCTTCCTCCTTAAGCTCAAACTCTATCTTCTGAGGTTCCTTTGGTTGGACTTCATGTTTAATTACATCTTTTACCTCTCTGAACACCACATCTTGGTTGTACACAACCTTCCATGTGACTGGGTTCCAAAGCTTATAACCCTTTAAACCATCCTTATACCCAATAAAGATGCACTTTTCAAATTTACTATCCAACTTGGTTCAATTCTCCTTTGGAACATGTACATATGCATCACATCCAAATACCCTCAGATGTGAAAGAGAGGGTTTCTTACAAGTCCATACCTCTGGTGGAATCTTATCCTTCAACACGGATGAAGGTGACCTATTGACTAGGTAACATGCAGTATCCACCGCCTCTGCCTAGAATTCTTGTCCTAACCCGGCACCACTGAGCATGCTTCTTGCCCTTTCCATCAACGTCTTATTCATTCTTTCTGCAACTCCATTTTGCTAAGGTGTATATGGAATAGTCTTCTATCGTGCTATACCACACTTCTTACAGAATTCTTCAAATTCCTTGTTGCAAAACTCTCCACCATTATCTGTCCTCAGCACCTTTATCTTCTTCTCTATCTGATTTTCCACGAGAGCCTTAAATTCTTTAAACCTGTTAAAGGCTTCAGATTTCTTCTTAAGGAAATATATCCATGTATTCCTTGAGAAGTCATCTATAAATGATACATAGTGCACAAACTTACCCAGTGATGGAACCTTCATAGGTCCAAACACATCACTGTGCACAAGTTCTAATATCTATTTCGCCCTCTTACTACCAGAGGGGAAACTCACCCGATTCTACTTCCCATATACACAATTTTCATAGAATTCAAAATCCAGAGAGCTATTACTCATACCTTCTACCATACATTTACCATGAAGTATTTGAAGGCCCTTCTCTCCAATATGTCCAAGCCTTTGTTGCCACAACATGGTCTTCTCTCCAGAGACCACTAGATTTTCTGCTCCACTTTTAGGAACCACAAAACTATTGCACCCATCAAGAACAGTGCTACCTAGCAGGTTGTATAGAGTTCCAATTCGAACTCCCCGCATCAATACCAGTTCTCCCCGAACCATTTTGCAGGTATCCTTCTTGAACACTATTTTTACACTTGCATCATCTAGCTTGCTTACAGAAATAAGATTTCTGGCCAATGCAGGAATATGCAGAACACCTGGAAGTGTTCTAACCCTTCCACCTTGCAACTTCAACTTTACTTTTTCGCAACCAATGATTCTAGCCTTCCTATCATCCCCTAAGAAGACATCACCACCATCGTATTTCTCATACTCGCAGAACCACTCTCTCAATGGGGAGTGAAGTGAAAGGATGCACCTAAGTCAATCAACCATGCCTCACGATCTACATGTGTGCTTGAAGAAGCCAAGTACACATCCCCACCTTCATTTGAGGTGGTTTTCGCCTCTGCAGAAGGATCATCATCAGATCCTTTCCTTTATTAGGAGCTTTAGATTTACAGTCCCTTTTGTAGTGCCCTTCCTTTCCGCATTTCTAGCACACCACCTTTACAGGTTTTCCTGGATATTTAGATCTCCCACTCAATGACTTATTTTTGTTTCTGTTCTGGGACCGTCCTCGTACAGACAAGCCATCACCATTCTGGCTCTCCATATTTTTTCGTCTCATCTCCTCTGTCAGCAAGGATGAGACTACTTCATCAAACTGCAAGGCAGTTGCATTGCTACCTATTGCAATAACCAGACTATCCCACGAATCTGGTAGAGAACACAACAAACTGATGCACTTATCTTCATCTTAAATTTTAATATCAACAGATGCTAACTGACTTACAACAATATTAAATGCGTTCAGATGCTCTGTCACCGAGTCTCCATCTTTCATCCTCAAGTTAGGTAGATTTTTTCGCAGGAACAGTTTATTCACCAGAGACTTAGATTGGTACAAAGTCGCTAACTTGTCCCACAAAGACTTCGTCGTAGCTTCCCCTGATACATTCAGCAATACTGAATCTGAGACACACAATTGTATTGTTCTCTTTACCTTCCAATCCAACTTCTTCCATTCTTCATCAGACACTCTCGTTGGTTTAGTATCTAGATCTACCACGACCCACTGATATTTATCCACCAACAGATCCTCCATCTTGATTTTCCACAACTCAAAACTCTGACCGTTAAATTTCTTGATCTCTATCTTTCCACTGCTCGCCATCTTCTTTCACCACTAGAATCGATCTCGCAGATTTCCCACTGAACAGGGTCTACCACAGGCTCGAGCAAAACCCCTCAGCAACAAAGGTGTCCCCTTGAAGCCAAAACTACTCTGATACCAAATGTAGGTTTTAACCCCATACAGAAATTACCTGCATACAAATTCTAAAACACAAAAAATAAACAATGCGAGATCATAACACATAAAACACATATACACAGAGATTTCCCCTAGATCCCAAAACCGGGACTACCAGCTTGATTTTTCATTATGTTCCTTTCAATGTTATAATACATATTTATACATGCCAAAGCATCCAATACCATGGACCGAAAACCATCGCCTCCAATACCATGGACCGAAAACCATTGTGTCCAAAAAACATGTGCGAAAATAATGCACAAAACCATAGGAACCCATAAAGTGGGGTTATGAGTACACCTCAAACCCCCTGTGGCACCCCCCCCAATCGGCACAACGAAGGGGGGGCTCCGCCCCCCCTCTGACCCCCCAGTTAACTACTTGGGCTAGTCGTGGAAAGAATATAACACAACCCAACAATATTCGTGGCTTTGTTGATGTAGAGTGGGTTGGAGATCTGGATCAGAGAAGATCTACAAGTGGGTATGTGTTTACCCTATTTTGAGGTGCAGTCAGTTGGATGAGTAAGAAACAATATGCAGTGGCACTATCAACTACAGAGGTAGAATACATGGCAGCCACTCATGCAAGCAAGGAAGCAGTTTGGTTGCAAAGATTATTTTCAAGTATGGGGTTAGTACAGGGAGCTATAAGGATAGACTGTGACAATCAAAGTGCAATTTTCTTGGCAAAGAACCCCGCATATCATTCAAAGACAAAGCACATTGATGTTCAGTATCACTTTGTGAGGGATATGATAGAAGCAAAAAAAGTGTTGCTGGTAAAGGTGGACACTTTGAAGAATACTGTAGATGCATTGACAAAATCTATGAGCTCTAATAAGTTCTCTTGGTGTAGAGAGATGATGGGCATTTCAGGGCTGGAAAAATGACTAAGCTCTCTTTTGGCCCCCTGTGGAAAGAAAACAACAAGTGGAAGAATGTTGGGTTGTGTTATATTCTTTCCATGACTAGCCCACGTAGTTAACCGGGGGGTTAGAGGGGGGGCGAAGCCCCCCCTTCGTTGCACCGATTGTGTAGTGGGGGGGATCACAAGGGGTTTGAGGTGTACCCGTAACCCCACTTTATGGGGTCTGGGACAATGCCCCAGAAAATTTTGGTTTTGGACCCCATGTTAGTTTGGGTGGACCCACCTATGGTTTTGTGCATGAATTTCGCACATGTTTTTTGGACACGATGGTTTTCAGTCCATGGTATTGGATGCTTCATCATGTATAAATTTGTATTGTAACATTGAAAGGAACATAATGAAAAATCAAGCTAGTAGTCCCGGTTTTGGGATCTAGGTAAAAATATCTGTGTATATGTGTTTTATGTATTATGCTCTCGCATTGTTTATTTTCTGTGTTTTAGAATTCGTATGCAGGTAATTTCTGTACGGCATTAAAACCTACAATCAAATCCACCAGTGCAGCAACATAATAGAGTTCAATTGGGCTAAGAAGTGGCTCTTAATACGCCTCCATCTCAAGAGAAGTAGGTCCCACCTAAAGAGAAGAAGGAGAGCTAGTAAAAGAGTCTATTTTAAGCCCTAGATCAGACACACGTGCAAAGAAATCAGAGTTGTAGTAGGGTTAATAGGATCAGCCTCTAACTTGAAGATATATCTCAAGAAAAGCCACATTCTCTAGTCTAAGTATCAAGGAGATAGAAGAATGCCAAGCAAGGTTGAAAAGGAAAGTAAGACACAAAATAGAGGTCTCTAAGGAGACCTAGGGTTTCTGCAGAAAGTGCCTTCAGTTGTCGGAAGAAGAGTGAAGGAAGAGGCCAGGGTGCAGTGTAGAAGGAGGCATTAGTTAAAGGACAAATGAAAGAGAGACTATGTCTTTTGTTTGGAGAATCTACTTGTCAAGGGTCTAGCATTTGGCATTTTTCAATTGAAGCTTCAATAAGAGAAATTTACAAAAGGGTTTTCCTCTCTAGGAAAGAGAGGTTTTTCCCTGGCTGAGAGCCAACATCTTTTATTATTGTCTCTCTTGTTTTGGTAACTGTTTTATGAAGTAAGAGAATACACACTAATAATAATAAGAGAATATTGTGCTAATAAGAAAAAGTAAAAAGTACCTCACAAATAGTTATCATCGTCAGAAGAATCTCATCCTAACATAGATGCCCTAGATTCTTCAACATGGTATTAGAGATAAGGTGACACATCAAGGAAGGGAATCTCAAGAACACAAAGGTTGAAGCATCAACAATATAGGGCTACATATCCATCAAAATAAGAAGGAATACCATCTCCTTTCCTAGATCCATCAAGAAGGACTACCATTCTGGGAAAAAAGAAAGAAGAAACCCTTCCATCTAAAGGCATCTACAAGAAGGATCATCCAAGAAGAGTCTCCATTAAAGATTCTTCATCTTCAAAGAAAGGCACCCAAGATCAAGGCCCGTCATTGAATATCTCTAGAACTACATACTGAGAAGTCTTCATCACGAAGCAGATCTCTCACAAGGCACCTTGAAGAAAGCAGCTTGAAGAACTCCAAGATCTAAAAGTCAAATCATCAAATTTCCAAGGAAGTTGCAAGATCTCTTCACAACAACTCTCTCAAGTAAGTATTTTTATGTCCTATTCTGAACATATCAAAATGTATTTTTGCAAGGAAAGCAAAAAATTGGTTAGGACTGCTAATTTCCTTGTGTGGAAAAAGAGGACTGATCTAATTCTCAAATAAAATGAAATTATGGACTACATCAAAGGGAATATAATTGTTCCTTCAAATGATCAAACTCAAGCCCTAGCAAAGTATAATAAGGATGAAACAAGGGCTCAAAGGATTCTGATAGAATCCATCAGGGACCCTCCCATTCCTTATGTTTCCATACTTGAAACATCTAAATAAATCTATGATAAGCCAGTGGAGATATTCTCAGTTAGTACAGCTGGAGAACTGATATCGTTGCGTAATGAATCATATAAAATGAAGATATCCAAAGAAGAAGGAATAGCTCCCTACTTCATGAAGATCTCTAAGATGAGAGACTAGCTACAAGAACTAGGAGATGTTATGTCAGAGAGAGAGATGACAATTGTGGTGCTCAATGCATTACTAGAGGAATGGGGCAACTTCACATCCAGTACATATGCCAAGAAGGAAGCTACCCCGTTGAATGAACTTTGGTATCTATGAAAAATTTAAGATACTAGACTCAAAGCCAAAGACGATGTGGGATCAAAGGAGCAAGCATTTTCTGCTATGGCCAAGAGAAAAGGGAAATTTGGAAATTTTGGTCCACAGAGAAAGAGTAAAAGAGATATGTCAAAATTCCAATGCTTTGGCTGCCAAGAATATGGACACTATAAAAGGGATTGTCCTAAGTTCAACAAGGACAATAATAAAAGTAAATGAGAAGAATCCCACATTACCTAAGAAGTGAAAGAAGAAGAGAAGAAGCAAAATAAGGAAGCTCCTCTGGATCTCTAATATGACTGAGATCAACTTCTTCACAAAAAGTTCTTTTTAAAGTTTTGGGTATCATAGGAATATGTAGGAGTAGGATAGAATGCATGATTTATAATAATGGAACCTTTAGGAGTATAGGAGCATTGTGTAGAGATATCTCAAACAAATAAATTCAATATAGGAAGGATGTAACCATTGAATGACCTCATCAATGCATAAAGGAATGATCATGAGTAGGAAGAATCATCTTAGAAGGCCACTATCATCAGAAAAAGAAGCATTTGCAAGATAATGATTATAAGGATCCTCCGGTGGAATCTTCAATAGAAGGTTTATTATTTTTAGAAAAGGCAGATGTCTTAATGGGAATTCCACTTATGGGTATCCAAGAAAGGATGATATGTAGGCAAGGAAGATAAATAAAAGAAAAGGAGATTGAGGTCATCTCAATCTAGGAAGATGTCAAAGGAAGCATAGATGATTAAGGAAAGAAATAAGATGAGATATGTATCCATCTATGTTTTCAATGAAGTCATATCATCATTTGTGTTAATGAGCATGGGAATTTCTCTAGTAGCATGGTCAAGAAAAAGGATAGATCTCTTTCATTAAAAATATGTGTGAAAGACATTATTTACACTCTAATAAAAGCCAACGTGAGAAATTTCCTCATAGGAAGTATGAGGTGACTGACAAGAGAACCTATAAAGAAGCACATGAGATAAAGAGACCATAGACACTAGGAATCAACATCCAACAAATTTGTTAAGACATATCCTAGAAGAAGGCACAATAATTCTAGCAAAGGAAGAAAAAGATCAAAGGACCCATGACACCTAGAAAGGCCTTGGAGATGTGAAAATGCAGGATGTGTAGGATTCAAGCCAACAAGATGTCACGATGAAGAGCCATCTCAAAAGGTATTGTTTGACTTAATGTTATGTTTTGATTTTTTTTTTCTTGAGTAATATCTAGATGAGGTCATGCAGGGCTATTGGAACAAGAGTTGTAATTTCTAGTACAACAAGCATTCATATGGAGGATGGAAATTCTAGAAAGAAGCATGATGAGAAAGAAGTAGCCATATGAAGAAGGTTCTAGATATGTATCAAGTAAGCCACTTTCCATGAAGAGAATAATGACATGACAAACGAAGAAGGAAATTGATGGATAGCTAATACCCTACAAGGAAGAAGCTCGACTGAATCTCATGACATCAAGGAAATAAATTGATCTAGCAGTTGAAGGACCCACAAAAAGAAGTTATTGCTGAAAAGAAGAGTCCTAGTTGAAAGGGAGCTCTGACAAGTCCCTAATTAAGAGGGAGCTTGGCCAAGCCCCTGGTTAGAGGGAGCTTGGGTACATTCCTTTATAGGAATGGGAATACCTTCCCTATTTTAGAGGGAGAGATAGACACAACATTCTTGTCATCACTTGGGAAGAAAGAATAGAGGATTGGGTAATCATTTAGCATTTGATTCTCTTTGAGGATGTGCAAGGAATCCAAGATAAGCGTAGGCAAGAGGATCAATATTCTTTGAGGGCCCGTAACCCAAGACAAGAATAGTCCTAGAAGGTCATACTCAGTGAACACCCGGGTGGGTATGTACCTTGAGAGACAATGATGGAGGTGTTTATAGTCATTGGCCTCGTCAACATTGTGCTTTGATATGACGAGAGATAGAGTTGTCAGCCAAGGCCTTTTTGTGGAAACAATTTTGGTTACTATGATGCTATAAGAGATGGATTGCCAATCCAATTTCTCTTATGTGAATTCTTCAAATTGAAAATTTCAAAACACCTTGTAATGATTTATGAATACATCCATAGTTAAGAGGGAGTGTTGAAGAAAGTGTAACTAGGTTCAGTCTTTATAAATGTAATTTTAATCTCTGTACTTGTAAAAGAAAAAGAATTATTATTTTTGTCACTATCAAGAATGGGATTATTTTTAGGGGCCAATATTCGCATGTGGGCTAATTTTCCTTGTTTTTTCCAAAAAAATATTTGACAATTTCGAGTTTTTTCTAAAAATGATTCGCCCAAATTTTATAGTATAAAATTATTTTACCTTTAAAATTGCCAAAATTTTACAAACACTATGCAAAATCAATATAAATTTAAATATTTTTACAAAAGTATCTTAGAGAATTTTATACTTTGCAGGTTAACCACTAGTAAGATTCACCAAGGTTTATAAACTTTAAAATAAATTTGTATCCTTAATATTTTCCCACGTTCTTTCCCATTTGATATGTCAAGAAAATGTTTAAGTGCTTCTAGGAAAGTCAAAGAGTCAATGAAATTGTTAAATACCCATGTCAGCATGTTACACTATGTAAATATATGTACAGAGTCAAAGAAATATGTCAAAGTTGATCCTCTAAAGTAAAGACAAGTCTCCTCTTCATGTCGACTCAAAGAATGAATTTTTGGTGCACTTAAAGTCAAGTCAGCCTCACTAGTTCAAGTCGGCCCAAATAGGAGGGAGAGACTGCTATATATAGGGCAATTTGACCTCACAAATTGATCCAGTTTAGAATATTATTTTGCAGTGCTAAGATCTTCCTCAAATTATAAAACAAAATGCTTTCATTGTGCTTAAGGATTCATCAATTTTTGTAAGTAAAATGAAGAGTTTTTATGTTGATTTTATGAGCAATTTAACATAAACCAGAAACTAAACAACAACATAAACATGTATAAAACATCATCAAAAACACATTACAACAAGAACATTATAAAGTATTTCACCCCTCCTAGGCTACGTCTTATTGGTCTAGCTTCCAATGGCTTGGGCCTCTCTATTATGCTCAAAAGTGTAAAAATTTGTGTTTACAAATCTCAAATGCTCCTGAAACCTACTCCAATCAATCCAGAATACTCAAAAATGGCTATCTAACCTCTTTTTGCAACCAATTTGGTGGAAAAATGAAGAAGTTATGACTTCCCCTTGTTTTCCCACTATTCGTTCCACAAATTGCTCCAAACCCAACATGATCCTACAAATTAGCTCCAAAAATCTGTTAATTGGATGAAAATTTCACTGTGCGGAAGCTCATAAGATGCCAGCACCAACTGTATTATCACCAATCGGAATCAGTAGTATCTTATAGTTTTATGGACTGTGAACCAAGCAGGCGATATGTGATTACGATTCAGTGAACCCAATAGAACTTTTAATTGGAGCTTTTAAATATTTCACATCTAGGATCCTTTCGCAATCAACAGAGTACCAGGGCCTTAGATATGTGGGACTTTGCAACATGTTGTGATTTACGATTGTGAAATCACATCTCAACCCAGTACCTTTTGAGGGCCGATTCTATAATGCCGACCCTTTGTCGATTTGCTATTGTGATCCATCGCATCATGCCTCCAGATTATTATTTAAAGCCTTCCCGCATACATTATCACATCATACACTTCCTTGTTCAGAGGCCAATTTTTAACGCCGACCTGCCTACAATTGTGATTTTCGACATGTGGGGACCAATTATGGCCTGCCACGTGAGTAAGTCAAACATGAACTTTGACTTGCTATAACTTCTTCATATGAGCTCTGATTTGAGTGTCATTCACACCATTGGAATCAAAATGATGAGCTCTTCGACATAAAGCTAAGTTTATCAAGATTCTGGCACTTTGATTTTTGAGCCTAATTTTGAGCGCCTGGTCACTCCTCCCCTTTGGAAGCCTTTTGGACCCCAAAAGTATCACTTTCAATTGTTCAGCAGGTGAGGGTACAGTTCCCTCACATTTCTAACCTCTATCCATTTGGATTTTGAAGGGATTTTACCCTTGAGCCCCACTCGAAGATAATCAATACTTCCCCTTGTTGTTGTCCTTGTTCTTCTGTCAAGTATAGTGCCTTGCTGAAGCACATCAAGGAATTCTGGAGAAAATTCCTTAATAGATGGAATTTGATTATTCTCTCCTTGATATTTAATCAAAGGAGGCTCATACAACCTTCAATTATGAACATTAACAACAGCATAAATTTGCATATATGAAGGAAAATCCAACCTGAAGGCATTATTACCAATCTTTTCCAAAATTCTGAATGGACCATATCTAATTGGTTTGAGATTTTTACGTTCCCCTTGGAGCCTCTCTTTGTTACTGTGAAGCCAAACTTCATCACCAAATTATAAATTGTGATCTTGATGATGCTTGTCGTGCCTTGCTTTGTACTTGCCTTGGCTTTTCTCAAACTATTCTTTAACCTTTTGGTGTACTAATTGTATTTGTTCAATGAGCTTTATTGCTTTGTCTATGTCGCTATGACCTTCAATATCAACATCTTTGCCAAAAATAAAATCCAAAGGAGATTTAGGAAAGTATCCCATGCATGCCTCAAATGGCAAAGTTTGAGTAGAATTCTTGGCTCGGTTATAAGCATGTTGAATATAGTGCAACTATTCATCCCACAACTTAGTATGCTTGCTGCAATACCCATGCAAAAGATGTATCACTACTCTGTTCACTACCTCTGTTTGACCATTTGTTTGTGGATGAAATGTTGTACTCTTTTTCAATTTTGTGTCCATGAATCCCCACAAGTTTGACAAAAAATTCCCCACAAAGCAAGAATCTCGATCACTAATAATGGATATGGACAATCCAAAATGCACACAAACATTTTGAAAGAATAACTGAGTAGTTTTTTCATCTATAACTTGCTTTTTACATGGCACATATATCGAGGCTCTCCTTAGCACATTACTCTCCGCCATCGATCTCATTCCTCAATCTGACAGTTATCACATCACCCGATCGCCAACTAGCTTTGTCGATCTCCACCATTGATCTGTCTCATTCGATCCAATGGTTATCGTGC
Organism: Pinus tabuliformis; assembly: GCA_031772625.1. Classification (NCBI taxonomy): domain Eukaryota; kingdom Viridiplantae; phylum Streptophyta; class Pinopsida; order Pinales; family Pinaceae; genus Pinus; species Pinus tabuliformis. The sequence continues at coordinate 943,321,070 of CM062816.1, read as the reverse complement.
AACTCGCTCACCAACTAGGTTAGCTGATCTCTGTTGTTGACCAATCCCGCTCGATCCAACGGTTATTGCGCAATCTTGCATGAAATCATGCACAACTGATATCAGGACGAGAGCACGTGAGAAAGGTGGTTTTCTCTTTCCATCGTGTGCTATGTGTCAACTGCTAAAGGTAATCACGTGAAATTTTGAAAGACTGCTTACCACCTTTAGGGTGCATGGGAAACTACTTATCCCTTGCGAAGACCGCTCCGTCCTTCTGCTAACACGTGGTGTTAATCTCTTCCACTCATCTTCTTGACTTTATTTTCACGACTTAATCTTAGTTGTATATCGCACACAACCTCATCCATTGATCTGACTAACCCAGCAGTTCTTATGCACTGTTATGTTCTATTATTTCTTACTGTGTAATAGCCATTCGGCTTTCTGCTTGGGTATTTGATCTCTCCTCATGATATTTACTTGTTCTGATCTCGTTCTCCCCTCTGTTACTTCATTCCTTCACGCTTTTATGCTTCCTTCATAATTCCTTATGTTTTAGGAAACCTTACAGCATTACCTTCGTTGTAACATTGAAGGCTTTCTCCAATACTATCTATAACACTCTTCTCTGCACTTCTTCTCTGGTTTTGCACACCTGTAAACCTATGTTACGCAAATTTACTCTAGTCCACACACAATCTTTAATTCAATTACTCAATACACATCACACAAACTCAGAAATCAAGTTATTTGTATTAATAAACAAACATTTACACGGGAATTTCTTCTCGGCCTGATCTTCTATATCAGTGGCCTTTCCCTACCTACCCGTAATCTTAATTGACAGACTGACTAACGACTGACTGAATGACTACTGACTAACTCTCTGACTGATTAACTCTATGCCTTTTAGGCACACATTTATACAAAAGGTTCTGTTAACCAATTCTCGCTCAGAACCTTAATCTACTAAACTAAATCTTGAATATCCTCTAAGTCCACTTTTATCTCCACTAATCCCTAAGAATCCTCTCTAGCTCCACGAATCATGATACCACTTTCTAGTCTAAGATTTACAATTGATTTCCAACTATCTCAATCCCCACTAATCACTCATCATCACTCATGTTCTCCTACATTCGAGAGAATTTACAAATATCCTTACAATATCTAATTAATTCCTATTCTAATCACTTAAAACATTAATAATTACACACATAGGAATCCAACTTCCTTGAAAACACAAGACCCCCTAAGTTAACTAGAATGTAATGAAATTGCTGAGCTGGATGCTCCTGCATCAGACTCCCAAGGTTAAAATAATCATGATCTCCTGATCGTGTGCTTCCGACCTTTGTCTTTTTAGATCCCATAGTTTGTTCTGTAATTTGTCTTTGGTTGTTGTTGTTGTTTGTTGTTGTTCTCCAGGTTTCCACATTTTATGTTGCTTTTCTCCACTAGCTATGCTTTCACAGTCTGTTGATGTCTTTCTCTTTGTGTTGCTCCTTGGCCTTCTTACTGCTGCTTTCTTCTAAGGCACCTTCATCATCAATCTTATTATTTTTTCAATCTTTGTGTCCAATTTATCTTTTGAATAATAATTACTTTGCCATTTGTTGTTGTACTCTATCCACTCATCTTCAAACTATTGTTTACTGTCTTCTCTTTGAAGTTGTTGGATTCTTACTACCGCCCTTTCATTCTTACCCTCTTGTGACTTTCCAAACAACCTCTGTTCAATGTCTGTAAATTTACTTTCAAAAAATAATTTTTCCTACAATTTCCTTTGTACTTGATTCCCCTCAAATACATCACTATATTGTTCATTAGTGCCAGCATATTTTCCTTCCTCTTCTTTGACAACCCTCAGTAATTGTCCTTCACTTCCTTGACTGATTCTGACAATCAATTTAACTCCTCCAAGCACAGTATCTTCATGCTTTTCTTTTTCCTTATCAGCATGTCTGACCTGGCAACTTCCAATCTTCTTCAGTTCTAAAATTGACTCTTCATCTTGAAACATGTCTGTCTCATTTTCATCAAATCTTGTAATCACATAACAATTAGCAGAATTAAAAATATGAGGCCTCATTACCTTTTCCTTCTCTGGCAACATCTCAGTATGCTACTCTAATTTTTCTTCCAATTCTTTTGTCAACACATTAGTATGTTGATTTAAACTCTCCTTCATATCATTTGTTTCAATGATATCTCTCTGCTTTGGTTCACAGTAATGAACTCCTCCTTCTGTAATGTCAAGTTGCTAAACTTTTATTACCATCCCCTTTTCCTTATGATTATCATTCATGACAATTTCTTTGTCTTCCTTTTTTAGTAATTTATCTTGAGTATACATCCTCTGCTTTTCCAACTCCCTTCTTTGAAAGTCTAATTTTCCATGTAACTCAATAATTTCAATTGGAGTAGAATTTGGAAATTTCGCACAATTTTCCATACCTTCCTTTGTTATTGACAAATCATCATATGTCCTTTCTCCCTTTGCTAAATCTTTTGCATAGTCTTCTTCTTTCTTAACATCTTTCAGTAGATGTCCTTCTTCTTCAATACACTTTTCCTTGCTTTCTCTCTGTAAACCTTCTTCAAGAGCTATCCTTGCCCCATCATCTGCATTAATATTCCCCTGCATTTGTTCTTCATCAATAACATTAATCAAATTCATTAGATTACCTCCCTGAGACAATATTTATTCATTCTTCATCAGAATAAGATCCTGATCTTCCATCTCTATGACAACTTCAAATGGATGTCTTCTCTCATAGAGTAACTCATACATAGACTCTTTCTGCTGTAACTAGTCAAATTCTTCCTCTTCTGAGAAATTTTCTTTGTCACCTTTTACTTCAAGATCTTCATCCATTCTGAAGACATCTTCACAAAGTTGCTTTTCTCTTGCAATATCTACAATCATACACAAATTATCAGTTTTAAAAACATAAGCCCTTATGGTCTCACTTGATGCTTCAGTCATCATATCTCCTTGCTGTCTTGAATTCTCACAATACATAAGGTCTTTCATAGATCTCCAGTATTCATCTTCACCCAGAACTTCACCCTATTCTGCTTACAAATGGAAACTTCCATTTCCAACTCAGCTTCTCTGAGTTCTTTCATCAGCCACTTCACTTGCCTCTGTTGTAGCCTTCTCTGTAACTTAGACCACTTCACTTGCTTTTTCCTCAAGACCCAACCTTGTCTTTGGTTTCCTCTAGTATCATCCTTAATACATTGAGTTGTTCTTTTAACTCTTCAATCTCCTTGTCACGCTCCTCTTGAATCATTCTCTTGTCATTTGCCTTGGAATCCTCCTTATTCACTTTTCTTCTATTGTGATCTTCCTCATAACCTCTGGTATCTCTGTTATGACTATCAGTAGTCATCTTCTTCTCTATCTTCATGAGTTCCTCACTCACTTACTATGAGCTACATTAAAGCCTCTGAAACAGTAAGTCCTCCCTGCTGCCACTTACCTCACCAAGCTCTCCTCTGTACTTGGTTTTGGCAAGCACTTGGTTCTCTATTCTCTTGAACCTTTTTGAACACTTCTCTCTACTCCTTCTAGGCTTCAACCCATCTGCACCTTTTAAGAACATAATTGTCCTCTTGTATTTCAATCACAATGAAATACTAGGTTCTGGCCACCTCTTCTTTCATTTAGAAATTCTTACCAGATTTCTTCATCCCTTAGCAATTCTACCCACATCCTCTGTGGAATTTCCTTTATGATCTTTCCGTGAGCTGCAACAAAACCTCTGCAATAACAATTCTCCTTCTTGCTACACATGCCTCACTAAGCTTCTCTCCTCTGAGCTCAGTCTTTGGCATATCTCTGGTCCTATCCTCTGGAACCAATTGAGCACTCCTTGCTCTAGGTTGCTGCAATCTTCTCACCTTCTTATGCCACTACCTTCAAGACCTTTGCATGAGCTTGTTCTATGTTAGGTCCCTATACTACTAGTGTAACCGTTATTGTTATTAGTACAACCCCTTATTATATTGTTGTGCCCATGTAGTCCCCATATTGTTATTATTGTGCCCCATAGAAGCCCACTATTAGTATTGTGCCCTTACATTATTATTGTTATGTTGGCTCTGATTATGTTATGACCCCTTAGACTCCTATATATAGAAAGGAGGCCTTGTCATTTATATCATCAAATAATTGTACATTTGTGTAATGTAAAGGAGGTTGTCCCCTCGAAGAGGCTTATTTCTAAGGCGTTCATCTATCTTTTCTATCTTTTTGTGAGCTGGTTTCATAACATTTGGTATCAGAGCTTTGGATTCTAGGGTTTTTCTGCTCCAAACAGATCGTCGTAGGAGTTTTGCTATAACTATTTTTCTGTGACGTTTCAGAAGCTAAAAAAAAAACCATTTGAGGAAAAATCTCGCTGAACCTTGGGTCCAAATTTTAGATCTTGTCTCGCTATATTTTCGGAGATATGATATGAGGAAATTAGGGTTTTTCCAAGCTCCTGAATTTCATCTAAAATAGGTCATCGTGGAATTTTCGCTATAACTTTGTTGATATGAAGTTTCAGAAGCTAAAAAAAAACTCATTTGAGAAGAATTCGATCTAAACCTCAGGTCCGAATTTCTGATCTTGCCTCGCTATATTTGCGGATATATGATCTGAGGAAGTGAGGAAGTTAGGGTTTTGGAAGATGTCCGAATTACATCCTAAACAAGTGACCTGGGAAAAATCGTCATAACTATCTCTCTAAGCATCAGATTGAAATTTCGTAAGAAGTTACATAAAGGGGGTAGATTGTAGGTTTCTGTGTATATTTTTCATATCTGAAGGTCAAAATAGTGACATGTGGCACTTCATGAAAGTTCGATTCGCTGAAAAGGTATATAATTAGGTCATCTTAAGAGATTGTGCATAACTCTTTCTTGGAGAATCCAATTTCGATCAGACTAGTGGCATTGGAAGGAGGATGCAGAGGGCTACTGCAAGTCGTGATTTCAGAACTGGAAGATCCGATATTACAAAGTTACAGTTGTTTCAAGATCGAGCACCGAAATAGAATTGAATGGATGGCTTTGCACAGTGAGTCCTAGGGTTTCAACTCTTGCTGAAATAGCAAACTGCGCCAGACAAAGGCTCTCCTGCTACTTCTGACAAGCTCAGGAACGCTCAGCCCTGCGCGATACAGTATTCTTTTAAATGGAGCCCCCCAGGGGGGAGGGCGATGCGCCTCCCCCACAAAACGACAAAGGTCAGCATCAACATGCGGAAGGCATTGAAACAGTAAATCAAGAAGAGAATGCAGATCTGAACTCTCAACGAACAAAGCAAGATATCACACCGCCAGAAGTCCGCTCAACAACATGCAAACCAGTTGCAGCTGAGTGTCCAAAAGTAGAACTTCTTGCTCATTGAATCAATGCAAATATACAGTTTATGAAGGACCATGCTCTGATAGGAAAGTTTATCGGACTATGGCCAACTGAAAAGGCGCTAAGAGGCTGGATAAATGCAAAATGGCATCCCAAGGGACACATAACTTTGCAGCTAGGACCCAAAGGATTCTTCACTGCTATATTCAACTGTCTGGAGGACAGAAACAGGGTGCTGGAGGGAGGCCCTTACTTCTTCAATGCTGCTGGACTATTTCTCAGAGGATGGATGGAGCGTTTCGACTCGGACAAGGTGGATCTGAGCTGGGCTCCAGTATGGATCCGACTATACTCGCTGCCGGTGGAATACTGGGAGGAAGATTCATTACAGGCGCTGGGAAATACTCTAGGAGAATTTGTAAAGATCGCAGAAGAAACAAAAACTTGCAGATACACCTCATTTGCTCGGATCTGCGTATACATGAATCTCAATCGAGCTCTCCCAGATGCGGTAAGTATCTCTCATGAAGATATTGAATGGATTCAACCGATTGATTATGAGCATGTTCCTTTCAGATGCCGCAGGTGTCATGCCCTGGGACATCTTTTTAGAGACTGCCCATTAACTCAAAAGCCCTCCCCTTCTGGATCAGAAGCCTCTGAGGCAGATGGCTTTACCAAGGTAGCAAATCGCCGAAAATCTCACAAGAAGCAAGCCTCAAAGAATAAGATGCCACAACCCAGCCCCTCAGGGCCCTCAACAAGCAACAGCTTCGGAATCTTAGCTAATCACACTGATATCAATATGGATCCGCCCTCCCCTTCAGATCCAGGTGCAGCGAAAGACAGACAGTCGAAACAGGTTGTAGCCTTTAAGAATCAGGAAGACTCTATATTCAAGGAAGCCTCCACCTCCGATAAGCAGAAGGAACCGATAGGGACATCCCAAACGAAGCAGTCAGAGATCCTCCATTCGCAGGTCAGTCCAGAAGCGGACCCTAATGAAGAATCGTACTATCCACAATTTATGGAGGAAGAAACAGAGGCTATAGATATAGGGGACTTGGACATTCCAGGTTTAGAAAAGGCTTGCACAACAAATAATTTCGATGACATTCCTATGGGGCAACTTGAAAATCTGGAACAAGTTCTATCAAGGGCGCAACGGCAAAAATCATTGGGAATACAAACTGGAGGACCCTGGGATGGAAGATTCATTGCCAAGGACATCAAAAAGAGAGGAAGGAAGACTGATTTACAGAGGACAATCAGGATTGGACACATATTAGTGGAATCCGGTAGGTATTCCAAGCTAACCAAGTATTACAGATCTGAAAACAACCCGTCTCAATGAAGCTAACCTCCTGGAATATAAGGGGGCTCAATGGCCCAAGGAAGATACAAATTCTCAGAAAAATGATAAAGCAAGAAAATCCTCAAGTTTTGTTCTTGCAAGAAACCAAATGTACTTCAAATATTTTAGACAGATTTGCTGCGAAAATTTGGCCAGGATGTTTCAATGCCGCTGTGGATGCTGATGGAGCATCTGGAGGTCTGGCGATTCTCTGGAACCCAAGAGATCTCAATCTCAGCGATATTCATGCTCATAGGAACTTCCTTCAAGCATCTTTTCACATTACTGGGACAAATCTACATGGGCTCCTTACTAATGTTTATTTTCCTCAAGAAGCATCTCTCAAAGCTGAAATCCTCAATTCCCTCTCTGTTCTCAACCAAAACAGGCAGCATCCCTTATGGATCTCCGGTGGAGATTTCAATATGATTACAAGATTGGAGGAAAAAAAAGGAGGTCGATGCAGAGGTAGTCAGGAAGGATTCCCTCTAAAGGATTTCATTCAGGCTAACTGGCTCATAGATCTACCTTTCAACAATGGAGTGTTTACATGGAATAACAGAAGAGCAGGGAATCAGCAGATAGCCTCAAAACTAGATCGGTTCTTACTCTCGGACAACGCTATCCATATCGGTGGGGACTTCTCTGCATCCATTTTGCCACTCTCAGGCTCTGATCATTGGCCCATTTCACTTCAATGGTCACGTCCTGGAAATAAGATTCGCAGGCCCTTTCGTTTCGAAGCTTTTTGGATGTCCCATCCAGAATTCCAAAAACTTATCAGCACTGAATGGAACAATTTCTCCCCACCGCCAGGGTCAAAAATGTTCCAATTCCAACAAAAGCTTAAGTATCTAAAGGGTAAAATCAAGCACTGGAATCACACATCCTTTGGTAACATCTTCCAGGGCAAAAGCACGATCGAATCAGAAATGAAGCAGCTGCAACAAAGGATCATTGATGAGGGACGTTCAGAGGAATTGTCAGAACAGGAGAGAACTCTTGAGTTGCAACTTGCAGAAAGGGCTAGGCAAGAAGAAACGCTTTGGAGACAGAAATCAAGAGTCAGATGGCTTAGAGACGGTGAGAAAAACACAAAATTTTTCCACAGCACAGCCATACAACGTAGAATGCATAACAATATTACTCATGTTCAAAATGAGCAGGGGATCAAAGTGGAAAAGCATGAGGACATTGAAGGCGCTCTATTAAATTACTTTCAGCAAATGCACCGGGAGCCAAATGGAGACAGATCACAAGCAATAGAGAAAATTACCAAGAACATTCCTAAACTCATCACTGATGAACACAACCAACTGCTTCTCAAACCAGTAGATCTACAAGAAGTGGAATAGGTAGTACGACATCTAAAAGCTGGTAAAGCTTCAGGACCGGATGGATTTACATCAAACTTCTTCCATAGCTTCTGGGAACTGATCAAAACAGAAGTCTGGCAGGTGGTGGAGGAGTCTCGTTCTCTTAGATGGATGTTTCCAGGGATGAATGCAACATTCATAGCTCTGATTCCCAAGGTCGATCTGCCCAGCACTCCTGACAAATATCGACCGATCGCTCTTTGCAACATAATCTATAAGATTGTGTCTAAAGTCATAGCATCCCGTCTCAAACTGTTACTCCCTATCATCATCTCGCCAGAGCAATCGGGTTATGTGGAGGGAAGGCAGATCACTGACGGCATTATCCTGACGCATGAAATAATTCATTCTCTGAGAACCACTAAAAGGCCAGGTATGCTGCTCAAATTAGACCTCTCAAAAGCGTTTGATAGCCTAAGTTGGATGTATATTGAAAAAGTTTTAACTGCTTTTGGTTTTGCTGCCCCCTGGATTAGATGGATCATGAGCCTTATTTCTTCCTCTTTCTTTTCCATTTTAATCAATGGCATCCCATCTGCTACCTTTCATCCTTCCCGTGGAATCCGGCAAGGTGATCCCCTCTCCCCATTTTTGTTTGTCATAATGGCTGAGGGTCTAGGCCGAAGCATCAAATCTGCTCAACATTCCCAGCTCCTCAGAGGCCTTTCATTCCACAATTCCCCTGCCTTCACGCACCAGCAGTTCGTTGATGATAACATGCTTTATGGACATCCCTCGGTCCAAGAAGCGCGTCAACTCAAAAATCTTCTTTCTGATTTCTCTGATGCCTCTGGCGCTTCCATCAACAAGTCTAAATCGCAAATTTATTTCTTTCACACTCCTGCTCCCACTCAGTCTGCAATTATCCGCATTTTGGGATTCACCTCAGCTAAACTTCCCTCCACCTACCTTGGTGCTCCAATGATAGCCTCAGCCCTCAAGAACTCTTCATGGAAAATCCTTCTAGAGAAACTGGAAGCAAGGCTATCATCTTGGACTCACCGATCTCTCAATATGGCTAGCAGGCTTGTCCTTATAAAAGTTGTTCTACAAGCCATGCCATTATACCTATTCTCCATATTAGCTGCCCCCAAATGGGTTCTCAAAGAACTCGTCATGCTTCAAAGATCTTTTCTCTGGGGGAGTAACGGCCACAAGCGAAAGTGGGCTCTGGTCAAATGGGGGACTGCATGCTTACCAAAGAAAGGAGGTGGAATAGGATTGAGGGATCCCTCTCATAGCAATAAAGTGATGGGCGCTCGAATTTGGTGGAGATGGCTAGCTGAACCATTTACACCATGGGCATCTCTTTGGACAGCGAAATATGCCAGGAATTGCCCAATAGAGGAACGGATAAGACTATCAGAGGTTACCTTGGGATCAATTATGTGGAACTCGGCCCAGCAGCATAAGACCCTCATACAGCAACATAGCTTCTGGGAGGTGAAAAATGACAGCACGGCAAGATTCTGGGGCTATTCATGGCAGTAGTTACCTAATCTAAAGGACCAAATCCTGCTTCATCCTCAAATGGAGCAGGAATTACAATCTCAAGAGGTAATCAACAACTTTTGGAGACATTCTTCGAACAATGATTACAGGGAATGGTTAAAAGCAGATCAAATTTTAAGGCATGGACAGGCCCCTGCCCAACAAACCCTGGAAACAGAACTAACTAAAAGAAGAATTCAATATTCTGAGGAAAAAGATATTCTAAGGTGGGGTTATGAAGAGAAAGGCACTTTTTCGACAAGAGAGGCCTACCATATCATGATCAAAGAGCACATGTTGTTGGATCCTCTTTGGAGCAAAATATGGGACCCCTCATTATGGCCGAAAATCTCCACATTTCTTTGGATCCTATGTCACAACAAAATCTTGACATGGGAAAACTTAAGGAAAAGAAACTTTCAAGGCCCCTCCATATGCCCGAATTGCAAACAAGAGGAGGAAACTACAAAGCATCTCCTGCAATCCTGTCTGCTAGCTCAAATGCTCTGGGAAAAGGTCAGTTTTCGCTATCAAAACGAAGGAAGAATCAATGGAGACATTATTGCTACAGTCCGCAGTTGGGCCCATAACCCTTATCAAAGTAAAATCTTAAATCTCCTTTGGAAGCTTATTCCATGTTTCATCATGTGGGCCATCTGGAAGGAAAGAAACAACAGAATATTCAAGGACCATCATAGATAGTTGGAAGATATATGGAACATAATCTGCCAAAATATAGAAGAAACTATCTCTCTCAAAACTTGGTACCAGGAGGACTTCCCATCGATTCCCCAAGAACAATCAATATGGGCTAACTGGAATTTCAAATGGAAGCTCGATCAGCTGCCCAAAGAAACAAAACTGCCAAGAAGCCAATCTCCTCAGAAATGGCAAGCTCCTCCCATCCATATGTATAAGTTAAATTTTGACGGCGCATCAAAAGGGAACCCAGGGAATTCAGGCTTTGGAGGGCTATTCAGAAATCACAAAGGAGATCCTCTTTTAACCTTCCTTGGCTCTAAAGGATGGGACACCAACAACTCAGCAGAGCTGGAGGGTCTCTGGCAAGGGTTACTAATAGCTCAAGGCAGAGGTTTCTTTCCTCTAATTGTAGAGGGTGATTCCCAAATTATTATCAATATGGTTACCAGAATCCTTCAGGGTTCCCCCTCATGCAAAGTCTGTAACAGCTGGAGACTAGCCAACAGACTTCTCTCTATTGAACGCTGGCTTTCCACCCATAGAGCTGTTACTCTGTTGCACACACGCAGGGATGGAAACAAAGTCGCAGACTTTCTTGCTAATATAGGAGTTGAATGCGGATTACAAATTCATGTTGGCCCAATTTCTAGCCTAGCTACTGACTCTCAACTCCTGGAGCTCGACAATCTCATGCAGAAAGACAAATATCAGGAGGCAGTGAATCCCCCGGAGCAGCGGGACTCCCCAGACCTTCACCTTCAGTATACTGGATGATCAGCAGCTCGATGGAGATGGTGGTATCGGCGCATTTTTGGTCTACCTGATTCAAACTTTCATGGTAACTATCCAGCAGAAAAGCAGACTTCTAGCGGGGGCAATGAAGACTAAGGCCACGCGGCTCTGCGCTGGCTCCTTTTGTCATTGTCGGTCAGGCAGACAATTGTTCCCAGGTCTCATTGATATCACACATGGCTCATTTCTGTAAGATTGAAATTTTCGATCAGTTCCAGGGCAGGGGCAAAGTTTTTACAGACAGACTCGTAGCAGCTATTCGCTTCTATGCCATCTTGTTCACTCCTCTTATCTACTAGTCTTTCGCTGACATGTTTTACTGTTATGTAGTTTTCTGTAGCATCTACGCTCAGAATCCTTCCATTCTGAGGCGGACTTGCTGTGTACAGAGGCTTCATGATTCTTTTGAAGCCTCGACTACCTGTAAAAATATTTTTATTCTTAGTTAATAGATATTAGTAATTACCGAGAAAAAAAAAAAAGATCGAGCACCGAAAATTAAGAAAAGGTGATATAAGGAAGTTTGATGGCAAGGATCCGATAAATTGGATACTATAGATGGAGAAATATTTTGATCTAAATGGTGTACCACTGTTACAAAAGGTATGTATTGCATCTAATTATTTAGAACCAAATCAATTTTTATGGTATAAAGGGATTTGTTCTCATAAACCACTTGTCACGTGGTCAATTTTCACGGAGGAAATGATAGCACATTATGAGGATACCAAGAGCAACACCTTCTTTAGCCAATTGATAAATCTCAAACAAAAGGGTTCAATGGCAGAGAAAATTGAGGACTTTCAAAAATTGAATATAAGGGTAAATGATATTCTAGAGAAGCAAAAGATAAATAGTTTTATCTATGCCATGGAAGTTGATATCAATGATATGAAAGCATATTGGAAGAAAGGCATGGAAGATTTGAAGAAAGACATGGAAGGTTTGGAGGAAGGTGGGACAAAGTTGCTACAAGAAAGGCCTACTAATGAAGAAAAGGATCAAAAAACATCAAAAGAAGAGGATATACACCGGGAACCAACCCTAGAGAAAGAACAAATGAATTAGACCATATCTTGTATTGCAATGGCAGGAATTACCACTCCTCAAACTCTCAATATAGAAAGACATATCAAGAAGAAGAAGGTTCAAGCAGTGAAATATCAGGAAGAAAAGTAGAAAGAAACATCAAAAGAAAAGGATACTCACCAGGAACCAACCCCAGAGAAAGAAGAAATGAATCGGACCATATCTTATAATGCATTGGCTGGAATTACCACTCCTCAAACTATCAAGATAGAAGGACATATCAAGAATAAAAATGTTCAAGAAGTGAAAGATCACATCGAGCATCAAGAAATGAATCCAGCCATATCTTGTAATGCATTGGAAGAAATTACCACTCCTCAAACTCTCAAGATAGAAGGACATATCAAGAATAAAATTATTCAAGCAGTGAAAGATCACATCGGGCATCAAGAACAAGTTCTCCAACTTTTAAAGGATAACGCCACTTTGGTGCAGAATCGAATGAAACAATAGGTACATCAACATCACATTGAAAGAAATTTTGATGTAGGCGACTGGGTATTTTTACGGCTACATCTGAAGCAAGCTATTTATGAGAATGAAATGTTGGCGATACTACATGCACTTAATAAACGGTGGCCTTACCTAATGGGAAGCAACTTCAAGGTAAAAATGGATCATGATAGTCTCAAATAATTTTTAAAACAAAGATTATCTTTAGAAGAACAAAAAAAATGGGTCACAAATATCTTGGGTTATGACTTTGAAACCATCTACAAACAAGGGAAGAAAAATGTTGTTGTAGATGCACTCTCAAGAAAGGATGAGGATGTGGAAGCATTATTTTGTGCTATTTCTATTATCCAACCAAATTGGATAAACATAGCAAGGGATGAATGGAAGAAGGACAAAGAAGTGTGGCCACTCATTCCAAATTTGTAGAAGATCCCAGTTCAAACAATATTTCCAAAACTTGACGAGGAAGGAAAACCATATTGGAACCTAGAGCAGTCATAGGAAAAAGAACCCGACAACTACGAAATCGATCAATTTCAAAGTATCTCATCAAGTGGAAGAACTTACCCGCTAAATATTCCACATGGGAGGACAAGAATTTTATACAGAAGCATCAAGAACTACTCAAGCGTTGAGGACAACACTTTTTGAAGGAGAGGGGCATGTTAGGTCCCTATACTACTAGTGTAAACCCTTATTGTTATTCGTACAACCCCCTTATTATATTGTTGTGCCCATGTAGTCCCCATATTGTTATTATTGTGCCCCATAGAAGCCCACTATTATTATTATTGTGCCCTTACATTATTAATGTTATGTCAGCTCTGATTATATTATGACCCCTTAGACTCCTATATATAGAAAGGAGGTCTTGTCATTTGTATCATCAAAGAATTGTTCATTTGTGTAATGTAAAGGAGGTTGCCCCCTTGAAGAGGCTTATTTCTAAGGTGTTCATCTATCTTTTCTATCTTTTTATGAGTTGGTTTCATAACATTCTACCATTCACCTGCTCTTTGAATGGATTGTTCTCTGTTTCCTTTGCATCTGCAAATTTTGCTACACTTTATCTCTGTGTGCCTACTATTTGTCAGATTTAAAATTTGGTCTCCTCTTACCTGCATACATACTTTCAAAACATAACTCTGTTCTAAGTTTTCTCAAAGAATTCTTACACACAGAATTTCCTTGTTCTGCTTTGATACCAAATGATGCCAGCCTAAGCCACATATACCGTACTGATGCAGCCTAAGCCATATATACCCATAGTATGCAAATTAAATTTGCATATCACACTATGTGTCTCCCAGGAATTCCAAACTTCCATACTTAGGGAAACCTTCCATAACAAAAGGTTAACTTTCTTTAATTAAATCTATGTGGAAAAATTTCATTTAACTATCCTCCAGGTTTCGACTTTGGGTTATTTTCACCTCCGGCACTTATCAACCATACCCTGGTCTTTAGACTTTGGTTAAAACTCAAACTTTAACCCATAATACATTATCCCCGCTTATTTCTATTATAATTCCCATATAATAGAAATATTTCATAACCCACACTTAAAACCTTACCTTTCCGCCATTCTTCAAACCTTTGCACATATATCGAGGCTCTCCTTAGCGCGTTCAATCTCCATCATCGATCTCATTCCTCAATCCGACGGTTATCGAGTCACCCGATCGCCAACTAGCTTGGTCGATCTCCACCATTGATCTGTCTCCTTCGATCCAATGGTTATCGCGCAACCTGCTCGCCAACTAGCTTGGTTGATCTCCGTCGTTGATCAATCCCGCTCGATCCAATGGTTATCGTGCAATCTCGCATGAAATCGTGCACGACCGATATCAGGATGAGAGCACACGAGAAGAGTGGTTTTATCTTTCCATCGTGTGCTACGTGTCAACTGCTAAAGGTAATCGCGTGAATTTTGAAAGATCACTTACCACCTTTAGGGTGCACGAGAAACTACTTACCCCTTGCGAATACTGCTTCTTCCTTCTACTACCACATGGTGTTAATCTCCACCACTCATCTTCTTAACTTTATTTGTGTGACTTAATCTTAGTTGTCTATTGCACACAACCTCGTCCATTGATCTGACTGATCCAACAGTTCCTATGTACTGCTACATTCTTTTGTTTCTTACTATGTAATAGCGATTCAGATTTCTGCCTGGGTATTTGATCTCGCCTTACAATCTTTACTTGTTTTGATCTTGATCTCCACTCTATTACTTCATTCCTTTGTGCTCTTATGCTTCCTTCATATTTCCTTAGGTTTTAGGAAACCTTACAGTATTACCTCCGCTGTAACATTGAAGGTTTTCTCCAATACTGTCTGTAACACTCTTCTCTACACTTCTTCTCTGGTTCTGCACACCTGAAAACCTACGTTACGTACATTTACTCTAGTCCGCACACAATCTAAAATTCAATTACTAAGTACACATCACACAAACTCAAAAATCAAGTTATTTGTATTAATAAACAAACATTTACACAGGAATTTATTCTCGGCCTAGTCTTCTATATCAGTGGCCTTTCCCTACCTGCCCGTAGGCTTAACTAGCTGACTGACTGACGACTGACTAACTAACTGCTGACTAACTTTCTAACTGACTAACTCTATTCCTTTTAGGCTTACATTTATACAAAAGGTTTTGTTAAACAATTCTGGTTCAGATCCTTAAACTGCTGAACTAAATCCTGAATATCCTCTAAGTCCACTTTTATCTCCACTAATCCCTAAGAATCCTCTTTAGTTCCACGAATCATGACACCACTTTCTAGTCTAAGATTTACAATTGATTTCCAACTCTCTCAATCCTCACTAATCACTCATCATCACTCATGTTCTCCTACATTCGAGAGCATTTACAAATATCCTCACAACATCTAATTAATTCCTATTCTAATCACTTAAAACATTAATAATACATACATAGGAATCCAACTTCCTTGAAAACACAAGACCCCCTAATTTAACTAGAATGTAATGAAATTGTTGAGCTCGATGTTCCTGCATCATGATGTTTGGCTCCCCACTGAAAAATCTTTTTCACTCTTGTCAACGCATGCAAAGGAGCTGCTATAAGAGAAAATTTAGCAATGAATTTACTCCAATATTGAGCTACTCCTAGAAATATTCTTACCTCTGTAACTCTCTTGGGCCTTGGCCAATTTACAATGACATCAACATTGGAGGGATCTATTTTCAACTCACCTCCTCCAACAATATGACCCATGTAAACTAAAGAAGTCTTTCCAAACTCGCACTTTCACATCTTAAGATACAATTGTTCTTTTTTCAAGACATCAAGTACTTTTCTTACATGCATGACATGTTTATCATGGGATTTACTGAAAATTAAGATGTCATCTAAGTAGACTATGACAAATTCATCAAGAAATGGCCTCAATACATCATTCATCACACACATGAATGTAGTAGGAGCATTACGTAAACCAAACGACATAACTAGCCATTCAAACAAACCTTGTTTCGTTTTGAATGTTGTTTTCCAAATTTCTCCTTCAGCTATTCTAATTTGATGGTAGCCACTTCTTAAGTCCAGTTTAGTAAAATACTTTGCATCTTTCAGTTGATCCGGTAAATCATCTATTCAAGGTAGTGGGTAATAGTTTTTTTACTATAATTTTGTTTAATGCGTGAAATTCCACACACATGCACCATGTTCCATCCTTCTTTGGCACCAAGACAATAGGTGAACCACAAGGTGAGGAAGATGGTCTGATGATCCCTTTATTCAACAACTCTTGGATTTGCGTCTTAATTTTTTCGCTTTCCATCACTGACATCCTGTACATGCCAATGTTAGGAAGAGGACAATCTTATTGCAACTGTATCTCGTGTTGGATTCCTCTCTTGGGAGGTAATCCCTTTGGTTCATGAAACATTTCATCATATTTGTTAACTACGTCAACTAATTCAGATTTCAAATTCGAATCAAAACCTTTAAAAGCTTCATTATCAACATCATTTTTGGGTTTGATCATGAGAAGCACAAAATTCTTGCTCAAATTCACTGGTCTTTTCATCTACCCTGCATTAACAAGCAAAATATTTTTTCTTGTTGTGAGCTCTCACAATATATTCTACTCCATTTTTTAATAAGTCATATTTATTTTCATGTCGATGGAAGATATATTTTCTATAATAAAGGTACAAATTTCCCAAAACAATGCCATGGATATCTAATGGCACAACGTCAAGCTCCACTTCATCTATGAATTTTGTAGTGATAGCAAAATTTCAATTTACACTTTCTCGTAACCTGCAATTATGCATTGGAACAGTCTTTAGATTTAAACTCTTGACAATTTTTTCACAGATAAGAATGGCTTGAGAGCCGCTATTGAACAATGTATCAATATTGTTATTGTTACCGGGATAAGTGTCTATTCAGAACGACTCTATCCCACTAAGGTGTGACAGTTACCTTAGAAACAAACAGAGAAAACTACTTTTGTATTCTTCTTTATGAACTATAAACAAAGAGGAATAGGATGAACCAACCTGTGTCTTGCGCTAGTCCTTTGATCCAATCTCTCTCTTCTTTGACAGCTTCCAGCTACCTGCTTCCTTACTTGCCCAACTTCACCAAGTTCCTATAAGATCACAGAAGAAGAAAACTACACAAAGACATGGATTTATGTTCATAAATAACTTAGGATCAGATTTAAGCTAAACATACAAATGTAACAAGCATCAATGATACACAAGCATGTAGGAGAAACTCAAATAGTTTTATTGATATAACAAGAAGATCCAGGAGGAGTTACAACCGATGATTCCTGATCCAGCATCAACCTCCCAGCAAAGAAGCCCCTCTTCACCTCCAACAAAGCATAAATCACCCAATACTCTGATATCTATCTCAAAACCAACAGCAATTCTTTGCAATGTACAAAATTCCAGCCTCTGGATCTCTGGGATGAGGGATCCATATATAGATGTATGCAAGGAGGATGAGTCATCTTATGATTTGACTAGTGTCTTCTCTCTGTCAGTTCTTGCTTCCACTTGGATACTAAGAGCCTCTTACTCATCCTTGGTCGAATTCAGTGAGGCAAGTGTCATTGGAGAAGATTCTGGAAGCTTCCATTGTCTTTCCACCTCGCGGAATGGCACTGCCATTTGTCATTTCCCGCTCAACGCACCCTGATAGTGCATTTAGGTGCATTGCAACGCACCTAGCTAGTGTATTTGGGTGTTATGCAACGCAGCTAGCCAGTGGAGCAGCTGAAATGATCCTGATTTGACTGATTCTGAGCATTTTCTGGTGGAGAACTTCTGGGAGAAGCTATAATTCATTGACCTTGTTCCTTTAGGAGTTAGAACAACACTTTTAGGGACTTAGGAACCCTTGGTTTATGGACATTTCATGCTTAGAGCTGCAAGGTACAAAAATGTCTATAACAGTTATGTTTTGAGATCACCCTTATGTGAAACAGTTCTATTCTTCTCTTTTCATTTGGAGTTTCATTTTGCGAGTCTGAAGAACTAGTGCTGGCAATGGATTCTTTTCCTTTTAACCCCATGGCTATGATTTGAGTTTCATCACCCGAATTGGATCCCAAATCCCGTTGAGTGGTTGCAGTTATATTTTTTTTTCCATTGTTGTTGTTTCTTTTTGGTTTCATTTCAGGATGAAGCTTACAACAGTGAGCTTCATCATGACCCTCTTTGGAACAGTGTTTACAAATTTTTTTCTCTCCTTCCTTTTTGATAGACGCATTTTTCTTTGCCTTTCCTTTGAAATCCTTTGCTTTTCCCTTACTCTTAAATGGATTTTTACTACCTTCTTCTAGGGTGTTTTTCCCTCTTGCCTCAAGATGAGTGGTTTGCACACACACATCATCTAGATTATTGGAATTAAACGTTAATATAGTATGCCTAGGGTAACTGTGTAAACCCCCTATGTACTTCAGCAAAGTTTCCTATGACTACAAATCTACACCCAACATCAGAGACCTTTTTTCTAAATTCTTGGGTGTAATCCTGCACATTTTGACCTTTAAGTTGTCTAAAGTTCTTACAATTCATGATGGATTTGTACATATAAGTTAGAGGGTGGAATTGTCTTTTAATTGCAGCAATGAAATCATTCCAAGAAATAGAGACCTTACCGTGTTTTTTAATCTCCTCTTGGGTCTTTGATTCCCACCATACTAGTGTTTCACCCTCCATTCTCAAGGAAGCTAATTGAATCTTTATGTCATCCTCTTGAAGGTTTTGAATCGTGCAATATACCTCCAACTAACCAATCCAATTATCAATCTTCTTTGCAGTCACTTCACCTTTATACATAAGCAGCTCAAATTTAACTTCAAGTTTTAAAAAAGGTGATTTACCAGTTCCTTTTCAAGAATGATGATGAGTATGAGTAAGGGTTGTATAAGTGGAAGAGTGTGAAGATGCTTGTGAAGAAGAAGATCAAGAATATGGTGGAGAGGGTGGAGGTTTGTCTCCATTCCCATTACCTCCTCCTGAAGATCCTTCTCCTTTGGGAGGTTTGGAACTTTCTCCTTGCAACCTGTTATTTCTCTCTTCATATAAGATCTTCACCATATCTATCATATCAAAGAAAGCCTTTCTGAAGGTCTTCTCATCTTCTTTCATGTTTGTAGGTTCTCCTTCATGAGACATGATCTATGGAGTCTCAGCTGCAACTTGAGGTTGAACTAGTGTTGGATATTGTGGCAACCTTTCTCTTCTTCTCCTTGACCCAACTTCAGGGCTTCCAACTAGCTTTCCTTCACCTCTTTTGAGTTTTAAACTTGTAAGCATGACATAAACTTGCAAACAATTAAATCCTTCTTTCACAAAGCAAACCTAGTGCTCTAATGCCAAATTGATCTGATTTAGAATATTAGTTTGCAGTGCTAAGCTCTTCCTCGGATTATAAACAAAAAAATTTCATTGTGCTTAAGGATTCATCAATTTTTGCAAGTAAAATGAAGAGTTTTTATGTTAATTTTATGAGCAATTTAGCATAAACCAGAAACTGAACAGAAGCAAAAACATGTACAAAACATGACAAAAAACACATTACAACAAGCACATGATAAAGGAGTTCACCCCTCCTGGGCTACGTCTCCTTGGTCCAACTTCCAATGGCTTGGGCCTCTCTATTATGCTCGAAAGTGTAAAAATTATGTGTTTACAATACTCAAATGCTTTTGAAACCTACTCCAATTAGTCCAGAATACTAAAAAATGGCTAGCTAGCCTCCTTTTGCAACCAATTTGGTGGAAAACTAAAGAAGTTATGACTTCCCCTTGTTTTCCCACTATTTGTTCCACAAATTTCTCCAAACTCGACATGATCCTACAAATTAGCTCTGAAAATCAGCTAACTGGGCCAAAAATTCACCGCGCGGCTGGCCATAATTTGTCGACACCAACTGTCCCATCACAAATCACAATCGACGAAGTCCTACAGTCTTATGGACCGTGAACCACACAAGTGATATGCGATTGTGATTCGCGGACCCAAAGGAACTCTTAACTGGAGCTTTTAAATGTTTAACGTCTGGGATCCTTTCGCAATCGGTGGAGTAACGGGGTCTTGGATATGTGGGACTTTGCAACATGCTACGATTTTCAATTGTGAAATTGCATCGCAACCTGGTACTTGCTAGGGGTCGATTCTGTAATTCTGACCCGACGTCGATCTGTGATTGCGATCCATCGCATCACGCCTCCAGCCAATTCTCGAAATCCTTCCCTCCTTCCCACCTGCCTTATCACATCGTACCCTTCCCTATTCGAGGGCTGATTTTTAATGCCGACCTACTTGCGATTGTGATTTGTGACATGCGGGGGCCAATGGTGGATTGCCACTTGGTGCCTCCTGATTCACTAATGAAACCTGCCACGTCATCCAATCCTGCCATGTGAGTAAGTCAAACCTAAACTTTGAATTGCTATAACTTCTGCATACGAGCTCAGATTTGAGTGTCGTTCACACCATTGGAATCAGAATGACGAGCTCTTCGATTTGAAGCTAATTTTATCAAGATTCTGACACTTTTATTTTTGAGCCTAATTTTGAGAACTTGATCACAAATGAACCACCAAGTGATATTTGA
The DNA here is from genome assembly GCA_031772625.1 of Pinus tabuliformis. Taxonomy (NCBI): domain Eukaryota; kingdom Viridiplantae; phylum Streptophyta; class Pinopsida; order Pinales; family Pinaceae; genus Pinus; species Pinus tabuliformis. The sequence continues at coordinate 943,300,351 of CM062816.1, read as the reverse complement.
AATTAGTGAGAAAGAGAGTCAAGAAAGAGGTGCAGAAAAGAGAAAAAATGTGATTTTAGGCCAACAAAGAAGGAGAGAAATGAATCTGATCTTTGGAGGACTATTTTGGGGCCACATTTTGTCACATGTGCAAAGAAAGAAGGTTATTTCTACAGTCACATTAGATCCACAAGTGCAGCGCATAATAGAGTTTGATTGCACTAAGAAGAGGCTCCTAATAGGCCTCCATATCAAGTGAAGTAGTTCCAACCTAAAGAGAAGAAGGAGAGCAAGTAAAAGAGTTTATTTTACGCCCTATATCAGTCACACGTGCGAAGAAATTAGAGCTATAGTAGGGTTAAGACGATCAGCCTCTAATGTGAAGATATATCTCAAGAAAATCCTCATTCTCTAGTCTAATTATCAAGGAGATAGAAGACTACCAAACAAGTTTGAGAAGGAATGAAAGACACCAAAATAGAGGTCTCTAAGAATACCTAGGCTTTTTGTAGAAAGTTCCATCAGTTGTCGAAAGAAGAGCGAAGGAAGAGGATAGGGTGCAGTGCAGAAGGAGGAATCAGTGAAAGGACAAAATAAAGAGAGACTGTGTCTTGTGTTTGGAGGATATACTTGTCAAGGGTCTAGTGTTTGGCATTTGTTAATTCAAGCTTCAATAAGAGAAATTTGCAGAAGGTTTTTCCTCTCTAGGAAAGAGAGGTTTTTCCCTCGTTGGGAGCCAACATCTTGTATTCTTATCTCTTTGTTTTGGTAACTGTTTGATGAAGTAAGAGAGCACACTCTAATAATAATAAGAGAATATTGTGCTAATAAGAAAAAGTAAAAAGTACCTCAAAAATAGTTATCATCGTCAGAAGAATCTCATCCTAACCTAGATGCCCTAGATTCTTCAACAATCTATAGGGGGAATATCACACCCATAGATTCTAATTTCTATATAATTTTGGTATAAATACCAATCTCTAACTTTTGAATGCTTTGATAGATGTAAAACCTTCTTGATCATAGGTGAAATCCTTGGTATAACATTATTACTGAGTAGAAACAAGGATGTATATAGAAACTTATCCACAAAATCAGTGAATGAATAATCCTTTGAGTTTCTTTTGACTAAAGAAGTCCAATGAATGATTGATAATGGATTTCCCTGGTCATCCATATTCTACAATTGAAACTTGAACCTATTTGCCTCGTAAAATAACATGATATATACTAAGACTGTTTGATTTTTGAACACCCCTTCAGTTTTAAACTTGAGAAACTGCTCATGTATTACATATGATAAGAACTTACTGTAATTGAAAAGTATTGAAGGCTTCTAACCAACTGCAAATACTGATAAAAAACCTAATACTACCTCATCTACCCACTGGTCTGTATCATAGCCTAAGAAACGAGTAACCATAGAAATGACATGTCTGGACATCTCTAGAAAGATAGAAGTAGAGTATGGGGGATTTATTCTCGGTAATTCAGAATTCTCAAGTAAAAAACATTAAAAAATATGGGCTCACTAGGGAAAAGTAAGCTTTTTATATATCTCCATGAGTGCATTAGTGGAAAATGGGTGTAGAGAGGCATGCGGATTTATCTGGACAGCTTGACAAATGCTTTCTGGGGAAATAGAAAACAAGACTTCATTGTTTTGGGCAATTACTACTTTATGGCTAGGGAGGTACCTGAGATGACACCAGGTAGAGAATCCTAGGAAAATATGGGTTTGAGGAAAGGTAAATTGGGGGAGAAATGATTCTTAGATACTTAAATCATCACTATTATCTAAATATTTTTGTTTTGCCTAATTATGGAGCTCATATAGATCAAATTCGCACTAGGTTTTATCTATGTTGTACTGGGTATCAATGAGTCCTATCTAAATTAGGGACAGGGGGTATCATGGGATTCTCATCTGGCATTTTTTTATTTTCCTTTGTAAGACAACATTTTTAATTTCAAAAGAGAATTGATGAAATGACGTTACCATATTACTGTTTGGCTGAAAATTGCGAAAGAAAATGGTTCGTAGATGGTGCTAGTTACTTCAAAACACTTCAAGGTAGACCTACACAATTCAAATAACCGTCGAAAGGGAAAAATAATAGGTTACTGAAAGATTCTTATAAGGGGATTCAAAGGGGTTGCAATGGAATTATTACTGTTTTTGGAGTGTAGTATTAATTAGGAATGCATCTGTTGGCAGGAGAGATTAATTGTCCATTGCTTATTTGTTATTGGCGGGTGATTTGAATGGTAACGGTCAAATGAAATGGAGGGGAGATGATGTGGATGGCGAGAGGAAATGACAGGTGGTGTGAGTGAATTGCACAGGGGTGAATGGGTGGAAGGAAGCGCGGGATGGCGATTTTTTGGGGGGGTAGGAGTGGTAAGCTGTATCAAGAAGGGACCCCCCAAAAAGGTTGCAGGATGGACACATAGTTAGAGTGGTGTATTTAGAAACCACTTTTTGGGACCACCCTCTTTGTTAAGTCTCGAAGGGTCTGGGGTCCGAAATTTGTCCCCCCTCATTGATCTGGGTGGGGATAATCTATTGAAGAATCAAGGGAAGTTATGTATAGTAGGATTCCTCTAGACTTGATAACAATTTCTGAATCACTTTTCCAATTTATCTTTGTTAGCTTGGTCTTCTTCTTCTTATTATTACTCTGTGTGTTTACTTCATCAAATTGCTACCAAAACACAAGAAACAAGAACACAAGATGTTGGCTCTCTACTAGGGAAAGACATCTCTCTAAGAGAGGAAAACCCTTTTGTGAATTTCTCTTATTAAAGCTTCTATTGATCAATGCCAAACCCTAAACCCTTGACAAGAAGATCCTCCAATCACAAATCAAGCCCTTTCAAGATCACTTCCTCTTGTAACACTTCTTCCTCCCTCTTCTGTCACTTCATCTTCGTCCTTCCAGCACTTTGTTCTTCTTCTTTCGGCAACTGTAGAAACCTTAGATGGTATGCCCTAGAGTGATCCTTGTCCTTTTTCTTCCTTCACATGAGATGGAGCCCTTCTAACTTAAGAAGATGAACTTGTCACCTCCCAACCAGGTGTTCTTTTCTTCAAGAAGATTGCAAACTTAGAGCAGTCGTAATACCTCCCTAATTCTTTGCACGTGTGAGGGGATACCTTCACAAAAACTATGTTAAATCCCTTCTTCTTCCTTTGCTTGTGTAGCCTTCTTTCTCGCTTGAATGTGAGGCCTTATAGGAACTCTTTTCTAGCCCAAACACTTATCCTTTATGTTTGCAATAGGAAAGCTTGATATGACAGTAGAATAGCCTTCTTGCCTTCACACGTGTGACTGCAATTGGCCCTAGAACAATTCCCAAAAACTCTCTTTACTTCCTTCCTTCTTCATTACACTTGGACACATCTTTCCTTGAATTCTTTGTACCCTTTACTCATCCTCTTTCTCGTTTAATTTAGAGATGATATGATTATACTTTAAGGAGGTCAAATGCATCCTTATATAGGAGTTTGCCTCCTTGTTTTAGGCCGACTTGAGGCTGACATGAAGACTTGAAGCCGACTTGCTCGATATAATTTACATTGCTTCTTTTGATGGTGCCAATGCTTGGAGGAGGCTTATGGCTATGCTTGGAGGTCTTCTTATGACTCTAATGCATATTATTACATAGTGTAACAAGCCCATTAGGGTCTTTAATAAATACATTGACTCTTTGACTTCCTAGAAGCACTTAAATTTGTGCTTGACCCAATCAATGAGCAAGAAACTCATTGTTATAAATAACAAAAAAAAAAATCTTTTTCTTTACAAGTACAAAGATCAAAATTACATTTATGAAGACTAAACCTAGTTACACTTTCTTCAACACAATCGTCATTGTTGATATATGCACAACTTTTATGGTAAACGACAAAAGGTTCTTTCACATCAAAATTATTTAAAATCAAAATTTTAAAATATATATATAAATTTGGTGGAATTTAGACTAACGCACCCTACGGGGTTTTATTTATATTTATATTTATTTTTCTTTTTCCCCTTTAATTTTTATTTTTCTTTTTATAAGCTAAACAATTTAAAATGAAAAATATTTTTTTACAATATCCCTGTGGGAAAAATGGATAAATATTCATACTAGACTACTATATTTATAGGACCCTAACACAACCCAATTGAGGCATCAACCTCAAAAGAATGCAAGTAGCTACTCATTATAGGATCCAGCCTGATTGAGGCACTAACCTTAGTGATGCATTAGAGAAATTTTGAGGTCTAAAATGGACCTCAAAACAAACCAAAATGAACTTTATAAGAACCAATCGAATTCAATATGATGATGTCAACCATGGGGGGTGATTCACCATTTTTGAAGTAAAAAAGTAAAAAGATTAAAAAATAAAAAATAATAAAAAATCTATTTTTTCAACTCATATTTTCTTCTTATCTCCTTACAATTTTACTCCAATTTCGATCAGGAGCACTCGTTGGATGAAAAATTTAATTCCTCATCTAAGGAGTACCCATGTTGCATACTTTCAATGGAAAATATACGAAAAATGAGAAATACATTAAAAACATGATTGCAATAACATTTTCGTGTATTTCTCATGTTTCATGTAGTAGGGTCCATCGAGAGTATGTAACATGGGTACTCCTTATATAGGAAATTAAATTATGCGTCCAACGAGTACTCCAACTCAAAATTTGAGTAAACCCGTAGGGAGATAAGTTGAAAATACAAGTTGAAAAAAGTATTTTTTTCTTTTTTCGCTCTAAAATTTGATGATGTAATATAATATTATTTTATTATTTCCACTATTATTTTATAATATTCCTTAGGAAGCCCATTTTAGAGCTCAAAATATCTCTAATGGGTAGACTCCAACCTACTCTAGGATCCAACTTGATTGAGGCACCAACCTCGATGATTAGCGGACTCCAAACTGCTCTAGTTTCTGACCTGATTGAGACTCAAACCTTGATGATGTGTGAGATCAAACCTGCTCTAGGCTCCGACCTAATTAATTCTCCAACCTCGATGGTGAGTGGGCTCCAACTTTCTCTAGTATTCAACCTGATAGAGACCCCAACTTTAGTGGAGGTACCCACTTCCTTCTCCAACTCCTTGTGGACCTTAATTTCATATCATTTTCAAATAAATCCACTGTCATCATCTATGGTTGTTAATCATAAAAATAAAATCTACAAACACAATCACAACCTACAACAATTGTCACTTCAATCACTGTCATAATCTGTAACCACTATTACTGCAATCATTGTCGTAACCTGCAACCACTGTCACTAAAATCACTATCACAAACATTATCACAAATTGTCATATAAACCACCATCACTAGATTTCATGTTGTTTCCCATACTCTACTTCAGCTTATATGTCAATCTGGTCATATGTACCCTTTCTCAGAAACTGATCCTTGCCATATATCCAAAAATTATACAAATCCCTCCAAAGTTATAAAAGATATTCTAGCCATGAATAAGTGTTAATAAGCCATTACATATCCTTGGTTACATCCATATTTATGCCTTGATTATCCAGCTTCTTCCATAATCTAATTTGGACCAATATTGAGCCTAAAAACCCATAAAAACCAAATAAAACCTTATATTAAATTAAGCGCTCTACAAAATGTCATATTATGGGCGTGCTTCTACAAAATGTCCAAAGTTTGGTGTTTGTGAGACAAAATGGTCATCGTTGGTCTTCTAATTGTTCTACAAAACGAATCCAATGTGATATTAAAAAAAATGCATTGACCTGACAACTGTTGGGACTCAAACCAGGGTCTCAACCAATACAAAACGTAAGCACACTACCGTCTGAGCTATTTGTGAGGATTATAAACCTCTGACTTTGTAGTGACTATGATCCGAGACCAGAGTGAGAGTATGGCCCCTAGTTCCACACATTGTTACACTGTGTCACAATGTGCACCAACATTTAATACATTGTCAATTATAAGAACGATGACATGGATTTCATTGTGGACATCACCATTTGTTTTTTTGTGTATCATATTTTGGCCATAACAAAGGCTAAAGGTATGAGTTCAAATCACAATCAAAAGGAACAAAGCGCCAGGCCTCTTGACTATTCTTCGAAACCAAACGGAACTTCAAACGAATTGCTCTACTAACACTAAGTCTACCAATATGTCACTTGATCACTTGTAGTTTGAACGAGAAACTCAAGCACATATTTATAGTGGTATGTGGCCTCGAGATTGTGTAGGACTAACTACAGGACCTGTGGATTTCACCTGCACAATAGGGTCGACCTCCATTAAACTTCGAGCTATGTAATGGAGGGTCGAGCCCCTCCCTTGATACTTTGATTCAATGGATTCCATGCAATTCTCCTTCTTCCATATAGTCATTCCATGCAACTGGGGTTAATTCATCCATGTGACCTCAATACAATACCATACGACCATTCTTATGCCATATGACCAAGGATAACCCACCATGTGACCATGCTTTCTGTTGGACACCTAATCCTAAAGGGTTAGTGTGGAAGCCGAAAAGACTAAGCAGTCCAAGAGACCTTGGGATCTGAAACCCAAGAGTCACAACATTGTATTATAAATGTACATCTGATGTTAATAAAAAATGAACTCACATGATTTATCTTTCATATCTTTTGTGCTGTCCATGTGTGTTTAACATGGTATCAGAGCGGGCGAATTCTGGCCCTGCTCATATTTGAGCCACTTGTTTTGTGGTCTCTACCTACATGTCAGTTCTGTCTTTCTACTAATCAGAGTTGATCAGAATTGCCACCTTATTGAGCTTTGTATTCCTCATTCTGCACCATATTCTTTCCTACGCTCTGTGCACTCTCTATAACCGTTTTCTGCCATATTCTATTTATATTCCCTGCGCTATGCTCCATACAAACCTGACATTTGAACGCTGGTCCGACATTATTCTCCTGCTCTTCTGTTGCGCTGTCTGACCACCTGTTTGAATGCGTTGAGTGCCTGCCATTACCTGTGGTCTGCTACAATTCCATGTGGAGTATGAGGATTGTCCTGAGAATTATGAGGTTGCCCGTTACCTTTTAGAAATGAATCGCTGGAACGTTCTGTTACTCACAGTCAGAAATTTTAATGGCATTCATTTTAATTAAGCGTCACAGGCAGTAGAAAGGTGTGATTCGGTTCATAGTGTAAATATTCGATGCATAGTATGTGATTCACTGTGCGTTGAAATCCATGTTCGTGGGTTGATATAAAAGGTCTCCATGTATTGATTAATTATTGGAATGAAGAATTGAACTGCTGCTGATCCTAAAACGTTTGAGAAGCTGTTAAAATTGCGTTGAAGGTTATGTAACGTTTGCTCTGAAGCTTGTTCCATTGACATATGTCATGAACCATTGTTGAAACGGTCATCATTGCCTCAAAAGTCATCATCGCCTCGTTCGCCTTCTCTGCCATTGCATAGAAAGTAAAAATAGTAGCAAAGGTCTAGCGGGAGAGAATCCCATCGGCCTTCATGGATTTTGCTGCATCCCACATTGCATCAAACATCTTGTTATTGCCAAGAACATCGACAAGCAGATTCCAGGCATAAGGGTTGTGCTTGCCCCCAAGCAGATTAACAAACCAAGTTGAAACCCTATTTTCCAACTTTCTTAAAGTTTACCTCTGTATTTCGTGCTCTTATTTTGCTTGTAGATCTCTCTCCACTGCAACTTCTTGCATTAAGTTCGCAGCCTCGGAGGGTTTCTTTGCGTGAAGATCACAGGTCAGAATAGCCATTTGGTGAAGGAAATCTGTGGTTTTTCATTGGTGATATCAGACGACTTTCCTTGCTGGTTTTCTTCGGCCCTAGCTGCTTTTGCCCCTTGTCCATGCCTCCCATATTTTATGGAGTCAGTGTTGTGACTTTCTCTGGTGGACGACTTTCCTTGCTGGTCTTATTTTGCGGGTGGTTCGGTATATGAGTCGACAAAGGGTCCTCGTCGTCGTCTATTTTTCTGCTCTTCCTTTGACCTGGGCAACATTTTTTTTCGTTTGTCAGATTTTGGTGTTGGCTTCATGTTTTGGGCCTCGTGATTTCCACGTCTCGGCGACTCAACTCTGGGCCTGGCGGATGTCTGAATTGTGTGGCGTAAATCCATCATAAGCAACGAAACGGCCGGCTTTCGGGTTCAAATTCGATTGTTTTCGAGACAGAATCATCTCAATGTATACTATTTTAGTTTTTGCATAAAAAAAGGGCTTGCTCAGCTGTAGCCGGAGAAGTGCTTGAGATAGCAGGTTTGGAGATGCTGATCCATTACAGCCATTGTTTTCAAGTTCAATATTCTATGCTTCTACCGTGAAGATTCGGCGTCCAAATCAGACATGGCCAAAATATGCACAAAATTTTCACTCTAGACAGCAGGTTGTGATCCTATACCGCACAACCGTTGAAAGGAAACTTAACTGCAGTAGGATCCAGTATGCTTGTCAAGTGTTCGGTAGCTGGAATTTGAGAAAAAACTAAAGGATTATTGGCAAGAAAATAAAAGTTTCTCGGATTCTACAGCAATGTTTGATAGGCAAGACTGCTCCTCTGTGGAAATTTTACCCGGTTCTTCTCGTTTGGACCATCGATGGCAACAGAATCAATGGTTGATTGGATCAGTATGAAATTTCTGCGCAAATTTATTAAGAAATAGCTTTTGTCAAGCTACCAATAAACCAGATCTTCAGGCAGGAGAATGAGTATATACTGTTGGCATCTGTGTTTCTGTATGACATATTGTTTTTATGTAAGAAAATGTAACTTGTGAGGTAGAGGACTTGATACGATTCTGTGTAAATTCTTGAGGATTGTAAATGAGCGAGCCAGTTGTGTAGATTCTGCAAAGTGTGGGAGGGAAGGTCAGTGAAAACTTTTGTTGTAACGCAAATATTTGTGATAGATGGATCCATAGACCCACTGTATTGGAAGTTGGGATTATGATGATGGCGTCTTTCTTTGGGAACCGTAGAAGAAAATATTCTTTGATGTAAATAATGGTTTATTTATGGTTAACTGCATTTGCGCTGTTTTGAAGTGATATATATATATACGGTGATATCTCGTTCCCTTTCATTACCAGCTCTCCGAACTGTAGGGAACAGAGTTGAGGCATATTTTTGGAGTGCATGAGATAGAACAAATCTGCCAGGCGTTTTAGTAGATTATCGTTCTCATTCTTACTTCCGCCATTACCATAATATTGGAGTAACTTATTTCTGAAAGGAGCGCAGAACTAAAGAACCTGAACAACACTTTTGAGGGTTTCAGAGAGCTTGACATTCCTTGATTCCACTGCTGCATAAAGATTTTGGTGAGCTGATTGTAATATTTTATACTACACTCTGATCATTTGCTGACATTTATAAAGGATATTGCTGTGTACTGTGAGTAGATATTATTTTTCTGCATTAAGATAGATGGCCAGAATCAGTGAAGTACTAGAGTTCATGAAAACTCTTATACAATCTACTGTTGATGACACATTACAAATCAGCAAAGGATCTCTCTTAGAAATTCAGACATGCTTATATAATGCACAGGAAAATATTGAGTTTTTTCATCTTGAAACAAAGCTACAGCAAGAAGAATTACAGCAGTGGAGTCATCATTCTGAACCTGTTTCTGTTCAGAAGATTGAAACAGACTCCCATAAACAGCAAGACAATAATATTGCAGTTCAATCATATCCAGAATCCTATAAAGCAGCAGTTGTATATGCAGATGCAGAAACTCAGTCTGCACTTCCCAAGCCCATCATCAGACCTTGGGAACAGCTTGTCCACAACAAGCACAGAACTGGTCTTGGATATGATAAGGACTTGTCCTTTCATATTCCAGACTATGCCAAGCCCATTCAATTTCAGAGTGCTGGATTCATTCATGACAGTTCACTTGCTCCTCATGACAGTTCACCTCCAGCTGTTCCAGACTCTGCCCCTCTTCTACAGCAACAACTACAACAACAAAAACAACAGATCATGAAATGCCAACACTGTGATCGAGTTGGCCATCTGAAAGATCACTGTTTTGATCTTCATCCATGTGAGCACTGTCATAAAACCAGCCATTCTTCAAACAGATGCTTCAAAAACAAATGTCCTGCAAGAACAAAGATTCATCTTGGATGGATCGCTTCTTGGCAATGGGCATCAACAGCCAAGAAGATATTCCAAACACATGTTAGAACTTGTTCCAGAGTATTGAACAGTCTTGCAGTTGAGTTTTCTCCATCTTCTCACCTTGTACCTGACAGGGGGGAAAATGATGGTCATCTACAAGCTTCAAAGTCACATCAAGCGAGCCTGAGCCACAACCTGCCACACCAGTTTCAGAGTTGTAGCCAGAGACTAAGATGCCCCTGAGCATACCTTCAGTTGGCAATCTGGGACACTTCCTCTAGCAGAAGACTTCAGCTTCTTGCCAGTTTTGGAAGAATTCCAGGAACACAATTGAGAACACTTCCTCTAGCAGAAGACTCCAGCTTCTTGCCAGCTTTGGAAGAGTTCCAGGAATTGCATTAAGCATTCCAGAGTTGTTGGTTATCCTTAAACCATCACAGGTTGAGACTTCCCTTTTCAGGTTGAAGTTTTACCTTTTATGCGGGGTGAGACCTCCCTTTTATGGTTGAAGGTTTCCCTCTTTAAAACAATAGGATCACTTCCTCTAGCAGAAAACTTCAGTTTCTTGCCAGTTTTGGAAGAGTTCCGGGAATTGCACTAAGCATTCCAGTGTTGGTGGTCATCCTTAAACCACCGCCCTTTTTTACCAACATTTCATAGAGCACATTCAGCCTAGTGCTGCCATGCATTTTTGCACATTTTGTATTTCAGCTCTCTTCTTGGACTCATACATAACCCTTCGGATTAAGGGGGGGAATGTTGGACACCTAATCCTAAAGGGTTAGTGTGGAAGCCGAAAAGACTAAGCAGTCCAAGAGACCTTGGGATCTGAAACCCAAGAGTCACAACATTGTATTATAAATGTACATCTGATGTTAATAAAAAATGAACTCACATGATTTATCTTTCATATCTTTTGTGCTGTCCATGTGTGTTTAACACTTTCTTTAGCACTTTTAATTTAGTTTCTTAAACCTAACGTCTTTGTCCCATGTGACTAGGTCCCTAGGGGAACCTAGCCATTTGCATGATAAATTCAACATGAAATCATCATGCCACATGGCAGGCACCCATTTCCAACCTTTCTACAACCAAAACTTGTCATTTGTCCTTGCCATGTGGCATCTTATGTTGATGCCACATTAGCATGTTGACATTAGTGAGTGATGTGTCATCTATGTGTACAAATAGCTTATGATATTTTTCCATATTTCATCCAATTCATGCTCGCCATGTGTCATTCTGAGGGAGGCCATGGTGGCGGGTTAACTGTCGTACAAGTTGTCATGTCATTTATCTTCTAGTTTCTTCATCTGTTAGTTAGATGCTTTAGATCTTAGAAATATGCATGATCTTTAACGAGGTTAAATGATCTGAAAATTGAAGAGCTTAAAACTTACAACAAAGTCCTTTTAATTGACTGTAAGGGCTTGTAAATTTAAGTTACAATTTGTCACAAAAATATGCAAAATTCAGCATAAACTTGTAACTTAAGATGCACAGAAAATAACTTATTCAAGCATGAACATGAAGTATCAAGATAGAGATGATAATAGAGTTCACCCCCTCCACTGGGCTACATCTATGGATTCGCCTCCAAAGGTCGAATCACTTTATTGTATTTCCTCAAAATAGGTTGAATGTATACAATGTTTTATAAAGAGGATTGAATCCCAAAACTGCCTTCTACTACCAAAGAGCTTCCAAGGCCAATACATTGCATACATTTCTTAGAAAAATATCCTCTCTTGAGCTCTCAAGACTCTCAAAACAAAATATTCTTCAACAAGCCCTCTAAACAAGACTCTCTCAAACACTTTCAATAAGGTCTCCAAAAGCTCTCAACAAGCTCTCTCTAGCAACCACTCTCTTCCCCTAAAAAAAATTAATTTTTTCAACAAGGAGTACAAAAGAGAATTTACAACTTTTTGAGATCCATAAACAAAGGAGAGAATATCTCCTTAGATCCCCATTCCAAGGAGAGAATAAGCATCTTGATCAATAAAAAGAGGAACTTATGAGATTTTTTATGATGAAATCTCTCCACCAAACTTGGACTTTATCCAAAACTCAAGGGATCTAAGGGAATCCCATGAGAGTCTCAATTCCAACTTGAATTTAGAAACTGATTTTTGAGCAAAATTTCACTCATAACTCAATTTCCATTAACAAATTAAAAATTCAAATATGAGCAGATCCACATGAATTATTTTACATTTTACATTAAACTGTTCATAACCTAGGCCTCAATAGGCTTGTCTTAAGCATGATAATCTTTGGAACATAGTGTGAATATCCTCCTGGATCATAACTCCCCATGGACTAAAGCTTTTGGTCCACCAAAACCTCAAGGAGTTGAAATTGATTATGATATCATGACATTGATTTTTTGCATAATTAAGTATAATTTCGATTACAAAGACAAAAAATATGCTCTTCGTGCTCTTCTCAAACAATGACCTACCATTCTACCCTTATTTACAACATTTTGCAGCATGTCACTTTGAAAATGTGACTGCAAAACCCTGACCTACAATTCTACCCTTATTTACAACATTTTGCAGCATGTCACTTTGAAAATGTGACTGCAATCGAGTTGAACCCAACTACATCATAAATCCCAGGATAAGTTGGTTCATGCATCATATATAGTAGCTTCCAATTGGTTCAAATCCTATCACCAATTATTTCACTATGCGCTCCACCTCCACAAGTCATTGCAGTCAAGTCAGGATTAATACGTTGTCCAGCTTCTTGAAGGATACTAATGAACTTTGCAATTCTTCCATTTGCAGCAGTAAAGAATGAGTATGTTGTGCCCTTTGCACCAGCTCTTCCAGTACGTCCAATACGATGAACCATAATGGGATTCTCTACGCAGTTCTTCGAAATGTGAAAAACGGTCATATCAATTGAAGGGTTATGGAGCATGCTAAACAATGTAGCTTCTTTGCACGACTATGCAGACGCCAGAAAAATGTGATATTCCAAAATCATCAAAGGGTTATCAAATTTTCATAATAGCATGACCAGATTTTGCGTTGTGCATACAAGCAAGGCCAACTTATATCTACGGCCCTTACTTGTACATCAAATATGTGACGTGGAAAATTGGATGCTCCAATGGCTGACTCCAAGCTTTGGCTCTCGTTCTGATAAAAATTCGGAAATCAGCATGTACACACATAGAACTTGACGAGGTACTTGTTAGTATCACCAACATGGCCTTACGACCCCTATAACATATACACCATCCCCCATTGAGGGGATAGTGTGTGCAGACTCGTGTCAAAACATGTCAGTTTCTCTGCGGTCTTACACAGAACCACGAGTTCACCCGACTGCAGCTCCATCATCCATAGTCGAGAACGTGGTTTTAGGATCCGAACAGTCTATGTTCTGTTGACTTGACCATATCTCGTGGCCCCAGGCCGATGCCATTGGATATCTCCATGTCGTGCACAACTACCAATCTCGTGGATCGTGGTATGCTTTCGTGGGTTGTGGGGACTCGTGACATAGTAACGTGTCCATATGCCACCAAATCTACATTTTCCCAAATTTGAAGTTGTACACTGGCATTATTGGCGTAACCGTTAGCCTCCTGTGACATGGAAATCGTGGATTATTATGTGTCCACCCTCGTTCCTAAACCTGTAACGAAAACTCTGCTGGAATCGTGGGTCATATCCACTAAAATTGGGGTTGTTACGTGGATCCCGTGACCACCATAACCCTTGCGGGAACTATTGCAACATGGCCAGTTTTCCACCCAACAATATCCAATTGTTATTTGATATCACGCAACATGGAATGTAGATTGTCTAAGATCCATGGACTCTGCCCAGTTTCTCCTACGAAGTACTTAGAAGAGCGACTAATTACTTTTAGGACAATTTTTTTCTGTGGCATGGATCTGTAATGGGAGCAAAAGTCGAACAATATCGAACCCAACAATGTCATATAGACTAAAAGCCATTGTTCACTTCTTTGCAGAAAACAAACAAATCTAGGTGTCCTTCTAAGATTGAAATCAGTGTAAAGAAGCATTTGAATGGTACTACCACAAAAGGAAAAAAAAAAATGCAACGACCAGAAATACAACCCAAAGTCCCTCATTCTCGAAATTTTCTCAATACCAATGCATCAGAGATGTGCAATAGTGGACATGGACATCTTGGAATTATTCTTTTTTCAAGTGGTTGCATATCAAAAATTAAAAATAAATGTTAATTATATAACAATTTTCAACAACATCATCATTTTGAAACATGCACATTTTATTTATTTTTATTTTTTTAACTAAAAGATTTCAATGGTGTAGAAATTCCAATTCTTTTTCTTTTAAACTAGATTTCATCATGCTCGGTTTCATGATGAATTTCTTCAGGAATACTGATCTAATGTTCCATTTTTGCAGCCCCCTTTGGCATGTACTTTTGCACGAGCTTCTTATTGGGCATATGGTAAAATTTAGAATGAAGCTTCCAACATCTCTTGACCAAAGCACCACTTCGATGACAATGCATGCAATAATTCTATATTTGCGGCTTTTCTCACCTTTATCATTCTCACGATATGGAGATTGATTATTTTGTCACTCTTCCTTCATGACTTTCCTGTACATTGTCAATCTCTTCCAACATTTGGAAACTTTATGATTGGTCAGCCCACAAAATGAACATGACATTTTATGCCAAAAACCTTGATTTCTATTGCCATGTCTCTTGTAATCGAAAGAAACTTTAGTGTAGTCAAGGATATACCTTTGATGTTTGTCTTTGTCACAACTTTGACGAGGTGAACTTGATGATGTAGAAGTTCCCTTCGAATCATTACTTTCTTCAATGGTCTTGGAAGACTCTCCAAGCTATTCTTTTCCATATCCTATTCCAGCCTATCAAGGTCGATCTTCAACCATAATGGGTTCTATTATACCTTGAGCATGGCCTCCCAAGCCTTTCCCTTCATAACCCATTCTTAATAAAAATTTTGACCCAATTCCTAGAGTGCGCTTCTCAAAGGAACCTAAACAAACATATTATTGAGAGGAAATTGAATGCGAACAAGTGTTTCTTACCTCATTTACCTTAGCATTTTAACACTTAACAAGGTTCTCTTTTCCAGCTTGCAATTGAAACTCCATTTCTTTGAGTCTATCTTCGAGCTCTTGTTTTTTGTCTTCCAATATCTTCACATGCTTTCATAACTCATTCCTTTCTCTGCTATCATTTTACAAATCCTCCGTCATTTTCTTCATGGTTAAGAATTCTTGAAAAACTTCCGAGTTTTTATAAATATTTGCAAATAAAGGATCAGAACGCGATATTTTGAATCAAAATAAATTACCTTCTCTTTGCTTGAACTGAAACTAACAAATGTACCCATTAAGCCAAACAATCAACCGCTCTGATACCAAGTGATATGAAAACTAGAGAGCTTAAAACTTGCAACAAAGTCCTTTTAATTGACTGTAAGGGCTTGTAAATTTATGTTATAATTTGTCACAAAAATATACAAAATTAAACATAAACTTTTAACTTGAGATGCATACAAAAGAACTTAGTCAAGCATAAACATGAAGTATCAAGACAGAGATGATAATGGAGTTCACCCCCTCCACTAGGCTACGTCTCCATATTTTCCTCCAAAGGTCGAATTGATTTATTGTCTTCCTTCAAAAAGAGGTTGCATGTATACAATGTTTTATAAAAAGGACTGGATCCCAAAACTGCCTTCTACTACGAAAGAGCTTCCAAGGCCAATACATTGCATACATTTCTCACAAATACAACCTCTCCTGAGCTCTCAAGGCTTTCAAAATAAAACATTCTTCAAAAATCCCTCTAAACAAGACTCTCTCAAACACTCTCAACAATCTCTCTCTAGCAACCCCTCTCTTCCTCCTAAAAAAAAACCTTTTTCAATGAGTGCATAAGAGAATTTACAACATTTTGAGATCCATAAATAAAGGAGAGAAAATCTCCATAGATCCCCATTCCAAGGAGAGAATAACTATTTTGATCCATAAAACGAGTAACTTATGAGATTTTTGAGGATGAAATCTCTCAACTCCACAAAACTTGGACTTTATCCAAAACTCAAGGGATATGAGGGAATCCCATGAGACTCTCAATTCCAACTTGACTTTAGAAACTGATTTTTGAGAAAAATTTCACTCATAACTCAATTTCTATTTACAATTTAAAAATTTAAATATGACCACATCCACATGAATTATTTAACATTTTATATTAAAATGTTCATAACCTAGGCCTCAATAGTCTTGTCCTAAGCATGGTAATCTTTGGAACATGGTGTCAATGTCCTCCTGGATAATTAAATGGCATGCATGCTCTATTGAGATCAGTCATTGGATGGGTCAATGGACCATGGATGCTCTCTAAAGGTGCACACTCTTTAACGTATTAATATTTTGGGTTTTTGCCCTATAGTTTGGGCCTCCAACTAGAGCTTAGTTTCAAGTGGCCATAACTTCTCATCTGGGAGGGGTTTTTCAAAGTAGGATATTCCATTAGAAATGTATTGACGAGACCTATAAAACCATACTATTTATAGGATCATTAGGACAACATAAATACATCAAAAACTCAAATAACATCAAGCACCTTTAACTTCACTTAATGAGATCCTATAAGAGTCCTAACTGTCATATTTCTTCATAGGGAGTATTGATGCTTCCTTAGGAATTATGAATGATATTTATATTTTTTTATACTTCCCATTTTATATCAATAACATATTTTGTTCATCAATGACAACATAATGTGCAACATCTTCCGAATCATGGTCGTCAACACAAGAAGGTCAACTTCCGAGTAGCATAAATTTTGCATATGAACTCTAATTGAGGTTATTTATGTGTCATTGGAAAGGTATATATGTGTAACATATTTTGAGGGTGTGTCACATACTTAGCAAATTTTTACCCCCAAAAATGCCATTTATGACTCAAACTGCTTCTGGAAGCTTTCAAACCCCAATTTGTCAAACTAGGACCCACTAGTAAAAATTGTCCTATAATTTGTTTCCTCCACTTTTTCCACTCAATATGGATGAAAAATAATATGATAATCGTTTCTAGATTAGAAATCTCCTTGAAAAAAATGTATAGTGAAAATACCAAGATGTCCTATTTGACGCAGCAAAACCCTAGGTTCGTATGCTTTAATACCAAATGTTATGATCCAAAGACATAAAACTAAGAAGTACACACCATGTATAGCAATTTGGGCATGGATCACAACTCAAATATAAATAATAATAGGAGAAAATCCTCAAAATGTCTAAATACATTCATACATCCAAATCACATCTCCTCCATAATGAATACATGATCTCTATATATAGCTATCAACACATTGCACATGTGGTCCCTTCATTCTTAGGATGACCCTGTTACATATACATTTACATATTATATGTACATCTAACCTCATATATGTTGTTGCTTTGGTCATACCATATACATTTAACCCCATATAGACCCCCCTTGGAGTCATAACAGATTCATTTATAAGTCCCCAAGAATCTATCAAAATGGTTGGGATTTCCAATATCTATCAACTTCAAATGTCATTGATGTTAGAAAACATTAGGAAAACTATGTTAACAAACCTTGTGATATTTCCATTAACTTATGTGAACCTTATGACTACTTCATCGACAAACTTTACCTCATCAAGAAGCACCTTCTTTGATGTAAAAAACTACAAAAACTCCATTAACAATGTAATAATTAACAATTCCCTCATCAACACCACCTTCAGTGACTTCAACTTTATTAGCAACTTATTCATTGGCAATTTGATTGTCGGTGACCTTCTCATTAACATATTACCCATGAACATCTTTCTTAATGATGACCTACCTTTCAACAACTCTCTTGTAAATCACATGCTTGTCATAATGTGCTTATCAATCCCTACATACTCAATACTTTCTTCATGATTTAGTGATGGTTCCCAAATAATCTATTAAGATGATTTGGATTTCTAGCAACCATCGACTTTAGATGTCATTGTTGTCAAAAAATATTAGGAAAACTATGTCGAAAAACCTTGTAATGGTTCCATCATCATAGGTAAAACTCATGACTATATCATTGACAACCTTTACCTCATCAACAAGAACCTTTGTTGATGTCAACAAACTAGTTAGTAAGGAAGCACTTCATTAACAATGTGATCATTACCACTCCCCTCTTCAACATCACCTTCAGTGGCTTCAAATTTGTCAATAGTGTATTCATTGACAATAGGATTGCCAAAGATGAATTTATTAACATCTCCATCAATATCTTGCTTAATGAAAACCTTTTTTTCAACAACTCTCTTGTCAATCATTTTGTTATCAACAATGTGCTTGCCAATCCCTATCTACTCAATCCTTCATGATTCAGTTATAGGTCCCAAAGAATCTATTAAATTTCCTGAGATTTCTAAGAACCATCAACATCTAATGTCATTGATGTCAACAAATCTTGGGAAAACTATGTCAACAAACCTTATGAAAATTACATTAAAATAGGTAAACCTTATGATTTTATCATCAACAACCTTTACCTCATCCACAAGCACCTTTGTTGATGTCAATAGACTAGTTAGTAACAAAAATGTTCATTAATAATGTGATCATTATCATTTCCCTCATCAACATCACCTTTAATGACTTCAACTTTGTTAGCAACTTATTCGTTGACAATTGGATTGACCTTTTTATTTATGTCTTTACCATCAACATCTCTCTTGGCAACAACGTACTTTTAAATAACTCTTTTGTTAATGACCTCTTGCTGAAAATATGCTTTTCAATCCCCTACTTATCAACAACTTTCTTTTGAATCATTTTCTTATCAACAAAATTCTATAAGAAAACTTAAACCCTTTTACCAAGTTAATGGCCTATGGATTTATCCCTAGCTTGAACCCACATTTTCCTCAACAAATCCTTCTTTACTAATCCTTTTATGGGTCCATTTGCAAATTAGTTAGGCATATCTGTATTGGGTACCTATAGAGACATTGATACTATTGAGAGAAAAATATAGGTGCCCACCTTAGCGGTCGAAGGAGAGAGAATGAACATGGTATATGAAGTTTTTATGGAGTGATCATTATTGTCGTAAATTTTTATGTATTGTGATTAACCTTTAGTTAATAAGCACCAGTTATGTAATCAATCTAAATCACAATGAGATCTAGGTCATTGTGCAACATCCTTTATCCTTATGCTTCATCTTGATATGGAGATGATGATGTCATATGAGATTATTTGGTATCACAAAAGAAATCATGGGCTCATGGCCCTTTATAGATGCATAAAATATGTCATTGGGAAACTATATGAGGTTATTACATAGGCCTAAAATAAGTAACTAGGAATAGGATAAGATTATTTAGACAAATATAGTCACAACCTCGTAGGTCAAAGATGGCACCAAAGAGGTGATATATTGATTTTTACTTAAATAATCACTTTAGTTGTGGGTTTTTATGTATTCTATTTGGACTTTAGTTGGCATGTGGAAGAAGAAATATCATTTATTTTTAGAAAAAGTAAACTAAATTGACAATTGAAATTATTAATTTTGAATGATTTATAAATGTTCAATTATTTTTCTTGAACCTCTTCAATAGTGTAGGTTATCAAATTTATGAGCATAGTTGACTTTCTTTTCTTTGTTTTTAATTTGTGGCTTCATCTTGCATTTTTTCAATGCAAAGTATAATTTATATTTCATGTTTTAAATTAGGAAACTAATTATCCTTCATGTTATTTTACATTATACAACCCTTGTAATAGTTAATGACAACATTCAAGCACATAGGTTGTGTACAATGTCTGCATTCTACAATATGTAAAAATTCTATGTAGATTCAAAACTGCTCATGTAATTTACTAAAACATAAAACTTGAATCTACTCTACTCATTTGCGGAAATCAATTCACGATCGAGAAATCAAATAATAAACATGTGACATGAGTCAACACACATACACAAAGATTTATCTAGGGGAAAGAAACTATTCAAAACCCCTTCCTATATGTATTCCATTAATCAAAAAATAGAGAAGAAATACAATGCTTGTTCAAGCATGAGCAACCTCTGCACTAGTATAGTCTATCTCATTGTTTCACAGACTGACTCTGGTCAACACTTAGCCAATTTATCAGCCTGCCAAGCTCCTATTTCCTTGCATTATTCCTTGAGGAATTAGGCCCCTATTAATTAGGAAATTCCTCAATTTGAATTGCGCAATTTCTTTAGGCCAATCTCTGACTACATGCACCCCATGTACAACTTGGAATAGTCTACAAATTATAGTACACTGCCCTTGACCTCCAATATCAACTAGGTAACTCGAATTCTCTACATGCATCATTTATTCTAGGTTGATTGATTAGTTAATTGGTTGATCATTGAGGTACACACCCCACTACTGAACTTTCCACTAGTTCTCTAGTAATTATAACTAGTTTAACTCATAATAACTCAAATTAACCAAAAGAGATTGCTAGAAATTAGCAATCAATCATATTGAACTAAACTCAATTGTATCGAACTCGAATTAACTAATTTAATTGAGTGACAAGAGCCATCTCACCTCAGTAAACTACCTCCAAGTATTCTACTGAAATCGAAATTCAAATTGTAATCTAGTTTGACCAATGCAAAGTCAAAAGTAGATTTTCTTGTTGCATTTTCAATGCTCCCTCTCAGCAAGAAAGTGATTATCTGATACCCTAATCCTGCCTCTATGGAACTCGAATTTTCCCTCTAGTAAAGCCTTTTTCAAAATATCTACACCTTGTTCCTCTATAGGAATGTACTCTAACAACATAATCCACATATGCACACAATCTCGTAGATGGTGATACCGGATGTTGATATGCTTGGATTGATCATGAAATAAAGGATTCTCATAGAGTTAGATACAACTCTGATTATCATATTAAATCATAGTAGGATCCACCATCTGACCAAATAACCCAACAAGAATCTTTCTCAGCTATATCGCCTCACATGTTGCTTGACTTGCAGCCATGTACTCTCCTTCTACTTAGCTAAGTGCCACATATCTTTGCTTCATGTTGTAACAAGAAACCATTGTTGATCCAACACTGAAAATTACTCATGATGTTCTCTTCATGTCTGATGGACTCCCCACCCAATGTGCATTTGTGAAGCCTTGCAACTTCACTCCCTTTATCTGTATGTACCAAAGACCAAACTGAGTAGTTCCTCTGAGGTATCTCAACACATGCTTTTCTGTCTTCCAATACAGTTTGGTTGGCTTAACCATTTCTTTACTAAGTTGGTTAATTGCATAACACATGTTTGTTCGTGTGTTCACCAAATACATAAGTGAACCCACAACTTGCCTGTAAATGGTAGCCTCCACTTCCTCACCTGAAGTGGCATCCTCTTTTCTACAACTTCCTACTAAAGGAGTTTCCATAGGTTTTCTACTCTCCATTCAGAACATTTTCAGTATCTCGTTGGTATACTTTCCTTGAGAGGAAAACGATTCCCCATATCATTTCCATACTTCCAAACCAAGGAAATAATGCATGAGTCCAATGTCCTTCATCTCAAATTCTCTTGTAAGATCCTCTTTACAAGAGTTGATAAACTTCTCATCACCAGTTAAAACATAGACATATAATACTATAATCAATAATTTACCTTCAACAAAAATATGATAAAGGTTTGCATCTACTTCGCTTTTGGTGAAGCCCAACCCAGTGAGATAGTTATCGATCCTAGCTTAGGGTGCTTTCTTCAATCCATACAATGTTTGCTTGAGTTTTCACACATTTGACTCTCTGTTAAAGGTCTCAAAACCTTCTGGATGCTCAATGTACACCTCCTCCTCAGTAAATACATTGAGGAATGTTGTCTTCACATCCATATAGTGGATCTTGCATCCCATCTGTGCTGCAAGTTCTAGAATTGATCTAATGGAAGAGTACCTTCATACTGGAGAAAAGGTCTCCTCATAGTCAATTCCCTCCACCTAAGAGAACCCCTTGGCCACAAATATGGCCTTGTTTTTCTTGATGCTTCCTTTTGCTACTTGCTTCAACTTGTAGATTCATCTTGAACCCACCACTGATTTGTCCTCTGGTCTTGGGACCACTTACCAAACATTGTTTCAGATAATGGAATCATATTCCTATACCATAGCATCAACCCATACTAGTTTCTCTACAGCTTCCTCAAATGAGGAAGGCTCAGCCTCTACAAGCTCACTCATCAGAGAAATGTAGCTAGTGTACCAATCCAGTGACCTCCTCTGTTTACGCTAAGAAGTGGGTGCTCCCACTATCTCTCTAGCATCACGCAATAATCTGTTAGCTTCCCTGGTTCGCTTCCTTCCTTCTTTGGATGTCTCTTCTTGAGTGGATGTCTCCACTCTCTTCTCCTCTACTTGTGGTTGCTCCAAAACTTCCTGAGGTTCTTCCTTTGGAGCTAAAAGCTCCTGATCTGAATGCAACTAAATCTCCCTCTCAAGAGAACACCTCATTGCCTTCTCCTCATCAAAATTCACATCCCTATGAACAACTATCATCCTGAGGGATGGCAAGTACACACGATAGTTGTGAGGTGTTTCTGTGTACCCCACAAATATTCCCAACTCTATTGTTGGCTCTAGATTTTTCCTTGATTCCTTGGAAACATGACAGTAAAATGATGATCCAAAGATCTTGAAGTGTGACACATCTGGTTTCTTCCCTGAAAAACTTCTTCTGGTGTACTCATGCCAAGAATCCGATGAGGACTCCTATTCTGCAAATAGACCATTGTGTTGCATGCTTCATCCCACAAGTGCAATGGTAGGCTTTGGTCATGCAACATCTCCCTTGCTACTCCCAAAATAATTTTGTTCTTCCTCTCAGCCACCCCATTATGTTGTGGGCTGTCGGGTGTTGTCAACTCCCGTCGAATGCCTTCCTTTGCACATAAATTTTTTAACTCATTTGATGCATGCTCACCTTCATTATTTCTCCTAAGAGGCTTCACTTTCTTACCAGTTTCTTTCTAAACAAGTGCTTTAAGTTCAAAAACTTGGAGAATATCTTGTCTTTCTTCTGGATGAAGAAGATCGAACACTTCAGTGAGAAATCATCTATAAATATTACATAATACTTGTGCTTGGCATTGGAGGTTGTCAAGAAAGGTCCACAGACATCAGAGTGGATCCTTTCAAGGATTTCTTGTGCTTTACTATCCCGATCGTTGAAGGTGGATGTTGTGTACTTCCCCAATGTACACACTTTGCATGTATCTCATTGCTCTAGTGCTCCTTTGGGGAGGGATATATAAATTTGTTGCATGATCTTCAAAGTGCCATGATGCAAATGGCTAAGTCTTCTATTCCAAAATTCACTAGTATCTCGGCTCTGCACCTTCTCTGCTTTTGTGCTCAATGTTGCATGATCTTCCACATCTAATTTGTAGAGGTTCTTCACAAGAACCCTATTCCGCTTCACTTGTCTTATGGCTATGTATCTTAGGAATGCTTTCCCTTTTTTGAAGATCACATCGTAGCCATGGTCTTCCAACATAGCAACTGAAACGAGATTCTTCTTTAGACCCGAAACATACATGACATCCTTGAGTTTGAGAGGGGAGCTAGACTCCCTCTGAAAAGTAATTGTACCAATACCGGTCATGCTATACCTCCCATCACCTACCATCTCGATGTGTATCTGGTGGTCTTTCTCCTCCAAGTCACTGAAAATTCTCGGTTTCCTATCATATGGAATGAGGCACCACTATCTAGATACCACACACTACCCATCATCATGCTCACCATGCATCCAATGAGGGTGAAATCAAGCTCAAACTATGAAGCCAAAGCTTCACCTACTGCTCCTCCTGAGGGCTTATTTCTCGCCTTCTTGTGTCGAAACTTTGTGGCATAGTGTCCCAGTTCATGATAGTGAAAAACACTTGATTTTGGACAAGTCTTTCTTCTTGCCCCCTTGACTAGATTCTACTTTGGATTAGGATTTCTTCCCTTTCCCTTTCTTTGTATTTCCAGCCAAGGCATTGTTCTCCTCATCCTCAACCTTAGATGAGGTCCCATCTTTTGTGTTCTGCCTTATCTCCTCCTATACCAAATCATACCAATGTCATTTCCAATTTGGTAGCTTCTCCCTCCCATTTACTGAATCCTGGTAGCTATGCCAGCTCTTGGGAAGGCCTAGAAAGGCTAGGCTTACAAGATCATCCTCCACAAAATTAACCCCAATTCATCCAAGTTCATCAAGACATTATGTGAACCTACTCAGATATTGCCTTTAATAGATTCAGTCTTCTGCATCTTGATATTTCGAAGATTATCTTTGAGCGCCAGTTTCCTGTGGTCATTGATGTTTTGGAACAAATCCGTTAGTTCTTGTCACATTGCATATGTGGTTTCTTTCTCGTGGAGACTGGATATAATGTGGTACTTGACACCCTCCAATATGATTCTCCTCGCCTTGTCTACATAGTTCCTCCATTTAGCTATATCCTTAAGGTTAGATGATCCCGGCTTTGGAATGTCAATCTCGACAAATTTCTTCAACCCATTGTCCTCCAACAATGCCTCCATGCAGTCTTTCCAAGAAACAAAGTTCAAGCTACTCTTAAGGGCATACTCAAGGCTTAGACCATAAAACACCATAATGTTAGATCTGAAGAATTTATCTTGCAAATTCGATCCTCTTGCAATACCAACTTCAAATTCTCTTCTATATTGTGAATCCTTCTCTGATACCATGTAGAAATTATATGTAGATTCAAAAATTCTCATGTAATTTACTAAAACATAAAACTTGGATCTACTCTACTTATCTACGAAAAGAAATTCGCGATCAAGAAAGCAAATCATAAACATGTGGCATGATTCAACACACATACACAGATATTTATCTAGGGGAAAGAAATTGCTCAAAACCCATTCCTATCTGTATTGCATTAATCAAATAATACAAAAGAAATACAATGTTTGCTCAAGCTTGAGCAACCTCTGAACTAGTATAGCCTATCTCACTACTTCACAGACTGACTCTGGCAAACACTTAACCAATTTCTCAACCTACCAAGCTCCTATTCCCTTACATTGTTCCTTGAGGAATTATACCCCTATTAATTGGGAAATTATTCAATATGGATTACGCAATTCCTTTAGGCCAATCTCTGACTACATGCACCACCTATACAACTTGGAATAGTCTACAAATGATAGTACATTGCCCTTGAACTCCAATTTCACCACTTATACAACTTGGAATAGTCTACAAATGATAGTACATTGCCCTTGAACTCTAATATCAACTAGGTAAGTCAAATTCTATGCATGCATTAGTTATTCTGGGTTGATTGATTATTTAACTGGTTGATCACTGAGGTACACGCCCCACGACTAGGCCCTCCACTAGTTATCTAGCAGTTAGAACTAGTTTAACTCACAATAACTCAAATTAACTAAAATAGATTGCTAGAAATTAGAAATCAATCATATTAAACTAAACTCAAGTGTTTCCAAATCGAATTAACTGAGTTAACTGAGTGACAAGAGCCATAACATCTCAGTTAACTACCTCCAAGTATTCTGCTAAAATTGAAATTCGAATTTTAATCTATTTTGACCAAGGCAAAGTCAAAACTAGATTTTCTTGTTGCATTTTCAACACAATACATATGCATCTACATTCCAAATTTGATTAATTGAATGTGGATATTACATTTTATATTCTCCATGTGGATGTCCACATTCTACAATGCACATGCATCTACATTATGAATTTGATGAATTAAATTTATTTGTCAATTATAAATTTCCCTTATTAACTTTAATTAGTGCATAGTTAGGAGTTGTTTATGCTAAATTAGTATTTCTATGATTCATTGTAATTAGTGAGATATTATCATATTATGTTTTTTCTAATATTAAATTCATCATTTACATTATGTAACATTATTGTGTATATAATTTATAAAAATTATCTGTTTTTAGAAGAAATATTGATAAAATAATAAGACAATTGTTTACATATTAGTTTTAAAAAATTACCAAATCATTTTAAAATATTTATTATAGTAATTTTTTTCCAAAAAAAATGCTTCCAAATAATGTCAATACCATATATCAATATATGTTACCACATTATTACATTTGCAATCATTATAAATTTAAGTGAATCTTGTTGTTGTGAAACAAGTTATTATATATTGTGATGAACAAATGGTCCACCACAATGTAGTTGTAAGTTACTGTTGGTGTGAGGAATGATCCGAATGGAAAATGGAATCCACCCATGGTATTGTAAGTGGCATCCACCCTTTGTATTCATCCTCCCATGGTATTTATCCACTCATGGAATTTACCCATGGTATTGTAAGTGGCATCCACCCTTGCTATTCATCTTCCCATGGTATTTATCCACTCATGGAATTTACCCATGGTATTGTAAGTGACATCCACCCATGGTATTCATTCACCTATGGTATTTACCCACCCATGGAATTTACCAGTGGTTTGTAACCAAAAAAAGTTATAAGTAACAAGTTGCATTTTGTAAAAGGAAAAATTTCCACCACAATGTAGCCTTTATATTTATTATGTGTTTTAATAATAAAAAAATTCTTTTTTGTTTTGTTTATTGTGTGTTCTCCTCTTTTTCTTCTGGCATTTCAATTTTTTAGATCTGGGGGGGCTCCCTGCAAAATCTGGATCAGTGGTATTAGATTCAGGTTACGGCTCCATGGGAATGAGGTTTCGACACATATTTTAGTTTCAAATTTTTGCAGTAATATTCAACAAACTTCATGCACGTGCTACGACCTCTACAGAGGACTTACTTGGGCAAAGCGGAAAGATTATTTTTCATTTCTTTGCAAGAATTTTTTTGATGGCGAGTTTGCAGAAAATATCTGGAATTTTTGGTGCAAAATTTACAAAAAAAATATAACATATCCAGATTCCCTGCAGAAAATACCCAAATTCAAAAAAAAAAAATCGGTTGAATCAGAGTCCAAATGAGGGAGATATCACTGATTTAAAATTAATTGTGTTGTAGAATATTTTCTAACGACAATTCGTGGATGGGGGGTCTCCTATTATTTTTTACATTTTTTTAGTATAATTTCAAAAACAAATTATTGCATATATGAGATCCTATTGAAAGATCACCCAATTTCAAAAAAAAAATGGTCGAATTGGAGTTTGGATGAGGGAGATATTGCTGATTTAAAATCAGTTATTTTTTTGGAACTTTTGTGATGATGGGATTGTTGTAGCACAAATCTGAGTTTCTAGAGTGTCTAGATAGGGATTTCAATCACATGGGAAGATGCAGAATGCTTATTCTATTTTAAAAAGTAGGTTATAATAAAAATTATGAGTTATATTGACCGATTTATTCTCATTTTAAATTAGTTTCTATATCTGGAGCAGTAGTCCAAGTGGGTTCCCTTTGGAGACGTGCCCTCCCACCCCGCTTTAGTAGGAACCTACTTCACATTCATCAGTTTCAGCATAGCAGCATCCGGCTTGGGTTCTTTGGAGACATGCCCTTCCACCCCAAGCTATGTAGGCACCTTCTGCTTCATTAACAGTTGGTAACGTGCCAGAGTTTACGAATGTTTTTCATACCCTTCACATGAAGTTGTGTATCAAGTTTTCTGAGCGACATTTGGCACTCAAGTATCGCATATGCCTACGCAGGTACATCTAGGATGATATGGAGTTGTTGGACATCTCCTCACTCGACACAACATACCGATACACTATCAATATTGGGCATAAATTTAAACAGAAAAAGTGAGAATTTAGATTTGTGAATCCGAAGCAAGGGGAATGCGCTCCCAAAATATAGAGCAAAGGACAAAGCCAAGGTGGGGTGACCTAGGAAAATCTGTCAAATCCACAAGCAACAAAAAACACCACAAAGACCAAGAAGGACATGGGAAAGTGGTTTGAGTTCCATAAAAGCTCCACTCACAACACAAGTGAGTGTCGGGACAAGCAATCACTATGGTCGAGCTAAAAGCTTCCAAATCAAACGCATGTTCTGAGTCAGAACATGACAAGGGGAATCACAAAGCGAAGAAGATCATTGTTGCAAAGACCAATGCCACTGTGGCCACAACCAAGATCCATAAGATTGAGCCTGGAGATCTAGAGGAGGGGGAACACCTCTTCCACTCACAAGATGTGGGTGAAGGGTTCTCTGTTGTAGTTCATTGTCGATAGCGGGAACCAAAAGAACCTCATTTCAGCAAAGGTCATGAAGTGGTTGGGCCTATCGACTACAACAGTGTTTCCTTCCCCACAACATCAGTCCCTTCACAGATGAGGGAATGTGTGATGTTGCTCCTCTTGAAGTTTGTGATGTATTATTAGGACAACCATACTTGTGGAAGCAGCATGCTGTATATGAGTCTCGACCTCACTCTGTTATTATTTATTTGGGTAATAAGTTATACAAGATACCGAGGGTAGCCCCGCCTACTGCCATCTCTTTAATCTTTGCTAAGAAATGAAGTAAGATCATCTCCTAGACTGGGAAATTTTTTTCTTTCTAATTCACTCTCAAAGTAAGGGTAAGATCGTACCCACATCCATGGCCCCCGGGAAGGGTTCTTCCACACAATAGAAGCAAGTGGATAAGGTCATGGAAGAATATAGGGACATATTCTCCTCACCATAGGGGTACCCTTGCATTGTCAGGTCAAGCATTTGATTGATCTGGCTCCCAACAGATCAATATATCATCGCTCCATTCTGGAAAATGAAGAGACCAAGCAGAAAATCTACGAGTTTCTAAAAAAGGGCACATCCCACAAAGTTCCTCGCCTTGTGGGAGCCTGATTATACTTGTACAGAAGAAGGATGGGACCTGGAGGCTCTGCATTGATTATCGAGCACTAAACAAAATCACTATCAGGAAAATGTATCCAATCCCATAGATTGATGACCTTCTGGACCAACTCAAGGGGGTCAAGTATCTCAGCAAGATCGATTTGAAGTCTGGCTATTACCAAGTTCCAATAGAGCCTGCAGATGTATGGAAGAATGCCTTCAAATCCAAGGAAGGCCCTTTTGAATGGTTGAAAAATTCGCCTTCTACTTTTATGAGGCTAATGGATGACATCTGGCGGCCCTTCAGCAACTCATTCGTGGTTGTTTATTTGGGCGACATCCTCATCTTCATCAAGAGTTGGAAAGAACACTTGCAACACATTCAGGAGGTCCTTCAAACCCTTCTACAACACAAATTATGTGCCAACTTGGAGAAATGCACCTTTGGCATGAGTCAGGTCCAATATTTCTGTTACATCATAGATGAGTGTGGCATGCATGTGGATCCGACCAAGATCCAAGTCATTCAAGATTGGCAAACCCCGACCACTCTAACAGAGCTTCGCATCTTTTTGGGCCTTATGAATTTTATCGGAGGTTCGTGTTGGGATTCTCCCATATCACTTGGCCCTTGAGTCAGATTACTAAGGGAAGGGCGAAAGAAAATTTTTCTTGGTTCAAGTCCCAACATAAGGCGTTCATTGAGTTGAAGCGCCACCTCTTCTCTACACCAGTACTCACACTGCCAGACCTGCAATAGCCATTTGAAATTCAGACAGACACCTCCAACTATGTTATTGGTGCAATCCTCACCCAACACGGGCATCCAGTGACCTATCATAGTGAGACACTTTTTGATACAATTTGGAAGAACCCCACCTATGATAAAGAGATGTATTCCATCGTGAAGGCTTGTAGCAATGTAAACATTAAATTCTAGGGAAGGAGACAATCATCCACATCGATCACCGACCTCTTCAATTTATATAGACACAAGGGAAGTTGCAAAACGGTCGCCATCAAAAGTGGTCTACATATCTGCAACAATTCCACTTGAACATTAAATAGAAAAAGGGAAGCACCAATCATATGGTAGACTACCTCAGTTGGTCCCCAGTTGTAGCACTAACTATTTTTCTCAACTCTTATGTCCACGAGACCTCTGGATGGATGCAACTATAAAAATATGATCCAGATTTCGCCTCCACATACCAGATGCTAGTATATGGAAAGCAAGTTCCAGATTTCCTCTTCCAAGACACATTATTATGCTACCTAGGCCACCTTTATGTTCCTTGGAGTGTACCAAGCTGATTTTGGAACCGCACTACAGTTAGGTCGCAGGACACTTTAGTGTGGAGAAAATTGTGGTTGTACTACAAAAGTAATTTTATTGGCCAAAACGTTGATTGGATGTTGGGAAATATATCAGATCATGCACCATCACCAATCCAACCATCAAGAAACAAGGCCTATACACTTCTCTACCTACTCCCATCTAGTTGTGGGAATCCATATCCATGGACTATATGTTTGGCCTACCTCCTACCAAGCATGATAATGACTGTGTATTTGTGGTCGTGGACAGATTTTCTAAGATGCCTATATTGGCAGCTTGCAGTAAGAGTATCACAGCAGAGGAAACTGCCAAACTCTTCTTTAAATGAGTGTGGGTACATTTTGGTATCCCACAAACCATTATATCAGATAGGGATAGCAGGTTCCTAAGCATATTCTAATCAATCCTCTGGACACTATTGGACACCAAAATCACCAAGTCGACTGCCTTACATCCCCAGACTGATGGTCAGACGGAGGTCGTCAATAGGATGATAGGGAACATAATCTGCATGTACAACTCCAAGCATCCATGAACCTGGGATGCGAGTTTTCCCTATGTGCATCACAGTTATAACAGAGCTCTCCATAGCTCGACTGGTCGCAGTCCCTTTCAAGTGGGTCTAGGATTTAAACCATTGTGTCTAATTGATGTTGACATGCCTCATGCAACTACACAGACATAATCCACACATGTATTGTCTAAGGCTAATAAAGCGACCAGATTTATTAAATCCATCCAACATGTCCGCTAGCAGGTTCACGACATCTTGGACAAGTAAAATGCCAAGTACAAGTAGTGACATGATCAACATTAGGTGCCACACAAGGTTCAGGTGGGTGACAAAGTTTGGTTGTGTTTGCAGAAAGAATGCCTTAGCGGAGCCCATCGGAAGCTCAAGCCACTCTGATATGGTCCTTACACCATTACTAAGGTTGTGGGAGAAATTTCTTTTGAACTTAGCATTCCATCATTCCTTGGCCTGCACCTAGTGTTCAATGTCGACTGTCTTCGACCATACTTCTCACCATTATTGGACATATCAGACATTGCAGAACAACTCACACCAACATAGTTAAACCCAGACTGCATGGAACAGGCCACAACTGATTGGATTATGGACACACAGATCAAGAACACTTGCCAACAAAGGATCCAACTATATCGAGTTATCAAATTTGGCCAACTCTTGCAAGAATGCAAGTGGCTCGCAAGGGACCAAGTTCAGCAAAAGTTTCCCCATCTCATGGAGGCACTCAATGCAATGGGGACCATTGCTTCCTAAAGGGGGACTAATCCAAGTGGATGTTGGTGGCCACCCACCTATTCCACTTGGACCCCCACCGCTGTCTCTTTCAATTTTTCAATTTCCTTAATTGTGGCACATTTTTTCTATTTTTGGCAGTTTTTAGGGTCCTAAACTTCCGGAGCCATTTTGAGGCCCTAAATGACCTTTTTGGGGAAAAACAGGGAAAACATGGGTATTTGACCACTGTTTTTCAGTCGAAAGTTGTATTCCTTTGATAGATATTTCTAAAGAGGTATTGTGTGCATCAAATGGAGATCGTATGCCAAAGTTATGACCTCAAGAAGTTGATGTACCAATTTACCCAAACGGGGCCCACAATTTTGGCTCTTCATCTCCTAGGGTTAGGTTTTTGGATGTTTAGGGTTTTCCATTATTTCTCAATAATAAATAGGCCTTCGAACCTCATTATAACACAGTTCAGAGGCATGTAGCCACCACATCTCTTCTCAGAGATAAACTACCATCGCCCAAGCTAGTCTTATTTCCATTCTGTTTGTAGGCATATTTCAGTTTTTTATATTAATGAAACGAAGTGTTATTTCTGTTGCATCTATTTATTTATGGTTACATCTATAATTTTTTTTGTTCATGTTTAAGTTCAGATCAGTAGTTGTATTCCTGTTCAAGTTTATATCTTGGGGGGCAAATTTACCTGTGGTATTATAACTAAAAGAAGACTATAACTAACAAGTTGCATTTTGTAAAAGGATAGATTATCTACCACAATGTAGCTTTTGCAATTATTCTTTGTTTAAAAAAAAAAAAATTGTTCTGTTTATTTGGTGTTCTCCACTTTTCTTCTAGCATTTCAATTTATCAAATCTTGGGGGCCTCCCCCCAGATCCATTTCAATATTTTAGATCTTGAGGGCCTCCCCCCAAGATCCAGATCTTGGGGATAGGCCCCCAAGGTCTAAAAAATTGAAATGGACCTTGGGGGGAGAGGCCCCCAAGATCTAAAAATTTGAAATGCCAGAAGAAAATAGGAGAACACACAAAAAAACCACAATTTTTTTTTTTATTAAAATAGAGAATGAGTGTAAAAGCTACATTTTGGTAGACAATCTATTCTTTTACAAAATGCAACTTGTTATTTATAGTATTTTTTTAGTTATAATACCACAAGTAAATTCCATGGGTGAGTAGATACCATGGGTTGATCTCACTTAAAATACCATGGGTGAACGAATACCAGGGGTGGATGCCACTTACAATACCATGGGTAAATTCCATGGGTGGATAAATACCTAGGGTGGATGAATACCATGGGTGGATGCCACTTACAATACCATGGGTATATTTCTTGAATGGATAAATACCATGGGTCGATGAATACCATGGGTGATCATTCCTCCCTCCTTAAGATGCAATGATCCCCATTGCGTGAATTTCCCTCCTAAGAAGTATTTGTTTAATATGAAGAGCACTGAAGAGAAGGGTTTTGTGTGGTTAACCCGTAACCATGATGAACAAAGATCTAAGGATAGAGATACCCTGTAATGCTTGTGACCAACTATGATACTAACAGTGTGCGACCTAGCAAATGGACTTCGATGAAGCGTGGGTTTTTGGATGACCCATAACCATGACAAATTAAGATCCAAGGATAGAGATACCATATAATGTTTGTGACCAACTGTGATACTAACAATGTGCGGCCTAGCAAATGGACTTCGATGACAAGGATTTTGTTTGGTTGACCCATAATCATGATGTTGATTGTTGATGAAGTAGGAGGTGTCTACATAGCCTAGGGTGAGAGGGCATGACTCCAAAGAACTCAAGTCGGATGTTGTTATGCTGAAACTGATGAATGTGAAGCAAGTGCCTACTAAAGCGGGTGGGGAGGGTATGTCTCCAAAGTTAACCCGCTTCGAATGTTGCTCTAGATATAAAAACTAATTTAAAATGGGCATAACTCGGTCAATATAACTCATAATCTTTATTATAACTTGTTTTTGGAAATAGAATGACCATTCTACATCTTCCCGTATGTTTGAAATCCCTATATGGACACTATGGAAACTCATATTCGCGCTGCAACCGTCCCACCATCACAAAAGTTTTGAAAAAATAGTTGATTTTAAATCAACAATATCTCCCTCATCTGAACTCCAATTCAACCAATTTTTTTTTGAAATTGGGTGATTTTTCAAGAGGACCTCATATCAGCAATCTTTTTTCTAAAATTATGCATAAGAACTAAAAAAAATGATAGGAGAGCCACCGTCCATGAATTGGCATTAGACAAATTTTTGCAACACAACTTATTTTAAATCAGCGATATCTCCCTCATCTAGACTCCGACTCAGCCGATTTTGTTTTCGAATTTGGGTATTTTTTCACAAGGAATCTAGATATGTTATTTTTTTTGTAAATTATATACCGAAATTTTCAGATTTGAATTTCAAACTCGTCGCCCAAATACAATTCTTGCAAAAAAATGAAAAAAAAAAGTATTCCCGCTTTGCCCAAGAAAACGCTTAGTGGAGGTCATAGCATGTGCATGAAGTTTGTTGATGATTGCTACAAAAAATTTGAAACTAAAATATGCGTCAAACCCTCATTCACATGGAGTCATAACCTAAGTCTGATACCACAGATCCAAACTCAAACAGGAATGCAACAAATTACAGATATAACCATAAATACAGAGATGCGACAAAAATAACACTTCATTTCATTAATGTCAGATATTAATAGTATCAGATTCAGGTTACAACTCCATGGGAATGATGGTTTGACGCATATTTTAGTTTCAAAGTTTTGTAGCAATCTTCAAAAAAATCCATGCACGTGCTACGACCTCCACAGAGAACTTTCTTGGGCAAAGTGGGAAGATTTTTTTTCTCTTTTTTTTGTGGGAATTTTTTGGGCAGCAAGATTGCAAATCAGATATGAATTTTTTGGTGCAAAATTTACAAAAAAAAATAACATATCTGGATTCCTTGTGAAAAAATACCCAAATTCAAAAAAAAAATTGGGCGAATCAAAGTCCGTATGAGGGAGATATCACTGATTTACAACCAATTATGTTGCATAATTTTTTCTGACGATAATTCATTGACGACATATATCTCATCATTTTTGTCCATTTTTGTGAGAATTTCAGAAAAATGATTGCATATCTGATCTCCTCTTGAAACAACACCAAATTTCAAAGAACAAATTGGTCAAATCGAAGTTCGGATGAGGGAGATATCGCCGATTTAAAATCAACTATTTTTTTAGAACTTTTGTGATGGAAGGACAATTGCAGCGTGAATTTGAGTTTCCAAGGTGTCATTTAAATCACATGGGAAGATGCATTATGGTCATTATGTTTCTAAAAACAGGTTATAATAAATATTTGAGTTATATTGATCGAGTTATGCCCATTTTAAATTAGTTTTTATATATGGAGTAGCATTCGGAGTGGGTTCCCTTTGGAGATGTCCCCTCTCACCCCGCTTTAGTAGGCATCTGCTTCACATTCATCAATTTCATCATAGAAACATACAACTTCGGTTCTTTGGATACGTGCCCTCCCACCCTAGGCTATGTCAGCACATGCTACTTCATCAATAGTCAGCATCATGGTTATGGGTCAACCGCACAAAATCCTTGTCATCGAAGTCCATTTTCTAGGTCGCACACTGTTAGTATCACAGTTGGTCACAAGCATTATAGGGTATCTCTATCAGAATATCTTCATTTTTCATGGTTATGGGTCATCCACAAACCCACACTTCATCAAAGTCGATTTTCTAGGCTGCATACTGTCAGTATCACAGTTGGTCACAAGCATTACAGGGTATCTCTATCCTCAGATCTTCGTTTATCATGGTTATGGGTTAACCACACAAAACCATTGTTTTCATTGACTCTTCATATTCAACAAAATCTTCTTAGGAGGGAACTTCATGCAATGGGGACCATTACTTCTTAAGGAGGGAGGAATGGTCTGAGTGGAAATTGACATCCACCCATGGTATTTATCCACTCATGGAATATACCCATGGTACTGTAAGTGACATCCACCCATGGTATTCATCCACCCAAGGTATTTATCCACCCATGGAATTTACCCATGGTATTGTAAGTGGCATCCACCCATGGTATTCATTCACCCATGGTATTGTAAGTGAAATCCACCCATGGTATTTAATCACCCATGGTATCTACCCACCCATGGAATTTACCTGTGGTATTATAACTAAAAAAAAGACTATAAGTAACAAGTCGCATTTTGTAAAATAACATATTGTCCACCATAATGTAGCTTTTATAGTTATTCTCTCTTTTAATAAAAAGTTTCTTGGTGGATTGTGAGAGTGTTCATTGTTTCTTGATAGGGTGAAAATGATTTTGACATGTTCACAAGGAGCTTGATGATTTGAGATATGAGTTGCAATTGTTGAAAATGAAGTACCAAAAATAAAAGGAGAGTAGATGAAATCTGACGATTGAAGAAAAAAGATAAGGAAGTGTTGTTTACTCTGCAAAAATCAGAGCATAGGATGGATTTGGCATGAGTTATTGATCTTTGATATGGGGCCCTTCAAGAAATAGAGGTTTCGATTGATATACATGAACATAGGATGGGAGAAAATCTTATGTTAGCAAAGAGTGTGGGAACTAAGAAGATTCTAAAAGGTACATTAAACATATAAATTTTAAGTATTTATACATTCCTTCCATTGAATATGACTAACATACTTTATTTTAACCAATAGTGATAGCTATAGTGTCTAATGTTCAGGATATATAACCATGTGATGGATTGAGGTTGTTGTTGCCATTGTTGTCATTGATGGAAAAGGATTGAAAGGACCAGCAAGGTTCAACTAAGATCTTGCAGAGTTGAGGTTACCATATATGGTGTGATGATGTTGATGCTTGTTATAGCTTGATGTATCATGGTTTTGTGAGATACATTATGTAGCAAAGATCAGTGTTGAAGAGGTACAAGTAATTCAATGAAAATGGGAATGCAATACAAATATGTGATGCAAAGGATGATGGAAAAGGAGAATAAAGGTATGGAAAGGAGTAGATAGGTATGTTATATATGTATGCTATATGTTGCATATATTTTTATGGTTGCAGAGAAACAAGGTATGCTTGGTATGCTTGATGAATAGGTATTCTTATGAGTAGCAAGATAATTCTTCCTGCAAAGAAGTGTGTGAGAGAACGTGCAGCTAAGAGGTATAGCATAGTTGGATGGAGATGCTTGTGTTGATACTTATGGTGCAAAGGGAGTTGTTACAAGTGATGTAATACTTGTTGGTTGCATAAGCTCATGTTATGATATTCATGCTTGATGTATTGTACTTGTTGAGAAATGTTAATGCATTATACTTGCAAGACATTGTTGTGATGTAAGGCAAAGGAGCAGCAGCAAGGTATGTTTGATGCTTGTGAGCATCAAGGTAGAACAAACAATGTTGCAGAGATTATTATGTAAAAGAAATCAGTTGAAGAAATGCAAGGAATGGCTTGTTATTGTATTGCTTGCATATGCTTATGAGGAGCAAGGTAGAACAAAAAATGTTGCAGAGATTATTATGTAATAGATATCAGTTGAAGAGGTGCAAGGCAAGGCTTGTTATTGGACTGCTTGCATATGCTTATGATGTTATGTTACTATATTGTTGATCACTGTTATGCTTGATGGAAAAGTATGTTACAAGGTATGTTGCAGGCTATGTTAATCAGACTGTTGAGCTTGTGATCTTGAGGTATGC
Source organism: Pinus tabuliformis (assembly GCA_031772625.1). Taxonomy (NCBI): domain Eukaryota; kingdom Viridiplantae; phylum Streptophyta; class Pinopsida; order Pinales; family Pinaceae; genus Pinus; species Pinus tabuliformis. Next base: position 943,262,959 of record CM062816.1, on the reverse strand, counting down.
TCGTGATGCTTGTTATGCTTGTGATGCTTGGAGATGTTGATGATATGGTGGTAGATGTTGGCTTGACTATGTTGCTATATGCATATGATGGTCCAATATGTTGTAATGCAAGGAAAAGGAAAAGGAAAATATGAAAGGAAAAGGCAAAGGTATAAGGAAAAGACAAAGGAAAATGCATGAAGAATGTTGTTATGCTTGTAATGTTGTGATGTGTTATAGTTGCTGATATATTACTAATGTATGTTGCAAAGACTATGGTTGCTATGCTTGTTGATCTAATCATTACAAGTGGCTGAAAATAATATTTGGTGAAGCATTTATTTATTTTAATATTCAAAATCTCAAAAGGTGTGAAACAAATGAGTGGAATGCTAAGAGACAAGTATTTTCACTTCATATTCATGTTTGGAATACCAACAGCCATCAAAGTTTGTTTATAAAAATGTGTGGGGTTGCAAGGCTATATGGTTAGAGTTTTTGAGAATGTAAGAGTTGATTTGAGTTGTTTATTACCTGGCACATATAGAGCAGATGTGAAGCAAATTTGAGGAGAAGAAGAAGTAGAGACAAAGATGAAGGTATGCATATTTATAGACTAGGTAACCAACACATTGTTTTCTTTATGTATCAGGGGATTGTAGTCTCCTTTCAAGTTGCAGCTTGATAAATAACATGTTGGAGCCTATTGAGGTAGGAGCCTCCTGTGGGTTGTAGCCTGCAGAAAATTGATGGGAGTTGGAGCTTCCTTGCAAGTTGAAGCTTGCAGAATTGAGGTAGCAACCTCCTATAGGTTGGATCCTACATAAAATCAAATGTAATAAGGGAGTAGGAGCTTGTCTTTCCATCACAACATTAACAAAGTTGTGGTTTTCTCCCTCTATGAGTTTCACTTATATTTGGTGTCCATATGTATTGATTTTATGTGTTGATGTGATGTTTTGGTTTACATATTACTTGTTGTTCACATATTAAATATGTTGTTCATAATGTGTTAAACTGGTCATTTAATAGGTTAGTTAATCAGTTAAAAGAAAAGAAATTATGTCCATGAGTGTATTAAATTTTCAACACCCCTCTTAGTTTAGTCAGGTTTCCATCAGTTGTGAGTCGTTAAATTTGTATTCTATCACAAGACATGGTGAAAATGTAAAGGAGCAATTGATAGGCCTCATGTGCAAGTTGCATGAAAGAGTTGTTATACAAGATGAGGTCATTCAAGAAGTTGTGAAGTTGCCTTAAAATATGATTCTGGACTTGGAAGACCCGAACAACTAATTGGATCTTTCCTTTTCTTGGGGAAGATTTTTGTTGGAAAAAAAAAACTTGCAAAGGCTCTTGTAGCTCAATTATTTGATGATGAAAATCAGTTGGTCCAAATTGATCACAACTAGATGGTGATGAATCAATGCACAAAGGGAATGACTATTAAATTATGTTATGGATTCTCATTGTAGGTTGGGTTGTGACATTGCATTGGCATAGCTTATTTATATTTATGATTGTATCCATGGTGGAAATGGCAGACTGAAAGTGAAACTAGATCAACACAGTGCAGAAAAAAATAAATAAATAAATAAATAATTAAAAAATAAAAAATAAAAATAAAAATAAATAAATAAATAAATGAAATAAAATAAAATAAATAAATAAATAAAAAATAAAAAATAAATAAATAAATAAAATAATAAAAATAAATAAATAAATAAATAAAAATTAAAATTAAAATTAAAAATTAAAAAATTAAAAAATTAAAAAATAAATAAACAAACAAACAAATAAATAAAATAAAATAGAAATAGAAATAGAAATAGAAATAAATAAAAATAAATAAATAAATAAATAAAATATAAATAAATAAATAAAATAAATAATTAAAAATAAAAAAATAAAAATAAAAATAAAAAATAAAAAAATAAAATTGGTTGTAGGCGTTGGAAAATAATTTTCCAATGCTCTTTTAGAAACTTGTGGGCACTGGAAAACATTTTTCTAGTGCTCCCAAAAACTTTGTTTTCATCTTGTCGAAGGACAAACGACTTTCTCTCTCTGCAACTCAACTCTTCACAATCTCAACATGTCTTACATGCTTAGGAATGATATCCTCCTGCCTCTCCTCATCAGAGGTTCTACCTCATCAATTTAATGGGCCACACTCAAATAAAAAAAACGTGTACAGTTTTGAAGGACACAGTAAAAAAGGCATGTATAAACAGCCACTGGCATCTTAAATCAAGTGTTAGCAAACATCTAATACCATAGGCTTTGGTCACACAAATTCTGAAGCTCAAGGAAGTGCGTACATTTCGAACCAGAAATAAAACACAAATTTGTGTGTGTTACGCACAACTTATTTTATTTATCTCACATGTATAGATCTAGAGGCAAGAGAAGAAGCTCCTACTCCTCCCCAATCGATACTCCTTTTATGCACAATCTTTGCAACTGATTTACTTCCCTTTCTCTCTAATTGAGGGAAGTCAAAAAGACACAACATAAATGACTCTTCATTCTTGGGCTCTTCAACTTATTCGAACTCTGTATTTACATTAAATTTCTAAACTTATCAAAGGTAGCAAAAAGGTATTTTCCAACTCAACATGTGGATAATCCACCACATTTTCAAGCCCCCTCCATTTCTTCATCACAAACTTGGTCTAATGCTCCTGCATTAGACTCCCTAGGAAGGAAAACTCATGAGCTCCTACTCATAAGATCCTATATAGAGCAACATGCCTTCTGTAGAGCTGCAACACTCATCCATGTAGAATCCTCCATCGGACAGTCTTTCCACTTCACCAAAAAATCCAAATATTATTTTCCCTTGGTGTGCTTTGCAACCCTAATGTCCAAGATTCTTTCAATTTCCAAATCCTCTGCCACAAGCATCTGCTTCATCCGACTCTTCTCACTGACTTCTCCACAACTCCCATTCGTTATGGTGGCACCTTAATCACTAACTCGATGGGGGTACAAATCAACCACATTGAAGATAGGTGAGATACCTATGCCCATAGGTAACTCCAATTCATAAGAATTCTACACTATCCTATTTTCTTCATTTTGAGTTTGTTATATTCCCCTCTCAGGAATCTCTCTTTCCTTGGGTGTGCTAATACCATGTCCCCTACCTCAAAATTTACCTCTCTTCTTCTTAAATCTACTCTTTGTTTTTGTTTATGGATGTTGTCTTGTAGGTTTTTATCTCCTAATGTAAGTCACTCATGGTTGCTACAAAATCTTCCCCATCAGCACTCCTATGCTCAAGTTTTCCCAAATCTCTCAGCTCACAAACTTTTCTAGGATGCATTCCATCCAATATCTGAAACAGACTCTTCCTGGTGCTCCAATTTGGTGAATCATTGTATGAAAACTACCTAACACACGATCCCACTGCTTGGGATTCTCTCCCATAAGGCTCCTCAATATGTTTCTGAGACTCCTGTTCACAACTTCAGTTTTCCCATCAGATTGTGGATGATAGGTTGAGCTAAAGTTCAATTTTGTTCCAAGCTTCTTCCACAAAGTCCTCCAAAAATTTCATATGAACCTGGTGTCCCTGTCAGAGATTATACTCTTCGACAAGCCATGCAATCGAACAATCTCATTGAAAAAAAATGAGCCACATGTGTAGCATCACTAGTCTTGCAACATGGGATAAAGTGAGTCATCTTCATAAATATGTCCACAACTACAAGTATAGAATCCTTACCTTGATGTGTCCTCTATAAAACTAAAACAAAATCCATTCTCACTGAGTCCCATGGTCTTCTAGGAATGGGCAAAGGAGTATATAGTCCAACATTCTGACTCCTTTCTTTCGCATGTTGGCATACTCTACATTTTTCTACACATTTTTTCACATCAACTCTCATTTTTAGCCAAAAATAGAAGTGTTCTAGTTGTCCAAGTGTCTTGTCCACGCCAAAATGCCCTGCCAATCATCCATTGTGATTTTCTGCAACATATTCTCTCTCATTGAGAAACAAGGGATACATAACTAATTTTTCTTGAATAATAATCCATCCTACAACATAAATTCCCTCGATGGGTTGTTATCTCTGCTCACGGGGTTCCTACATTCTTCAGAGGCCTCTTAGAAATCAACATCATCCTCATACAATTCCTTCAAATAATAAAAGCCCTGAATCTGCACATGGCACTTTTGCATGACCAGACTCCTCCTCCTAATAGCATCAGATATCTTGTTCTCTTGTCCACTCACATGTTTTATAACAAAGGTGAAACTTTGTAGGAATTCCACCCACTTGGCATGCTTATGGTTCAAATTGTGTCACTGCATTATAAATGGTAATGCAGAATTGTCAAAGTAAAAAACAAACTCACTGGGCATCAAATAGTTTCTCCAATGCTTCAAGGCTTGAACCACCATATAGAATTCCTTGTTTAAGAGAAGTATTTATGCTTTGAATCATTCAACTTCTCACTGAAATATGAAACAGGTATGCCTTCTTGACTCAATACTACTCCAATGGTTGTACCACTAGCATCACATCTGACTTGGGAAAGTAGATTGAAGCCACGTAGTTTCAACACCGATTTCTCAGTGATATTCTTCTTCAAGAGCTGGAAGATTTTCTCTGCTATTGTTGTCCAACAAAATGGTTGTCTATCCTTCTTAATTGTCTCAATGATGGGTGCACAAATACCATTGAAATTCTTGATGAACTTTCGATAGAAGCTAGCTAACCCATGAAAACTCCTAACTTCAAAAATTCTCTTGGGTGAAGGCCAACTCACAATTGCCTCTATTTTCTCTAGATCCATTTTCAGCCCATCCTTTGAAATGACAAAGCCTAAGTATACCAACTCAGACCTCATGAAAGTACACTTCTTCAGGTTAATCAACAGTTTCTCTTGCTGCAACCTTTCTAGAACATACCTTACATGCCTAAGGTGTTCTTCCTTTGTTCAACTGAAAATCAAAATATCATCCAAATAAACAATAACAAACTTACTAATGAACTCCTTCAAGACCTCATTCATCAACCACATGAAATTACTTAGTGAATTTGTTAATCCAAATGGCATGACCAACCATTCATATAGTCCACTATTTGTCTTGAAAGTTGTCTTCCACTCATCCCCTTCTCTGATCCGAAATTTATAGTAACCACTCTTCAAATCAACCTTTGAAAATTAGGCTGCCCCACTCAAACAGTCCATCATGTCATCCATTCGTGGAAATGGAAATATGTACCTGATTGTAATCTTGTTGATTTCTATGGAATCTGTGCACATCCTCCATTTTCTATCTGTCTTCAAACTAAGTACTGCAAGGACAATGTATGGACTGAAGCTCTCCCTTATTAGCCCCTTGTCTAGCATTCCTTAAACATGATTCTTTATCTCTTCATTCTCCTTGGGTGTCATTCGGTAAGTAGCTTTATTCGAAAGGCTTGCTCCTAGTATCAGGTCTATGTGATGGTTGATAGTTCTCTTAGGTGGAAGCTCACTTGGTAAGTCATCTACCATGATATCACTAAACTCATGTAACATATCTTGAATCTCAATAGGTAAATTTTTAATTTCAATTTGCAGAAGTATTACCTTTGGTTTGTAGACCACCACATAGTTCGCCTTTTCTTTCTCCAATTCTTGCATAAATTCCTTTCCTCCCAACAACAGTGCTTTTGAGCTACTTTTCCCAGTTGTACATTCTTCCTTCAATGGCATAAGGGTATGCTTGATACCATCATTTTCAAACTTATATATGTTTCTCTCTCCATCATGCACCACTTTCCTATCAAATTTCTAGGGTCATCCCAAAAGAAGTTCGCATACATCCATCATTATGATGTCACAAATTACATTATCCTGATATCGACCTATTTGGAATTCCACTTCACTCTACTCACTTACCAACTGTTGGTGACATTTCTGCAGCCATGACAATTTATATGGTGTTGGATGCTTTAGCCTTTTCAATCCAAAATTTTCCACCATTTATGTGGAAACTAGATTTTCAATGCTCCCACTGTCAATCACCACTTTGCAACATTTCCCTCCTACCTTGAAAACAGTCCTAAACAATCATTTTCTCTATGTTGGTTTAGAAGTCTCCTTGGCTGGTTTCAACAAGACCTTACTCATCATCAAAGCTTCTCCCATCTCAAGTGCATTTTCTGCCACAAGTGCATGTGATTTTGTTGCTTTTGGCTGAGCTACATATGCATCTCTTTGCCCTCCCTTTTCATTTGAGGGACACTCAAAATATCTATGACCCAGCTACCCACATTTGTTGTAACAATCCCCAGTTAAAAGTTCATGTAATAAAGTTAATAAAGGTAAAATAATACCAAGGTCATGGGACACATATTCAAAACTAAATGTTGGACAAAACATCTTAGTGGGTGTTCATTTGGTTTATTATGGCTAAGGGAAGTTGGCAAGGGAAATGGACAAGGATTTGAAAAGGAAAAGGGGCATTAACTGGCATTTGATTAATGAAAATAATTGAAAATAAGAGAAAAGGAAGGTGAAAGGTCATAGGTTGCATGTGAGGAGGAAATTGAAGGAAAATTGAAGAAAATAGAGGCCTCAATAATAAAAAGGCTTTTGAGGATAAATTCACAGCTTTTGTTAGTTAAGCCTTTGGACAGTTTTGGGTTGGAGTTCTCTATCTATTCTCTCTCTCTCATACTCTTGCATTCTTATATAATTCTTGGACCATAGGAGAAATGAAGACAAAGGTAGGACAAGAAAGCAAAGGGAAGAAAATATCAAGCAAAGAAGAGTTGGATCAAGCGGCTATGGTGGGATCACTTGTAGATATTGAGTTGCATGTATTATTTCCTTTCTAGTTTTGGCATGCATGTATTTGGTTCTATTGCTGCCATTGGCATGGGGTTTTCTAGGTGTGACAGTGGTTTCAGCCTTGCCTTTCCATTTCCAGATAGTCATGGTGTGATGGGGTTCTTTCATTTGGTTAGCTTTGGATTGTCAAATGGTTTTGGTATCGAGTGAGGTGGTCTTGGGAAAATTCCCAGGGGCCTAGGAATCCCTTGACTGGTAATGGCAAGATACACGGTAAAGTCTGAGGGTGGATACGGGAAGAAATCTATAGGCATCCAAGCTTTTTTAGGGCCTAGTGATCCCTTGACCAGTAATAGCATAATTACGGTAAATCCTAGTAGTGTATACTTTTTTTTGGGTCTAGGAATCCCTTGACTGATAATGGCAAGTTACAAAGTAAATCATGGTCGTATAGATGAGGATTTCAGGACTAGAAATCCCTTAACCAGTAATGGCGGGATATGTGGTAAAGCCTGAGGAAGCCCTAATTGTTTTTTTGTGTCCCACATTCATGCTTGGAATATGACACAGGAGTGATTGGCTGAAAGAAAGATTTGGTTCAGCCCAATCTATGGTCGGGTGGTACGTGGAAGTCCCTGATTTGGTTGGCTTTTGCATATGTTAATAAGAGATCTTTTTCCCCTTGTATTTCATGAGTATTTATACTTGTTATTATGTGGCTTTGATGGTTGTTCTATCATTGTTATTATTCTGGTTATATGTTGGTTATAAGCATGGTTTTATGACAAACTTTAGTTATGGATATCATCATGTTTTGATTAGTAAATGAATGGTTAATGAATGCATGACCTATTAGATGACATTCTAGCTATTAAGAGAAGGAATCATACCTTCTTAACGATTCTCAAATAATTATGAGACCCCTATGTTCGAATATGTAATTATGACTTGTATATTACATGTTCATGATGTGTTTGATGAAATGTTTGTCAAGGTTAGGATGGGTTAGACTAAGTGCTTGATCAAGTTTTGACTTAAAGTATTTTCCTTTGTGTCATTTATCATTTCTAAGAGTTTAATCAAGCTCTGGGTAGAGGTATGGATCCTAGCCCCGAAAAAGTGGCTCAGATCACAGGGTCATTGGACAGAACTGAGTGATTTAGTCTACAATCACTAGGCAACAGGCTTATGGGAGTGACTGGAGGGTTACAGTCATTGGCTTTCCTTGTCATGGAAGCGTATGGGATTTCAAATCATTAATCATTCAAGCTAACTTAGGGGTTGGGCACCTGGAGTGGTTGGTTAGCTACTAGGGGTCGTATAGTCCCTAAGGGTGGTCAGTGAAGTTTTGGTTGGACGATTCCACTTCCTTAATTGTACCTAGGAGGTTGAGTCATACCATTTTAACTCTTCATCACATATTTACCCTGGTGGACCAGTGAAGTTGGGAAAGTGAGGGAGGAGGTGGTTACATAGTGGTATTAGAGCCAAGTTGTTCTCTCTTAGGGTAATATCTGATACCATAAAGTGGTATTTCAGAATGGTTCAACACTTGGAATAGATGGGCGGAATGTGGTTGTCATGCATGCATCACGCATGCATGAAGGTTGTATATGTGTTTGTTATGTATGCATGGTGGTAGTCATTGTTACAGTTTTGTTGTCATGTAGAAGTTGATAATGTTGTTTTTGGGATGTGTTTGTCATGAATGCATGTCGGTTGTATATATATTTGTTATGCATGTCAGTGTCTATATGTTGTTATGCATGCATTATTATGGGAATGGTTTTCATGTATGAGGTCATGGTATACAGTTGCTATTATCATGCATGATGTCGATATATTGTTATGATTATGATTATACACGTATTTTGTTAATTTGGTTGATATTGCAGACAAGATATCATCCCCTAAACTATACTAAGGTATGTTGGGTATGTTATGTTTGGTTATTTGACATGGTATACTTGCAGGATGAAGAGAATCAAAGATGACTAGAAAAAATTTGGATTATAGTTCACGAGAGTCTCCCTATAGATCAGATGAGAAACATGGTGATGAGTACTCCCCTCACGTAGTATACACTTTAAGAAGTTTTAAGGCATAAATATGAAGTTGCAAAGCAGATAATGACATAATCATTCAATTCCAAGAGGTACTTGCCAGGGCACAAGAGAAACAAGCAGAGGTCAATGCAATTATCCTTCATACTTTGTCATACTTGTAGAGACAGGGACTTCTTAGCAACATCCATGGATAGGAGGAAAAGACTAATGGATCCTATGGTAGTAGATCTCAAGATGGGTACAGGTCGAATAGAGATGACATGGTCAGAGACAGTAGGTTCTCAGATACACCTGATAGAAGAGGTAGTCGACATGGGCTTTACTTTAGTTCTGGTTCGAACAGGTACCATGGTCATCATCAGTATCGTCCTTATAGAATAAATGATAGAGTATATTTTCCGGATGGGTTGAAGAAAGCCAAGCCACCTACATTTGATGGAGAGTTGAAGAAAATAGAAGACTTAGAGGCATGGTTACTTGGAATGAAGAAGTTATTTGAGTTTCATGATTACACGGAGAACATGAAGGCCAAGATATCAATTTTCAACCTCAAAGGGAAAGAATACATCTAGTGGGAAGATGTGAAGTGGTTCAGAGACATCAGGACAAAGGAGTTGAGTTGGCATGAATTCAAGAGACGTTTCAAAAAGTCATTGTCAGAGAGGTACTATGATAGTAAATCCAAGGAGTTCTATGAGCTGAAGATGGGATCGATGATAGATGAGGAGTACATGACTAAATTCCTGGAGTTATTGAGGTATGTACCAAAACTTAAGGATGATAAGGCCAAATTTCAAATATTTGTCACTGGATTACCATTAGCATTTAAGAATCAGATTGAGTATGATGAGGCTCGGTCACTTGAATAAATAATTGGAATGTTGAAGCACTGTTATGATCAATCGAAGCATAAGACAGGGTCTCAGCAAGGTTGGAAAGTGAAAGACAAGACTAAGGGTAAATGGCCACCAAAGTGAACAAGACTTCAGGATGCAAGTGAGAAATAAAATGTTGTTTTTTACAATAAGTTTAATGTAGTTGGAAAGGGACATGCGTCACAGCCTGGACGGCAGTAGAATAAAGAGGGTAAGGGACAATTGTAGTGTTGGATATGTTGTAAGGAACATATCAAGAAGTATTTCCCATCATATCAGGGTGGTAGGCCCTAGATATATAGTTCACAGGAAGCGCAGACAATTGGGGATGTTGGATAGAGAATTCCTCATATCTATGGAGCATTGGATAACGGGCATGTAGATCACTAGGCATCTATTATTGAGATGGGAAGAAAGCTTTGTGATCAAGTTGTTTCCATTTTGATTGACCTTGGATCTAATTATATTTATGTTAACCCTAACCTAGCCGATAAGTGTGGTTTGAGAAAAGAAGTGAATGCAGAGCCTTGGTTAGTGTAGTTGGCTATAGGTACTAATAAGAGAGTTCATCATTTGGTAAGAGCTTGTGCATTTCAGTTGAATGGTATACCTACATCAGCACATCTAAATGTACTTCCATTGGGATCATAAAATATGCTTATGAGTATGGATTTTTGAACCTTCACAAGACCAAAGTAGATTGCTATGGAAAGGCCTTTGAGTGCTTGGATGAAAATGGAGAATATAAAAACTTGCAAGGTAAGAAGAAGGCTACATTAATTAGAATGGTTACAACTATGCAAGAAAAGCGCAGTCACTGGAAGGGGTGTGTTTTATTAGCAATACATATTTCTAGTGATAAAGGTAAGGATTTTGAGGATGCGAAAGTCTTGAAGAAGTATCCGGTCTTGCAACAGTTTTAGGATGTATTCCCAGTGAATATGTCAGAGTTTCCTCCTCATAAGGAAGTGGATTTTTCTATTGAGTTGGTACCAAAAGAAGCACCAACATCAAAGGCACCATACAAGATGAGCACTCTAGAGTTAGTGGAATTGAAGTTGTAGTTGAAGGAAATTCTTAACAAGGGATACATTAGGCCAAGTGTATCATCATGGGGTGCACCAATGCTTTTTGTGAAGAAGAAGGATGGTACTCTCAAGTTATGCATCAATTACAAACAATTGAACAAGGTGATGATCAAGAATAGGTATGTGTTGCCGATGATCAGATCACTTGTTTGACCAGTTGAAGGGAGAAGCAATATTTCCGAAGATTGATTTAAGATCGGGATATCATCAGACATGCATTAAAGACGAGAACATCTACAATACTTCTTTCCGAACCAGGTATGGGTATTATGAGTTTCTTGTGGTTCCTTTTGGTTTGACTAATTCTCCAGCTACTTTCATGTGCTTGATGAATAGTGTATTGCGTCCTTATCTGGACATGTTTGTTGTTGTATTCACTGGTGATATATTGATATGTTCTAAGAATGAGGAAGAGCATGAAAAGAACTTAGCAATAGTCTAAGATTGCTAAGATAGAATCAGTTGTATGCCAATCTTAGTAAATGTAGTTTGTTTTAGACAAAGGTACATTACTTGGGACATGTTGTTTCCAAGGAAGGCATAGTAGTGGATCCAAAAAAGATAAGAGCCATGATGGATATGGCAGCGCCTAAGAATGTGGATGAGGTCAAATCATTCATGGGGTTAATAGGTTACTACAGGAGGTTCATTAGGAACTTCTTACATGTTTCCTATCATATTACATCATTGTAGAGGAAAGGAAATAAATTTGAATGGACAGAGGAATGTGCGGTAAGTTTTGAGCAGTTGAAGTAGTTGTTGACAAATGCTCCAGTTCTCAAGACTGTAGATCCATATAAATAGTTTGTGGTGTGTACAGATGCTTGCAAGAGAGGATTTGGTGGAGTCCTAATGAAAGAGGGAGAAGTGGTGTGTTACAAGTCAAGGAAAATGAATGAGAATGGCTAGAACTATGTGACACATGATCTTGAGTTGGAAGAGATCATCCATGCATTGAAGATGTGGAGGCACTATCTTCTTGGCAGGAGGTTTGTATTGATGAGTGATCACAATGGATTGAGATATTTGTTTGACCAACCTAATTTGAATTTCAGGCAAGCTAGATGGTTGGCCATGATCAATGAGTTTGACTTCGAGATCAGGTACATTAAAGGAAAAGAGGACAGGGTTTCAGATTCTCTTAGTAGAAGAGTGCAAGGAAAACAAATAGCAACTATGAGCTCATATGGGACAAATTTACAGGATTAGATCTTACAAGTAGGAAAATAAGATGACAAGTATAGGTAGCTTAGGCACAAGTTACAATAGCATGGTTGTTATGAAACTAGCTCAAGAAAAGATAGAAAAGATAGATCAACGCCTTAGAATTCAGCCTCTTCGAGGGGGCAACCTCCTTTACATTACATAAATGAACAATTCTTGGATGATACAAATGAAAAGACCTCCTTTCTATATATAGGAGTCTAAGGGGTCATAACATAATCAGAGCCGACATAACAATAATAATGTAAGGGCACAATAATAACAATAGTGGGCTTCTATGGGGCACAATAGTAACAATATGGGCACTACATGGGTACATCAATATAATAAGTGGGTTATACTAATAACAATAAGGGGTTACACTAGTAGTATAGGGGCCTAACATGCCCCTCTCCTTCAAAAAGCGTTGTCCTCAACGCTTGAGTAGTTCTTGATGCTTCTGTATAAAATTCTTGTCCTCCCATGTGGAATATTCAGCGGGTAAGTTCTTCCAGTTGATGAGATACTCTAAAATTGATCAATTTCGTAGCTGTCGGGTTCTTGTTTCTGTGACTGCTCCAGGTTCCAATATGATTTTTCCTTCCTCTTTAATTTCTGGCAATATTGTTTGAATTGGGATCTTTTGCAACTTTTGAATAAGTGGCCATACTTCTTCGTCCTTCTTCCATTCATCCCTTGCTTCGTTTATCCAATCTAGTTGGATAATATAAATAGCACAAAACAATGCTTCCACATCCTCATCCTTGAAGAGTCATCCCATTCGGTAAGGTCGTCATTTTTTAAGTTCCTGTTGTTTCGTTTGATTTTGCACCGAAGTGGCGTTATCCTTTAAAAGTTGGAGAACTTGTTGTTGATGCTCGATGTGATCTTTCACTGCTTGAACCTTTTTCTTCTTGATATGTCCTTCTATCTCTAGAGTTTGAGGAGTGGTAATTTCTTCCAATCCTTTACAAGATATGGTCGGGTTTATTTCTTGATGCTCGATGTGATCTTTCACTTCTTGAACATTTTTCTTCGTTATATGTCCTTCTATCTTGATAGTTTGAGGAGTGGTAATTTCGAAAAATGAATTACAAGATATGGTTGGACTCATTTCTTCTTTCTCGATGTGATCTTTCACTTCTTGCACCTTTTTCTTCTTGATATGTCCTTCTATCTTGAGAGTTTGAGGAGTGGTAATTCTTGCCAATGCTTTACAAGATATGGTCTGATTCATTTCTTCTTTCTCTGGGGTGGAGTCCTGGCGTATATCTTCTTCTTTTGTTGTTTCTTGATCCTTTTCTTCCTCCTCTTCATATTCTATGTAAAATAATTTCTTCTCAGCACACTTATGACCTTTAGTGCATTTGCTATCACAATTGTAACAAAGCCCTTTTTCTCTTTTTTCTTCCAATTGTTGTGGTGTAACCCTTGTAGGTTGTGGAAGGCTAGGAGAAACAACACTTCCATCTTTATAGTTGTGAGGGGTACACTTCCTGGTTTCCATAATTTTGCTTTCCACTATGTCACAAAGCCCTTTTACTCTTTCCAATTGTTGTGGTGTTTCTCTAAAGAAGGTGTTGCTCTTTGTATCCTCATAATGTGCTATCATTTCCTCCGTGAAAATTGACCACGTAACAAGTTGTTTACGAGAACAAATCCCTTTGTACCATAAAAATTGATCTGGTTCTAAATATGAAGATGCAATACATACCTTTTGTAATAGTTGTACACCATGTATATCAAAATATTGCTCCATCTGAAGTATCCAATTTACCGGATCCTTGCCATCAAACTTCCTCATCTTGCTTTTTCTTGATTTTAGGAGCTCTACCTTGAAACGACTGTAACTCTGTACTTTCGGATCTTTAAGTTCTGAAATTGTGACCTGTAGTATCCCTTTGTGTCCTCTTTCCAATGCCACTAGTCTGATCCAAATTGGATTCTCCAAGAAAGAGTTATGCACAATCTCCCAAGATGACCTGATTATAGACTAGTTCAGTAGAGCGAACTTGTACGACGTGCCACGAGTCACTGTTTCAACCTTTGGATTTGAAAAATTCATACAAGAAACTACAGTCCGTCCTCTTTCTTTACCTTCTTACGAAATTTCAATCCGATCCCCAGAGATAAAGTTATGATGATTTTCCCCAGGTCACATGTTTTGAATGTAATTCATGAGTCTGGAAAAAGACCAACTTCCTCAGATCATATCTCCGCAAATATCACGCGAAAAGCTCTAAAATTCATACCCAAGGTTTAGCACGATTTCTTCTCAAATGGGTTTTTTTTGCGACTTCTGAAACGTCACAGAAAAAAAGTTATAGCTAAAATGCCACGATGACCTGTTTGGAGCAGCGAAACCCTAGAATCCAAAGCTCTGATACCAAATGTTATGAAACCAACTCAAGAAAAGATAGATCAACGCCTTAGAATTCAGCCTCTTCGAGGGGGCAACCTCCTTTAAATTACATAAATGAACAATTCTTGGATGATGCAAATGAAAAGACCTCCTTTCTATATATAGGAGTCTAAGGGGTCATAACATAATCAGAGTCGACATAACAATAATAATGTAAGGGCACAATAATAACAATAGTGGGCTTCTATGGGGCACAATAGTAACAACATGGGCACTACATGGGTACATCAATATAATAAGTGGGTTATACTAATAACAATAAGGGGTTACACTAGTAGTATAGGGGCCTAACAATGGTACAGGTGATCAAGATGTGGACTATCATCTCACAGTGGATGGTTTGGTAATATTTAGGGACATGATCTATGTGTCGGACAATACTGAACTTAAGAAGCTTATCTTGCAGGAATTTCATGTTACGTTGTATTCACGTCACCTGGGATATCATAAGACATTGACAACAGTGAAGAAGTTATACTATTGGCCAAATCTAAGAAGTGGCAAATTTTATGGCTAGATGTTTGGATTTTCAACAGGTAAAAGAAGAGTGCAGGCATCCAGGTGGTCTACTATAGTTGATTATGATTCTAGAGTATAAATGGGAGGTCATTTCCATGGATTTCATTATAGGTTTTCTGATGACATCTAGACAGCATGATTCTATTATGGTTGTGGTTGACAGATTGACAAAGGTAGCACACTTCATTCTAAAGAAGTCTACGTATTCAGCTAGTGATGTAGCACAAGTCTTCATCAGTAAGATAGTGAGGTTGCATGGTTTTCTTAAGAAGATTGTGTCATACATACATGCTAAGTTAACTTCTAGGTTTTTGAAGGAATTATTTGCAGTTGTTGGTACAAAGTTGGGCTTCAATACAACTTATCATCTATAGAATATGGATAGACATAGAGGGTCAATAGGATTTTGGATGACATGTTGAGAATGTATGTTATGCATCAGTAATGAAAGTGGGAAGAGTATCTTCTACTGTTAGATTTTTCTTACAACAATGGGTACAAGAGTCACTGGGGATTAGTCTATTTGAGGCACTTTATGGGTGGAGCTGTAATACTCCTATCAGTTAGAGTGATCTAATGAACAAGGTACTTATAGGACCAGACATGTTGGCAAATATGGAACAGGAAATCTAGGTTATCAAGAAGAATCTAAAGGCAGCATAGGGTAAGCAAAAGAGTTATGCGGATCAGTATAGGGAAATTAAGGAGTTTCAAGTTGGGGAACATGTGTACTTACACATCAAGGCCAATAATATTTCCTTGAGGATTGGCTCATGTTCGAAGTTGGCACCTCGATATTGCGGGCCTTTCGAGAGCCTTGAGAGGATTGGACCAATGGCTTACAGACTTGCACTGTGTCTGACAGTGAAATTCCATGATGTTTTCCATGTTTCATTGCTTAAAATATATGTAAAATATTTTGATAATGTTATTGATTGGTCTATATTGCAAGCGGATCCAGAAGGAGAATTCCAGCCAAAACATCAGACCATTTTGCAACAGAAACATCTCATGCTCTGAAACCAAGAAATCGAGTAAGTTAAAGTGCAATGGAAGTACTTTGGGCCCAAAGAAGCTACATGGGAGATGATTGATCAGATGGGAGATATGTATCCTTCATTATTTTCTGGTGAAGGAAAATGATTTTTGGTATATGTACATATTTATGTATGGTTGTTATTGTAAATATCACAATGAGTTATATTATAAAGCTCCAATAAGCGGTATGGGTGTCATGTGTTATCTTTCTCATGTTGGTTTTCTCTTTAGCAGATTGAATATTATTGTAAATATTACATCAATCTAAGTTATAAATCTCCATGGGAAGTATGTTTTTCTTTTCAGCGGTATTGCTGGTTGTAGGTGGCATAGAACACCGAGGACGGTGTTCATCTAAAGGGGAGGGTTTTGTTATAGCATTGGGTAAAAATTTTATGTAATAAATTCAATAAAGGAAAAATAAGACCAAGGTCATGGGACAATACTCCAAGATGAATGTTGGGAAAAACATCCTAGTGGGTGTTCATTTGGTTTATTATGGCTAAGGGAAATTGGCAAAGTCTTTGTAAAGGAAAATGGGCATTAACTGGCATTTTATTTATGAAAATAATGGAAAATAGGAGAAACGAAAGGTGAAAGGTCACAGGTTGCATGTGAGGAGGAAATTGAAGGAAAAATGAGGAAAATTAAAGGCCTCAATAATGAAAAGGCTTCTGAGGATCAATTCACATCTTTTGACAGTTTAAGTCTTTAGACAATTTTGGGTTGGAGTTGTCTCTCAATTATCTCTCCCTCAATCTTGCACAATTAGAGAATTCTTGGAGCATAGGAGAAAGGAAGGCAAAGGAAGGACAAGGAATCAACGGAAAGAAAATATCAAGAAAGGAATAATTGGATCAAGCACCTACAGTAGGATCACTTGTAGGTATCGATTTGCATGTATTATTTCCTTGTTAGTGTTGGCATGCATGGTACATCCATGTGCGTATTTGGTTCTCTTGCTATCATTGGCATGGGTTTTGCCAAGTGTGACAATGGTTTCAACCTTTCCTTTCCATTTCTGGATAGCCATGGTGTGATGGGGTTCTTTCATTTGGTTTAGCTTTGGATTGTTGGCTGGTTTTGGAATTGGGTGAGGTGTTCTCAAGAAAATTCCGAAGGGCCAAGGAATCCCTTGACTGGTAATGGCATGATACACGGTAAATCCTGAGGGTGGAGACGAGAAAATTCCTTAAGGTATTGGTGAAGAAATCCAAAGGCATCCAAGCTTGTTTAGGGCCTTGTGATCCCTTGATTGGTAATGGTGGGATTGTGGTAAATCCTGGTAGTGTATGTTTCTTTGTTTGGGCCTAGGAATCCCTTGACCAATAATGGTGGGATACACGATAAAGACTGGTCGTATAGATGAGGGTTTCAGGGCTAGAAATCCCTTGACCAATAATGACAAGATGTGCGGTAAATCCTAAGGAAGCCCTGGTTGTTTTGTTGTATTTCATGAGTATTTATAATTGATATTATGTGGCTTTGATGGTTGTCTTGTCATTTTTATTATTCTGGTTATATGTTGGTTATAAGAATGGTTTTATGACAGACTTTAGTTATGGCTCTCATCATGTTTTGATTAGTAAATGAATGGTTAATAAATGCATGAACTATTAGATGACAATGTAGTTATTGAGAGAAGGCATCATACCTTCTTGACGATTTGCGGATAAGTATGAGACCCCTATGTTCGAATATGTAATTATGACCTGTAGATTATATGTTCATGATGTGTTTGACAAAATGTATGTCATAGTTAGGATGGGACAGGTTAATTCCTTGATCAAGTTTTGAATTAAAAGGATTTGTCTTTGTGTACTTTATCATTTCTGAGAGTTTCATCAAGCTCTGGTCAAAGGTTTAGATCCTATCCCTAAAAAAGTCGCTTAGATCTTGGGGTCGTTGGCATAGAACTGAGTAATTTAGTCTATAGTCACTAGGAAGCATGCTTATGGGAGCAACTAGAGGGTTATAGTCATTGGATTTCCTTTTCATGGGAGCGAATACGAGTCCATATCCTTAATAAGTCAAGTTAACTCAGGGGTTTGGCACCTGGAGTGGTTAGTTAGCTCATAAGGATCTATTGTACTGTTCAAAACCCCCATTTTAATGTATTATAAATTTCCTATGAAATTTATTATATTAAAATAAGGGACCCTTCAATTTTAGAAAAATATTATAATCAAAGTTTAATACTTAGGCTTTTTAATTAAAGCCCAAGTATTAAACCTTGATTATCCCAAAAACAAAATTAAATAGCCCCCAAATCCAAGACTTATACTTAGGACCTAAAAAAAAAACCCTAAGTATTAAAAATAAGGGTTATTCGATTAAAAAACAAAATAAATCAGAGTTTTTGATGAAATATTTACAAACTCCAACACTTCGCTATACACTGCATTGCAAATAATAAAAGTTCCTAAAGGCAAAGACTTCCCCGCTCTAATCCATAACTGCGATTCCAGTTAGACTGGACGTGATGGGAAAATATACATCTCAATTCATAATTCCCCACATCCATGACTATCACAAAAGTTGCAAAGGATTAAGTCCATGCCCCATTACCTTATCTAAATTGTGATTGTGATTAGCCCAACCGAATGCGATTGCGATGAAGCTCGAACCCAACGGGATAATTAAAACAATTCGTACATTCCCCACATCCATGGCTATTGCAATAAACCATAAAAGCTTAAGTCATGCCTCCTACCTATTCCAATTAGACTGGACCTGACAGGAAATCAACTGCAATCTATAAAATTCTACATCCGCGGGCCATCACAAATTTCATTAGACCAAGCACTCTGCCGCTTCCTGATTGTGATATGCCATATAGTCGAACCCGCCGTGATTATAAAACACATTTAAATTAAATATCACATTCGCACAATCACAAAATTCAAAGAATCATGCCTCATTTGAATTGGAATTGCAATATGATCCCGATTTCCGATTGTGATATGATGTCAACGGTGACTTCAGTTCCATGTCATCTACCACATCACCTACCACGTCACTTGTCACCTGCCACATGCCACATCACCATTCCACGTTATCTGCCATGTCATAATGACTTCACCATGATTTCATCCCTGAAATCATCTTGCATATCGCAAATTACAAGTCTTTTGGCCACCTCTTATAGTCTACAACTTCAAACGTTGATTGTGATAATCCTGTGTATTGTGATATGCAATAAAGCCCCAGACCCGATAGAATTATACACTGCAATTCATTTAATCCATGCGTCCACAGCTATTGAAAATAACAAAGGATCGTGTATCACTGCCTCCTGTTGTATCCTGATTGTGATATGCAATTAGGCTCGAACCCAACAGGATTATAAAATCCATACCATAAAACCCTACATCTGGAGCTATCGTAGTTACCAAAGGGTCCTGCTTCATGCCAATTGCGACTGTGATAAAGCCCCGGAACTACAGGATTATTCACTCTAATTCATAAATCCCCCACATCCGCACAATCGCAAGAATCATAGTCTTAAAATTTTCGCATGTCCATTACAATTTGCGATAAGCCCCGGACCCGATAAAAATTATATTTCAATTCATAAAAATATCGCATCCATGGCTATCGTAGTTCTTTTAGCCATACCACTTGTTCCAAAGACTCCTGCTAAAATCGATTACGATATGCGATTAGGCCCAAGCCATTTGCCACATCATAGTTACATCACCATGACGTCATCCCTTACATCATCCCGCATATCGAAAATCGTGAATCTTTCAAGACTGTTGATGTTGTACTGATCTGTTATTATGATATGTGATATATCCTGACCCTACTAGATTATACAATGCAATCCATAAATTCTTGTATCTGTGTAATCACAAAAGTCATGGACCTTAATCCATTCCTCCTCTACCCATTCTAATTGTGATTTGATCTTATTCAAATTTTCATCTATTTCAATAGGGATTCTCCTTGCTTGAAATATGACGATAATTCAACCCCCGACCTAAAAGAGAATGCGATTTTGCGATAAAACCATAAAAATATAACTTGTCTTACCATAGACCTCACTCCGCATGACTCTCCATGATTGTTTGGAATTCAATACGACTCTACATTTTTCCTGATTTCCTGTAAAAGTGATTTGTTTCAAATAAAATTTGTTTATCAGTTTCATTCATTTCCAGTTTATCGATTCCAGTTTTTCTTGTTCAAGTTCATGACAGAGGAAGACAATTGTTCTGAGAAGTGGCAGATCAGTTCAAATAGACGGACAAACATCAAAAAAATTCGATGGAACAAACGAAGATGATGAAGATAACAAATCATTTTCAGAGACTTCTACCAAAATATCGTTTTCCTTTAAGCGTTGTTAAAGGGGTCTTTTTAAATTTCCTCAACACTTTGCAAAATAGATTGAGTTTCTTTCTGCTATTTAAGCTTACTTGTTGTATGAAATAAAGGCTGGAATTTTATGAAGAAAGACTTATGAAAGCTCGCACTATTAGACTTTCACACTTTTCTATAAAGAACGTTTGGAACATTGTTTTAGGCATTTTCATAAATAATTTTGAGAAGATTGCACTACTATAGTCCTGTCATCATCTTTGTGAGAAAGACTAAACTGTTGTTATTTCTTTTATGAGTTGAGCAACGTGCATTTGGTATTTCTATCTTTATATCAGTCTTTCGGATTAATCACATCGTTGAGATTAGGTCAACATTTCGAACCAGCTAATGTGGTTCATCTTCAGGACAAAGTGAGAAATCAATAAATCTGAGGGAATAAATAGCAAGGATGCATCACTACTCAGAGTTAGCCGTTGGAAATTAGTCATTGGAAATTATCCATTAGGTAATTTGTTAAATTGTTTAATAATTTAGTTGGTATGCAATAAATAAATATTATGTTTCGATATTATAATTTGATAATATAAATTTAGCTGGAAAATAGATGTTATGTGATAAATAAATATTATATCTCGATATTATAGATGGAATAATAATTTTAATATTATATTAAATATTATAATAATATTGTTAGTTAGGGTTTGACCCATAATGTTAGTTAAATCATCTATAACTAATTGATTAAATAATTTAATATTATTAGTTCTTGTAATAATATAAAATCTAATCAATAATGTGTGATGGTATTATTATTATTATTATTATTATCATCATCATCATTATAGAGATTCATTAGTTTATAACTATTATTGTAAAATTTTAACTAAATATATTAATTTCTATAAAAGTAAAATATAATTATTTTAATATCTATAAGAATAAAAAGACTATAATTGGAATTT
This sequence comes from Pinus tabuliformis, assembly GCA_031772625.1. Lineage (NCBI taxonomy): Eukaryota > Viridiplantae > Streptophyta > Pinopsida > Pinales > Pinaceae > Pinus > Pinus tabuliformis. The sequence continues at coordinate 943,241,686 of CM062816.1, read as the reverse complement.
GGTAATTTGCTAAATAATGTATTGATGGTATTCCTATTAAAATTATTAATTTAGGATTATTATTATAATATTTCGTATTCAGTTATAATTCAAAGAATGGTATTCTTATTAATTTAATTTCAACATATTGATTAATTTGAAAAAATAAAACAAAATAGGAAGGAGGAAAACTACACTACCAAACAAAGAAAAATATAATACTAGATCCAGGGGGATAAGGAAAAAAGGCGAGAAGGGAGACCCAACACAAACGGAAAGGGGAGAGGAGAGGGAAGGGAAGAAGGGTCAAGAGGAGAGAGCTGGAATCCAACTTTTACTTAATTTCCATCCATCATCCCTATTGAGGTTTTCGGCATGCCTCTCTATTTCCATTGCTTCTCTGAGTTTCCTATGATTGAAATGGTCAACCATAGTGATGACTTTGGATTCTTTAATGTTGACAAGGTGTTTCGATTTCACAGAGTGATCAGCAAGGGATGATGTGTGAGAGCGATTGTGTCTAATGTCAGTTGCATTCTCACCGATTCTCTGTTTAATAAACCTACTTGTATCCCCAATATAGGGGATACCACGGGAGCAGGGAATGAGGTAGACCCCTTTCGTGTCTTTAGGGTCAAGAGGGTCTTTAATGGATCTCAAGGAATTTTTAATGGTCTGGAGAGGTTTGAAAGAATAAGAGACATTCATATTTTTAAGGATATGGGAAATCCTATCCATGGTCCCTTGGATATACAGGAGATGAACCTTGGCAATAGGATCAGCATGGGCGGGTTTTCCTCTAGGTACTTTGATGGCTTTGTGAAAGGCCTTGAGTCACTCAGTCTTGCTATACCCATTATTTTGAAAAACTTCACGAAGATGAGATTTCTCTTGATCAAGGTGGATATCATCAGAGATTCTTAGAGCACGGGTAGCAAGGGTGCTAAGAACCCCGAATTTCTGAGAAGGGAAGTGATGGGAACTAGCATGGAGATATTGTTCTATGTGGGTCTTATTTCGAAAAACTTGGTGACAGACAGAACCATCATTTCTCCTAGAGAGGAGAATGTCAAGAAAGGGAAGGCGGCCATTCTCCTCAATTTCCATCGTGAACTTGATGGACTCTGATTGAGAGTTAAGGTGGTTAAGAAACATATCAAGTTTCTCACGACCGTGAGGCCAAATGACATAGGCGTCATCAACAAATATCTTCCATTTTTTAGGGCGAAATTGAGTGGAGGCTAAGGCCTTGGTCTCAAAATATTCCATAAACAAGTTAGCTACGATAGGGGAAAGAGGGGAACCCATCGCAACACCGCAAGTTTGCTCATAGAACTCACCCTGGAAACTAAAGAAATTTGAGGTGAGGCAGAGGCCTACAAGCTTGGTAATGTTTTCATCAGTGATGCGATTAATGATATCAATGGCCTCTTGGATGGGGATTTTGGTGTATAGGGATACAACATCAAAACTCACCAACAAATCTCCAGGCTCTAATTTGATATCTTTCCACTCTTGAACAAAGGAGGCAGAGTCTTTAATGAAAGACTCAGTGTGACCAACAAGAGGCTTGAGTTTTTAGGTAAGGAATTTCGCAAGAAGATAGGTAGGTCCGCCTATTGTGTTGACAATAGGCCTTAAGGGGGCCCCAGGTTTATGAATCTTTGGAAGGCCATAGATTCTAGGGGTAAGGGGATTGCTTTCGATGAGCTTCCGGGAGAGGGGAAGGAGAGCGAAATCTGCTTTAATCGCAGATGCTACCTCTTTCGAAATAGACTTAATGGGATTCTTCTTGAGCTTGATGTAACTTCCACTGCTAAAAACATGGTCTACCATTTTGTGGATATAATTAGGCTTATCAAGAATGACGACAGCCCCATTTTTGTCTACCTTAAGGACGACAATGTCAGGGTTGTCCTTAAGGGATTTAAGGGCAAGAAACTCGGCCTTGCTCAGGTTTTTATTAGGAGGCCTAGCTTTCCTAAGAACCACCACACAGTCCTATCTAATGGTCTCCTTGATAATGTTAGGAAGGTCCTTGATCCCAAACTCGATGTTACAGATAATGTCATCGGTCAGAATCCTACTGGGGGCAAGGGAAAAATTGAGACCTTTATTAAGAAGGCTCGATACAGAAGGGTCAAATTTCTTGCTCGATAGATTAATCACATTTTTAAAATATTTATTATTATTATTATTAATGTTATTATTATTATCATCATTCTTATTATTATTAATATCATTATTATCATTATTGTTGAGCTGACAAATGGAAAATGTCTTATTGTTATTAACATTGAGGGAGTCCTTATTCTTATATTTGAAAGAATTAAAGAAATGTTTATTGTACATATTAGTATTATTAACCACCTTTTTAATTCTTAACATAGATTTATTGTTATTATTATTTTTATTATTGTTAAGCTTATAAGTGGAATATGTTTTGTTGTTATTATCATTGAAGGAGTCCTTATTCTTATGTTTGATAGAACTAAAAGAATGTTCATTAGTATTATTAATAATATCATTATAATATTTGTTATTGTTAATCTGATTATTAGTGTTAAAACTGTCTATGCTAATGTTTTCAATTTTGATTTTATTGGAAGAGTCGTCGTTGCAGTTCAAAAAGACCGAGCCCGGTTGGTTGATGGTATTGGAGGACCGAGCGGAGTTAGCATCGGTGTTGAGGGACTGGAGAGGTGGAGGGATGGCGTAGGGCGGGGAGGGTGGTTGCAGGTAAGAGGAAGGAGTGGAAGGCGACGAAGTGGAGGAATTACAGTCAGAGAGGGACAGTGAGGGAGACGAAGCAGGGTCACGCCAATCGGGTGACGGGAGAGTCAGATCTGGAGGAAGAACCGGATCTAGAGGAGCCACGGAAACGTTGAAGGGGCAGTATCAAAGCCAAGGTCGCTGGCAAACAAACCTGATTCATCCGACGCATTGTTCGAGTTAATCCCGTTGAGAGGGTTTCAAATGTAGACGCCTTCAGTAGGAACAACGATGAGTGAATGGGAAGAAGATGGTGCAGAATCTGAAGCTGAGGGCCAAGACGAGTTGAAGAGTGTGATGGCAAGCTGGTCCGATTTTTCAAAGCCGCAGTCTACTCATTAGTGACGGATCTAGACTGAGATGAGCTAGAATATGACTCAAGCATGCTAACCCAGAGATTTAAAGCCGCTATCTGATCCTTATTAACCCCATTGGATGATGGCTAGAGTGCGAAATCCTGATTATATCCACAAAATGGTCGACCATCTTTCTAGTAGTGGAAGTTACATCAAGCTCAAGAAGAATCCCATTAAGTCTATCTCAAAAGAGGTAGCATCCACGATTAAAGCAAATTCCGCTCTCCTTCCCCTCTCTTGGAAGCTCATCGAAAGCAATCCCCTTACCCCTAGAATCTATGGCCTTCCAAAGATTCATAAACCTAGTGCCCCCTTAAGGCCTATTTTCAACACAATAGGCGGACCTACCTATCTTCTTGCGAAATTCCTTGCCCAAAAACTCAAGCCTCTTATTGGTCGCACTGAGTATTTCGTTAAAGACTCTACCTCCTTTGTTCAAGAGTGGAAAGATACCAAATTAGAGCCTAGATATTTGTTGGTGAGTTTTGACGTTGTATCCCTATACACCAAAATCCCCATCCAAGAGGCCATTGATATCATTAATTGCATCACTGATGAAAACACTGCCAAGCTTGTAGGCCTCTGCCTCACCTCAACTTTCTTCAATTTCCAGGGTGAGTTCTATGAGCAAACTTGCGGTGTTGTGATGGGTTCCCCTCTTTCCCCTATTGTAGCTAACTTGTTTATGGAAGATTTTGAGACCAAGGCCTTAGCCTCTGCTCAATTTCACCCTAAAAAATGGAAGAGATTTGTTGATGACACCTGTGTCATTTGGCCTCATGGTCGTGAGAAACTTGATCTGTTTCTTAACCACCTTAACTCTCATTCAGGGTCCATCAAGTTCACGATGGAAATTGAGGAGAATGGCCACCTTCCCTTTCTTGACATTCTCCTCTCTAGGAGAGATGATGGTTCTGTCTGTCACCAAGGTTTTCAAAATAAGACCCACACGGAACAGTATCTCCATGCCAGTTCCCATCACTTCCCTGCTTAAAAATTTAGGGCTCCTAGCACCCTTGCTACCCACACTCTAAGAATCTCTAATGATATCCACCTTGATCAGGAGAAATCTCATCTTCTTGAAGTTTTTCAAAATAATGGGTACAGCAGGACCGAGTGACTCAAGGCCTTTCACAAAGCCATCAAATTTCCTAGAGGAAAAGCCACCCATGGTGATCGTATCACCAAGGTTCATCTCCTGTATATCCAAGGGACCACGAATAGGATTGCCCATATCCTTAAAAAGATGAATGTCTCTTCTTCTTTCAAACCTCTCCACACCATTAAAAATTCCTTGAGATCCATTAAAGACCCTATTGACCCTAAAGACACGAAAGGGTTCTACCTCATTCCATGCTCCTGTGGTATTCCCTACAATGGGGAGATAGGTAGGTCTATTAAACAGAGAATCAGTGAGCATGCAACTGACATTAGACACAATCGCTCTTGCACATCAGCCCTTACCGAGCACTTTGTGAAATTGAAACACCTTGTCTGCATTAAAGAATTCAAAGTCGTCGCTAGGGTTGACCATTTCCATCACGGGAAACTCAGAGAAGCAATTGAAATAGAGAGGCATACCGAAAACTTGAATAGGGATGATGGCTGGAAATTAAGTAAAAGTTGGATTCCAGCTCTCTCCTCTTGACCCTTATTCCCTTCCCTCTCCTCTCCCCTTTTCATTTTTGTTGGGTCTCCCTTCTCACCTTTTGGCTTTATCCCCCTGGATCCAGTATTATATTTTTCTTTTTTTGGTAGTGTAGTTTTCCTCCTTCCTATTCTGTTTTTATTTTTTCAAATTAATCAATATGTTGAAATTAAATTAATAAGAATACCATTCTTTGAATTATAACTGAATACAAAATATTATAATAATAATCCTAAATTAATAATTTTAATAGGAATACCATCAATACATTATTTAGCAAATTACCAAATTCCAATTATAGTCTTTTTATCCTTATAGATATTAAAATATTAGATTAAAATAATTATATTTTACAATTCTAGAAATTAAATTATATATTTAGTTAAAATTTTACAATAATAGTTCTAAACTAATGAATCTCTACAATCATAATAATAATAATAATACCATCGCACATTATTGATTAGATTTTATATTATTACGAGAACTAATAATATTAAATTATTTAATCAATTAGTTATAGATGATTTACTAACATTATGGGTCAAACCCTAACTAACATATTATTATAATATTTAATATAATATTAAAATTATTATTCCATCTATAATATCGAGACATAATATTTATTTATCACATAACAACTATTTTCCAGCTAAATTTATATTATCAAATTATAATATCGAAACATAATATTTATATATTGCATAACAACTAAATTATTAAAAAATTTAACAAATTACCTAACGGCTAACTCTGAGTAGTGATGCATCCATGCTATTTATTCCATCAGATCTACTAATTTCTCACCTTGTCCTAAAGATGACCCACATTAGCTGGTTCGAAACGTCAACCCAATCTCAACAATGTGATTAATTTGAAAGACGGATATATGCATTATGGATCACAAAAGTCTTAGATCTGACATTTCTATCTTTGTACCTCTGTTTAGTTCATAAATAAATAGTGAATTTATCTTCTCAGATTGCTTATTACATGGTATTTCTACTCTTCTCTACAATTCAAGAATTCCTGAAGGCACTATTGTATAAAATATTTAGAGTTGTAGTTTAGAGAAGAAAACTTAGATCTAAATGATTATTGAGGATTTTTCTTTTGCACTGTGAATTATGTTTTGATTCCAGACAAAGTTCGTACTATTACAGCTCTAGTTTTAAAAGCAAAAATTCAAGCATTGTAAAATACTGTTGGAGACCAGAGCCATAGAAATGCATTTAATAAATTGGTATTTTTGATACTATTGTTTTAAATACTAGTTTCATTTATAATGGCAGAAATGTGTCATTTTATTCATATTTGTGCACTATTGTCAATATAAGTAATTCGTCTCAATCATGTGTTATTATTTATCTCTGCTCTTATGTGTTGAATTCTGATTTCTCATAAACTATTTACTCATAAATTTGTCTTTTAGTATTGATTTAACAAATAATGATATGTTGTGAATTATTTCCTCATATTCTTGTTTAATTATTCAAATTATTGATTTAACAACCAATATCATTCTGTGAACTACTTTGGAAATATTATCGGTTGATTATTTCAATTAAGAGGTCTCTGAAAAGAATATGTTTTGGTATTCATAATGTGAGTTAATTGAACTATTTCGTTAGCTTGATATTCATTATATGCTGAACATATTTAAATCCCAAATCATTTAAATATTTTTCTCTCGGTTGGGTTAGATCTATATTTTCCTAATTGAAATAGGATTAGAATTTAGTCATTTTTCTTGCATTTTAGAATTAGTTTTCATTTAGATTAATTCTACATTTCTAGAAGTCCTCTTTTGAGGCAAAACTTTATATTGGTTTGGTTGTTCCACAAAAACAACTTAAGGATCATTCTTCTTGCCTGATCAGCTTGAAGAATTGATCTGATGGCCCTAGCTATTAGCAATTAGAGATATATTTAAAGCTGATAGTAGTTGGGAGAAGGTAACTAGACCTAATTGAACCATTTGGAGCCACTATCCCAAACAAAAAAGGAGTTGTTTTAAGGTCCGGACCGGGTGGTTATCTCCAATGTTGTGGCAGGGATTTTCAAGGCCTCAACATTTTTGGCACTAGAAGGAGGGCCTTGAATTAGTTATTTGTTTAAATTTGTTTATATCATTTTTTAACTAATCATGTCTCCCATATGCATTCCTACACTTAGTCATGCATTCAGTTCAACTAATCCTATACGAGGCATGCCCAAGAAGCAGATCGAGTCCTTGTCACAATTAAAGTTTGATGGTGAAAGTAATATTTCTGCATTAAATCATATTGTTGGTTTTGTTAATAGATGTAAACATTTTAATATAATCATTGATAATGAGATTTGCGGGATGTTCACTCACATTCAGAGGATAGACCCGCAAATGGTTCTTGTGCTTCCCGAGAAGTCGATTCATTCATGGAAACATTTTGCCAGGTATTTCTCAAAGCACATCAAAATTATAGTTACAATAGTTTGTGTTTAGAATTAGATAATATTTACATGTATGATAATGAATCTTTAGATGATTTTTATAATAGATTTTGGTCATTTTGTTATAGATTTCATTTAGATGATTTTCCTTCAACTGAAGATTTAATTGAACGTTTCACTTCTCTTGTTTCTTCCCATACTGAAAATAATGAATCAATTAATGAAGAACAAGACACATCTAATTCATTAAATAGTCTTGAATCACTAAACAATTTTATGGAACCCAAACCTGAAACTGTAATTGAATCACAACTTTCTTCTTTAGAAAATTTCAATTCTCATTCTCTCTTTGAAGATGTAATTGAAACAATTTTTAATGATACGTGTGATCGATCAATAGTTCCAGTAAAATCTTATCTACAACAAGACTTGGATAATGAACATATCAATTTATCTTCTTTCAAGAAAAATTCAAAGAATTCAGAACATGTTTCTCTAATTAAAAGAATTTCCTTAAACCTAGATTATAATATGACAAGTTATATAGATAAATCATTTCAACCATCATTATATTCTGGCATGCATTATTTTCTTGATCCTGATGTGTTTTCAAATCAGAATATAGTCAATGATGATTACCTTAATCTTTCATATGATAATCTCCCTAATCTTTGTTCTGAAAATTTTGCATCTATTACTCATTTTGATGTCAATTCTTTAATTGCAAAACCCTCTTCTTTTATATTTTCTAATTTTGTTAATTCAGATCAGCCATTTAATTTTCATAAGAAGGTAATTTATAACGATTATCATGACAATGAGGATAAAGAATCAGATCTTGTACAAAGTGCACCAATTTTGAAAACTAATTTAGCTTGTAAAAATTCACATGCTTTAATTTTGTCTCCTGAACACAAACTTAGTTTTAAGAATTTTGATGAATTAACCATGTGAGTTTCTAATGTATTTCATTATGATTCTCTTTTACAAATTCACATTTTTTAATTTTTCAGGGAATGTCCTTTTAGTGCCAATTCATTGACTGAAATCCACGATAGGTTCCATAATTACCTTGTAAAATTATTTTGTAATTTTAGCTTTCTTAACAATTTAATTGTTTTTCCATCCTTTTATTTTATTTTATTTTCTTTCGCAAGCATGTTAAATCTTTCAATATTGAATATCATCGAGAATCATTAAGTGAAAATGATGAATTGGTTTCTCAACATCCTGAATATCAAAAACTATTTTGTTTCCTATTTAATTCAACATTCAGAATTCTAACCATTTCATCATCAATCAAATTTAAATCTTGAGAGTGTTTTTCCTTCACAACATGCTTTGTCATCATATCTTTTGGAAAGTTTTCATTATCTAACAAATATACATCCATTATTTTATGATCCCATTAATATTTGTTTAGAGCATTCTTTCCAAAAAAAATGGTTTACTAACAGGTTAATTGTAAATAAACTTATTTTTGTACATAATTTTACATTAGATGTAAAAAATAGATTTTGTTTCATTTTGATTGTTTTCGTTATCTTGTTACTAACATTTGACTTGTACATATAGGTAGGTAATAAAACAAGAGAATGGTTACATTGGAAGTATAATTATATATAGACATGTTTAGGTTAGATTCAATAAATAATGATTTTGAGTTAATCGCCTTGCATTGGAGAAAGTCATATCTTTCTGATAATATTAAATGAAATTCTTCAATGGTAAGTCTCTTATACTCACTTTCATTCACTTCTTTACTTTTTAGATTTAGTTTTGTTTTCTTGTTTTCTGTTGATATATAACTCTCTTTTGCATCTCTTCACAAACATTTTTACACCTTCACTAGATCAAAATTGCGAGCTTAAAGAAGCAGTAACGATTTTTCATCGAATCAACCAAAATGGGGAAGTTCTAAATCTTAATATTTTTCTTCAAAAGCATTACTCTGATTAGAAAATGGTTAAAACGCTTTTTACAAGTTCTGCTTTTGAAAAAGATAAATAAATAGCAAATTTCCTCATTCAAACTAAATTATCACTAAATGCTTTTAACTTTGCAAATTTGATTTATCTAGATTTCGACATAAGAAAAAATGTTTTCTTCATTGTCTTTTTCCTCTTTTGTTAAGAAATTTGCATAAACAATTTTGTAAAGTTTTCCTTTTAGATTTGGTTTTGAGTGATTTTGTCATCATACTTGTGAATGGTTATATCTTGAGAATTCAATTATCATATCACATTTACTTTTTCTTTTAGATAATAATGTTAAATGACATACTCTTGGCCTTTCATCAACATCTCTTGAAAACCATTTTATGATTTTTCAATTTGAAAGTAGGAATTTTTTAAGAAGTGGTTACCAAAATTGAAAAAACTAGATAAAAATTATATAACTCTGAAATTTTTCCATTAAGTTGTAAAATCTTTAAAAAACCTTAAAAAATTATATCCTTTTACTCTAGTTTCAGTCAAAAAAGGTTATCCTTAAAAAGTAAAGACTGTCTTACAACTAAAACACTTTCAACTCAAATTTGTCATCCAGAGCTCTTAAGGAGTCAATGATCCTCCCCATCCATTAAAAGGGAATTTTTTAGAGTATAATTCTAAAATATAAAAAATCTAAAAAGATAAGAGGTCTCATCACGAGCCTGCTTACCATGTTCATAGGGAACCAATTAAACTGACATTACCACACTGAACAACAAATCAAAGTAATGGATTACGATTTTTAATTGTAAGACAAGGGGTCTCATCATGAGCCAGCTTGTTCAATTTGATTATTACCAGTGAATGGTGTTGTCGTTATTTGGCCACCAAACGAGGACAATGGCTTTCTAGCATTAAAAAACAAAAAATTACCTCTAATTATTGCAATATTAAATGGATGGGATATTGGATTGTTGTTGGTTAAAAGGTAACCATGTCGAGGCTATGAACGCTTGCTGGCAGTAGTGGCTCTACTTATGATTAATGATTACATTATAAGCTAAGTTGTAAAAGGCCCCCTGCCTTATTTTTTACAACTGATTAATAACTGATACAAGTAAATAGGTGTTTTTCATTCACAAAAGATTTTTAAAATAAATTACAATGTAATGAGTTTTATAGCCAGAGTAATTTTATTTATCTAGATGTTTCGAAAAGCAGTTTTCACTTCTTAAATTATTTTTACTAATTTTTTGGAAAATTTTCATTTATCAGAGATAACTAGTTCTTCTAGTGAATCACCATTTGTTGTACTGTTCAACAACCCTCATTTTAATGTATTATAAATTTCCTATGAAATTTATTATATTAAAATAGGGACCCTTCAATTTTAGAAAAATTTTATAATCAAAGTTTAATACTTAGGTTTTTTAATTAAAACCCAAGTATTAAACCTTTATTATCTCAAAAACCAAATTAAATAGCCCCTGGAACCAAGACTTATACTTAGGCCTTAAAAAAAAAACCTTAAGTATTAAAAATAAGGGTTACTTGATTAAAAAACAAAATAAATCAGACTTTTTGATGAAATCTTTACAAACTCCGACACTCTACTATACACTACATCGCAAATAATAAAAGTTCCTAAAGGCAAAGACTTCCCCGCTCTACTCCATAATTGCGATTGCGATTAGAACAGACCCAATGGGAAAATATACATCTCAATTCATAATTCCCCGCGTCCGTGACTATCGCGAAAGTTGCAAAGGCTTAAGTCCATGCCCCATTACCTTAGCTGAATTGTGATTGCGATTAGGCCAACCGAATGTGATTGCGACAAAGCCTGGACCCGACGGGATAATTAAAACAATTCATACATTCCCCGCGTCTGCGACTATCACAATAAACCACAAAATCTTAAGTCTTGTCTCCTACCTATTGCGATTAGACCGGACCCGATGGAAAATCAACTGCAATCTATAAAATCCTGCATCTGCAGGCCATCGCAAATTTCATTAGACCAAGCACTCTACCCCTTCCCGATTGCGATATGTGATATAGCCGGACCCGTCGTGATTATAAAACGCGTTTAAATTAAATATCGCGTCTGCGCAATCACAAAATTCCAAGATTCATGCCTCATTTGAATTGCAATTGCGATATGATCCTGATTTCCGATTGTGATATGACGTCAGTAGTGACGTTGGTTCCATGTCATCTGCCACGTCACTTTTCACCTGTCACGTGCCACGTCACAGTGATGTCACCATGATTTCATCCGTGACATCATCCCACATATCGCAAATCGCAAGTCTTTCATCCACCTCTTATAGTATGCAACTCCAAACGCTGATTGCGATAATCCTATGTATTAAGATATGCAAGAAAGCCCTAGACTCGATAGAATTATACATTACAATTCATTTAATCCCTGCATCCGCGGCTATCACAAATAACAAAGTATCATTGTATCACTGCCTCATGTCGTATCCTGATTTCTATATGCAATTAGGCTCCGACCCAATGGATTATAAAATCCATACCATAAAACCCCGCATCCGGAGCTATCATAGTTACCAAAGGGTCCTGCCTCATGCCAATTGCGATTGTGATAAATCCCTAAACATGACGGGATTATTCAATCTAATTCATAAATCCCCTATTTCTGCGCAATCACAAGAATCATATTCTTAAACTTTTTGCATGTCGATTGCAATTTGCGATAAGCCCCAGACCAGATAAAAAATATATTTTGATTCATAAAAATATCACATCTACATCTATCGCAGTTCTTTTAGCCATATCGCTTGTTCCAAAGACTCCTGCTAAAAGCTATTGTGATATGTGATTAGGCCCAAGTCATCTTCCACGTCATAGTGACATCACCATGATGTCATCCCGCTTATCGCAAACCGCAAATCTTTCAAGATTGTTGGTGTTGTACCGCTCTATTATTGTGATATGTGATATAGTCGAACCCGATGGGGTTATACAATGCAATCCATAAATTCTTGTGTCCGCGCAATCGCAAAATTCACAGACCTTAATCCATTCCTCTTCAACCCATTCCGATTGCGATTTGGTCTTATTCAAATTTTCTTCTATTTCAATAGGGATTCTCCTTGCTTGAAATATGACAATAATTCAACCCCTGGTCTAAAAGAGATTGCGATTTTTTTATAAAATCATAAAAGCCTAACTTGTCTTACCACATACCTCACTCTGCATGACTTTCCATGGTGGTTATTTTCGGAATTTATTACGACTCTAGAAGTGATTTGTTTCAAATAAAACTTTCTTATCAGTGTCATTTATTTCTATCTCATTGATTCTTGTTTTTCTTGCTCAGGTTCATGACAGAGGAAGATAGTTGTGTTGATAAGTGGCAAATCAGTTCAAACAGATGGAAAAACATCCAAAGAATTTGATGGAACAAACAAAGTTGATGAAGACAGCAAATCACTTTCAGGAACTTCTACCAAAATATTGTTTTCCTTTCAGTGTTGTTAAAGGGATCTATTTAAATGCCCTCAACGCTCTGCATAATAGATTGAGTTGCTTTTTTCTATTTAAGCTTACTTGTTGTATGAAATAAAGGCTGGAATTTTATGAAGAAAGGATTATGAAAGCTCACACTATTAGACTTTCACACTTTTCTCAATAAAATGTCTGGAACATTGTTTTAGGAATTTTCATAAAGAATTCTGAGAAGATTGCAGTATTGTACTCTTGGAATCATCTTTGTGAGAAAGACTAAATTGTTGTTATTTGTAGTTTAGAGGAGAAAACTCAGATCTAAATGATTATTGAGGATTTTTCTTTTGCACTCTGAATTATGTTTTGATGGGCAGAGTTCATACTATTACAGCTCTAGTTTTAAAAGCAGAAGTTCAAGCATTGTAAAATACTGTTGGAGACCAGAGCCAAAGAAATGCATTTAATAAATTGGTATTTTTAATACTATTGTTTTAAATACTAGTTTCATTTTATAATGGCAGAAATGTGTCATTTTATTCATATTTGTGCACTATTGTCAGTACGAGTAATTTGTTTCAATCATATGTTATTATTGGTATCTTCTCTTATGTGTTGAATTCTTATTTCTGAATAACTATTTACTCAAAAATTTGTCTTTTAATATCGATTTAACAAATAATGATATGTTGTGAATTATTTCCTCATATTCTTGTTTAATTATTCAAATTATTGATTTAACAATCAATATCATTTTGTGAACTACTTCCTAAATGTTATCGGTTGATTATTTCAATTAAGAGGTCTCTAAATAGAATATGTTTTGGTATTCATAATGTCAATTAATTGAACTATTTCGTTAGCTTGATATTCATTATAAGCCAAACATATTTAAATCCCAAATTATTTAAATAGTTTTCTCTCGATTGGGATAGATCTATATCTGCCTAATTGAAATAGGATTAGGACTTAGTTCCTTTTTCTTTCATTTTAGAATTAGTTTGCATTTAGATTAATTCTATATTTCTAGAAGTCCTTTTTTGAGGCAAAACTTTAGATTGGTTTGGTTATTCCACAAAACAACTTAAGGATCATTCTTCTTGCTTGATCAACTCGGAGAATTGATCTGATTGCCCTAAGTATTAGCAATTAGAGATATCTTTAAAGCTGATAGCAGTTGGGAGAAGGTAACTGGACCTAATTGAACCAGTTGGAGCCACTATCCCAAAAGGAAAAAGAGTTGTTTAAAGGTTGGGACAGGGTGGTTATCCCCAATATTGTGGCAGCGATTTTTGAGGCCTCAACAGGATCATGTAGTCCCTAAGGGTGGTCAGTGAAGTTTTGGTTGGAAAATTCCACTTCCTTAACTAAACCTAAGAGGTTGAGTCATATCATAGTAATTCTTCATCGCATATTTACTCTAGTGAACTTGGGTAAGTGTGAGAGGAGGTGGTTACATTTATAGCTTTGATAGACAATATCTCTACCTCTTTGTCTACCTCTACTTCTCCAGTAGGTTCTTCCTCCTCTGGAGTCACCTTCTTTCTCTCATTTTCCTTGTTGTTTTGGGTTACAAGCATCATTATTTTGAGCTAGAGCCTTCTCTATCCCAGTTGTCTGTTCTTTTCCTCTTGCAAAACTATGTCCTCTACTTGAATTATGGTTCCTCATTATCTTCTCTTCTGCCTTCAAGGAAAATTTGTATTCTTCTTCCATCATCCTGGGAGAAAGCATGTTGATTTCATCTTGAATCTCCAGCTTCAAGCCATTGATGTACCTTGTTTTTTTCTCTGAGGTGTCCTCTACATAACCTGCCCTCAAATTCACCCTATAAAAATCCTCAGTATACTCTCTAATTTTCAGCAACCTTTGCTTGAGGTTATGCACCTATTTATAGAGGGATAGTTGATAGTTTTTCGAAAAGAAACTTCCCCTTCATCTTTTCTATCATCCTATCCCAACTTTTAATCAATGGTTTCCCCTTTTTTCTCCTTTCATCCTGCACATTGTCCCACCACAATGCAGCATGGCCTTTCAACCTAGTTACAACAAATTTTACCTGCTTATCTTCTTCAATCTCCTCATACTCGAAATAATTATCTAGTTCAAAAGATAATAATATTAATTATAGTTTTATTTTTAAAAGAAAATAATAATAATAATATTATTATTATTATTATTATTATTATTATTATTAATTTCCCTTTATCTTGGTCAAACTAGCCGTTATCATGTCATTTCTAGCTGTTATTTTTTAGCCGTTGAGTCTTGGATTCTCTACCTTGTCTATTTAATGTGCTAAATGTGATCTGCTCATTCAACTTGTCCTGACAATGAACCACACTGGATGGTTCGAAATGCGTCGACATAAGTTTTTCTATGTGATTTTCACCGAAGATTCTTCAAAAAAAAAAAGAAAAAAACATCATTACATTAAATGTATTTTAAATTATTTATTAATAATATCATTATTTAAAATTCAATTCTCAACCATAATGTCAGCCTAGCTCTTAGCCCCTGTCATTCCCACTAAGCATTTCTTACTCCATGCCACTTTCTCTACTTCATGTTCGCAGTCACTACAGATTGTTTATGTTAATGGCATCACGTTAAGTCTTCCTCTTATTATTGTGGAAAGAATTGAATTTAAAATTGGATGGCCATGATGAAGAATTAATACAACAATTGAACACATCTTCACACCATTCAATCTAGAAGTTCCCTTCCAATTTTGAAATATAAATTTCTATCGACATTGTTTATATATATATATATATATATATATATATATATATATATATATATATATATATATATATATATATATATATATATATATATATATATATATATATATATACACATATATATATACATATACATATCTATATATATATATATATATATATATATATATATATATATATATGATGTAGGTGCATCCTAGCAGAGAATTCCATTTTTCCCATATGGACAATTTTTTTCCTTTTTTGTAATTACTTAATGATAAATAGAAGAATATATATTTGTTAGGTTATTATGTTGAAGTGTCCTTATGGGATAGATGTAAATATTTTATTTACTACAATGGCATTTAAGCTTCTAGAATGGGGAATTTTAGGATATGTGTGACACATGTTAGTTACAGCCTCTAAATTGTATATTGGGACTTCTTGTCAAGGTGATGTTTTTTTTAGTTTGAGTTAGAAGGAATATAGGCAAGAGCAAGAGAGGGTTTCACAGTACCCTATGCAATGGTCTAGATCTACACCACAAATTTATGAGCTTTGTGTAATTGCTTTGTCCTACGTAATATAATGATAGTTGAATCCTCCTCTCTATCTACTATGTTAAATTTATGTAGCTCCATATGAATACCCTGTGACGAGGAGGACACTTGAAATTTCCCACATCCAAACAAGGTGCAAAAGCACTTACTAGAGAAAATTCCTCCACACTTAAAGGAGTAAGAGAGAATAATTATAGTATCCGCACAATGGGGGTACCTTGTTTAAATTACCTTTCTATCGAGGAGTCAAAGTGCTATTAGTTTATGCCAAGGGTGTAGTAACCGAGAGGCAGAGAATGATTTACAATCATTCAACCATTTGGGGTTCACTAGAGAAAATTACCTAGATTGAGTCATTGTCGCTCATTGATTTCTCACTTAAAGTCTCAGCCTTGACTCTTAGGATAAGTGCAACATTCACCTTCTTGGAACCACGATGCAGACTAACCCAGCATGTTTCTTCCAACTTAAGGTTCCAATAAATCGAGTGGTATTATTGGGGGAGGGGAGTGGCAGGGGTTGCGAAAGTGGTAATGGGAAGGGACCTCTCGAAATTGATCTAAGTCATCCACATATGTTGGTGGAAACACTGGGGGTTTTTCCGTACCCCCCTACCCTTAACTTTCGGCATAGATGGGGCCCCCACAACCCTACTAGGACATCATATTTAGCCACCCCATGATCGTGTCGATCAAAGGTGATTGTGCTTTAACGAGTGCCCAAAAATTTAAACTTCGATGGGACTCAAGGCCCCATAAGTTGTTGATCGAGTAAGGTGTCGATTGTACCATAGAAAGAAATCCAAATGATAAATGCCAGCAGACCCAATAGGAAATAGGTCATTTGGAGGTAGCTTGGGAGGTTGAGGGCTAACATCGAATGCAAAGGAACCAACCTTAGTACCTTATTACATCATGTGGTATCAGATCCTGAGAATCTGCAGAATCAAAGAAAGCAAGTAAAAGAAAAATAAGACGAGCGATTGTCTTCAACAAAGTGACTTTCAGTTTTTCCATGGGGGAATCATATTTAAGAGAAGAGCATGTCACCCAAACGAGGAGACCAAGGAATAAATGAGGTAATTGATGAGTTGTGATTGGAGCTAAGGTGCATCCAAGCAAGGATGGAATCCATGGAGGCAACTCAGAGAAGGGAATCTGATGCAAGAGACATGAGTGAGAGTGAATATACAAGCTCCGAAGAGAAAATAGAAGGAAAACCAAGAGGAGGGCCAACAGAGGAACAACTAATAAAGTTGATTATAAAGGTAAGATCCAGGCCAACGATGGAAGTGCCTATGTATGATGGAAATTTAAATTTGGATGAACCATTCGATTGGGTGAGCGTGATGGACAATTACTTCAATTATGAAGATGTGGAAGATGGCTAGAAGGTAAAATATACAGTGATTGGTCTGAAGGGACATGAACCCTTATGGTGGGATGAACTACATGTTGATAAAAGAAGGAAAGGAAAGACAAAAATCAGAAGTTGGGATAGAATGGAGACTAAATTCAAGGGAAAATTCATGCCTAAGGACTACCAATTGAACCTATTCAAGAAATTGCAAAATATGAGATAAAAGGCCATGACAATGAAGAAATATATAGAAGAGTTACATAAATTGAACATCAGGGTAGGTCACATAGAAGGGGATGTTGAAAAAGTTTCCAGATATATAAATGGGTTATAGTATGGTATTCAAGATGAAATTGGCCTCTTACCCTGGAAGACAGTGGAAGATGCCTATCAGGAATCCTTAAGGGCAAAAGAAAATTTGGCTAGGAAGCAGAGCCAAAAGAGAAGAGGAAGGAGTTCAACAAAAGGAAAGGGGTCGTCCAATAGAGGAATATTTTAAGCTTCAAGAATATTCAAGAATTTCTAGCAGTCAGTCACCTAGGGGAGGAGAGTTAAGAGGCATAAGATTTTTCTCAAGGGGCAGAGGCAAAAGAAGAGAAATAAGATGTTATATATGTGGGAAAACATGACATGTGTCTTGGGATTTTCCTAAGAACAAGTCAACAAACCAAAGAGTAGCAGATATTGTAGAAGCTAGGGAAGAGACAATGAATGCAGAGGTAAAAGAAGAAACACTTGAGATGGGTGAATCATTAATGTTGAAAAAAGTCTTTATTAAAGATGAAAAATAAATTCATGAACCAGCATAGAGGAGAATTTTGTTTAGGTCAATGTGTAAATAAAATGGCAAATGCTACAAAATGGTCATTGACAGTCGCAGTATTGACAATCTAGTTTCTATAGAGATGGTGGAGAATTTGGGATTGGAAAGGATAGCACATCCTATTCTATACATAGTGTCCTGGCTACAGAAAGGACACCAAATTCTGGTAAGTGAACAAAGTAAGGTAGAAATTCAAATTGGTAGTTACAAAGATGAAATATTATGTGATATTATGCTTATGGATGTCTATGAAATCTTGTCGGGGAGACCATGTAAGTATGACAAGAGAGTTGTTCATGATGGAAGAAGAAACAATTATACCCTCGAAAAGGATGGACGTAATCATGTATTATTGCCACTAAATGATGAAGGAGCTAAAGAGGAATCGGGTCCAAGCATGTTGTTGATGAGTGGGAAGGAGTTGTAGGGAATGAAGAATGAAGAAAAGATATAGTTTGCTTTGATTGGCAAGCATATGGTGGTACTCACTAATTCAAATTTAAATGATTTTCCTGTTGAAATTCAAGCATTGTTAGATGAATTTTCAAACATCGTTGTTGATGAGTTTCCTAATACCTTACCACTCATAAGAAGCATCAGCCATCATTTCAACTTGATTCTAGGGCAAAGTTTACCAAACAAAGCAACCTATAGGATGACACCTAAGGAGAATGAAGAAATCAAAAATCAGGGTCAACAGTTGTTTGATAAGGGACTTATCAAGGAGAGTTTGAACCCCATGCATTGTGCTTATTGTTTTGAGTCCAAAAAAGGATGGAGGTTGGAGAATGTGTACTGATTCCAGAGCAATAAACAAGATAACAGTAAGGTACAAATTTCCTTTACTTCATATGGATGATTAAATGGATTGTTTAAGTAGTGCAAATTATTTTTCAAAAATAGATCTGAAAAGTGGATATCACCATATTAGGATGAGAGAGGGAGATGAATGGAAAACAACCTTTAAAACCAATGATGGTGTGTATGAGTAGATTGTCATGCCTTTTGGATTGACCAATGCACCTAGTACATTCATGAGACTCATAAATGAAATCCTCAAGGATTTTATTGGTAAATTTGTAATTGTATATCTGGACAATATTCTTGCTTATAGCAAAATAAAAGAAGAACATTTAAGGTTTTTGAAATTGATGTTGAATAAATTACAACAAGAGAAACTCCTGGTAAATCTGAAGAAATGTTCCTTCCTAAAAACAGAATTAGTTTATTTGGGTTTTGTAATCTCTCTAAATAGGCTAAAGATGGACCTAGAGAAGGTGAAAACTATCAAGGAGTAGCCTTCTCCAAGGAATATTCTTGAAATAAGAAGTTTTCATGGGTTGGTTAGTTTCTATAGAAAATTGATTCTAATTTTTAGCCATATATGTGCACCAATAGTTGAAACCATCAAAAAGGAACATCAACCATTTAAGTGGACAATAGTAGGTGGAAGGGCATTTAGATTGTTGAAAGAAAAGATAACAGAAAAACCGATTAAAACTTTGTCTAGTTTTCATAAACCTTTCCAAGTTAAGTGTTATGCAAGTGGAATGGACATTGACATTACTCTAAGTTAGGATTATAAGCCTATTGCTTATTTCAATGAGAAGTTAAATGAAGCCAAGTAAAAATATTCTACCTCTGACAAAGAATTATATACAATGATACAATGTTTGAAAAATTGGAGGCATTATCTCATGCCTGAAGAGTTTATTCTATACACTAATAACCATGCATTGCAGTTTATAACTAGGCAGGAGAAGTTAATTCGAAGGCATGAAAAATGTGTAGAGTTCATGCAAAAATTTTCTTGTATTCCTAAACATATCAATGGGAATGCTAACAAAGTTGAATATGCCTTGAGCGGTAGGTGTTTGGTTTTGCAGGAATTCCAAGTGAGTTCTTTGGGATTTGAACATCTCAAGGAAATGTACAAGGAAGACCATGAATTTAGAGAAGCTTATGAGGCATGTGATAATTCAGTAATGAGAGATAAAACTCCTTGGATCAAGTATATAATTCAAGAGGGACTGGTGTTCAAAGGCAACAATTTTGCATTCCAAAGTGCTCAATGAGGGACAACCAATTTGAAGGAAAAACACAATAGAGGATTGCTTGGCCACTTTGGACATGACAAAACTTATGTTCAACTAAGTTCTTCTTATTTCTGGCTAGGTATAAGATATGATATTAAAAATTTTGTGGATAAATGTAAAATTTGTCAATATGAAAAGGGGAAGCAATAAAATGTTGGTTTATATCAGCCATTATGCATACCAAATAGACCATGGGATGCCATAAGTATAGTTTTTTTTAGGTCTACCTAAAACTCAAAGGGGAAATTATTCATTTTTTGTAATTTTAGATAGATTCTCTGAAATGGCAAATTTTATACCATGTTATAACAACAATGATGCCACCTATATTTCCAATTTGTTTTTCGAAGAAATTGTGAGATTGCATGGGCTGCCCAAGAGTATAGTTTCATACATGGACACCAAATTTGTTGGGAACTTCTAAAGGACATTGTGGAGAAATATCGAGACAAATATTTCATTTAGTTCAACCTATCACCCTTAAACACATTTGAAAATTGAAGTGGTAAATGAGTTTCTGGGAAATTTACTAAGGAGTTTAGTAAGTGAGCATAAAAGATAGTGGGATCAAGTTCTTCCATAAGCTAAATTTGCTTGCAATGATTCGCCTTACAAAAAGTACATGAAAAAGTCCATTCCAAATAGTGTACAGTATGCACCCAAGGGGAATTTCTAAACTTAAAAATCTGGAAAAGGAAGAAATAAGGAGTGCTAATGCAGAGGAATTCACTACAACAATGCAAATGTTACATGAAAAACTCAAAGGGAAACTACAAGACAATAGTTAGAAGTACAACAAATGGAAAATCTAAAGAGGATAGAGATCAATTATGAGGTTGGAGATCTAGTATTGGCACATTTAAGGTAAGAGAGATTCCCAAAAAAATGAATATAACAAATTGAAGTTGAAGAAGCTAGGGCCTTTTAGGATTTTGAGGAAATTTTCAGTTAATGCCCCTGAAATTGAACTACCACCTGATATCAGAATTTCATTAATATTGAATTTTGCAGATTTGTATCCTTACAAAGAACCTGAAGATGAGGATGAGGATTATTAGGAGGAAGTTCAATGGATGAAGTAGTTACCTTCAACAAACCATTTGCATATGGAAAATATTATTGATCAGAAGATTTTCAAAAGAACTAGAAAGAAAGAGTACTACGAGTACGTGGTTAAGTGGAAGGGCCTCTATAGTATACCTTGGGGGGATAGTATGGGGTATAGAGTGAGGTACCCAAGGGAATAATGTAATAATGTGATGGGCCATA
Source organism: Pinus tabuliformis (assembly GCA_031772625.1). Taxonomy (NCBI): domain Eukaryota; kingdom Viridiplantae; phylum Streptophyta; class Pinopsida; order Pinales; family Pinaceae; genus Pinus; species Pinus tabuliformis. The sequence goes on along the minus strand of CM062816.1, from coordinate 943,220,257 downwards.
GTTATAAGGTAAGCCCGTGGTATTGGATATATGATATTGAGAGAACCATGGTGATGACCCATGGTATTGTATGTATGAATCATATATAAAGGCTAGAGACTCCCCATTGAGGGATGTCAAGGAATATTGTATTAACAAGAATATGGCTTGTGGATTGTTCTCCTTCCTTAAGGAGTGATTGTATGGTGCTACCCTACCTTAAGGGTTTGATATTAATAAAGATCTGAAGTTTATCTATTTCTATCTTGTTATTTCTGGGTATATTTTTATTCTTATACATTTTCAAGTCATATACATTTGCAGGTTGATGTGTTTTGGGTGGATCGTCGCCCCTCTCTATCTGTCATGCGGGGTTTGTTGTCATTGTTGTTGATTCGTTGTCATCTTGTAGGTTGTTTTCTTGCTGAGTGATGCGGGTGGTGATATGCTTAAGTTTTAACCAATGGTGTATCTTGCTTTAATTCACCACCTAATTGAGCCTGATTGGTATCTGGTACATGTTGTGGCACCTATTGTTGTTTCTTATCTTCCAATATTACTTCAACCACAAATTCATCATCTGATGTGTCAAACCCTGAAACATCTACTGCTTCAGTCTCCTTGGACTCTACTTGTTTATTGATCGAAATATCCTGTAATATAATTTTCTTCTTTTTATACCAAAGCTTTAGGAATTTCTTCTGCACATTAATATTGATAGTACCAACAAATTCCATCCAAGGGTATTCCAAAACAACATCCACATTAGCCATATCTAAAGCATAAAAATCAGAAAGCAATACATACTTATGATGATGATGAACCACATAGGATGGTTCAAAACGTCGATGCATAAAAATAATAAAATGCGATGGATTCAGAAGATACAACCACACACAATACATACTTATCCATAGAAATCTTCAAATCTTTATAAACTTGAACATCCGCATTATCAACCTGTGTGTGCTCCATTTGTTTTGTTGGAACTTGCAATTTTTTTGCCAAATTAACATTTATAAGATTTTTCTTGCAACTAGGATTTATAGACACAATGATCTTCTCCTTATGAATACATCCATGAACCTGTAATAAGGAGATACCAGTAGAAAATATCCCCACATGTTTCACATTATCTTGTTTTCTAGCATGAGACAATTTGTCTAACAGTGATTTTTCAAATTCTTCATCGGGTTGGTTTAACCACTTCTCGTTAAGTGATTCCCACCATGTGGCCGCCTCCTCTTTAACTAAGCTACTATAAAAGTTTTCCAACTTCTCGTCCATAATGGCTTATGTTTTTCTATTAATTCTTCATTAGTAGAACCATCATCTTTTCCTATAAAATATTTCTCGCTAGAAGCCATGAAGATGGTTTTGAAAAAAAATCACTTACTTGGCGAAAATTAAAATGGCCACAGTTCGGTCAATGTTGCTCAGAATACTTATTATGACCTGTTTATGGAAATGGAACGACCATTCTGCATCTTTCCATGTGATAGAAATCCCAATCTAGGCACTGGAATTTCATATCCGTGCTGCAACTGTCCCGCCGTCATAAAAAAATTCTAAAAAAAGAGTTGATTTTAAATCAGTGATATCTCCCTCATCCAGACTCCGATTCGACCGATTTTTTTTTAATTGGGCAATTTTTCAAGAGGATCTCAAATCTGCAATTATTTTCTCAAAATTCCCCACAAAAACGACAAAAATTAACTAGCGATCTGCCATCCATGACTTTTCGTCAAAAAAATTCTACAACATCGTTGATTTTTAAATCAATGATATCTCCCTCATCTGGACTCCGATTCGGCCGATTTGTTTTTTGAAATTGGGTATTTTTTCGCAAAGAATCTAGATTTGCAATTTGTTTCTTCAAATTTTGCACCAGAAGTTATAGATCTGATCTGCAGTCTTGCCGCCCCAAAAAATTCCTGAAAAAATAAAATAAAAAATCTCCACTTTGCCTAAGAAAGTGCTCTGATACCACTTGTAATAACTCTGATACCACTTGTTATAGATCTAACCTAGAAATATATGAAAATAGCAAATAAACCCAGAAATAATGAGATAGAAATAGATAAAATTTAGATCTTTATTAATATCAAAACCCTTGAGGTAGGGTAACACCATACAATCACTCCTTAATGAAGGAGAACACTCCACAAGCCATATGCTTCTTCATACAATATTCCTTGACATCCCTCAACGGGGAGTCTATAACCTTTATATATTATTCATACATACAATACCATGGGTCATTACCATGGTTCTTTCAATACCATGTATCCAATACCACGGGCTTACCTTTTAACTATGGCCCATCTCATTATTACATCATTCTCTTGGGTACCTCCCTTTGTACCCATACTATCCCCCCTAGGTATACTACAGCCTCCCAACAGAAGATGCAACTTGGATGAGTGCGGTTGAGATCCAAAAATATGGAAATATAGTTGAAGATCTCATACATAGGGGTCCATGAAAACCTTTTTCCTACAGGAGCCTGATGCACAAGCATCCTAGAAGAGAATTTCATTTTTCTGACATTAACAATTTCCTTTCTTTTTGTAATTACTGCAATCATGATATATAAGAAAATCTATGTTTGTTAGGTTGTTATGTTAGAAGTGTCCTTATGTGACAAATGTAAATATTTTATTTACTGCAGTGGAATTTAAGATTCTAGAATGGGGACAGTTGTAGGATATATATGAGGCATGTTATTACAACCTCTAAATTGTATATTGGAACATTTTGGTCGGGGTGATGTTTTTCTTGGTCTAGTGAGAAGGAAGATAGGCAAGAGCAAGAGAGGGTTTCATGGTACCCTATGTAGTTGTCTGGCTCAACATCATGAATCTATGAGCTCTGTGTAATTGTTTTGTTTTATGTAATATAATGATTGTGGAATCATCCTCTCTATCTATTGTGTTAAATTTATGTAGCTTCGTATGAATTCTCTGTGACGAGTGGGATTCTTGAAATTCCTTGTAATTACAGTATCCACATAGTGGGGGTACCTTATTTGAATTACCTTTCCATCAAGAGGTCAAAGTGCCATTGGTTTACGCCAAGCGTGTAGTAACAGAGAGGCAAAGGATGATTCAAATCCATTCAACCATTAGAATTTAATTAGCGAATTTTATCTGGATCGAGTCATGGTTGCATGTTGAATTCTTGCTTAAAGTCACAGCCTCGACTCTTGGGATAAGCACAACATTCCCTCTCCTAGAACAAGGGCGTAGACTAACCCAACATGGGGTTTCGCTAGCTTGAGGTTCTGAGAAACTAAGTGGCATTATGGGGGAGGGGTGCAAAAGAAGTAAGTGGTAATGGGAAGGGACCCCTCAAGATTGATCTAAGCCATCCATGTACGCAGGTGGAACCACTAGTGGGTTTTTCCGTGCGCTAACACGCCGCTCCCCCTCCCTCACCCTTTACTTCCAACACACCTGAGAGCCCCCACAACCTTTTTGGACCATTAGATTTTTCCATCCCACAAACACGTTAATCAAAGGTGATCGTGCTTTAACAAGGGCCCAAAACGTTAAACCTCAATGGGACTTGAGGGCCCATAAGTTGTCGATTGAGTAATGTGTCGATCACGTTGTAGAAATGAATCCAAATGATAAATGCAGGTAGACCCAATGGGCATTGGGTCATGTGGAGGTAACTTGGAGGCTGAGGGCTAATGCCAAATGTGGAGGCACCAACCTCAATACCTTAGTACATCATGAACTATACATTTTAGCAATATGTTGGGATCTATTACAAGGTTCATGAATATATTTGAAGCGACAAAGGTTATGGCTCTTTTGCTTGGAGATCATCTCTTCAAATAAATGTGAAAGAAGGACTATATGTCAAGAGATTTATGTTTGTCCATGTTTAATAATAATGTACATTTTCTTATCATAATTTAAGCATTTTACCATTATCATTGAAATTGTTTTAAGAAAAAGTTTTTAGTTATCTTGTTGCACCTTATAATATATTTTGATAAATTGATTTCATTTTAATACTAGGTTGAGGTTTAGTAATCTTATGACATATTTCGATAAATCAATTTCATTTTAATACTAGGTTGAACTTTAGTAATCTTATGACATATTTTGGTAAATCAATTTCATTTTAATACTAGGTTAAGGTTCAACAATATCACTGTTGAATAATATAGATAAATTTTTAATTTATTTTTATCATTTAGTTTTAAAAGAAAGTAATTTCTAATTAATGAAAGGACAACTTATATAAAGACTTTGTTATTCTAATTTAATTTCATAACTTTATCAAAGATATTTGGGTTGACCACTTGACCATAACTGTTATCTTCTTTAAATCAATATGCAATCCATCAAAGACATAGCTTAAATAGACTATCATGTTCATAGCAAATGAACCGGTCTTTTTATTGACTTTAATGTTTTGCATTTTATCTTTGATAATGTAATATAAACATGTGGATGCTACTTTTGTTTGCATAGGCTATCATGGGCATAGAAAATGAAAGCTTATTTGTATTGACTTCAAGCCTTTGCATCTCATCTTTGATAATGTAGTATAAACATGTAGTAGAAGCTCTTTTTGTTTTATTTTATATAATTATACTATTATGTAAACAATGATTAAATTGTCATGTACACATAATAAAATATGCCTTGAGAATTGTCTTTCAATCTTTGCATTGTTGTTGTATAAGTTTGAATGACATTTTATAGCAACAACTTGGTTGGTCGCTATATTTGAAAATTAAGGAAAGATACAGACTCTTGATCTTAGCCAATTGAATCTAAATATGCTTGCTTTGTTGATGTCATAGTTCATTATCTCAACCGACCAGGTTGTGTTCCAATTTTTCTATTGTTAGCTTCACTTCTACTACTACTATTACTATTGTTGCTATCATCTATGCCTTTGTTCTACGTAGCTTTGCTTACGCATGCTCCATGGCTAAAAGACCCAATCAACTAAAATTAGGCTAGGAATAAAGTCTATCGAAGAAGACTCTACAACAACCCTTGCCTCTATTGTGTCTCCTCTTATTCCCATCATTAATATTGATATTCAAGATTTGGATTTATGTGTCCTTCATGTGAATGATTGCTAGCTCGAGTGAACAAGATCTTGTTATTGCACAAAATTGATTATTTTTACTTCATTTGATGAAATGTAAAATAATGCAAATAAAGTGATAACAATCTTCAAATCTTAGATCTCAACTTTCTGATTTGGTTCTTAAAACTATAACACATAATCTTACTACAAGGACTAGCTACTTTGCATCTATTGCCCTTTTTTATAAAAAAAATAAAAAATGCTTTGGGTGGTACACAAATAATGTAGTTCACAAGTTAACAAGCTTGTCTCTGAAAATGTATCAATCTATAAGTATTTATCAATTAACTTATAGCCTTTGTTTATAAAAAGATGCTTTGGGTGGTACACAAATAATGTAGTTCACAAGTTAGCAAACTTGTCTCTTAAAATTTATCAATCTATAAGTATTTATCAATTAACTTATAGCCCTTGTTTATAAAAAAAATGCTTTGGGTAATACACAAATAATGCAGTTCACAAGTAAGCAAGCTTGTATCTTAAAATTTATCAATCTATAAGTATTTATCAATTAACTTACAAGTGTATATATATTTTAGAATGATAAATCCTAGCTTATTCAATATTTTTAGTGTTATTTAGAAATAAGGTTGATTATCCTATCTTGCCATGAATAAAATGTTGTATTCATTCATGTTGATTGGTTGTAAAAGTAGTTTCAACATGTAAATTGACCATATTTTCACTGATATCTATATCATAAGAGTTGTTGAATTTTATTCATTCATGTTAATTGGTTGTAAAAGTAGTTTCAACATGTAAATTGACCATATTTTCACTGATATCTATATCATAAGAGTTATTTTCAATGTGCATAGCCTTCCTACGTTTTCTTGAGTGGTCAATTGAGGTTTTTCTTATGTTTTTGGAGAGACCATTGGAGGTTCCCTTATCTTCTATGTTATATAGCATATAAGCCTTCGTATATCATGGGTGGAGTTATTGATTGGTTGGTGTTACGACATTGGGAGGGTTCATAGTCGATTAGTTATTCGGACTATATTTACTAATTACAATTGTTTTGGAGTAGTTTCTCTGCCTTAAAGTTTCATTGCAAATATATACACAATTTACAATGTTTTGGAATAGTTTAATCTCATTTTTCAAAAGCGGGTTGATCCTCTGGATAATTGTTTTATAATTATATTGTTTATAACTTTGACATTTAATCTTGTGATGTGGAATTCACATGTGCTTTTCTTATGGCCAATTTGATAGATAGGTTTTCAACCATCTCAGCTTGTCCAACAGCATTTGAATTATATATTCCTTAATTGAATTTTCTGATTGAATAAATTGATAGTGTTATTGACTGTCACTATCCTGTTAGGTCATACATAGAGTGTTCCATGAGAATGCAGCTCCATTTGTGGTTGTTCTAGGATAACCTTAAGTAGTTCTCTGCTTTCGCCAAGCAATGTGTGTGTATGTAACTTCCTCAATTATGTGCAAGAGAAAAACTAGATATAGGATCTAGAACTTCCTCAATTATGTGCAAGTGAGAGCAAAACTAGATATAGGATCTATATTGTATGCACTTTCCCTGATTGCATGAATAGGTAGAGGAAAGGCTATGTTGATATAATATTGGATTTGTATGCACATATTAAGGGATGAAAATGCAAAATGTGCAAGTGAGAGCAAAACTAGATATAGGATCGTATATTGTATGCACTTTCCCTGATTGCATGAATAGGTAGAGGAAAGGCTATGTTGATATAATATTGGATTTGTATGCACATATTAAGGGATGAAAATTGCATTTGCATTTGCATCCCTGAAATAATGTGAGTATCAGGTTCTTGTGAAGAAGCTATGCACAAGCAACAATATTATCTCTTGTAAGCCTGGTCCCAACATTATATCAAAAGATAGATGACGCAAACAGAACTCGCTTCTGTATTGATCTGACAAAATGTAGCCAATAGAATGCATGCATTTTGAATAACAAATAAGTCGAAAGAAAAACAATTTCTGAAGAGACATTAAAAAACATGATATTCAGGAGGACTTCAGCTGCACTACCCAAAATCAAATAAAATGGCAGAGATTCAGTAGCTTGTTTATTTATTTACATTTGTAATGTCTGAAAGTGAAACATTAGAAAACAGCATGCTTTCAATAGACATGAAGTCAATAAATATCCAAATCAGCCTCAGTGGCGACATTGGAAAAACTTTTCCTATCATAAGACTAGCCTTCGAGCGAGGAGGTCCATCGGATGCAGAAGGTAACCCAACTAATATTGGCAACATGTTTATTTTTCCATTAGGTCCTGAAGAGGCTTGGTATCTGTCATAAGCTTTACTGATCCATCTTAAACATGTCCATCCTTTCTTTGTAGTCATCATAGAAAACTAAGCACTGTGCTGTCCATAAAGCTTTCATATGAGTCTCCCCATTGCTTCTGCTTTGGCTACTGCTATGAGACGAGATTTGTGCAGGCACCAGGAGTTTCTGTTTTCTTAGTATCCTCTAAATCTGGCTTTCATCAACCGTCTCATTATCTGCCAGTTTTGTGTTCACATGAGGAAGTCAAGACACATGAGCCATGAGACTCTCCTTAAAACCCCAAGTAAATATATATTCTCATCATGGAGATGAACAATATCATCACCAACACACCAACCACCTTACAAGAACACCACCTGAACCAAGATGTCCCGAAATTTTATTCCTGCAGCATCATACACAAAGCAATCCTTCTACAATCCCCCAAGTGCAATGTTGAAATTCAGGATTCTTTGGTTTCATTCATTCAAAGAAAAACCTAGCACTATAGGCTATAATAAACCCCATAGAGTCCATGCATACAGATCAACATATATCTAATCAATGCCTTGCTTCCTTTCAAATAGAAGACTACTGTTATAAGCAAGTAATCTGAAATACAATTATGTCGACAGTATGATAGGAGTAACTTATCATTGCAACTTGTAAATCTGTTTTTGTACATCTTTTCACATCTTAGTAAAATGACCTTCAAGCTTTGCCTCCAATCCTAACCCAAAAAACACTGAGAAAGTCATTCATTGTCAAAGATAAACTGCTATCTTCTCTACAAATTTAAGACAACTCGTGAGATATAAATCCTGTTCAAACTGAAAAGATCTACCATCTCTAATTTTTCCTTCATTTTCCCAGCTGATAGATGCTCACCTTTTTCCTCATTAGAAGTCCTTGAGCGGAAAAACTGGAGGTCTGTCAGGAAGAAAACTGCCTTTTTTAAGGGATGCAAAGCTGCCCTTGTGAGGCTTTTTAGAGATGGATCCAGATGAACTTTGGGGTGGATATGACCTAGGGACGCCAATCTGAGCACCATAACTCTGTGAGTTCTTCATCTTCTTCCTGTATGGATTATCCGGCTTTGCTAAGTCATCTACGCATTTGACATCTGCTAAAGATGTAAAAGACTGAGATTTGCCTCCGAAAAACTTCGACAGCCCTCTCCTATAAGTACAAATCATAGCATCATACTTAAGCTACAAGCAAAATCTAGCATTCAAAAAAAAGAATGGAAAACAACTAATAAATCCTAGAAAAGCAATATGATAGTTCATAACAGGGAAATATGCCATAGCAAATTGCAGATTAAACAAAATTCCAATAGCAGTTGCAGCTTAAAGGGAAAAGCAAATGTCGGTTCTAGATTTAACTAAAAACCAATGCTGATTGCAGTATGAAGCCAGGTGCCAAGTCCCAGGTGTTTTTCACAGCATTTTCTATTTTCCTTTGTTAGAAGTATTTGGATAACGGTTAACCTTAGCTTCCTTCACTTTGCAGATCTTGGCTAACACCATTCAAGGCCAACCCTTCTAACAAAGGTAAGAATGCATCCCCAACAAACTACCCCAACAAGTAATAGCATCATACTTAAGCTACAAGAAAAATCTAGCTTTCACAGAAAAGTATGGCAAACAACTACCAAAGCCCAGAAAAGCAATATGATAGTTTATAACAGAGAAACATGCCATACCATATTGCAGATTAAACAAAATTCCAATAGCAGTTGCAGCTTAAAGGGAAAAGAAAATGCAGGTTCTAGATTAAACTAAAAACCAATGCTGATTGCAGTTTCAAGCCAGGTGCCAAGTCACGGGTGCCTTTCACAGAATTTTCTATTTGCCTTTGCTAGAAGTATTAGGATAAGCTTAGCTTCCTTCCCCTATCTCGGTTTACACATTTCAAGGCCAACCCTTCTAACAAAGGCAATAATGAATTGCCCACAAACTACCCCAACAAATTGAGTATTATATGGGCTGGTATGAGTGATGGCTAAGATACCCCTCAGTCTCGGCACCTAATTCAATGGGACTCTATTCAGAGTGGTGCAAACCCTCAAGGTGCACTACTGAAACATCTATTTGATCTCTGTAGATGAAAAACAACCTAGCAGGAACTGCAGGTTAAAAAAAAAAAGGCCCACTATCAATAGCAATTTCAACTAAACACAACCCGGTGCCCAGTAACAGCTAAAAGGAACATTATTACTTAATCTCAACTTCAGATAAAAAGGCCTACCATCAAAACATACCTTCAAAAAAGCCCATAAAGGCAAAAGATCAGATCTCCGTATGAAACTGAAACCAACCCTATACGATTTGGATAAAAGCCCCATTTCAATCTCAGGCTAACCAGAATACAAGTAAATTGACAACAAGCTCAAATGATATGGATTTTAAAGTATAAGTGCTAATACTAATTTTTCCTAGATTTCAATGACTATTTCTTCAAGTTCTATTTTTAAAGAGGAAATGAAAACAAAACTTACTTGAAAGGTAGGTTGGCCCTGAGAGAATTCACTTCATACAGAGGCCCATCACCTTCAGATGATGATGATAAAGAGGAATCAGAATCCGAGGAAGAAGAGGAAACAGAGTCCTCAATGTCTTCAGATGAAGCAAACGATGATATAGAATAAGAAGGAGAATCAGATTCATCCATGGTCCCATGGCTGTTTAGTGGCTTCATTTGGCACGAAGCATCCATACTCTGTAATACACCTTGAAGCACAAGTCGACCTGGGTTTTAAACTGCAATCCACCATACGTTTGAAGATGGCTGCCACCACCAAATTCAGATCTGATAAAACACTGCAAACGAGCAAGAAAGCTGCCCTGACTCTACTTCTACTTGATGATATATTTCTATGCGTGGGTTTATTTGGATCAGATTGGATTGAATGAAGATGCGCGTCTGGGCAAAAAGATATGCGCAAGTGGGTTCCTTTTCAAACTTATCGTACAAAGAAATGATAACGAAGACATATTTTATGACTGGATAAACATATAGATTTTTCTTTTCCAGGTCTGAATTAGATTCGCCATTATCTTGTTTGGTTGAACCATGGGCCCTGCTTGACAAGGTACTTCACGTGATTGAGTTTCCCATGGTTAGAAAAAAAGGTGTTACGGGAAGAGATAAGCTTTGGGACTTGTCTTCATCTTCTTTTCTTTCTTTATCTTCTTTATAAAAATGGAGTGGTGTTAATCTCCTTGTAAAGATAAAAGATGGAGTGGTTTGTTCTTTATGCTGCGCAATTTTTATTTTTGATATATTATTTTATTATGGTTAATCAATTACATTTGCTTTTTATGATATAATTTTTTATTATGGTTAATCAATTACATTTGCTTTTTATGTATTTCATGTGAGGCTATATATTGTTATTTCATTGTCTAGGTTTGGATAAGGATGGCATTATATCATTGACTTTGATTTATTGGGGCATTGCAAATGTGGTAGTTGTAATAATACACCATAAATTTAAATAATTCTATTTTTTGGCACGCGATTTTTGGGATATAGTTTGATATAATGAATAGGAGAGTCATGTTATATGTATATTAAAGTTTAAAGTTTGCTGAAATTTTTAGAATAATTTTATCTTCCGGAAGAAAGTATTTTGAAATTTTATATAAATAGTAAAACATTTAGAATCTATTTCATTAATAAGATGGTAGTTAAAGGTCACAAGTTCTCTCTAAATATGATACATAAATTCAAGATGTAAAAGTGAGGCTTTCATTTGTTAGGTATAGAAGAAACTATTTTGGAATTATATATAAATGGTACAAAATATGTGATCTAAATGATCGGGTGGTTGAAGAGTATGAACTACCTTCATATTTGAGGAGTCATCTAATCTTTTAACAAGCTTCTTCTAGTTGTCAAAATTTAGTTATATAGAAAGTTAGAGTTCTCATTGATCGACAAATCTATTTTTTTTTTGACAACCTAGCTAAACTAAGATTCAAGCAAATCCCTATAGGTATGGTTTCATGATGCGCAAACCTTGGATGATAGTAGAACTATACTCATGCATAAAATGTCCACTATATCCATATCTATTTATGGTGAAAAGGAAGGATAGTTTGCTACAAAATTACTTACACTCAAATTTGATAATTCAACACACAAAAGTAAGATCTCCATTAACTTAAAGGCTAATAATATCATATGGATTAAAGTTTCATGAGGTTGTAAAAACCTAGAACAAGAGGATTAATAACTTTTAATGATTTGAAATGTTAAGTACTCGAAATAAATAAGAATGTGTAAAGATTTTGATAGCTATAAAATTTGTTCCCATGCTATTTATTCACTATATAAAAGACATATAGTCAATGATGCCCTAATTGAAAAAATATATATGTGCTTAGATTTAAACCTTTTCATGCCCTTCATTTATGTATTCTTTATGTGTTTTAATTTCTTTATGTTTTCTCTATACATCATAAGATGATTTATTGTTTTCATATATATTTGAAGGTTGGCATATGAACTTAAATAGTCTAGTCTCATATTGATGATCACATGTTATAATCATGAGTGTATAGCTAAAGGCTATTGAGTGAAAGCCTTATATCATATTATGGCTTATCTGCAATAAAATATTTATCAACTTCTATTTATACATATCTATTTTTCATGCCTCTATTTAGGTTTCTTATGTATCTGAGTTAGCATAATAGCCTACTTATTGTTCTTATTTAGCAAGGAGATTTGATTAACATTGATATGATATGGATGTGTTTATGGCATATACTATATTGGTTTAGTGTACTCTAATACATGCTATATTTTATTATAATGGAGATTAGGGCTATACTTTACTTCATTGAAAATGGTGAGCACTTTGATTAATGCCCAACTATCGTAATCTGGGTTTAAGAATTAAATTAAATGCAATCATGAATGCAAATGTAAAATGCAACTAGAATCACAACTAATGTAATCTTAGCTAGGAGTGTTTAAAAATCAACTGACATGAAATGAAGCAAGAAATACAAATAATAAGGGGAATAGTCCACCAACTACAACTTGCAAAAACTCAGAGTGGTTATAAAAAATTGAGAATATACTACAAGTTGATGAGGGATACTTGCTTCATACCAATGTGTTAGTGTTGCATAAGATAAGTAAGAATAGATATTACAAGAATGAGAATAGTTTACAAATTGCAATGGTGAGTGCTAGTATTGCAAAAATAATGCTGCGACTCCTAGAACTCCCTACTTTACTTTTATCAACCCGGTAGTTCGTAACAAACTTGGAAGTGACGGTGTTGTATGCACAAGTACTAGCTCTTACTGCAGGCTGTCACTTGATCAGCTGGCACAAGTTCGCTAGGAGCTTAAGCCAACTTCTATGAATTCTCAGAAGAAGCTTTTAACTGTGATGAAAGAAAGCTAACTCGAAAGAGGCTATTCTACTTGCAGAAAGAGAAGGAAAACTGAAATGTAACGCAAACCCTAGCAAACCCTAATCTACCCACTAACCCTACTGTTGTAGGAAAAGAGATCAAAACTGATGAAATGAGTGCCATTGACTACTGAAAAGGTAAATTGCATTTATTCAAGCTACTTCTGAAAAGAAATGAGAAGGAAACATCTTTTTGTGCTTTTGAGTATTTTTATGTGAAATTATTATGCTTGTGATTTATCTGGTTGTGATTGTGCAGAGGGTTGGTGGCAAAGGGAGATGGAGTTGGTTGTTGCAGAGGTGGAGGAAGGTGTGGAGAGGTCCTAAGAAGCCCCTAGTACCTTTCTAAAGACTTCCATTGCGATCGGACTTTGAAAAATCACTCACCGGAAATTCTACAAGAGGCTGCAGGGGATCTACAGGAGGTTCTACAGGAGGATCTACAGGAGGAGGCCGAGAGCTACTTTTGGAGTTTTGAAGGTGGAAAAATGATGGGAAAGGGGAACTGAAGGCTAGATGAAGGTGTTGAGGTGTCTAAAACTTGTCAAGGAAAATCAAGAACAAACGTGATGGTTGGATTTGTTCAAAGGATGAAAGAAAAGCTTATGGAGAAAACGTAGAAATTAGGGCAGATTGGTGAAATGTTGCGATTGACTTGGGAAATCTATGAGAAGTGAGTTGTTGCTGGCTATTGCATGGATAGTTGGTGAGCTGGAAGGTCCAACAAGAGATCTGCACAAAAACTGATCAAATAAAGAACTAACTATACCATGAAATCAGAGATTTTTCTAGCTTGACCTAAATTCTGACCTACAAACAGAAAATGTTGAACAGTAACCTGTGAACAGAAAATCATGCGGAGAGAACTATGGTAAAAGAATAGAAAATGATCTAAGTAACTAAATTTGAACCAATATCTAGCTTTCCAAATCAAAGTATCACACTAGCAGTTGCATGGAAGAGCAAAAACTGTGTTTTTGGTGGCAGCAGTAGTGCCTTGACCTCGAATCATAGTCCCAGGGAGGGAGAAAGGAGATCAAGGCCTGTTGTTGGCCTTTTTCAATCTTATTCTGTCGCTGCAATAACCTACTTGATCAACTGAAACAAAAATAACTATACTAACCGTCAAAAGCAACCTAATCTAGCAAAGTAAAATGAATCTATGCAACAAAAATTAACTGATAAATTGAAGAAAAAACATATAAGTACACAGTAGGAGGTGCTGGAAAACTTGGGTTGGGCCCTAACCGAAGAGCTTCAGCCCTCTGAAAGAGATCAGTGCTGGCTCAAAAATTGTTTCATTTCCATTATCAAAAATAACAGTTACATTACATAAACTATTCTCAAAAGGAACTCGAAAATGAGTTGAACACAATGTTGCACAAAAGTGTGAAAATCAACTAATAACTGGCTAACCTACTGAGGCTCTAAGCCTCCTTATTTATAAAAATGGAGTCCTTCAACAGTCCTCCTAAAATCAAGGAACTTGGCTTTCTAGAACTGGAGATAAACAATAGTCCTACTTTACTTGCTCGGCTGCCCCTTGGAATCATCCATGTGGACCTTTGTGCTCCGAGTTGCTAATGGAGGATTTGAGGAAAGGGGTCATAAATGAAGGAGACACCCCCTACAAATCCTCTTCCCTATTTTCCTCGAGTTTTGGCTGCCATTTTCTCATAAATCCCTTGACTTTGTCCAAAATTGGCCAAAAAATCTACATACAACACACATTAGACTACATGGCAAAGTGACTAACCCAATTCACTCTATTAGCATAAATATATTCAAAAACATGCATTAAACTAATGAGAATGGTGGATTAAGTCGAAATAAGAGGTAGAATGAGCCCATATAATTACCCATTTTTGGGGCTCATCATCACCCCCCTGCTGAATGGGTTGCTCATCCTCTGAGCAACTAATCTAACTCTTCATCCTTAAGGGCTCTGATAGATTCCCTGACATCCCAAGCCTCTGATGTGATGTCTTCCTCTTTATCATGGAAACCTACTTTCCTATCCACTTCTTCCCATTATTTCTATTCTTCCTCCTCCTTAACTCCTTCCAACAGTCCTAGCAGTAGTGGAGGACTGAATTTAAGGCCAATCCAATTTGCCTTCAAGATTTGCATTGAGTGCTTATATAGGGGCACTCTCCTCATGGCTTCCCTCATTCTATTTGGGGAGTGATACTCCCTGATCCTTAAGCTGTGGGGCAATGTATTCCACCTTCTCATGCAGGCATGGATGCAGTCATCTCTGAATAATCTCTCCATGTCCTTGAAGTGAGCAATAGCCTGGGCTTGCCTATCAACATAGTCTGGACCAACTTGAGGATTAGCTGCAAGGTGTTGGTGGGCATAGATGAGAGCTAAGGGATCTGCTGGTTCTGCTCTAATCATCAGGGGCTCACTCAGCTCTTTTGCCATCATTTTCTGAATTTCCACTGCCCTTTTCTCTTCATGGCTCATCCAAGATGCCATAGCCATCAGCTGCAAGTCTCTCAATGTAGCATTTGGATCCCATAAGTTCATGTCGGTAAGTACCATGTTGTGTAGGTAAAATTCTGCTAGCTTCGCTTTATCCTCAGCTAAACTGTGATCACATAAATGTATAAATTGGTCATAAACTTGAAAAGGTATTGTGCCCCTCTAGGCCAGTGCCTTAAACTAAAATTGGAGCCACTAATCTTTGAGGTACAGTGCATATGATTTGGTTCACTGCCTGCACTGTAATGCCTCCATTGCCCAACTGGCCATGCAGGCTAGCTGGGCTTCCTTTTCCTGTAGTTGCCTTTTGAAAATTAGCACTTCATTTTCTGCCTGGGATTATTTTTCCTGTTGTTGTTTCATCAATGTCTCACTGTCTGTCTAGGGTTCCTCTTCTTGTTGCTGTCTTTTTTCTGCCTCACTGTTTGCCTAGGGTCCCTCTTTCTGCTGCTATCCTTGTAAGATTGACAGCTCATTTCCTCCTTGAGGTTCCCTTTCTTTTAGCTGCTTTTTCAGCATTTCATTTTCTTCCTTCAATTGAGCTCTTCTGATGCTTTCTGTATGCCTGACCATGGTCAATTTTCTATTTTCCATATGCTAGATGTCTTCTACTCCTTTTGATTTTGCAATCTGCATCCATGTATGGGTCCTGACTCTTTCATTTTCCAGCTTGAAGAAAAGGGGCACTGCGAACTTTTGTGGGATGATTTTCCCACCTTCCAGAAGGTTGTAGTAGTAGCCTAAGTTAGGTTGAGGTCCAGGCTCTGGTATCTCTTTTGCCTTGCCTTCCTCCTGGGTCTGTTCTTCTGCTTTCTTTTCCAGTTTTTCAGTTTCTTTGAGCTTGGCCAATGTCTCCTGTAGAGAGGTTTGTGCCTCCTGTAGGACTGCTTTAGAGTCCATTAATTTGATCCTTTCTTTCCAGGTAGAGGTCTTAGGGCTTCCTCTCTCGTAAGTGATGGAGATTTTGGAGGGAGATCCCTCCTTTGTTACAGTAGGTACATCCTCAATGATGATGGGTTCCTTTGAAGGTGGCTGAGGCTTCCCCATCTTGATTCTGGTGCTCTTTCAAGCTTTGAAGTACATAGATGGTTGTCTTTTTCTTTTCCCTTTTTCTTGGCTGGAGTACTAAGTGTAGCAAGAACAGCTACTGCTTCTCTTGCTAGTGTCTCAGGAGACACTTCCTCTTGTTGTTTTTCTTCTTCTTCATCTGTTGTTTTGCCTGTGTCTGTTGTCTCTGATTTTGTTTCAGCTGTCTCTGGTGTTGACTTCTCCTCTGCTTGCTGAGTTTCTGCCTTTCCTGTGGCAGCCTTTTTCTGAGATGTCTTGGGCTTTTTCTTTTCAGCTCTTGCCCTCTTCCTTTTCTCTGTTGTGGTTTTCCCTTTTTCTGCTTTTGATGTTGTTTTCTTCTCTCCTTTAGGTTCAACTGTGGTGGTGTCATGTTTCTCTTCTCCTCTCTATTTTTCTTCCTTGTCCTCTTCCAATTGAATATTCTGTGCTTCTACATGGATTTCTTTCTCAGGTTCCTCTTTTTGTTCCTCCTCTTCACTGCCAGATGGACTAAGGTCATCAGTGAGAGTTTTTATGTCATCTTCTTTAGTCATGTTCCTGAAAATTTCCCAGGCTATAGGGATTGTGTATGTGTGGAGGGCATCCTCCACCAACAATTAATGAGCCCATGGTGAGCTAGCTAGTCCGGAGCCCTTGCATTCAATTTGGTGCCACACTCTATCAAGGATTGGAGGAGAAAGTATGGAAGACTGAGTTTTCTAGATGCAGGCAGGTCCATGCCATATCTTAATTCATGTAATAGTATGAAATGATAACCATAGAATATATTGTATCTTCCTTCATAGGAGATATATTTCATGATCTGGTAGCT
Organism: Pinus tabuliformis; assembly: GCA_031772625.1. NCBI lineage: Eukaryota > Viridiplantae > Streptophyta > Pinopsida > Pinales > Pinaceae > Pinus > Pinus tabuliformis. The sequence goes on along the minus strand of CM062816.1, from coordinate 943,203,090 downwards.
GACCTCACCCCATGGATAAGGTATACTTGTCCTTCTGATCCCATTCTTATCCTCCACAGGATGTTCATCATGCTGGAAAAAGGTCTTTTTAGCAACCTGTCCTAGTGTTTTTTCTTCTTTGCTCCAGGGGAGCCCAAGTGGAAGGCCTATAATTCTGTTGATGAATTCTGGTGTAATTTCTATGGTTAGACCCCTGAAACTAACTGTAGCATGGGTTTTTGAGTGGGGTTTTAATGACAACAAAAATTCCTCTGTAACTTCATCATCAAACCCATGAAATTTCTCAAAGAAAGGCATCCAATTTTCCCTGGTAAAGAGGGCTACCACTTCTGGGTGTTCATGCAATTTGGTGGAATTCAGAGGCTCCTTTCTCATAAAACCTCCTGTCATGATGTTTTAGAGACTGCTGGAAATTCTCAGGTGAGGAGGAAGGCAGCAAAATTTCAAAATCGAAAACAGAGGAATAGCTGGGGTTTTTTGGAACTAGAGAGAGTTTTTTGTGTTTCTTCTTTTTAACAAAAACAAATTGTAATTTTCCTACCCTTCAAACCCTATTCTCAACCTTAATTTACTTCTCAGGCTTTTTGAGGGGAACAATATCTTGACAAAACAGAGAGTATATAAAACAGTGTGTTTTTTTTCTCACAAAATAAATAGACCACCCAATGCAAATTCACTGTTTTACAGGCTTACTTTCCTATGGTTGCATCACTTCTTCATACAGGAAAATACCACAGAGGAGAAAGAGACAAACTTTCAGTGCAGAGAGTAAAATGGAGAGACCGTATATAACTCAAAAAAACACAGGTAGACTTCTGTTTTCACTTTTTCTTCCTTTTCAACTCAATTCTTCACTTCAAATCGCACCACCTTTTGTAGATATATGAAGTGCAGAGTGGGTTCTTTGAGCCTACCTTTTTTGAGCTCGAGTTTGGCATAAAAATCCTGAATTTTCCCTTTGCAGAGATGCTCACTAGACTTCCTGTAGAAAGGCTCCTGTAGAATGTGATAATGCTCCTATAGAGCCCAATAAGCGGCAAGGTTTTGAAACTGACAGAGAGTGGTTGTTACGAGGTTCTGAAGGTGGTAGGTAGGTTGCTACAACTGAAAACTCGTTAATGCAAATGAAAACAAGGGTGGTGAAGTCGACGACTGCAACATACTTAAGCTTATGGGAGCTTATAAGCATGTTTTGCGGTGATGAGGTGAGGTGGCAGGAAGGGTACGTTATCCCCATCTGGACTGTTGGTCCCTAGTCCAGTGCCATTATGATCTTTCATGCAACTTGCCCACAATCACTTCCATCATTCTCGTTATACGCCACCCCCACTACCTGTTTTGAGTTTTCTTCCTGAGTTAACTAAACACACGTGCCGATTGCATCCACTGAACGTTGTTTGAATTTGGATGAGGCTTGTTTGAACTGGACGAGGGTGGTCAATTAGCTGGCCACCAATTTCTTTTAATCGCGACCATCTCAATGGTTCATATAGTTTCTAAATCATATTCATGCAACAGAGGAATGGGTTTTGTAACTTACCTGTTAGTCGCTATCGTGCTTTGCATGCTCAAACTTTGTTCATGGATTGCTGCTGCTGTTAGTGCCCGTCGCTATTGAACTGGTGACTTAGCTACCTCATGCTGGTGATCTTCTAATTAGGAATGACTCCTTGCGCGTTGTATACACCTGTGGTTGCACTGACCTTGCCTCTGGAGCTTGCTTTTTAAGGGGATAAGCTGTTACAGGAATCCTGCAGGATTTCCTATAACTGCTTCTCTCTCTGAAATTTCAGGCTGATGCTTGAGCAGGGACTAGAGAGATAGCTAAGGAAGGTTCTAAAGAAAAAGGAAAAACAGCTGGTATGCACTAGGTAAGAAACAAGTTAAGGATGTTGTTGTTTTATTCTTCATCATTTTTTTTTTAAACAAAAGAACCAGAATTTCTGTGCTTTCTATGCAGGGAAGAAAGAAGCGAGTGGGAATGCAGCTGTGCACGGATGGAATGGAGAACTAGGAGGATGAATGGTGGCAGGGAGGTCCACAGGCCTTATAGACAAATTTCTAGCCCTTTTATGAACTTGATTTCAAGCTTTCTGTGGTTTCTACAAGAGCCTCTTATAGAATGCATAGAGCTTCCTGTAGAATGCACAAAGCTCCCTGTAGGATGCATAATTTCCAGAACGAATGAGACCAAGGCCTGGGAAAAGACAATCCATTTAACTGAAGTAACCTTTCTTTTTTTGCATGGTTGAGATCTAGGTCCAGCTAAGCTGCCATTCTTAGTGTGTTATATTCAAATTTTATTGACAGCAAAGCCTTCTTCCCATAGACCAGCTCATAAGGTGTGAACCCTATGGTGGTTTTCCAGGTGGTGTTATAGGCCTAGGTGGCATCAACCAATCGGTCTACCCAATCTTTCCTGCTACTACTCACTACCTTGGTCAAAATCGCTTCCAAAGCTCTATTAGTGACTTCCACCTGTCCATTTGCTTGCAGATTATAAGGGGTGGAAGTTCTGTGCTTGATCTTGTGATGTGTGAGTAGGTCTTCAATCAGATTGGAGGTAAACTGAATCTCTTGATCTGTGACTAATTCTCTTGGATAGCCAAACTTGTAGAAGATATTCTCCCTAAAAAACTCAGCTACTTTTTCTTCTGTTGCTACCTTGATCACCTTTGTTTCTTCTCATTTTGTCATATAATCAGTGCACACAATGATGTGAGATTTCTTCTTTAAAGGAGGGTTGACAGGACCCACAAAGTCCATGCCCCACTTCTCAAATGGCTCGAAAGTCACTTGAGGTTGCAGGAGTATCTCATCCCTTGGAGTAGGTTTCCCCATCCTTCGACATCAATCACATTGGCTGATATATCTCCTGACATCTTAATGAAGAGTGGGCCAATAGTAACCTACTTGCAGAATTTTGAAGGCAATCCTCTTTGCTGCAAAATGGCCCCCATAGGGCCCATCACGACAGGTTAGGAGAATGTTAAAAACTTCCTCCTCCCTGACACATCTCCTCAAAATATGATCTGGGCCAAGTTTGAAGAGATTTCCCCCAATCCAGGTGAATGGGGCACTTTTCCTCATGATCTTGCTCTTCTCTTTTGAGGACAGGTGTGGTGGAAACTGTGCTGAAACCAAGTAATTTGCTATATTAGTAAACCATGGAGAGAGTATCGAGATAGCAAATAGGTGTTAATATGACATTTGATCATACACCATTCCTTCTTCACCTGCAGGCAAATCTAGTCTAGATAGAAAATCAGCAACAACATTTTCCTTATCCGGCTTATCAACAATGGTTAAATCAAATTGCTGCAATAAAAATAACCATCTAATAATTCGAGCATTTACATCTGGTTTGTTCATTAAATACCTTATTGCAACATGATCAGTGTGTACAAATGTTTGATAGCCGGTGATGTAGTGTTTGAACTTATTTAGGGAATGGACTATAGCTAGGAGCTATTTTTCGGTTGCAGTGTAGTTTAATTCTGCCTTGGACAAGTTTTTACTTATAAAATATATGGCATAAGTCAGCTTCTCATCAATTTGCCCTAAGGCTGCTCCTATCGCTTTGTTCGATGCATATGTATGAATGTGGAAAGGTAGGGCCTAGTTTGGACCTCTCAAAATTGGGGCAGTCACCAATTTACTTTTCAAGGTATCCAGAGCCTCTTAACAGTTATCAGTCCATATGAACTCAACATCTTTTCCCAAAATACCAAACAATGGAGAGGCTAGCTTACTGAAATCCTTAATGAATCTTCTATAATACCTTGCTAAGCCTAGGAAACTATGAACATCTCTTACCTTTTGAGGAGGTGGGACCCTTTGGATAATGGCAATTTTGTTGGGATCCACCTGTAATCCTTGCTAAAAAATTGTATGACCTAGCACGGTCCCTTCAATCATTAGGAATTCACATTTTTCAGGACTGAGGGACAGGTTCATGTCAATGAACTTGTCTAAAACTTTTCCTATTTTAGTCAAAGCTTCTTGGAAGTTAGAACCATAAGGGGTAAAGTCATCCATGTAGTTTTTCAATAGCTACATAGTTCTTTCTCGTGAGAGGTGGATAGGGATGAGTTGATCTTCAAGGTACTTTCTGGGCCAAATTCCACATTCTTAACTCAGAGAGAGGTTGGATCAGCCACACAGAGATCAACCAAAGGATTGGCTTGGGTTTCTTCCACCAGCTCTTCTAATGGCAGCACACTGGGGGGTGGATTCTGAATCAAGTTTTCAATAATATCATCCTCGGTTTGTGGGCCCCCCATGGTAGCTTCTACTGCACACAGTGGTGCAGAATAGACTTCATCCTCATCTTCCTCCTCCAACTAGAGAGGTAAATAATGTTCTAACAAAGGTTGGGCGGGAGGATATAGGACTAGCTGCTTGGACATATGTCCATTCTTGATTGTCATGTTCCCAGCTCGACAACTGATGCAGGCATCTGTAGTGGCCAACCAAGGTCTTCCCAGGATGAGAGGATACCCAATGAGCTTTGCTTTTGGCTAGATAACCAGGAAATCAGCAAGGTACTCCCAAGAATCGATGGAGACCATTACATCTTCCACAATCCCCTCAGGGGTCACGGTGGAGCGGTCTGCTAACAGCAGTACTGTTGTGGTCTTTCTCAGGGAGCCTTGAAGGTTGAGTTTGAGCATAGTGTTCTTGGTCATCACATTGATGGCAGCCCCTAGATCAATCAGAGTATGGGGGATTACGGTGCCATTAATGTGTACATTGACTACAAGACTCCTAGGGTCTAGATATTTTGGACAGATTATCTGCACCAACATTAGGTCAAATAGTTGTCCTATGACATTGATAGTTGGGGCATCTCTCTTGCGCCTGCCTAGGTGCCTAAAGCACTTCTCCTTGATCATCTTGTTGTATATAGGCACATCCTTTATGGCTTGGATAAGTGGTATCTTTACACAATTGTTTCAATTCTCCCAGAAGTTCAGTCTCTTCTGGGGTAGGCTGTGTTGTGCTGGTTAATCTCTCAGGAAAGGGTGGAATGGCTTTTGGTTCACTTTCCTGTTTTTCTTCCTCATCCTCCTTAGGGGAGGTTGATTATATGGGAGAACCTTCCCAAATCATAGGTTAATCTCCTAAATCTCCACAACGTAGGTTGGGCATGATGTTTCCCCACTATATACCTGTTGGGCCTGTCAGTTATTTAGGTTCGGGTTCAGTTGAGAAGGCATTTGGGGTTGCCTTGGTGGAACAAGAGGCAATGGTTGAGGTTGTGCAGGTGGTGGAGGCAAAAGAGCAAGAGGAGAGTTATACTGGGGCCTCCACCCCTGTTGAGGTGCATTCCACTGAGGTTGTGGCTCAGTATAAGAGTGAAACAAGGGAGCAGCTAGTTGAGCATGGTATTGAGATGGATATGACCAAGGAGGGGATGTGGACCAGGAAGGATGAGCAGGGGACCCCAAGAAGGCATGGAAGTGGCTTGATTGGGGTTGTAATAGGTTTGGGATGTTCCTTGCATTCCCTACTGGTAAGGTCTAGGCCCATGTGGCCTCCTTTGGTTCATGAAATAGAGTGGTTCAGTGGCTCCTTTGGCCCCTTGGTATGCAACTTTAAGTCCGGGAAAGGAAGGGAATTGATTCATAGAGTGGTCTTCTTCACAGACTGAACACACTTCTATAGAGTTCAATGGGCATTCGTTCCTAGGATGCCTTCTAGTGCACCTACAAAAAAATATGGCCAAAGCCCTCTCAGCTTCCTCTTGTTTCCTTTTGATATGCAAGGTATCCATTTGCATGGCAAGAGTCTGCCTCATCTCGCTTTTGAAATCTTCCAGCCGATTCTCAAATTCATTTCTAAGAGATGAACGGGATGAGGGTGTACTAGCTAAAGGTTGACTTCCCCTACCTCTTTTTTTGGCTGCCCTAGAATGGTTTCTAAACACAGTCTTTATGTCATCATAAGGTAGTTGGTAGATGTCTCCCCCATCCAGCAAATGGAGGGTATCCAGAAGGTCTTCAAGGACTCCTCTAAACAGGACCAACTTCAGAGATTCGGGGTCAAGTGTGCACCTGGCCCTTTTATAACCAAGTTGAAACCTCTCTTCATAGTCTTCTAAGGATTCATCACTTCCCATGGTCATTCAGAAGATTTCTTACTTGGTATCCTTTGATCTACAGTAGTCCCGGTATTTGTTGTTAAAGGCTTACTACATCTGAGCCCAAGTTGTGATGCTGTTTCCAGGTAACCCCATGAACCAGTGCAATGCTGCATCCTTGAGGGTAGAAGGAAACAACTTCAAATTCTGATCATCCTCTGCATAGTCATAGGTTCGACAGAGAACAACAAATTCAAACAAGAAGGTATTAGGATCTTCAGTAGTCAACCCATAGAAGTGAGGTAAGGTTGAGGGACTTATGTTTTTCATTTTAGTGTCCCCATTGGTCTCTCCGATAGGAAAGGTACCCTCTATTCTATCCCCATTTCCTCTAAAGTTTCTGTTTTCAGCCATGGTCTCAGGAGGAATGGCTTCTTGCTCTTCTTCTGTTATAGGATCTTCGTATATCTCTGTAGGTTCACCTATAGGTTCTTCAGGATCATTGCCACCGAAGAAGAGAGAAGGGTGATTTAGTGATGTGGTGGGGGTGTTGGGTAGGAATTTTCCAGAATTGTCTATGTTCCTACGAGACCTGAAAGGAAATCTCTTTTTGGGATTTTTGTTTTTTTTTGCTTGTACCTACAAATCTGAAATGGATTGAACAACAAATTGCAACTAACTGAAATGAACTTGCTGAATGAAATTTCAAAATTGAAATGGAAGCAAGGGAATGACTAATCTACTTTGCTGGAATGGAAATTTCAGAATTGAAATGAAAGCAGGAAATGACTAATCTACTTTTGTTGAAATGGAAATTGCAGAATTGAAATGAAAGTAAGAAATGACTAATCTACTTTTGCAGAATTGAAATGAATGCATGAAATGACTAATTTACGCTTGCTGAAATGAAAATTGCAAAATTGAAATGAAACAACTACTCTACTTTTGCTGAAATAAACTACTTAGAAGAATGTTGCAGTAGAAAAATAGAAGAAAAGCAGTAATCACAAAATAATTTGACACTTCCCCGGCAATGGTGCCAAAAAGATGGTGAGCACCAATATTGCAGCAATAATGCTGCAACTCCTGGGGCTCCCTACTTTACTTTTATCAACCCAGTAGTTTGTAACAAACTTGGAAGCGACGGTGCTGTATACACAAGTACTAGCTCTTACTGCAGGTTGTCACTTAATCAGCTGGCGCAAGTTTGCTAGGAGCTTAAGCCAACTTCTATGAATTCTCAGAAGAAGCTTTTAACTGTGATGAAAGAAAGCTAACTCGAAAGAGGCTATTCTACTTGTAGAAAGAGAAGGAAAATTGAAATGTAACGTAAACCCTATCAAACCCTAATCTACCCACTGTTGAGCCCCAGAACTACCTCTCTTCTACATACTTTCCTAGACCTTTTCTCTTCCATTTTTCCCACATCAGTGCCTCATGAGCTATCAAAGATTGTTACATATTGATTCTAGGAGTGCATTTAAGTGGTTTTCTAACTATATCCTTGTGTGTGCTATTTGGTTTAGATTTTGTTCATCAGGTACGGAATGTAGCCACTTTCTGCAGCTACTTTCATTATTCTATAGGTTACAGGTGTCAGTAGGTGAAACGAGGCACGTGGGTAGCTCATAAATCATCTGCACATGGATAAGGTCCTATTTGTTCAGTTGAATTCATGAAGAAAGGCATTGGTCAAAGGATGGTCAAACAAGGAGTCCTACATCAAATAGGTCTCTGTTTCAACACGTGAAAAGTTTGAGACCATTGCTAGATTCGTGGATCCCTCTTGACAGCTGCAGCCCGTCTCCATGACGCAAATCGAACATCCACCTTTTGTAGATTGAATGTTTTTGGAAACTAGGAGGCTGAACTTATGGGTTCTACCTTGTTTACGTGTCCTCTGCTGAAGATTTCTCTCAGAAAAACAATTATATATTTTCTTGTATAAATAAAGCATTTTGCAACGCAAATAGCTAGTTCAAATATTAGAATTTACGCTGTTGTTTTAGCTTTCGTTGTGTTGTTGTAACGAGAAGACATACACTCTGTTTTGCAATATAAAACTCTGTTTTCTTATGACTGTGTAAAGCGTGATTCTGAGCTGACAGCGTGTTGACCAAAGGTTGTGTGGAGGGCCCCTGCCGGCTGAGGTTTTGCTTTTCGTTTTGTAAAGTTTCCTTATGCATCTTTTCTCTTATTTCCATTGTATATTTCTCATAATTTGTTCATGGTGTTAATCATTTTATTCCTGTACATGATTTTCCAACATTGCATACTTTTTTTTTCACTAACACTGATCAGTGCGTTTCAGGATAGGTTATGCTCGAGCTTTTTCATATAATTTTTGCATCAAAGTATTGATATGAGATTTACTTCTCTGCTAAACTTTTTAAGCTTTTCAATTTCAGTTATGCTTTGATTTCAATGAGATTTGTTTGTTGTTATTAGCTAGTTTAGATATCAAATTCTTCATGTTATTTGACGTTATCTCCAGTGCCATGGCTTAACCCGAGAAGTTAATTGGCGAGCTATCGGATTATAAGTGAAGTAATTTGATTTTGCTTTCATTAATTTGCAAGTAGGTAGTTTAGATATCAAGTTCTTCATGTTATTTGACGTTATCTCCGGTGCCATGGCTTAACCCGAGAAGTTAATTGGCGAGCTATCGGATTATAAGTGAAGTAATTTGATTTTGCTTTCATTAATCTGCAAGTAGGTAATTTAGATATCAATTCTTCATGTTATTTGACGTTATCTCTGGTGCCATGGCTTAACCCGAGAAGTTAATTGGTGAGCTATCGGATTATAAGTGAAGTAAATTGATCTTGCTTTCATTAGTCTGCAATTTTTGGTTTTGAGTGCAATAGCTTAGATTTTATTTCTGTAATTAGATGGGCAGCAGAGATAGTGACCTCATGATCAGTATTTCATCTTTTGTTTGATTTATGTAGCTAAATATTTACATTCTTGTTCAAGTACTGATTTTATCAATAGCATGTTTTGAGATCTTTTGAGAGCTAAGTTTTTGAAATTATCATAAGAGACATAATCCTTGTCTTAAATCTACATCCATACTTGCCCTCTAAAAGTATTCTTAAAATTTGAGAATAGGATTTCCATTTGCATTAAACACCTTAGGAGACCAACAAAGACAAAACCACAAAAACAAGATAAAAATTAAAAACAATAAAAGTAAGAAGAAGGTTGTCTTGCACATACAATGCGCCACACTTCATCAGTTTACGACTCCCAGATTGATAATTAATGTAGCAATTTAGGACATACTAAATTGACTAAACATTTTGGCACCATTGCCGGGGAAGTGTAACTAGGTAGCCGATCTCTTACATAAAAAGAAAGAAGGAAAAATTGATAATTTCTTGAAGTATGCTCTCCTCTTGCACCTAGTGTGATCTCAAGGATCAGAAAAGAGAATTATTGATTCAATAATTTCTTGAGTATGCTCTCTTCTTTCACCTAGTGTGACCTGGAAGATAAGAAAAAGGATTATTAGCCCAAAAGAAAAATAATTAAAAAATAAAAAATGACATGCATAAAGCAAGAGATTCTAGGGGAAGGTTTCTAGCTAGGGGCAAAAGTTCGATTTTTACAACTCCAACTACATCAAGGATTAGACAAGATACACCTCCATCCCAAACTCATACTCCCAGCCTTAGGATTCTTGGAATTCAAGGGGCAACAACTAAATTAGAAGATTCTCCCACACTATCTACTAAATCTGATCTAGGAGAAGAACCTTTCTTCACTTCTATAGGGGAACATATTGCAGTAGAAGAAGTAGAATCACCTAGAGAAGAAGGAAAGGAAGAGACTCTTTCTCATCAGCCATTAATAGAAGAACCAGAAGACCTTGAGGAAACTATCATGGCAGAAGAAGTGCTAGATGGAGAATATTCTCTATTTGGAGGAGGGGGTAGAGGTAGAGGTAGAGGAAATAATGGAGGTGGTGGTAGAGGAAACAATGGAGGTAACAATGGAGGAGGTAGAGGTAATAGGGAAGGAGATAACTCATTTGGATTCCCTATAGCCGATGAGGAAACCCATACAACAATGAAAAACATTTCACCATCTGTCCTCCCAAACTTTTATGGGTTGCGAAGTGAGGATCTTGAAACATTTCTATTTGAGTTTGAAGTCTTGTGCCGAACCTATGACTATATGGAAGACTCTCAAAAACTCAAACTATTTCCTTCAACATTGAAAGGGGCTGCTCTAAAATGGCTCATGGGATTAGTCACTCAATCTATTAGGACTTGAAATGATATGAAGCAAACATTTTTGGATAGATATCTGGATTATTGTATGCCCACTAATCATAAGAATGAGGTATTCAAAATGATGCAAAAAGAAGATGAGAACTTGGAGGATTTGCTTGAAAGATTTCAATATAACTTAAAGAGAGTAAAGATGAGCAATTTAGACAAGGAAAATTTGAAAGCCCTTTTATTGAAAGTCATTAGAGATGAATGGATAGATATTTTAAACATGATGGGGAAAGGAGACATTTCTCAACTTCCACTACATGACATAGCAGAACTATGTGTCCATCTCTCAAGGGGAAAATCTAAAACTGGAAAAGGGCCTAGAGATCCTTCTCTTATTAGAGCAAACAAATCTGCAACTAGATTAGTAAGTAGGGCAGAGATTGGCAATATGCTTGATGAGTTCAAAACTGACATTCTAGGGATCCTTAGTGAACAACTATACACCCTTAAAATTCAAAACAAACAGAAAACAGAAGCTGATGCCTTGGCTATCTTTTGCCAAAAATGTAGAAAGAAACATGCTCTAAGGGAATGCCCCTTGGATGCAAAAGTTGTAGAAACATGTATGATTTGCTCAGAAAATCATGAGACCAAGGATTGTCCTTCAATTCCTGGGCTCAAAGCTGTCTTTCAGGAAGATCCAAATTCAGTAGAATCCCTTTGTTTTGTTTCAAGAAGACCTTGGCAAGGGAAAAAAAATCATGGACTCAACAATCCTATGAATTTTCAGCCCCCACCAAATTGGAATTCTTGGCAACAACCTTGGCCCCAACCTCAAAATCCGTATCAATCATGGGCACAAGGGGTACAAAATCCTTATGGGAGATTTGCTCAATTTTATCAATATCCTCCATCTTTTCAAAATCAACAACAAAATCTACAACTTCCAAATCAAAACCCACAACTTTTATTGCCATTTCCACAACAACAACCTTCTCAACAAAATCAAACTTCTCAACTCTTACTTCCATTTCAACAAAAGCCAAATCAACTACCAATCCAGCCATTACCAAATCCCAACAACAAAAACCCTCAGAATGCTTACATGGTAGAAGGACAACAATTTCCTACCTATATGATTGTTCCTTTTAATGATGTTCAACTTAGATTTGGTAGAATTTTAGAAAAGGAAAAACCTTTTATGGATGTTCAAGAGCAAGATGCCTCTGAGGAGGATTCTCTAAAAGTCAATAAAGGTTCTGAGGAAGCATCCCTTCAAAACCCAATCATTCAAAAAGAAAAAAAAAAAGAGTCAACCCCCATAATTCCTATAGTTGAGCAACCTGCATCTACATCCACACCCCCTTTTCTTGAAAGATTACAAATTGACAAAGGGGTGGAAAAACAAATCTTGTTGCTTGACTATGATTTCTTAGATGAATTAAAGAATGTTTGTATCAAGATTCCCTTGCTACAAGCCATTAGAGAGATTCCTATCTTAGCAAAAACAATAAAGGAGTTGAGTTTCAAAAGACTAGGGAGGAAACCAAGAGACACAAAAAGAATCCACCTTGTAGGAAAAATAGCAAATATCATGATGGGAAAGATTACCATGCAGAAATATGTGGATCCAAGTAGTCCAATTGTCAAGACACACATAAATGGGATAGAAATTCCAAATACATTGATTGACTTAGGGGCTGCTATAAACTTTATGAGTAGACAGACTATGGAACAGCTTAAACTTCCTAATCTTCTGTTTACACCTACCTTATTGCAACTTGCAGATAGATTAGTAATCAAACCAGATGGTGTATTAGAAGATATTTCGGTCTCCTTAGATTCTTGGGACTATCCAGTAGATTTCATGATTTTGACTCCCAAGAGTAATCTAGGAGGGCACCCACTCATCTTAGGAAGACCTTGGCTAGCCACAGCTGATGCTTTCATTAGTTGTAGATCCGGGGATATGTACATTTCTGATGGTAGTTCAACAAATAAATTCAATTTGTATCCTCCAGCAAAAGCAATTATAGAAGTAGAAGACAATGAATGGGTTGATGATGAAGATACTATACAACCTGTCTTTACTATCTCTGAAGTTAGTGAAGATAGTCAAATTTTGAACACATTAGAAAATTTTGAAACATCTTCAGAATATGACCACACAAAATTTTAGTTAGATTCTGATATTGAATATTTGTCATCAAGGCAAATGTCTCTCTACTCTATGGAAGAGTTTGGTAGTTCTGCAGTTGAAATTTTTCCAGGAAAAACATTGAATATTAACAAAAATTTGGAAAAATTACAATAGGAAGAATTAACCAGAATCTTGCAAAAACATTCTGCTGCATTTACATGGGAGTATACTGATATGAAAGGTATTGACCCTAAGGCTTGCATCCATCATATCTATATTGAGGAAAATAGTAGACCAATCAGACAACCTCAGAGAAGGATGAATCCAAATCTTAGGGAGATTGTGAAAGAAGAGCTCCAAAAACTACTCAATGTAAACTTCATTTACCCAATTTCAGATAGTTGATGGGTTTCTCCCTTGGTTATAGTACCCAGAAAGAATGGTAAATGGAGGGTGTGCATTGATTACAGGGAATTGAATAAAGCAACTTTGAAGAATCACTTTCCTTTGCCCTTTATCGATCAAGTATTAGATACATTAGTAGACAAAAAGTACTTTTCATTTCTGGATGGTTTTATGGTTATAATAAAATTCAGGTAGCACTTGAAGATCAGGATAAAACCACATTTACCTGTCCATGGGGAACTTTTGCTTGAGTGCTTCCTTTTGGATTATGTAATGCACCCGCAACATTCCAAAGAGTAGTACTAGGAATTCTTTTTGATCTAATCCATGTTTATGTAGAGGTATATATGGATGATTTTACAGTTTATGGTAATACATTTGAAGAGGCATTAGAAATTTTGGAAAAAATCCTTATAAGATGTAAAGAAACAAACTTTTCATTAAGCCATGAAAAATGCTTTATGATGTTTACTGAAGGTATTGTTTTAAGACATCATATTTCAGGAGATGGGATTAAAGTTGATAAATCAAAGGTTGAAGTTATCTCCAAATTACCTATTCCAAATTGTCAAAAATATGTTAGAAGTTTTCTGGGATTTACTAGATATTATAGAAGATTTATAGAAAACTTTACCAAAATAGCATCCCCACTCTTTAAACTACTTACAAAAGACTGTGAATTCAAATGGAGTCCGGATTGCCAATCAGCATTTGAAGCTTTGAAAATAAGAATATCTGAAGCACTTATCTTGAGAGGACCAAATTGGAAACTTCCTTTCCATATTTCTACAGATGCTTCAGATACAGCTCTAGGAGATGTGTTGGGACAAAAAGACTTAGTTCCTTATGCCATTTACTATACCAGTAAAAATTTAACTCCCACTGAGTTGAATTATGCTGTGACTGAAAAAGAGTTCTTAGCTATTGTTCATGCAATCAATAAATTTAGACATTATAACAGGCTATGAAACTTTTATTCATACTGATCATTCTGCAATTAGATATCTAATGAAAAAACCCGTCACTAATGGTAGAGTTACAAGTTGGCTCTTAATTTTATAGGAATTCAATATTACTGTGTTAGACAGACCAGGGAAACAAAACACAATAGTTGATTTCTTGTCTAGAATTCAGAATATCAAAGAAGATTCTCTTGCAGAGGATAAGTTTCCCGACGAATACTTATTTGCAGTAACTACTAATACTCCTTGGTATGCAAATATGGCTAATTATTTGGTTACAGGGAACTACCTCCACATTTATTTCCTAGTGAGAGAAGAAAGATTATTCAGGAGATTTCAAAATATTCATGTATTTCTAATGAGTTGTTTAAAACAGGGCCAGATCTTGTGATCAGAAGATGTGTCAGGGAAGATGAAATGATTGATATTCTCAAAGCATGTCATGATGAACCATGCGGTGGACACTTTTCTGACAAAAGGACAACCTATAAAATCCTTTCTTTAGGATATTATTGGTTGTCCCTCTTCAAAGATGCAAAGCAATATGTCAAAAGGTGTGACAGCTGCCAAAGAGTAGGGAAACCTACCCCTTCAAATGAGATGCCATTACAACCATAGGTACTCATCGAACCCTTTGAAAAGTGGGCTTTAGACTTTATTGGACCTATTAATCCACCATCTAAATAGAAAAATTATATATTGGTATGTACTGATTATGTCACTAAATGGGTAGAAGCCAAAGCATTATTTTCTGCTACTGAAAATTCAGTTGTTAGTTTCCTTTATGAGGATATTTTTACTCGCTTTGGTGTTCCAAGAGAAATTGTGACAGATCAGGGAGGTCAATTCACATCCAAACTGGTGGAGAAGCTGATGGAAGAGTACAAGGTCAAGCATAGGAAATCCACTCCTTACCATCTGCAAGCAAATGGTCAAGTAGAGTCCACAAACAAAGTAATTGAAGGCATCATTACCAAGACTGTTCATCTACACAGAAGAGATTGGGTAGAAAGGCTTCCTAAAGCCTTATGGGCCTACAGAACCACATGGAGGAACACAACAAGACATTCTCCCTATGAACTTGTTTATGGGAAAGAAGTTATTCTCCCCATTGAGTTCCAAGTTAAGACCTTCAAGATGGCAGTTCAATTGGGAATGGATCTATCAGAAGCCCAAAATCATAGAATGGAGCAATTGAATGAACTAGATGAGATCAGACAAGAAGCAATCCTAAGAACTGATCTAGTTCAATATCAAAGAGCTAAGTGGCATGACAAATACATCAAGGAGAAAAAGTTTCAAGAAGGAGATTGGGCATTGCTATTTGATTCCAAGTTCAAAGATTTCAAGGGTAAATTTCAGACTCATTGGCTTGGGCCATATGAGATTGAAAAAGTTTTTAGCAATGGAGCGGTAAGAATCAAAACCATTGATTAATATCAAACTCCTCTCATTGTGAATGGTCATAGATTGAAAATCTATCATAAGCCACTCTCAAAGGAGGAATTTGTCAAAATCTTTCAAGATAATTCTGCAATAAGGTTGGTGAAGAAGAATCCTTCTTCTCCACCAGCCTAGTCTTTGTTCTTTTCATTGTTATCTAAAAAAAATAAAATGTATAAGCCTAAAAACCAATCATTGATTGGCAGTCTTATACAGAAAATATAGGGCGAGAATCAGAAACTTCTGGCGCCCTGTATTTTCCAAAAAAAATCTCTCTCATTTCACTCATAGTTATTTCATTTCATTTCATTTTGTCATCACATTCCACCAATAAAAATTCCTTTCATGTTCAATTTTCCATATAACATTCATTTAGTTATCATTCATTTCCATCCATCTCCATTTCGCCAAGTCATGTGTTATTCACTATGTTAGTTTCTGCAGCCGAATTCTAATTCCGCAACTGAATACTGATTTTGCAGCTGATTGTTGATTCCGCAGCCAATACTTTGTTACTCTGCAGTGACAATCAGATGTTAGCAAAGTAATGATGAAAACCAGATGTAGGTATGGAAGAGGAAGATATTGTGAAGAATGTCAGCACCTAAAAGCACCTAGAAGAGGAAACCAATCAAAAGTTAGCGAATGGAAGTGGTAAGATTCTAAGGTATGAGCAAAATCAATTTCAAATAGCATTTTAAAACACATAATCTATATAGTTGTAAAATCACAAGCTCTATCATGTGTAATGATTCGAATTGATAGCTCCCTTAACTCCTCCATGACCTTTGCATAGCTCCACCACGATCTTCGCATCAAATTCCAACGGCCTCATAATCCTCTTCTGAATCTAACTCGTACTTAGTTGTACGTCTGTATTACACCTGTTGAATCGATTAATCATGAAAACGTAAGACAATTGACCACAGCTCTTGTCTAACGCACCACTTCACAGTCATTTTATGAATTTGTTAACTTCCACTCCATAGCTTTTTATTTTAAAATTCTGCTAGTCTCACTCTATTTCCATACTCTCACACCGAGTTTACGATTGCCAGTTTAGGGTTTTTTGATACAGGCCACTACTCCGTGAACTTGTTTTCATTACATGCTCCATATTCTTCCCATTTTGTAACCTCTGGTTTTCTCCACAATCCTCCTCCATCTTCCGCTCATACAACCGTTTTGCCTCCGTGAAACCATCACTTACTGAGGTATTTTCAAAGCAGGAGGAAGGAATGGGCCTTCTGGTAAGAACAGAGCTAGATGGGGCTAAGTTCATGGAGGGTTACCCACAGTTAAAGAGCATGTTAAGAAAAGCAAGGTGGCTGCAGTTTATCCAGAAATTCAAGGGTCATAATAAAGAAGTCATGAAGACATTTGCAAGGTCCTTCAACAGCATGGAAGTTGAGATTGGGGATATCAAATTCCCGGTAACAGAGGCATCCATTGCAGCAACAATGGAGCTCCCACAGGAAGGAGAACGATGGTTCAAAAACAAAGACTTCGATGAGAGGTCCTGGAGGATCATTTTGCGTAACCCAGGTATGGATATAACCATTTTTAAATGTGGAATTCATGTTTCAGCCTGATAATCTAGAAGTTCATTACATGTGAAGGAAGGTATGGGTCTATGTACATGTACCATATAAGGTTATTAATGAATTTTCTGGAGAATCAAACCATCAATTTGCCTTATTTCTTGTTGAGTAGCTTGAAAAAGATGTCTACCACTGTACAAAAGAATCTGGATGATGTAGAGTCTCATCTTTATCATCACGTCCTTGTTAAAATTCTAATTGAAAAACAATTAAAGGAAAGAAAGGACACATGGGAACGATTCTTGGTTAGAAATTTCTTTCAGGACCCACCTGAGACACCTAAAAGTAGCTCAACAAGAAAAAGTAGGAGAAGAAAAACAAGTGTAAACATTCAAGATACTCCTACTAGTAGAACTAAAGAAACTAGTAAGGAAGAAATGTTGTCTGAAACTTTGACTGAGGTTAGAAAACAAGCAAAAGAGAAAGGGAAAAGAAATATTGAAGACATTTATCAGACCCCAGAACCTTCTTCAAAAGAAGAACATATACTCTCTGAAAGACTAATCCATCTTAAAGAACAATCAGTCAAGGAAAAAGAAAAAGGAAAAGAGAAACAGTGTGTAGAAAAGGGAAGTACTAGCTCACAGAATTTAAGAAGGATCTCAAGACTTAAAGGCAAATTGAAGAAAGTGCAAATCAAAGGGGCTCATTTTATAGACTTAGGAGGGGAAACACCAGAACAATCACCGGCGATCACTCCTCCTAACCATAGTCCACATCATTCTCCTTTTTAGTAACCAGATTTTGAAATCAATCCAAGAAAGGCCACACCAGAAATAGATCCCACTAAGCAACATATGTATGATTTTATTGAATCATTAGAAAACACTACAACATAACAAGGCACTTCATCTAATCAGCCTGATATAGCTCAAGAAGTTTTGATCCAATCACTAAAATAGGAAGTTTTTGAACTAGAAGTCCTGAATAGACATATCAAAGCAGAAAATGAAACATTAAAAGAACAGAATAGGTTGGACAAAATCATCCATGAAAATACCATGCTGCATTTAGGATTATGGCACAAGAAAAACAGGAAATTGAAGAGGAAGAACAGGAGGTTGAGTAGAGCCCTCATCAATCTCAAATATATGTGCCTAACGATGAAGCCCAGGATGACAGTGACACCAAGGAAGAAGAAGAGAAGGCTAGATGTATTAGCAGAAGTCTCATAACAGATGAATTGAAGGAAGGATAGTCACAGTTTTGGTTGCATGGAGACATGCAACATTTTCATAGTGGGGGTATGTTGAGCCCCAGAACTACCTCTCTTCTACATACTTTCCTAGACCTTTTCTCTTCCATTTTTCCCACATCAGTGCCTCATAAGCTATCAAAGATTGTTACATATTGATTCTAGGAGTGCATTTAAGTGGTTTTCTAACTATATCTTTGTGTGTGCTATTTGGTTTAGATTTTTTTCATCAGCTATGGAATGTAGCCACTTTCTGCAACTGACTCGCAATTCCGTAGCTACTTTCATTGTTCTGTAGGTTACAGGTGTTATCAGGTGAAACAAGGCACGTGGGTAGCTCAGAAATCATCTGCACATGGATAAGGTCATATTTTTTCAGTCGAATTCATGAAGAAAGGCATTGGTCAAAGGACGGTCAAACAAGGAGTCCTACATCAAATAGGTCTCTGTTTCAACACGTGAAAAGTCCGAGACTGTTGCTAGATTCGTGGATCCCTCTTGACAGCTGTAGGCCGTTTCCATGACACAAATCCAACATCCACCTTTTGTATATTGAATGTTTTTGGCAACCAGAAGGCTAAACTTATGGGTTCTGCCTTGTTTACGTGTCCTCAACTGAAGATTTCTCTCAGAAAAACAGTTATCTATTTTCCTGTATAAATAAAGCGTTTTACAATGCAAATAGCTAGTTCAAATATTAGGATTGATGCTTTTGTTTTAGCTTTCGTTGTGCTGTTGTAACGAGAAGACATACACTTTGTTTTGCAATATAAAACTCTATTTTCTTATGACTATGTAAAGCGTGATTCTGAGCTGACAGCGCGTTGACCAAAGGCTGTGCAGAGGGCCCCTGCTGGCTGAGGTTTTACTTTTCGTTTTGTAAAGTTTCCTTATGCATCTCTTCTTTTATTTCCATTGTATATTTCTCATAATTTGTTCATGGTGTTAATCATTTTATTCCTGTACATGATTTTCCAACATTGCATACTTTTTTTTCACTTACACTGATCAGTGTGTTTCAGGATAGGTTATGCTCGAGCTTTTTCATATAATTTTTGCATCACAGTATTGATATGAGATTTACTTCTCTGCTAAAATTTTTAAGCTTTTCAATTTCCGTTATGCTTTGATTTCAGTGAGATTCTTTTACTATTATTAGTTAGTTTAGATATCAAATTCTTCATGTTATTTGACGTTATCTCTGGTGCCATGGCTTAACCCGAGAAGTTAATTGGCGAGCTATCGGATTATAAGTGAAGTAATTTGATTTTTCTTTCATTAATTTGCAAGTAAGTAGTTTAGATATCATGTTCTTCATGTTATTTGACGTTATCTTCGGTGCCGTGGCTTAACTTGAGAAGTTAATTGGCGAGCTATCGGATTATAAGTGAAGTAATTTGATTTTGCTTTCATTAATCTGCAAGTAGGTAATTTAGATATCAATTCTTCATGTTATTTGACGTTATCTCCAGTGCCATGGCTTAACCCGAGAAGTTAATTGGCGAGCTATCAGATTATAAGTGAAGTAAATTGATCTTGCTTTCATTAGTCTGCAATTTTTGGTTTTGAGTGCAATAGCTTAGATTTTATTTCTGTAATTAGATGGGCAGCAGAGACAGTGACCTCATGATCAGTATTTCATCTTTTGTTTGATTTAAGTAGCTGCATATTTACATTCTTGTTCAAGTACTGATTTTATCAATAGCATGTTTTGAGATCTTTTGAGAGCTAAGTTCTGGAAATTATCATAAGAGACATAATCCTTGTCTTAAATCTACATCCATACTTTCCCTCTAAAAGTATTCTTAAAATCTGAGAATAGGATTTCCATTTGCATTAAACACTTTAAGAGACCAACAAAGACAAAACCCAAAAAACAAGATAAAAATTGAAAACAATAAAAGTAAGAAGAAGGTTGTCTTGCACATACAGTGTGCCACACTTCATCAGTTTACGACTCCTAGATTGATAATTAATGTAGCAATTTAGGACATACTAAATTGACTAAACACGCACTAACCCTATTGTTGCAGGAAAAGAGATCCAAACTGATGAAATGAGTGCCATTGACTACTGAAAAGGTAAATTGCATTTATTCAAGCTACTTCTGAAAAGAAATGAGAAGGAAAAACCTTTTTTTGCTTTTGAGTATTTTTATGTGAAATTATTATGCTTGTGATTTATCTGGTTGTGATTGTGCAGAGGGTTGGTGGAAAAGGGAGATGGAATTGGTTGTTGCAGAGGTGGAGGAAGGTGTGGAGAGGTCCTAAGAAGCCCCCAGTACCCTTTTGAAGACTTCCATTGTGATCAAACTTCGAAAAATCACTCATAGGAAATTCTACAAGAGGCTGTAGGGGATCTACAGGAGGTTCTACAGGAGGATCTACAGGAGGAGGCCGAGATATATTTTTGGAGTTTTGAAGGTGGAAAAATGATGGGAAAGGGGAATTGAAGGCTAGATGAAGGTGTTTAGGTGTCTAGAACTTGTCAAGGAAGATCAAGAACGAACGTTATGGTTGGATTTGTTCAAAGGATGAAAGGAAAGCTTATGGGGAAAACACAGAAATTAGGGCAGATTGGCGAAATGTTGCGATTGACTTGGGAAATATATGAGAAGTGAGTTGGTGCTGGATGTTGCATGGATGGATGGTGAGCTAGAAGGTCCTGTAAGAGATCTACACAAAAACTGATCAAAGAAAGAACTAAATATACCATGAAAACAAAGATTTCTCTAGCTTGACCTAATTTCTAACCTAAAAACAGAAAATGCTGAACAGTAACCTATGAACATAAAAGAATGTGGAGAGAACTATGGTAAAATAATAGAAAATTATCTAAGCAACTGAATCTGAACCAATATCTTGCTTTCCAAATCAAAGTATCACACTAGAAGTTGCATGGAAGAGCAAAAACTATGTTTTTGGTGGCAGCAGTAGTGCCTTGACCTCAAATCATAGTCCCAGGAAGGGAGAAAGGAGATCAGGGCCTGTTGTTGGCCTTTTTGAATCTTATTCTGTCACTGCAATAACCTACTTGATCAATTGAAACAAAAACAACTATACTAACCATCAAAAGCAACCTAATCTAGCAAAGTAAAATGAATCTATGCAACAGAAATTAATTGATAAACTGAAGAAAAAACATATAAGTACACAGTAGGAGGTGCTGGGAAACTTGGGTTGGGCCCTAACCCAAGAGCTTCAGCCCTCTGAAAGAGATCAGTGCTGGCTCAAAAAATGTTTCATCTCCATTATCAAAAATAGTAGTTACATTACATAAACTGTTCTCAAAAGGAACTCGAAAATGAGCTAAACACAATGCTGCACAAAAGTGCGAAAATCAACTAATAACTGGCTAACCTACTGAGGCTCTAAGCCTCCTTATTTATACAAATGGAGTCCTTCAACAATCCTCCTAAAATCAAGGAACTCGGCTTTCTAGAACTGGAGATAAACAACAGTCCTACTTTACTTGCTCGGCTGCCCCTTGGAATCATCCATGTGGACCTTTGTGCTCCGAGTTGTTGATGGAGGATTCGAGGAAAGGGGTCATAAATGAAGGAGACACCCCCCTACAAATCCTCTTCCCTGTTTTCCTTGAGTTTTGGCTGCCATTTGCTCATAAATCCCTTGACTTTGTCCAAAATTGGCCAAAAAATCTGCATACAACACACATTAGACTACATGGCAAAGTGACTAACCCAATTCACTCTATTAGCATAAATATATTCAAAAACATGCATTAAACTAATGAGAATGGTGGATTAAGTCGAAATAAGAGGTAGAATGAGCCCATATAATTACCCATTTCTGGGGCTCATCGACAACATCCATCCCTACAAGCTTCAAGAAAACTATGAATGGTGAGAATAGTCTACAACAAATCAAAACTTGCAAGAGTGTAAGAGCATAGGCTAATGTTTATTTCAACATATGAAGATAGCTTACAATGCCAAAAGAGAACCCTTTGTATCACTGAAATGGTTTTATCTATAAGTTTTTCATATGATTCATGTACTTCTAGTTCCTTGACTCTTGTCTAAATGGGATCTCGCGCCTTTCACTTCTTTGTCTATATCTTCATATTTACCATGAGAATAATACTTAAATAAAGTGTTTTATGAATTCAAATTTGTTTCACTCAAGGTGAGACTCACAATAAAATCAAATTTAACTCTTTGTGAATAGATGCATAGTGTATGTCCAATGAATTTGGTTAGAAACTTAACATGTTTGCTTTATATAATATGATCTAGTTCAAACTCAAATCTTGCACCTCTATGCCTTCTTCCTTTATGAAATTGGGGGACTTTCATTCCAATGGAATCATTTCTTTGATCTTCTCATGCTCTTCCTTTAGCGGCATTACCTACTCTTTTCCTTCCATTGATACAACACATTCTTTAAACCCTATAAGAGTCATGTTTATAATGACATCAAGCAACTGGGTTAAATATAGTATAATATTTGGATGCAAATCACCCTAACTAGTATCATCTTGATTCCTTTTCATATCATGCAAAAGATTAGAACCAAATGATAGGGTTAGTTTGTGACTCCCTAAATAAGTTAAGATTGATTGTCCAATCTGTTTTTTCTAAGAGTTGGGTAGTGTCGATCCAAATTGAATAATACAATGATGGGCATGGAAGTTTTGCATATCATCTCCAAGCCTCACTCCCCTAAATTCTTGTATGTGAGAATTCTAGATAGTCAACCATCAAGTCAATTATACCATTGTAAAAAAATCATCCCCAATCTTGATCTTAGGAGTGGTTTAAGTGGATTGCATGCATGAATGTATTTTGTCATAATTCCATTGTCATTAACCAATAGGAAACGAACTATTTGCATGACATGCCAATGGAATTGAATAATATGTGAAGGAAGTGTGCCAAATTCTTTATTGATTGGAACCATCTAAAATAGAAGTTGAAATGAGGCATCCTTAATTAGACTCAGTGGTACCCCAAGGTGGCTTGACAATGCCTTCATAATATGCACTATGCTGCTTTTGACCTCAAGCTTGTGTGCTTGTCTATTGAGTTCATTTCCAACTTTAACCAAGCATATCATAGATTCTACTCTTAATTCTAAGTCCTACAATGCAAATCCAATAAGAGTAAGTAGCATGTTCAATAGCTAATTGATATATCAAAGTACCCTAGAATAATAGAGGTTTCACATTTTGTGGAAGACAGACAAGGCTCTCTAGTTCATATAACAAGTTGGAACCAACAATATTTCCATTCTTCTACACTTCAAAAGATACCCTTGTCTATATTTTCAATTTCTCTTATTTAATTAAGCTTGATATGAGCTTGTTTTTTTAATATTCTTAGCATTTCCCTTGGAAGCCTCCTCCCTTCAACTCTCTAACAAATATTTAATAGGAAATTATCCCATGAATCCTTAATTGGTTTTACAGGATACATTACATCATTTCTTCATTTCTTAATGACAATAAACTCTTTTAAGTCTTGGTGAAGCTTTGCAAAATAGTGGTTGATCCAAAGTTAGGGCATCCAACTCAAAGACTTTTTCATTGTGCTTTTTATTAAGTTCGAAATCTGAATGTATGGTTCTTATTGTTTTGGAAACGAATACAAAAGAAAATTAAATCATCATCTCCCTCATCAAGGTCTTTGTGAAAATTTGCAATAAATGGTTTATCTAGATAACAATTATCAAACTTATATGCACATGAACAATTCTTCTGCATATTATAAAGGAATATTAATGGACAAAGGAACATATCAACAATTTCTACTTTGCATTGTGAGTGTGCCATAAGAATACTAAGTGTAAATCAATATTTTCTTTAAACCTGTAATTGAAACCTTTAAGATAAATTTGGATAACTTCTTTTTTATTCAAGCATCATTCAAATTAGCATGCAAATTTACTTAATGCATGAAGAACATATGTTATTCTAATTAATACATACTTTAAATATACTCAAATGCAATCTTAACAATTGCATAAGATTAGCTCATTAAGAATATATGTATTAGAAAACTTATCAAACCATATCCATCAAGTGTGGTCATCTCATCAACTAATATTTAAAGAGAAATGTAATGGAAATGCCAAGGAAATGGGAGGTCTTAAGTCTTGTGTATAGGTAGAATGAATGTGAAGAAGTAAAGTGATGTGTACCTTGGAACTCCCATGATGTGGCATGAGGGAGTGGTGGCAATGAGATGGTATAAGGGTTCTACGCATTACACTTGCATGGGAACTTCATGTAGAGGTAGTTGATTGGTGTGGTATGGAGAATGTAGGACACATGTCTTAAAGGTTCCATGTTTTATACAAGGATTTCAATGCAAAGGTGGGGATATAGTATGGCATGCAATAAGACAAGGGTGTGAGTCTAAACATTCCACATTGCAAAGGGATTCGCTAAGTCAAAGAACAAAAGTGAAAAGGAAAGGAAGAAGCAAAGGGAAAGGGAAGAAAAATAGGAAGAAAATATAAAGTAGAAGAAGAGAGATGGAAAACACCTAATATTGGAAGTTTTTAGTGCTACAAAACTAGGTAAAATATCAAAAAATTCTATTAAAATATCCACTATTTGTAGCAAAGGTTTTGGTGGAGGTTTAATGGATTTTCATGATAACTAAAAATTATGGATAGTTGGAGGTTCTAATGGATTTTTTTTAATGGTGCACTTAAATATTAAAGTGCACCAATAGTGTACTTGTATTTGTAATTAGATCTACTCTTCAGGAGATATCTCGAGAATATTTGAGAGAGTTAGAGAGGTTTGAGGGTTAGTTAGATCTCTTGAGAGATGTGTGGATCTAGAATATCTAGAAATAGGGATTTGTTGAGTAATTAGTGGATTTGAATTGATTATTGTTCAAAATCCTATTTGTAGTTATGTAGATAAGAGCATGTAATGTATGTAGAAGTGTGGAAAGGAAGGTAGAGAGTAGAGGAGTGAGGCCAAGTGGACCAAAAGGCAAAAAAGGGTCCAATTTAATGTAGATCGGGCCAGGAGAGGGCCTTTTGTAAAATTATTTTTGTAAAGAAAACACTTTGCTTCAAGTGTTTTAAACACTATGTACACCAAGCATATTCCTTGGGTGATTTTATGCTCTTGACCTGCAAGAAATTGCAGAATACTAGATATGCGAGAAATACAACCTAGAACACAGAATAAAATGAGAAAAAACATCAAGTATTTTATTATTCAGAGATAGATGCAATGTTCACTTGCCCCTTCGAGGGGGAAACCTCCAGCAGAGCAGAGCTCAATTACAAATAAGACTAGATGATCTTTCCCTTCTAACTATGACTATTTATAGCTAAATGAACTCCAACAACCTAACAACTAGTGGTCCTTTGAATAACATGGGTGAACCACTTTATTTATTAATTATGCCTCGTTTTCAACTAACTGTGGTCCCTTTCTTAAATGCGGGTCAACCACTTACAATTATTAATATGGCCTTTATTGACTCATTAACTAACTATGCATATGACTCGGCCCCATTGTGTTTAGTACATAAATAAATGGGTTAGGGTTGGACCTTGACATTCCCTCCCCCATCAAAAGCATCCTTGTCCTCAAGGCTGAAGCTGCGGAAACTCCTGAAGAATAGTGGCTGGTTCCCAGGTCGCATCTTCTAAAGAGGTGTCTTTCCACTTGACGAGGACTTCCTTGATCGTGTGGCTGTGTAGATGTCTTTCATGAGTATCGAGGATCTGTTCTGGTTGGAGCCAGAGTGAACCTTCCTCATCTAATTTGGGTAGACTGGTTTGAATTCTACAATTGTTCCCCACCACTTTCTTGAGGCATGATACATGGAATTCTAGATGGATTTTTGAAGTTGGTGGCAAGGCCAGCTTGTAGGCTACTACTCCAATGCCCTGAAGTATTTGATAAGGTCCATAGAATTTTGGAGCTTGTTTCTGGCAACCCTTTTCTTTGAGCAATGTTTTCTTATATGGTTACAGCCGCAGGAATACTTGATCCCCTTCTTGAAATGTGTGCTATGAACGATGTTGGTCTGTCTGTTACTTCATTTGATTCTGAGCTTGATGGGGATTATCTTTGAGATGAGCTAGCATGGTGGAACGGTTCTACAGGTGTTGATCAACTACTTGCACCATAGAACATCTAAGGATATAAGAAATAGGAGAAGGTGGGAGTTGGCCATACACTGCTTCATATGGAGTCAACTTGGTGGCTTCATGATAGTTAGTAGCATACCACCATTCAGCTAAAGGTAGCCACTGTACCCTTTGATGCTTCTTTTCTAAAGTGAAGCACCTTAGATATGCTTCCAAACATTTGTTGACTACTTCTATTTGACCATCGGTTTGGGGATGATAGGCAGTACTTAGTTGGAGTTGGGTGTCTTGTAGCTTGAAAAGT
The DNA here is from genome assembly GCA_031772625.1 of Pinus tabuliformis. Taxonomy (NCBI): domain Eukaryota; kingdom Viridiplantae; phylum Streptophyta; class Pinopsida; order Pinales; family Pinaceae; genus Pinus; species Pinus tabuliformis. The sequence continues at coordinate 943,176,651 of CM062816.1, read as the reverse complement.
TCTTGCCAAAATTTGTTGATGAAAGTCAGGTCACGAACAAACATAATGGAAGTTGGCATGCCATGCAGTTTGAAGATTTGGTCCATCAAAAGCTTAAGCCACCAAAGTGGGGATAAATGGGTGGGTAGAGTGCAAAAATGAGAATATTTAGAAAGTCTGTCCACAACCACCATGATGAAGGATTTGTTTCCCGACTTTGGGGGACCAATAATTGAATCTATGGAAACATTCCTCCAGACAGAGGTAGGGAGTGGCAATAGTTGTAAGGTTCCTGGTAACTTGATTGTTTCTCCTTTGTGGCATTGAAACACATCACATTCATCTACAAAAGTAAGAATGTCATTTTTCATGCCAGTCCAAAAGAAAAAATGACGAGTGCGAGCATAAGTCTTCTGAAAACCTGAATTCCCTACAGTGGGAGATGAGTGCAACTCTTCCAAAATGTGGGTTTTGAGGGTCGATGTCGACAATATAACAACTAGATGCTTGTAGCAAAAAATATCATCCTTCCAAGAGTAGTTGATTGAGGAATTAGGATCTTCTCTCAAGTTATTAATAAGTTGGGAGAGAGAGGGGTGTGAAAACCATTCCTTGTAGGCTTGTTGAATCCAATCTGGTATGGGAAGAGAGATTGATTGCAGGGTTCTTTCATCCTCAAATTGGCATGATAAAGCATCAACTACTACATTGTCACGCCCTTTCTTGTAAATTATCTCATAATCATATCCCAACATTTTGGCCAGCCATTTATTTTGTTGTGGCAAGGATATACATTGATCCAAAAATATTTGAGGCTTTGATGGTCTATGCAGATTTGGAAACGTCACCCCAATAAGTATGGTCACTAGGTATCTACTGCATGTAAGATGGCCATCATCTCTTTCTCATATGTAGATTGACCAAGATGTTTCCCACTCATTTGTTGGCTGGTGAAAGCCAAGGGTCAACCTTCCTGCATTAATACAACACCAATACTAGTATTGAAAGAATCACATTCAATCACAAAAGATTTGGTGAAGTCTGGTAGTGCTAATACTGGAGTGGAACACATGGCTTGTTTGAGAGCCACAAATGTCTGTTATGCTGCATCAGTCCAGAGAAATGAATTTTTCTTGAGAAGGTTAGTGAGGGGTCTAGCAATGCGACCATAATTGCAGAATAATATGCGATAGTAGCTAGTGAGACCCAAGAATCCCCTCAAACTATTCAAGGTTTTTTATTGGGGCCAATCTTGCATTGCCTGTATCTTTTTGGGATCAACCCTGACACCTTCACGACACACAATGTGTCCCAAATAATCGACTTCTTCCACGCTAAAAGAGAACTTCGACAATTTGACAAATAATTTGTGATTCTGGAGCAGTTGCAATATTAGGTCTACATGTTGAAGGTGTTTTTCCCAGGTTATGTTGTAGATGAGAATGTCATCAAAGAAGATGAGGACAAATTTTTGGAGATATGGTTTCAGTAGGTGATTCATGAGGCTTTGAAAAGTAGATGGAGCATTACAAAGACCAAATGCAATGACCAAGAATTCAAAATGGCCTTCATGAGTTTGGAAAGTAGTCTTGGGAATTTCTACTTCTTACATGCGTATTTGGTGATAGCCAGAGTGAAGATCTAGCTTGGTAAAGAATTGAGCACCATGTAGTTCATCAAACAGATCATCAACAACCGGAATAGGGAATTTTTCTTTGACAGTGATCTTGTTGAGGGCCCGAAATTCCGAACACATGCGCCCTTCTCCATCTTTCTTTAGCACCATGACCACTAGTGATGAATAAGGACTGATGCTAGGATGAATAACATCAGCTTCAAGGAGTTCCCTGATGATTTTTTCAATTTCATTCTTTTGGGCGAAAGGATATCAATATGGGCGCACATTAGGTAGTTGGGCCCCCAGGACCAAATGGATGATATGATCATGTTCACCTCTAGAGGGTGGAAGCTCTTTAGGTTTGTCAATTACTTGCTAGTGGCGGTCTAAGACCTGTTGCATCTCAGGATGAATATGAAGAGTAGTGTATTCAATGGCCTGGATGGCATTAAACTGGGTGATGACTCCATGATGGCCCTTTTTCAACAACTTTTCCATTCGATATGAGCTGATGATAGTAGGAGCACCTGCCTGGAGTCCACGTAGTGTATGAATGTGGTCATTCTGCTTAAAGCTCATATATAACTCATGGAAATCAATTTTGATTGGGCCTAGTGTACGAAGCCATTAAACACCCAAGACAATGTCACAACCACCCATATTAATCACAAACATGTGGGTCTTTAGGTGGTAGTCTCCCATCTGAAGTTTAATATTTTCACAGCGGCCTTCACATTTCATTGTCCCCCCATCAGTGATAAGGACTTGGAAATTAGAGATTGCCCATACAAAACAATGAACAGCTTCAGCGACTTGCTTATGGATAAAGTTATGAGTGCTTCCACTATCAATCAATACCACTATGGGGAAATGTTTAAGAAAGCCTCTGATTTTGAGAGTTTTGGGCACAGAAATGCTCGCCAAAGCATGTAGTGAGATAACTAGTTCATTTGGCGTAGCTGTGAGATCTTTGTCATGTTAGGTTTCCTTAACTTTGTCCTCTAGCCCCCCAAGGGGTGGGGCTTCCTCAGGTGAGCTGTTATCATTAACATCATTTGAATGAATTTTGGTTCCTTGCATTTATGCCCTGGGGAGTATTTGTCATCACAGGTAGTAGCACAATCCTTGTTTTCTTCATTCATCCATTTTTGCTAGAGACACCTTTTGAACCTTAAGTGTTTGGGTAGGGCCCTGAGCTTGGGTGGGATGCCCCTTGGCTATGAAATTTGGACGAGTAGATTGGGCAACTAAGGCAAGTTCCACCTCGAAATCCTTTTTGCAAGTGTCCATCCATGTAGGTGGGTGGTGCATTTGGACATGTGCTTGGATGGCTTCCTTGAGACCACTGATGAAACACTCCAAGTAGAAGTCATCTCTTAGACCTTCTGTTTTGATGGCCAATGTCTCAAAGGCTACAATGTAGTCTTTTATTGTGCTTGTATGTCAGAGCTTAGTGAGATGGCCCAAAAAATTAGATTCTCTGTCAAAGCGGTCACAAAGGGATTTTGAGAACATGTGCCAAGTTATGTTCCCGGGATAAAATTTTAGATGCCACTACCACCATTTCCATCTCTCTTGGTCCAAGTAAAGGGCTCCCACATGTAGTTTAGTTTGATCTTCACAGATATCATTAAGGGTGAAATATTGTTCCATTTGTGATACCCATACTGCCGGATTAGAGCCATCAAATTTATACATGTCCAGCTTGGGTGGCCGAGGGTGGGAATGTTGGTGATTTCCATGGAAGTGAATATGATGGCTAGATTCTCCTTCGAGGTGTTCATCAATACTATTCTCCTCCTGATGAGACCTCGACATCCTATTGGTGAATTTTGCAAGAACTTTTGCAATGTTGTCTAGTTGGTCCTTGAACTCATCCAAACTTGTTTCAAGGCACTCGATCTTCTCATTGGCCATGACTTGAGCTTTGGTTTCCACCATACACAGATCTCGGTCACTTGAATTCACTCTGAAAAAAGTTGGGACCACCAAAAAATTGAGGCTGACAAGTGAATGGTACCACTGCGATAAGCTCGTCATCCTGAATCTTATGGGCTAAGTCTCTTGTAAGCATCCTAGGAAGGACTCCAAAAGGAGTTTTACTCCCCTCTAATCAATACTGCAATGGCTAAAATCCACAAAACTTGATCCTGCCCAATGTCGTGCGAAAATCACGCCCAGACTATAGCAGCAGCAAGCCTCACTGTGTAGAGAGTAGGATCTGCCTGCGAAAACCCAACTACTGAATGTGAGTTGTACTACAATGGTAGAACCCCAACTATTGGATCTGATTGGTGTGGTGGTGGCAGAACCCTAACTACTAGATCTAAATTGTACTGCGGCGGTAGAACCCCAACTACTAGATCTGATTTGGAAGATAAGATAATGGGCGATCTTCAGAGAGCAGAGGGAACTATGGTCACAAAGGAGTGTCAGGTGCTACAGATTACAATATACACAAGGGTCCAATAATAGTACTTGACCTAATCTTTTAGGGCGCTAACTAAGGAGGATCAACCGTACCCTTAGCTGTACCACTTGACTACCCTATCGTACACATGAGTAATCTACCCGAGTGTTGTTCTGAGTGTACTGTAGCAGCAGGACGACTGCCAGCTTATCTAAGGTGAGGTTTCATGTGATCCTAGGGGGGCTTCCGATATACCCAAAGGGTACGTGGAAGTGTAGTCCATGAGTGGTTCTGTCTAATGTGCTACTACTTGAAGGGGTACCCACAAGGGTTACAAGGGAGTCCAACAAGCGTGACCACTTCTTGTATTTCCTGCGTGCATGCCTCCCCAAATCCGCAGGTTTATGCGCTCAACGACAGATCCCATGGTTTAAAGATGTCGGAACACGTTTCTAGCCTAAAAAAAAATCTGCGAAAATTGGAGGTACAACCGGCCCTGGAAAGTGCTCTAATACCACTTGTTATGCTCTTGACCTGCGATAAATTCCCGAATACCAGATATGCGAGAAATACAACCTAGAACACAAAATAAAATGAGAAAAAAAAAACAAGTATTTTATTATTTAGAGATAGATGCAATGTTCACTTGCCTCTTCAAGGGGGAAACCTCTAGCAGAGCAGAGCTCAATTACAAATAAGACTTGATGATCTTTCCCTTCTAACTACGACTATTTATAGATAAATTACCTCCAACAAACTAACGACTAGTGGTCCTTTGCATAACATGGGTTAACCACTTTATTTATTAATTATGGCCCATTTGCAACTAATTGTGGTCCCTGTCAGCACAATTTATTGTGTAAATTAAGACATGTATTTTACTATCAATCCAGGTTGGTAATCTTAGAATAAAACCAAAATTTATGGAATTTTGGATAAAAACTAATGTAGGAGGTAGTTATGAAAGAAGAAGTGCATATTACAAATATCAATCATTATAAGAATGGAAATACATATTATAAATTACTTCTCACAACTGAAGCAAAAACTATCTAAGTCTATTCCATAAAAGAATACATTATTGGTCAATGAAATTAGGTTATTTTAGAAAAAAGAGGAAGAGGCCCTCTCAAAGAGACCTGGTTGTCCTCCCTCAACAATTATATAATAACATTGCCAATATCTAAGTAAGCAAGAAATAATGTAATGAAAGCATAAAAACTTAATCTAAGAAAACTTGAAAGAAGTGAATCTTGTTCAGTCTTAGTTTTAGCTCACGAAGAAGAGGCTCCCTCAAGGAGACCTGGTTGTCCTTCCACATTCAATCTAATCACTAAAAGAAGCAATATTCACTTAACACATTTCATAAAATAAATTCATATTAAAGATATCTACAATTATTTACAGAAAATGAATATTATGAACATGGAAAATCAAACTAGCATATGCACAAATATAAACATGATACAACAAAGTGTACTTAGCTTGGATGGGGGCCCTCCAACCTTGTTGGTACACTGCTAAAATACTCAACTACAACAACTCATTCACTCCAGCAAACACAAAGAAATCATGAAGCAAAAGTTTTGTCTTCAATTATCTCAAAAATAATAAGTTTGTCTACATAATTCTAACTATGAATGCCTCTCTTAAATAGGCAAAATGATAACCAAATAAGCTAAAAATTTTGAAACAACCATCATTAATGTTATCCCACTTCATCAGGTCAAAGCCATCCATTAGTTACAAGAAATCTGGAAAATTTCCAAAAAATCCTAAAATTGCCCCTTTTTAATAGGGATTTCTGGGTGACAAGTCATGTTTGACCAGCTTTGACTGGGCCTGTATTTTCTCATTTTGACCAAGCCAATAGTTGTTCATCCATCCTTGGTTCCTAATATTTCCAAATATGTATCCATCTTGAGCCCAGGTGTCCTGCATATATCACTTTAACAAAGCTATTATGGGAATTTCGAGTTTTGTCCAAAAATGCTCTTAAAACCAATTTTTTACAAAAATATCTAAAGATTGAAAAAACATAATTTATTTACCTGAATATGCATAACAAGGTAAAATTAAGGCATATATGGATGATATAAAGTGGAATATGATGGAAGTTAAGTGGGTTTTTACTAAGCAAAAATGAGGACCAACATCTCCCCCTTGTTGATCTCCAAGCATGTCCTCGTGCTTGCTTTCTTCTCTTTGATCTTCTGAGTATTGATGTACCTGCTGTCCCTAATCCTGAAGCCTCTTGCTGTGTTTCCTATAGAAGACAATCAATACCTTCACATGTACCTTCTTTGTATATAGTAGCCATCACCTTCTGTCTCTCATACTTGCATTTCCATGTGTTCTTTTCATTGAGCCATTTGTAAGCTTGTTTAGAAATCAAAATGTTCTTTGTTTCAAGCTTATTAGTTTTATTGTTCAGCTTTTCATTTTCTTTGATGAGAACTTTGTTGTTTTGTTTATACATCTTGTTTTCTTTCTTCAAATGCCTTTCCAAAATCTTGTTGACTTCCAACTCCCTTGTCAACTCTTCTATCTTTTTAAGGTGTTCTTCTTGTTGTAGCTCTTTTTCTTCTCTTACAGTTTCCTTGGAAAATGAATGTGATGATGTATCTCATATCCATGCATGCTCAAAGTAAGAGTCCTTTTCCAAAGGCTCTTCTTGAATTTCCCTTTCCATCCTTTGCAATATCTCATTAACTTCCTTTGATACTGTTGGAGGTGCAACAATTTCTACCTCTGGGTCCTTTTCTTTCTCACCTGGCTCTTCTTGGGTTTTCTTCCTAGGCCTTCTAGGAACAGATATGAAAGATCTTTCTTTTTCAACCATGCCACTATCCTGTTTCTTTTTGGATCAGGTCCTAGGATACATAGGAGAGTTCATTATGCTTCTAGTAACATGCATTTGTTCAAATTTCTCTTCTGTTGTTTTCTCTTCAATATGATGTTGAACCAAGAATTCTCTCCAAATCAATCCCTTGCTTCTCACCTGATGTTCTACAAGTATTTTGATCAACCCCTGATGATAAACATGTGCTTCTTTCACTTCAGTTTTATTTTTGACACTCTCTATCATTTTAATCAATCTTTTAGAGAAGAAATAGGGTAGATTAATCTTGGTTTCTCTCTTCATGTGTTGCAGTAGCCTAATGTGGTAGAGATAAAATAATAGGCCTACTATCACAAGTGAAGTATCTTTGAAGGATTAAAACTAGTTCAGACCAAGATTCCCTGAACCAGTCCCTTTGAATGCCTTTTGATCTATCAAAATATCCTTTTCTCTACTTTTCTAGAAAGAATGTCCATCCTTTCTCTTTGAAGTGTAAGCCTTTATGGTATTCTTCTCCTATTAAGGGAAGATCTAGAGCTTGGGAAAGGAATTATGGGTTTAATGGTATGGAGAGGTCACCCACTTTTGTTTGTCCCTGTTCATAATGATCTATGAATTCTTGAGTAATCTTCTTATTATGCCCATTAAACTTTTGAAGAAATCCTATCAATCCTGCCTGATACAATCTTTCTATGCTTTCTTTCCCCCAATTCTCTATCTTGAATTCATTTGGCTCAGTTATAGTTGCCATATGTTCTGTGTACCAATTAATGTACCCTTGTGTTGTGCTCTACAACAATCCCCCATTTCATATCATTTTTATTCACAAAACTATAATATGAAATGGGTCCCTTTTTATTTTAATTGGTATCAACTTTGTATTATTCAAAAAGGTCCGAAAACAAAATGAAAACATTACAAAAAACCTTTTTGACAAACCAATTATTTGGTCTTATAATATAAATGATTAATCTTTTATCATTGCGATAAAGCGATCGCAAGATCGCATATCGCAATGACAAAGGAGGCGTAACTTAAAGACCCATTGGTTTTCTCCGACGCGACAACATGCAATAGGCTATCGGATATCGGCAATAATAAGTTTCCATAACAAAAGTGCCTTTCGCTCCGATGCGATGCGATCAAGTGCCTTTCGCTCCGATACGATGTGATCAAGTCCCTTTCGATCCGATACGATGTGATCAAGTCCCTTTCGATCCGATGCGATGCGATATCGCTATCGGCGATTGGGGATGCACCATGCATGCTTTTCAAAGTGCCCATTTAATACTCCCGATGCGATGCGATATCGCTATCAGCGATCGGGGATTCCAAAAGGAACCAATATAACGATTTAAGTTTTCCCCCGACGCCCGATTGCGATAAAGGCAAAAGCGTGAACTTCGAGAATTGTTAAAGCGGGGATATTACGATTAATTCGTATTAAAGGCCTTATCTTCCAAATAGTCATTCACCTGCGCTCAACCGCCAAAACATCCAAGGCACGCTTAAACAAATCATTCGGCCAATAAAACGATATGATGGGCATTTAAAGGATTGGCAGGTTTTAACGGCCATTTAATGAAATAGTAAGCTTAAAAATCTTTTCACAGATTGTATCCGCGGCCACTTTAAGTTAATCCTTCATCGTGCATTGATCAATATATCTCGCTCGTATTTGATTTTTGCTACCAGTTCTCTGTGTTACGCTTATTTTCACTCCTGTGCAGAATTCTTCCGAAGTAATAGATTCAAGCAAAATGGGGAAGAAGTCTAAGAAAACTGCAATCGCTTCCGCTTCACCAGCCACAGGACAAGTCGTTGCTGATCCAGGAACTAAAAAGAAAGGATTGATATCTGATACTACATGTTCAGGACTCGGCAGAACTACTTGGCAAAGTACCTATAATTTGATTGAGGCCGAAGAACCAAAGGTGACAGCAGTACAAGCCACAGCGGATATCAATCGAAAATCTGATGGTTATTTAAAGGACTTAGCTGACTCTTTCCTTCATCGGATAGTGGCTCGGGAACAAATTCTCCCATATACGGATGTAGTGAGGTGGGCAATTGAGGAAATCCCAATCACAGACAGAACCTTCTGCACCAGAGATGGGAGAATCTTCGGTTCATTTCAGGCTAATGATTTGAGGCAAATGTATCATTTGCCTACGCCAGAGAAGAAGTACAACAAGGCATTTCTGGAGAAATTCCGAAATGAGAACGAAACTGAATCCGAGCCCATTCGGGATTGGAGGCAAAATCCGGCAAAACACAAGCATGAAACTTCTGGTAAGTATTCTGTTGATTCCCTATGTTCTCCTTATTGTTATGCTAGGATAATGATGTGTAGATTGTGGGGGTTGCACGATTCCGCTAATTTCACTATAGAAATGGTTCCCTTGATGGAAGCGGCATGTAATAGTGAAATAATGGATTGGGCAACTATACTATCAGATAAGCTAGCAACATCAGTTCTTGATTTTAAAACTAAAACCCGCGTCACCAAAAGGCTTATTCCCCCATTCTACTACAGTGCTTATATACTAGACACACTGTGTTTTAATTCTGAATTTCCCGTGCTCGGCTGGAGGTGGACTGCACAAGACTCCATGCCTATTCACATATACCATCAGAAATTGTGGAAAACTTCCTATAAGCACCATTTATACCAAGTCTGCAATGGCTTTATGTTACCCATTCATTACTCTATTTTTGATAAACCTGCCCCCAAGATTTCTTATCAAGCAGGGATTGATTTGACATCAATAGGAAGATGGTTCGGAGAGGAAAAATTTACTTATATAAGAATTTTCGGCAGCCAAGCCGAACCTCATGTCCTTCCTTTGTACATACCTGATAAACTGCTGGCAAGGGAGATAGCCTATCAGATTATCTCCGAAGGAGTTACACAAACTCTAAAGAAAAATAAGAAGCAGGTCTGGCCCTCTTTTCCTCTGAGATGTGGTGTCTACACTTTGCATGATTTCAAACATGCAAAGAAAGAAGCTACAAAGATGAAATCATTAACTCTAGCAACTCTCCCTAATAGGCGATTTGATCCCAACAAAGTCGCCTATAATGCACTTGAACAGGCCAAATTGACAAAGTTTGACCATAAAGAGGATAATTTTGATGACCTGTTCTCCTCAGCTGAATCAATGTACCAAGTTAGATCGCTGGCCATAATGGAATACAAAGATGAAGGGTTAGTTGAATTCAACAGACTCAAAGAACAGAGGTTGCAAACTCTGCCTCTAGATCTGTTAGCAACAACCCCACCAATAGAATCAAGCGAGCCTGAACAACGACATACTAAGGAACCTCTGGTTACAACAAAAGAACAGGAGAAAGTGCAAGAGGAAACCCAGACTAAAGAGCAGGAACAGAGCAGCATAGAGGTGAATGTAGATACTCAAATTGACCCAAAATTGCTCCAGGAATGGCAGCAATTCGATTCAATTATCAGTAATCTTGAATGCTCTAAAGATACCGAGACATCAAAAGCAGCAGATACACAGGAAACCACTTCAAAACAGGTTCCAAGTGGAACCAACGGCCTACCCAGTTCAAAAGAAGTAGAGATAATCCCAAAGGATCCCTCCGATCAAATTATTTTACAGATAGAAGAAATTCCTCCCTTGGATGTCTTCTATAGCCCAAGACACAAAGCTGTGGTAAAACGACAGAGGAAGAGGAGAAGGACTGATCAACCTTCCCTGTTCCCAGAACAAACGGTGACGGGCAATGTGGTTTGGAAGGAGGAATTTGACCCCTCTGACGACCTAACAAAAATATCACAATATGCTGGAGCCTATTCGGCAGCAACAATAGACAAGGCATCAGAGGTGAGTCTTCTATTAAAAACAAAAGACCAGGAGATCTTTTCATTGCAAGCGCAACTATCAGAAGCACAGTAGAAGGTGGAGCAGGCAGAACGACAATTGTTAACACAACAGCAAATAAATAATCAATTAACTCAACAATTGCAAGAAGAGAAACAGAGGATTGATCACAGCGCAGTCCAAAAGCAGAAAGAGTTGTCTGAGGCATTGGCACAACTGAAGGCAGCAAATGAACAAATGCTAAAGTCAAAAGATGAGCAGATTGCTCAACTATCAGCCCAGCTAGAGAAGACAAAGGATCTTCCACAGATAGCCGAATTCAAAGTAGAGGCATTACAGATAAATAAGGCATTGATAACACAAATAAAGCTTTTATGTGAACAAATCGCCCAGGCGGAACCATTATGCAATTTGACGACATCGATAAGTAAAAAATCAAAAAAAGCTAGAACATATTTGGATCAAGCCGATGAAACATTAACTGATTTTCTTGAGTGGCAAGATACCGATCAGGGACAGGCGGCTAATTTACCTAAGATTTTAGAATCACATAAGGAAATATTATTTACAGAATGGCAGTCCCAATTAATGAAAGCAGAGAGAGAAGTTTCAAGATGCAAATCAACCACAAGTAATTTGGTTGAATTGGTTAATAATACTCTCTACTTGTCTAACATGATTTCCCAATGCACTCCAGGTAAATTGACAGCGGTGAAAACATTGGAGCAGTCATGTTATCCAGATTTAGAGAAAAATGGGAGATTAATTGCAGGAATTAACAGTTTAACATGGGACGCCTATTGGTTCTTCTTAATCAAACCACACAGCCAGAGAGCCACCCTCAAATGCCTTACAGATGCAATCAGGTATATTATTCCTGATATTCAGGATGCCACCTACGCCGCCCAACTCAACTCTCGCCTCAAAAAACCGCCCGAAGTGGAGCCAATGCTTGCGATATGTCAGCTCAGGTTTACAGGCAAACAGCCTACATGATGATTCATGCTGCTGACTGCCAGATTGCTGAGAAGAAGATATTCAAGATTGTTTGATACCAATTAAATAGGATTTCAGTTTCATAGATAGTTAGCTTAATTTAGTATTTATAGACCCTTTCTTGTATTTAGAAAGGGTCGTAAAGTTTTGTACATGACTTAAAGCCTGAAGTTGCACTACTGTACTTCAGGCATATTCTTTTATAAAACTGGACCAATTATTTTGATTTTGGCAAGGAAGCTTTTATGCAAATGTGCACTACTGTCTTTGTTTGAAAGTATTTCTGCATTGGAAGAAGAATATCAAATAGCGATTGATATTGGGAGTGACTCGCAGCTCATATGGTACTATTATCTATGTCTGAATTCATTCTTTTTATATGAATTGTCATTTGATTGCCTTTGCTATTATCGGATATATGTATGTGTTTTAACAACATTTCTTTATTCCCTCCACTATTGGATGTTTATAGTATGCTTTTCTCTTGATCATATATGTATCGATGATATAAATGATAAGTGTAGCAATATTGCGGTAATCACTTTGTTTAACTATTTAAGCAAAGTAATCCTTGAATGAATAAATGTTTATGTCTATTAGATAGAGTCATCTATATGCCTGTCAATAGACATTGATCATCAAGTGCTACATTTCAAAGTACAATAGTTCCCGGGATTAGTATTAGTTCTTTTATTTTGCTGATAGGTTAAGTTATTCACCTATCATTAGGTTAAACAATCAATCATTCATCCATCCCTTTTATTCATTACTGGGAAACTGGTCCCATTATCCCCAGTCGGAGCCACCATTCCAAACAGAAAAGGAGCTGTATTAAGGTCCGGACCGGGTGGTTATCCCCCAATGTTGATACAACGATTTTCGGGGCATCAACATTTTTGGCGCTAGAAGGAGGGCCTCAACCGTGAATGGCAAGCAAACCCAAATCTACAGACCATTCTAAGAGTAATTCTCCCTCCGCATCACCTCGTACTTCCCAATTGCATGCTGGTTCTCCAGTATCCAAACAAGAAGAAGAGGAATCAACTACCACTGCTCAAACCCATCATACTCCAGAACAACTAAGTCTTGAATCCCCTGAAGTCCAGTCTCTTATCCACAAACTTTAGAGCTTCTCGATTTCACCACAGAAATCTGAGGTATCTCAAAGCAGTGCGACTTCGCAGTTCAATTTACCTCACCCTCTCACCAAACTTCAGAGTGGAAAGCTCGGTATTGAACCTACTGAGTTCCCTTTACCCAAAAGGAAAAAGGCGAAGAAGAACACTGAAGGATCTGACAGTGAAGAACTTTCATCCACATCCTCCATCTCACCTTCCCTAGTGCGAAGTCAACCATCCACTCCCTCATCACACATTGTTGTTCATCAGGGATTAGCAACTTCAACATCCCAACCTGCGCAATCCTTAACATCAACTCCATCCCAGACTTCTGTAAGTTCAACAGTAATATCATCCACTACTGCGGTTACAATGGCAGATCCATGGACCAGGCCTGGTGCAGTCAATATGCCTGCTCCATTGCATGCATTACCTGATGCACCTGAGAAATGGTTACCTAAATTTAATCCAGATGATGGAGCACAAGCTGAGGAACATATTAATAACTTCATGTTGGCAGTTAATTTGAAGGGAGTAATGGAGCAAGATGTTGTCGTTAGACTTTTCCCTTATACTTTGCAAGGATCAGCAGGATCCTGGTATTTTTCCTTACCTTCTGGTTCTATTACTAGTTGGACGACTTGCCAAGAACAGTTTCTTACTAAATATGGTGATGATAGGTCTTTGGCCACACTAATAAATGATCTCTCCAATCTTAGGATAGAGCATAGGGAACCAATTAAAGAATTTAATGCGCAATTCAATAAACTCTTGAATAAAATCCCAACGGCCTCCAAACCAAGTGAGCAAATCCGAAGCGAGTGGTATATAACTGCCCTACCTGCCAATATAGCCATTTTTGTAGACAGGGCTGGGAAACCAACTTTAGCTGAAAACATGAAAGAAGCACTTGCTGTAGAGAAACGTATTAATGCTCTAGAGAAGAAAGCTGCTCTTGAAGATAGAAAAACCAAAAAAGTTTCTTTTAAAGATGATTCAAAGAAGAAAACCCTTAAAGATCCATATGACATGGAAGGTCTACAAAAGGTCCTCAAGACTATGTCAAATGAAATGGTTGAAATCAAAAAACAGGTAGCTGAAACCTCAACCAAAAGACCCTTTAGGAATTACAAGAAAACTGAATCAAAACCACTGAATGTTATATCTAATGTAGATTCAGATCTTGAAGAAGGAGAAGAAGAAACAGCTTCACCAACTGATGAAGAAGAGGAAGTTGTTGAATGTCATGGAATGTGGGATTTTATATTGCCTAACTCTGATACAGAAAATGAAGAAGAAGCGTTTCCTGTCACTACCAGGAGCAAAGGTACCTCTGAACCTGTTCAAACAACTTCGAAGAAAAGGAGTGCAGGTCCTACTAAAACAAAGGAAAAGGTACCCCCGAGGAAGCCACCTGTAACAGTTCCACAAAACCAACCTTCAACCTCAACAATCCCATCAACATCTAAGACACTGGTAGTGTCTGATTCAATGGATTACAATATTGTTGATGACATGAAAAAGACTAAGGAAAACATTACCATGTTTGAACTTAGTAAATTGAAACATCAGCAAAAATTGCTTCTCAAAGAATTAAATGTTGTTCCTACTTCACCCCTTCCTAGTGCTAAAGCTGCAAATGATACAGGTCAACCACCTTCTGGTATGGTCGAAGCTACTGATGCAGTTCTGATAGGAGATAGGTCAAATTCTCATACTCCACCTTTCCTTCTAACCTACGAGATCTACAATAGAAACCTGCACAACTGTTTAATTGACTCAGGGCTATCCTCTAATATAATGCCAACTTCAGTTTGTTCCAAACTGAACATTGAACCCCAGAAGTCCTATATTCATATTGTGCAGTTGGACAGGACTAAAGTACAGGTCTTAGGAGAAATCAACTTAGTAACTATCAGGCTATCAGCTGATCCTAGAGTAGTACAAAGAATTGATATTTTGATCGCCGATATACCTGAATTTTATGGTTTGATCTTGAGTAGGGATTGGTCTGAAAAACTACATGGGTATATTTCTACCAATTGGTCCCATATGTGGCTTCCCTATAAGGGTAAGCCAAATCAAATAAAAATCGATCGGGAAAAACACATGACCCATACAGTTACGGAATTTGAACAAGAAAACCAACCAATAGCATTTAATAACAACATTTTGGGGAATTATTCATCAGAGTCATTCTTTGGCAACTTTGCTACCCAACCATCTCCTTTCTCAGTAAACCATTCTACATCTCAGATCGAAAATTATTCACAAACTGATAAGTCAAGATGTTTTAACGATACTGAGGAAACTGTAAATAAAATTGTAAATACTTCTTTATTTTGGTCATTATATTTCAATGGGTCCAAATCTAGTGAGGGCTCAGGAGCAGGATGTATTTTGATTAGCCCGCAAGCAGAAAAAACAATGCTGTCCTGTAGGTTAGAGTTTGAATGCACGAATAATACAGTAGAGTACGAAGCCTTAGTCCAAGGACTATATAAAGCTATTGACCTTAAGGTCCAATATTTGAAAGTGTTTGGAGATTCTGAAATTATTATCAAACAGGTAAGGAATACAATTCATTGTCTTTCCAGCCATCTCAAACATTATCAATCGCTGGTACAGGAACTCACCTCCCACTTTTCGGCATTCAATATTTCTTCCATTCCCAGGTCTCAAAATTCAGCAGCCGACCTGCTAGCCAATGTTTCCTCCAAGCTCCTACCTTCCGAAGATTATAGCCCAGATAGATTTTCAGTAGAATTACATTTTAGGCCATCAATTCCTGACAATGTCACTAATTGGAGAGTATTCAACCACGATGAAGACATTTTACAGTTTTTAACTTCCAAAAAGTCCTACGATGATCAAATCATTGAGGAAAACGAGCATGACCTTCAAATGAGAGGTAGACACGAGGGGAATTCAATCCCAAAGCCTGTGGTGAAGCTTGAAGATCTTTATGATATTAAAGCAGGTTTAAACCTGTGACCAATGCAAAGCTCCAAAGTTCTACCTTAAGGTTTGAATTGATAAACCTTGGCACTGAGCAAACTCCTCAAAACATTAATTTAGGATTAGGACTTTCCGTGGAAGAGAAGGAAGCATTCATTAGACTGTTATGGAAAAATAAACATGTTTTTGCTTGGAAATATGACGATTTAAAGACATATGATACATCCATCATCCAGCATACCATTCCAATGCTTCCCGAACAGAAACCAATCCAGCAGAAGTTGAGAAAAATACATCCGAACTTAGAGAGTCAAATAAAATCTGAACTTAATAAACTCTTGAAAGCTAAGATTATTTTTCCCGTTCGGCACTCAAACTGGGTCTCCAATATGGTGCCAGTCAGAAAGAAAAATGGCGACATCAGGATTTGTATAGATTTCAGAAATTTGAATAAGGCGAGCCTAAAAGATAATTTCCCATTACCTACTATGGAGCAGATACTCCAATCAGTGGCAGGCTCTGAGTTAATGTCCTTTTTAGATGGTTTTTCAGGATATAACCAAGTTTTGGTCCATCCTGATGACCGACTCAAAACCACATTCAGAACAAAATGGGGAACATATGCGTATCAGAAAATGCCTTTCGGACTTATTAATGCAGGAGCCACGTTCCAAAGAGTGATGGATATAGCTTTTAAAGGGTTGATTAACAAAACAGTAGTCGTCTACTTAGACGATATTACTGTATTTTATAAAGAGAAATCCAATCATTTGCATGATTTAAATCAAATCTTTCAACGCTGCAAAAGGTATGGTATTTCACTTAACCCTAAAAAATCTTTCTTCGCTCTTGACCAAGGAAAGCTCTTAGGCTTTATTGTTTCTAAAGATGGCATTTATATTGATCCTGACAGGATCAAAGAAATCTCTGAAATCCCTTTCCCTCATAATAAAAAATCCATGCAGTCATTTTTAGGCCAAATCAATTTTGTCAAAAGATTCGTTCCAGACTTTTCTCAAATCATTTTGCCACTTCAAACTATGATTAAGAAAAATTCAGTCTTTAGATGGGGATCAGCAGAAAAGGAAACGTTTGATTTAATCAAACAATCAATAATCAATTCCCCCGCCTTAAATACTCCTAATTTTTATAATCATTTCACATTGTATACTATCGCATCCGATTTGTCTTATGCAGCAGTACTCACACAGATTAACGATCACAATTTGGAAGCACCCATTTCATTCTATAGTTCAAATCTTCAGAGTGCTGAATTGAATTACTCCGAAGTAGAAAAACAAGCCTTTGTTGTATATAAAGCTGTCAAACATTACAGACCCTTCCTTTTAAAAGCCCATACAAAAGTTATAGTTCCTTTCCCTGCAGTAAGGCAACTATTAATCCAAAGGGAACTAGGTGAAAAAAGGGCAAATTGGGTTACAACGCTTCAAGAATATGACTTAGAAATTAAACCAACAAAGATTGTTAGAGGCCAAGGTTTTTGCAGGTTGTTGGCAGGAGCATCCAACATTCCAGAATCAGGTGATACAGATCGAACCAAAGAAATCAACCAAATAAGTACTACTGATTCTGAATCACAATATGTTGACTTAATCTTTTATTTGAAAAATGGATATGCACCTCCTAACCTGTCTTACAAAAACAAAAGGGCCATTAGATTAAAAGCAAAAAATTTCACAATTATTGATGATGTGCTTTTTAGACAAAATTATGATTCAATCTTATTAAGATGCCTAGAAAAACCTGAAGCACAAAAGGTTTTGCAGGAATTACATGATGGACCAGTAGGAGGACATTTTGGAGCTGATACAACAGCCCACAAAATCATTCATGCTGGATATTACTGGCCCACTCTGTTTAGAGATGCTCATGAATATGTAAGGAAATGCTGAAATTGTCAAACTTCTAGTGGAAGACAAAGAAAACCAGCTTTCCCTTTGCAACCAGTCAACATTGAACAACCATTTGAGCAATGGGGATTGGATATCATTGGAGAAATTACACCACATTCTTCCAAACAGCATAAGGATATCCTTACTGCTACTGATTATTTTACTAAGTGGGTTGAAGCAATCCCTTTGAAGACAACAAATTCTGAGGCAATTATTGAATTCATAGATCAATTCATCATTACCAGGTTTGGTGTCCCAAATGCTCTGGTTTTTGATAATGCATCTTATTTCTCAGGCAATGCTATGTTTGATTTCGCTATTAAAAGAGGATTTAAATTAAAATATTCTACTAATTACTATCCCCAGGGTAATGGTTTAGCAGAGTCTACAAATAAAAATCTGATTAAAATTATTAAGCGAACTATCGAACAAAATCATAAAAAATGGCACAAATACTAAATATTTGCACTATGGGCTGATAGGATAACACAGAAAGCTTCCATAGGTTCTTCTCCATTCAATCTCATATATGGAAAAGAAGCAGTGCTACCAACAAATCTTGTCCTTCCTTCTCTAGCCCTAGTCCAGTTTATTGAGGAAAGCCCTTCTTCTTCTATTCAACTTAGACATGACCAAATTTTAAAATTAGAAGAGGAAAGAGAAAAATCCAAGGTTATTCACACAAAACATCAGCAAATCATCAAGTCATCCTTTGATTCAGTCTCATCCGGTTCAAAACAATTTCAAGTCGGTGATTTAGTTCTGAAATGGGATAAAGCCCATGAGGAGAAGGGAAAAAACACCAAGTTCCAGAAGATGTGGCTTGGGCCATTTCATATCTGTGAGAAGATAGGCCATTCGACCTTCATATTACAAGATTTATCAGGTTTGAGAGATTCTGTCCCTGTTAAAAGCCTTATCTTAAAGAAATTCTTCAATTGAGAAGGTAACCCCTTCTCCTTTTTTTAGAATTTTGTAGTTTGTAGGATCATTAGAAAATAAAGTTGTGAAGTATTTTCCATTGACCTTTGCTGTACTTGAAAGTTGCTCAAAACAAGTAGGGTTGATATTTACTTTTAAAATAATAGAAGTCTTAAACAAAAGGGATAATTTCTAGGAAACTAGGTGAATTGCATTCTGAAACCACACTTCAATTTTTGTGAATGCTTCTCAAAGTTTAGAAATATTGTAAATCATTTTATGTTTTCAAATTGGTCACAAAAAGGGTTATCAATATCAAAATAGGAACTGATCCAACTTCAGCATCTTTAACTCTTACCTTGTCATCCATTTACTCTTAAGGAGAAAATTGTCCATCCCACTCACCAAAGCTTATGATTACTCAGAGTCTAATTCTAAAATATTTGATATAAAAGATAAGAGGTCTTATTACAAGCCTGCTTACCATGATCATAGGGAAATAGTTTAACCGGCATTACCAATACTGCATACCAAAACAGGGTAATGGCTTAAAAATTATAAGACAAGGGGTCTCATCACGAGCCAGCTTGTTCGGTTAAATTACTACCAGTGAATGGCATTGTCACTCAGCTGGTCACCAAGCCAGGACAATGGCTTTTTATCTTACAAAATAATAGAAAAGCATGTTTTGAATTCATTCTGTTAATCATACTCTGAAATGAATGGGACAATGGACAATAACATGGTTAAAAGGTATCCCTGTCGAAACTATGAACGTTTGCTGGCAGCAGAGGCTCTACCTATGACAAAGGAGTCAATTCTAAAAGCTGATTTGGAAAGGTTTTCTGTTTTATCATTATCAACCAATAGAGGCCAATTTAAAACTTAGAATGTATCTAATTTTAAACAAGAGAGGAAATTAGCAAAGATAGTTTCATTTTACTCGGAATGCATATATACCTAGTTATATTAGAATTTTCCCCTTTGATGAGAACTCTATTTTGAAAAAGTTTAAGTATTTCCGTACTTTTCAGAGATAACTGTTTCTTCCAGCGAATCGCCAATTGTTGTGCTCTACAACAACCCCCCATTTCATATCATTTTTATTCACAAAACTATAATATGAAATGGGTCCCTTTTTATTTTAATTGGTATCAACTTTGTATTATTCAAAAAGGTCCGAAAACAAAATGAAAACATTACAAAAAACCTTTTTGACAAACCAATTATTTGGTCTTATAATATAAATGATTAATCTTTTATCATTGCGATAAAGCGATCGCAAGATTGCATATCGCAATGACAAAGGAGGCGTAACTTAAAGACCCATTGGTTTTCTCCGACGCGACAACATGCAATAGGCTATCAGATATCGGCAATAATAAGTTTCCATAACAAAAGTGCCTTTCGCTCCGATGCGATGCGATCAAGTGCCTTTCGCTCCGATACGATGCAATCAAGTCCCTTTCGCTCCGATGCGATGCGATATCGCTATCGGCGATCGGGGATTCCAAAAGGAACCAATATAACGATTTACGTTTTCCCCCGACGCCTGATTGCGATAAAGCCAAAAGCGCGAACTTCGAGAATTGTTAAAGCGGGGATATTACGATTAATTCATATTAAAGGCCTTATCTTCCAAATAGTCATTCACCTGCGCTCAACTGCCAAAAAATCCAAGGCACGCTTAAACAAATCATTCGGCCAATAAAACGATATGATGGGCATTTAAAGGATTGGCAGGTTTTAACGGCCATTTAATGAAATAGTAAGCTTAAAAATCTTTTCACAGATTGTATCCGCGGCCACTTTAAGTTAATCCTTCATCGTGCATTGATCAATATATCTCGCTCGTATTTGATTTTCGCTACCAGTTCTCTGTGTTACGCTTATTTTCACTCCTGTGCAGAATTCTTCCGAAGTAATAGATTCAAGCAGAATGGGGAAGAAGTCTAAGAAAACTGCAATCGCTTCCGCTTCACTAGCCATAGGACAAGTCGTCGCTGATCCAGGAACTAAAAAGAAAGGATTGATATCTGATACTACATGTTCAGGACTCGGCAGAACTACTTGGCAAAGTACCTATAATTTGATTGAGGCCGAAGAACCAAAGGTGACAGCAGTACAAGCCACAACGGATACCAATCGAAAATCTGATGGTACTTTAAAGGACTTAGCCGACTCTTTCCTTCATCGGATAGCGGCTCGGGAACAAATTCTCCCATATACGGATGTAGTGAGGTGGGCAATTGAGGAAATCCCAATCACAGACAGAACCTTCTGCACCAGAGATGGGAGAATCTTCGGTTCATTTCAGGCTAATGATTTGAGGCAAATGTATCATTTGCTTGCGCTAGAGAAGAAGTACAACAAGGCATTTCTGGAGAAATTCCGAAATGAGAACGAAACTGAATCCGAGCCCATTCGGGATTGGAGGCAAAATCCGGCAAAACACAAGCATGAAACTTCCGGTAAGTATTCTGTTGATTCCCTATGTTCTCCTTATTGTTATGCTAGGATAATGATGTGTAGATTGTGGGGGTTGCACGATTCCGCTAATTTCACTATAGAAATGGTTCCCTTGATGGAAGCGGCGTGTAATAGTGAAATAATGGATTGGGAAACTATACTATCAGATAAGCTAGCAACAACAGTTCTTGATTTTAGAACTAAAACCCGCGTCACCGAAAGGCTTATTCCCCCATTCTACTACAGTGCTTATATACTAGACACCCTGTGTTTTAATTCTGAATTTCCCGTGCTCGGCTGGAGGTGGACTGCACAAGACTCCATGCCTATTCACATATACCATCAGAAATTGTGGAAAACTTCCTATAAGCACCATTTATACCAAGTCTGCAATGGCTTTATGTTACCCATTCATTACTCTATTTTTGATAAACCTGCTCCCAAGATTTCTTATCAAGCAGGGATTGATTTGACATCAATAGGAAGATGGTTCGGAGAGGAAAAATTTACTTATATAAGAATTTTCGGCAGCCAAGCCGAACCTCATGTCCTTCCTTTGTACATACCTGATAAACTGCTGGCAAGGGAGATAGCCTATCAGATTATCTCCGAAGGAGTTACACAAACTCTAAAGAAAAATAAGAAGCAGGTCTGGCCCTCTTTTCCTCTGAGATGTGGTGTCTACACTTTGCATGATTTCAAACATGCAGAGAAAGAAGCTACAAAGATGAAATCATTAACTCTAGCAACTCTCCCTAATAGGCGATTTGATCCCAACAAAGTCGCCTATAATGCACTTGAACAGGCCAAATTGACAAAGTTTGACCATAAAGAGGATAAGTTTGATGACATGTTCTCCTCAGCTGAATCAATGTACCAAGTTAGATCGCTGGCCATAATGGAATACAAAGATGAAGGGTTAGTTGAATTCAACAGACTCAGAGAACAGAGGTTGCAAACTCTGCCTCTAGATTTGTTAGCAACAACCCCACCAACAGAATCAAGCGAGCCTGAACAACGGCATACTAAGGAACCTCCGGTTACAACAAAAGAACAAGAGAAAGTGCAAGAGGAAACCCAGACTAAAGAGCAGGAACAGAGCAGCATAGAGGTGAATGTAGATACCCAAATTGACCCGAAATTGCTCCAGGAATGGCAGCAATTCGATTCAATTATCAGTAATATTGAATGCTCTAAAGATACCGATACATCAAAAGCAGCAGATACACAGGAAACCACTTCAAAACAGGTTCCAAGTGGAACCAACGGCCTACCCAGTTCAAAAGAAGTAGAGATAATCCTAAAGGATCCCTCCGATCAAATTATTTTACAAATAGAAGAAATTCCTCCCTTGGATGTCTTCTATAGCCCAAGACACAAAGCTATGGTAAAACGAAAGAGGAAGAGGAGAAGGACTGATCAACCTTCCCTGTTCCCAGAACAAACGGTGACGGGCAATGTGGTTTGGAAGGAGGAATTTGACCCCTCTGACGACCTAACAAAACTATCACAATATGCTGGAGCCTATTCGGCAGCAACAATAGACAAGGCATCAGAGGTGAGTCTTCTATTAAAAACAAAAGACCAGGAGATATTTTCATTGCAAGCACAACTATCAGAAGCACAGCAGAAGGCGGAGCAGGCAGAATGACAATTGTTAACACAACAGCAAATAAATAATCAATTAACTCAACAATTGCAAGAAGAGAAACAGAGGATTGATCACAGCGCAGTCCAAAAGCAGAAAGAGTTGTCTGAGGCATTGGCACAACTGAAGGCAGCAAATGAACAAATGCTGAAGTCAAAAGATGAGCAGATTGCTCAACTATCAGCCCAGCTAGAGAAGACAAAGGATCTTCCACAGATAGCCGAATTCAAAGTAGAGGCATTACATATAAATAAGGCATTGATAACACAAATAAAGCTTTTATGTGAACAAATCGCCCAGGCGGAACCATTATGCGATTTGACGACATCGATAAGTAAAAAATCAAAAAAAGCTAGAACAGATTTGGATCAAGCCGATGAAACATTAACTGATTTTCTTGAGTGGCAAGATACCGATCAGGGACAGGCGGCTAATTTACCTAAGATTTTAGAATCACATAAGGAAATATTATTTACAGAATGGCAGTCCCAATTAATGAAAGCAGAGAGAGCAGTTTCAAGATGCAAATCAACCACAAGTAATTTGGTTGAATTGGTTAATAATACTCTCTACTTGTCTAACATGATTTCCCAATGCACTCCAGGTAAATTGACAGCGGCGAAAACATTGGAGCAGTCATGTTATCCGGATCTAGAGAAAAATGGGAGATTAATCGCAGGAATTAACAGTTTAACATGGGATGCCTATTGGTTCTTCTTAATCAAACCACACAGCCAGAGAGCCGCCCTCAAATGCCTTACAGATGCAATCGGGTATATTATTCCCGATATTCAGGATGCCACCTACGCCGCCCAACTCAACTCTCGCCTCAACAGACCGCCCAAAGTGGAGCCAATGCTTGCGATATGTCAGCTCAGGTTTAAAGGCAAACAGCCTACATGATGATTCATGTTGCCGACTGCCAGATTGCTGAGAAGAAGATATTCAAGATTGTTTGATACCAATTAAATAGGATTTCAGTTTCATAGATAGTTAGCTTAATTTAGTATTTATAGACACTTTCATGTATTTAGAAAGGGTCGTAAAGTTTTGTACATGACTTAAAGCCTGAAGTTGCACTACTGTACTTCAGGCATATTCTTTTATAAAACTGGAACAATTATTCTGATTTTGGCAAGGAAGCTTTTATGCAAATGTGCACTACTGTCTTTGTTTGAAAGTATTTCTGCGTTGTAAGAAGAATCTCAAATAGCGATTGATATTGGGAGTGACTCACAGCTCATATGGTACTATTATCTATGTCTGAATTCATTCTTTTTATATGAATTGTCATTTGATCGCCTTTGCTATTATCGGATATATGTATGTGTTTTAACAGCATTTCTTTATTCCCTCCACTATTGGATGTTTATAGTATGCTTTTCTCTTGATCATATATGTATCGATGATATAAATGATAAGTGTAGCAATATTGCGTTAATCACTTTGTTTAACTATTTAAGCAAAGTAATCCTTGAATGAATAAATGTTTATGTCTATTAGATAGAGTCATCTATATGCCTGTCAATAGACATTGATCATCAAGCACTACATTTCAAAGTACAATAGTTGCCAGGATTAGTATTAGTTCTTTTATTTTGCTGATAGATTAAGTTATTCACCTATCATTAGGTTAAACAATAAATCATTCATCCATCCCTTTTATTCATTACTGGGAAACTGGTCCCATTATCCCCAGTCGGAGCCACCATTCCAAATGGAAAAGGAGCTGTATTAAGGTCTAGACCAGGTGGTTATCCCCCAATGTTGATACAACGATTTTCAGGGCATCAACACCTTGGACAGTTAACATCTTCATCATAAGCAAAATTACATATATAGATATCTCCGTTTTCTTATTCATGCAATTTTGGTTTATGGATCATGGAAAATGGGCTTACCTAATCTCTGAAGTTCCTTGAAAAAAAACAAAATGACTCCCTTGCTTGAATCTTTCTCAATTCCTTGTTCTACGGCCAAAAAGAAGTCCACTGTTCTTTTAAAAACGTCTCACTGTGTAAAGAGATGTCAAAATATCATAACAATGTCTCACTTCTTTTAATCTTCGTGCTCCAATCTCTATTTTCCAAAGTTTTGTTATGAAAACACCTCTCTGTTTTTTTAAATTTTCTCTGTACATATGAGAATGGAACAAATTTTCTCACTGTATATATGAAAAATAGAGAAAAGGAATGCTCACTGTGTGTATGAAAATTTTTCTCACTACATATATGAAATCTCACTCACTGTATATACAGAAATTTCATTGTATATATGAAAAATTTTCTCACTTCATATATGAAATATCACTCACTGTATATATGAAAATTTCACTGTATATATGAAAATTTTGCTCACTGTGTGTAGGAAAATTTTCACTGTGTATATAAAAATGAGACTCTGTTTTTCATATGCAACCATATATGAATAATTTTGTAACTCGAGCTCGATTACCTGATCTAGAAGCAAACTTGTAGATATCTCTAAGTTAATGACTTGTGTTCCTGTGTTTAACAATGCCATTTTGATTAGAACTCTTCTTCAACATCTCTGAGGATTTTCGCATTACATAGATGGCAACGTTGGTGTTAATGGTGGAAAGATTTCGATTTCATAATTGAAGTTTGACTCCTTATAACATGACACATTTCAATCACTAACTTGAGCTTATCTATTCCTGAAATTCGTTCAACTACTAATGAAAATCTAGAAATGATTTCTTACCTTGTTTCTCTGTGAAATTCCGGGAGTTTGTTGGTAAACTCGGTCGACTTGGCAAACAAGAGATCTCGGCTTTAATTCTCTCGTTAAAACCAATGCATTCCTCCCTTATTTCTCCACAAACTTCTCTAATTTCCTCACCTATTTCTTATGCAGTGTTTTTCTCTGTTCAGGCTTCTCTATTCTACGCAACCCTCTCTCCAATATTTACGTTTTTCCTGCTTATTTTCTCCTTCTACGAGGGTGCTATACGCATGCATATAAGTGCACAATGTTCTCCTCTTCTTTCTAAGCTTAAATCTAGCTGTGATGGTGGAAGAAAGGCTTAACATAGAGCTTGGTTAGTGTTGGAATGGTGAATGAAGGCAATAGCATTACACAGAGTTTGTTTGAATGCATTTATATTGTTTTACTGTTCCAACTCATACTTTGACCTGCTTACCTGTGGTTACCCATGTGTCTCTATTTTGACTGTGTTCCT
This sequence comes from Pinus tabuliformis, assembly GCA_031772625.1. Taxonomy (NCBI): domain Eukaryota; kingdom Viridiplantae; phylum Streptophyta; class Pinopsida; order Pinales; family Pinaceae; genus Pinus; species Pinus tabuliformis. The sequence goes on along the minus strand of CM062816.1, from coordinate 943,150,732 downwards.
TTGCCTTCATGTATGCTCTTCATTCACGGCTTTACATGCCTGTCCTATCACCATAATGTTTGCATAGCTGCACTACCCATGTTTTGTGAAGTTCATCATTTGTTTATGACTACATTCATTTTGTTGCATGCCCAACTTTGTTTGTATATGCAATGATATATATGTATTCATTCTTTGTTTATGACTTCACTAATTTCGTTGCATGCCCACCTTTTTTTATATATGCAATTGCATGCCCATCTTTGTTTCTATATGCAATTATACATACGTCTTTTCATCCTCTCTGCTTTCATATATTGCATATAGAGTTTTGCATTTCAATTTGTCACTTTTTATATGCTCACTTCTTAATTTGTTTTTGAAATGACCATAGGATAGGTCATTTTAAAATCAAATTTATTATCATGACACTAACTCCTTGTGGTTTTGTAGTCAAACAAAAATTCTTATGGCAATATTAAGTCCTCAATCTTTGATCAAAATGCTTATAGGATGATATATATGGAATTATTGTAGGAAACTTATATGGGTTAATGTAGGATTATGGAATTTTTTTAATGTAGGATGTATGGTAGGGTAATGGATATAAATAGGATTATGATGAGGGTAGGATGAAGTTAATGGATTATAGGTAGGATAAATATAAGATGATGAATGTAGGTAGGATAAATGTAATGGATGCATATCCAAGTTAAATTAGTTTTAACAATTCTAGAAATTTTTTGAAAAATCAAAGGTTTTAAGAATACACTTGTTTTACTTACAGTACTTCTTCTTTCGCATACTAGCTCAATGTTCGTTGATGATGATAATTCTTCAAAGATAGATGCGGATGGAATGTAGACACTTGTATCTGCTTTTGTAATCCCTTTAATGATGTTGCATGTTTTTGCATCTGATATTGATTCAGGTCCCTTCTAATGAATTTTCATGTTGTTCAGGTCCCTTCTGCAATGATCTTTTGAATAATGTTTCAGGTCCCTTTGACATTAGTTTGATGTGGGTTTCTTCTATATATTAATGATGGCAGGTCCCTTCTAATGCTGGTTGATGATGTTTTATTTCAGGTCCCTCTTGATAAACAAATGTTTGATATCAAACCATAACATGATTTGTTGATTTATTGTGAATCTCCCCCCCTTGCTTAGCTTCAGACTTGTCCTCAAGTCTGTTAAGTTTTGGAGAGTGATCCTGTAAAAACACAAATGGAAAGAAAAACATGAAAAAGAATTCATATTGGCCAAACATGTTGGTTTTCCGATATGAATTTGAGTTTGTGTTGTGCCAGTTTCCTGGGTTTTCACAACCAAACTCTTTTATTATTTTTTAACTTTTGTTTTTTTTATTTTTCTAGAGGTAGGGAAGGCATATTGCTATGCTTTTCCAATACTTCCATATCATTGTCCTCTGAAATTGTTTTCAAAAAGTCTTCTCTGTTTATAGGCTTATGATAAACTTTTAATCTATGGCCATTAACCAGAAAAGAATTTGTTGCTTCATCTATTGTCTTTATCCTTACTGCTTCATTGTCAAAGATTTCTTCTATCTCATATGGCCCTAGCCAATGAGTAGTAAATTTTTCCTTGAAATATTTGAACTTAGAGTCAAAAAGTAGTGCCCAGTCTCCTATATGAAAGATTTTGTTTTTAATGAATTTATCATGCCATTTTTTCCTTTGTTGTTGAACTAGAGATGTATGCTCCATAGCTTTTTTTCTGATCTCATCTAGTTCATTGAGTTGCATGATCCTCTGTTATTGTGCTTCTCTCGGGTCTAGTCCCAATTCTGCTACAAGTTTATATGTAGGAATATCAAATTCAATTGGCAATAAGACTTGTTTTCCATAAACAAGCTGATATGGGCTAAATCCAGTAGTGTTTTTCCATTTTATCCTATAAGCCCATAATGCTTCATTTAGCTTATTTGACCAGTCTTTTCTATGAATGTTGACTGTTTTTGTCATAATGTTCTCAAGTACTTTGTTCGTTGATTCAACTTGTCCATTTTCCTATGGGTGGTATGGAGTTGATTTTCTATGCTTAATCTTGTATTTCTCTGTCAGGTCTCGAACAAGCTTGGAGGTGAACTGTGTACCTTGATCTGTGACAATCTGCCTTGGAACTCCATATCTTGCAAATATTTCTTGATAAAGAAAAATAACTACTGCAGTTTCTGTTTCGTGCTCAATGTTTTTGTCTCTGCCCATTTTATTACATAATCAACACATACTAAGATGTACTTCTTACCATTTGATGGTGGGTTGATCGGTCCCACAAAGTCAAGAGCCCTGTTGTGTGTGGAGCATGATTGTTCAGAGGTCTTTGTTTCAGCCGGATGTATACCCCAGGAAGTTTGTACACCCCTCCACGCGGGGGGGTGTGGGGGGGACTTGTCCCCCCCGCGGGGGTCCGGGGGGGGCCATCCCCCCCGGCTGGGGGGTTCGAGGGCTAGCAGTCCCCCGGTGGGGGCTCGGGGGCAGCACCCTCGAAGCTAAAAACAAATGTAAAATTGCCTTGTAAAAGTATAGTAATTTCTAGTCAATCTGGGCCGTTCATTAGGCGGATGATCTGACGATAGAACTTATGTTTAGTTTAGGGTTTTTGGCCCTAGAAGGAAACTCCTCTCTTTGTATGAGGGTATTGTATTTGAGGCAGAGATATAGAGGTGTATTATGTGAGCGAGAAACAGAGAGGTGAGACTGTGAGAGAAAACAGAGGATATTACAACGGATTTGCTGTAGGTTGTGTCTCTTCATTTTGCTGGATAATAGAAAGGAAGGACTGGCTGTTCGGGGTGGACGTAGCCCAAACTGGGTGAACCACGTATATCTGTGTCTCTCTTGTTTTGTGCGTTTTCTGTGTTTATATTTATGCAATATTTTATGTGTTCCATTGCTCCGTAATATATAATTTTCTAACAAGCCCATTGTTCAAATGGCTTTATCAGTACTTGTGGCTTTAGTGGCATTTCATATGAAACTACAAGTCTACCTATTCTTTGGCAACTATCACATCTTTTAACATAAGTCTTTGAATCCTTGAATAATGATGACCAATAGTATCCTTGATTTAAGACCTTGTATGTTGTCCTCTTCCTTGCAAAATGACCACCACATGGTTCATCATGACATGCTTTCAAAATATCAATGATTTCATCTTCTCTTACACATTTCCTAATTATAAGATCAGGTCCTGTATAGAAGAGATCTCCATTAATCCAAGTGTACCTTGCACTGTCTCTAATTACTTGTTTTTTCTGTTTGCTTGTGAAATGTGATGGTAGTATTCTAGATGATATATAATTTTCTATATCTACAAACCATGGGGTTTTACTTGTTATAGAAAATAAATGCCCGTTAAGGAAGTTATCTGACACAGGCATAAGGTCATCAGTAGAATGAAGTCTTGATATAAATTCTTCTACTTGGTTTCCTCTCCCTAGTCTATCTAAAACAATGATATTAAATTCTTGCATTAATAATAGCCATCTAGTAATTCTACCATTAGTAATTATTTTGTTCATTAGATATTTAATGGCTGAATGATTTGTATGGACAAATATTTAGTAACTTGTTATATAATGCCTGAATTTATTAACTTCATGGAAAACAACTAGCACTTCTTTTTCTGTTACTTTGTAGTTTAATTCTGTCGGTGTTAAATTTTTTGTTATGAAATAAATGGCATAGATAAACTAATTTTATTTTTGTCCTAGAGATGCTCCTATTGTTGTGTCTGATGCATCAATAGATATATGGAACAATAGTGACCAATTTGGTCCTCTGAGAATGGGTGCTATAGACAATTTTTATTTTAATTTTTCGAATGCATTTTGACAATTGGTAGTCCATTGAAACTAAATTTCTTTTGCAAGCAGTTTAAATAAGGGTAAAGCTATACTATGTAGTAGCCCGCATAACCCATGAAACCTCTTACATCTTTCTGTGTTTTTGGTGGCATTAAGTTTACAATAACTTGTATCTTTGTTGGGTCTACCTTGATTCTTGAAGAAGAAATGTGGTGTCCCAACACTATCCCTTCAGTTAACATCATAAAACATTTCTCATTACTGAGGGATAGGTTTGTCTCTATGCATCTCTTTAAAACTTTTTCAAGATTCTTCAAACAATCATCAAATGTATTTCTGTATACAGTAAAATCATCCATATAAACCTCTACACATTCATGAATTAAATCAGCAAAGATTGCAAGGACTACTCTTTGAAAAGTAGTAGGTGCATTACATAACCCAAAGGGAAAAACATTGTATGCATATGTTCCCCATGGACAAGTAAATGTGGTTTTATCTTGGTCTAATGCTATCTTAATCTGATTGTATCCACTAAACCCATCAAGAAAAGAAAAGAATTTATTTCCAGCTAGTGAATCCAGTACTTGGTCAATGAATGGTAATGGGAAGTGATCTTTTAATGTTGCTTTGTTCAGTTCCCTATAGTATACACATATTCTCCATTTTCCATTTTTCTTTGGCACCACAACTAAAGGTGAAACCCATTGACTATCTGAAATAGGATAGATGAATCCTACTTGTAACAATTTTTGCAGTTCTTCTTTCACTATTTCTTTCATCATAGGATTCATTCTTCTTTGTGGTCGTCTCACAGGTTTGATATGATCATCAGTATAGATATGGTGAATACATGTATTTGGAGGAATTCCTTGCATGTCTGTATAGTCCCAGGGAAAAGATTTTGAATATTTCTGTAATATTGCAATTACCTGTTGTTCTTGTGACGATTGTAAATTATTACCAATATTTAAATTCTTTCCCGGATTGATTTCATCAATTTTTCTTTGAGAATTGGTAATTGAGTTAACATGAAAAATTCTTTCAAATAAATTTTGCAATGATTGCATAGTACAATTTTCCTGAAAGCATTGATTTAAAAGATGATTTGCATCTTCATATTGTGTTATTCTTAGCTGTTCAGAAATATCAGTTTCTGAGATAAAAGTATCTATTAAATCCTCATCTTCTTCTTCTTCTCCAAAATTAAAGGCTTGACTAATGCTTAAAAATAGGCTGAGTGTTTTCTTGTTCATCATTAAGCCATGATAGTAAATAAGGAGATTGAGCAAGAGGATAGAGTGTAATATGTATCCTTTCATCTCCATGTGCTATGATCATGCTTCATGATCTACATCCAATGAAGGCATCTGCTGTGGCTAACCATGGTCTGCCAAGAATTAAAGGATGGCCTCCTAAATTTGTTTTTGGTTGCAAGATAAAAAATTATACAGGATATTCCCATGAATCTAAAGAAACATTGATGTCCTCAAGTATTCGTTTCGACACAACTTTAGATCTATTTGCTAGTTCTAAAATTGTAGTAGTAGGTTGGATGTTTGGCAATTTTAAATACTTCATTGTTTCTGTCGTCGTGACATTTATAGCAGCCTCTACATCAATTAAAGTTTTAGGAACTGAAAAAATATTGATTGAAATGGTAACCATAGGTATCCCTAGATCAATATATTTTTCAATTGTTGATTTTATAGACACGAGACTAGCTAATTTGCCAATGACTTGAATTGTGGGTGGATCTCTTTTCTTTTTGCCAGTTTGCTTAATGCATAATTCTTTTATTGTTTTTCTATAAATTGGTATTTCCTTAATAGCTTGCAACAAAGGAATTTTAACATAAGAATTCTGTAATTCTTCTACAATATCAAATTCAGGAAAAGAAATTGGATTTTTTATTTTCTGCTCTACTAACCTCTCTGGATAAGGTGGTTTTTGAGTCATAATAGCTTTTCTTTTCTGAATTTGATTTTCTGGATGAGATTTTTCAGATTGTTCTCCTTGTTCAGTTTTCTCTTCAATGATTGGTGGAGAATCTTTGTGTAATACTTTCCTAGACCTTAAGTGGACATCTTGTATAGGAAGAATATAATATGTAGGAAATAATGTTGTTTCTTCCATATTATATGCTGGCCTTTCCACTCTATTACTCGGATTTGCTACTAGTTGGGATGGTAATTGAGTTGGTCTAGGTGGTGGTTGATTAGAAGGCAGCTGAAGCTGTTGAGGTTGAGTTAGTGCAGGCATTGATTGTTGAGTAAATGGATTTGATTGAGTAGATTTCTGGAATTGTTGATATGGAAATGATTGTTGTGGATATGTCCGTTCATATGATGGATAAGATTGATATTGTTGAGGGTAAAATTGTTGGGGACGTTGGGCTCCATAAGCATATCCTCGCCAACTTTCTGAAGGTTGGTTTTTGTTTTTCTGAGGAGGCAAAACCTGCCATGGCATAGGAGTATTCCATGAATTCTGATATTGAAAATTTTGTGGAATTTGTTGAGGAAACTGTTGAGATGTACTTGCAAAACATGGTTGCCAAGATCTTCTTGGTGCCATATAATAAAATCCTTGAGTTTCTTCTATTTGACTTGCTTGCAACTCTTTTAATGTTGGACAATCGTCTGTAACATGATTTTCTGTACATAGTCCACAAACATGTATATTATCCAAAGGACATTCTCGTAAAAGATGCTTCTTCCTACACTTAGGAAAAAAGATTGACATTGTTTGTTCTTCTTCTTGTTGTTTCTTCTTTGTTTTTAATACATCAACTTGTGTTCCTAAGGTGCTCAAAAGATATGTTTTAAAGTTTTCTAACAAACTCCCTATTTCTGCTCTTGTCACTCCTCCTGCTGCAGATTTGGAAGCTCTAGAAGTTACATCTCTTTTCCCTATTTTGGATCTTCCTCTAGAGTACTTTTGACATAGTTAAGCTATTTCATCAAATGGTATGTATGAAATATCTCCTTTACCCATTACATTCAAAATATCAAGATATTCATCTCTTATTCCTTTAAGAAAAATTGTTCTAATGGTATAAGGATTTAGAGAATGTTGTTTGGATTTTTGCAGGTTGTAAAGGAATCGTTCCAAATATTCCTCCAAACTGTCATCTTCTTGTTGAGACATTCTAAAAATGTATTCTTTTGAATCTCTAGGCTTGCAAAAGGCTTGATATTTCTTATGATTTTTTTTTTTCATTTCGTCCCAAGAAGTAATTGTTATCGGGAAAAATAGTGTCCATTCAGAGCTGCTAGTCCCGCTAAGACGGGTAGTTATCATAGAAACAAAAAAACTAAAGTTACTTGTGTTTTCCTTTATGAGAGATAGATGAGAGAGAAGCAGAGAGTACCAACCTCCGTCTTTCGCTAGTCTCCTTGCTCATTTCCTCTCTCCCTTGATAGAGCTTTCACCACTCCTTTCTCACTTGTCCCACTGCAAAGAACACTTGTAGAGTCAAAGCAACAAAATACCATCAAAGCATAGAGATCTATAACCATAAACAATGTAGGATCAGATGTACATTAACCATATAAATGCATATACAAATACAAGATTCAAAAATATACAAGCATAGGGAGGAAAACTCAAATATCTTTATTGATAGAAGTAGTAGAAGAGAGGATTACAACCAAGCTATCTGATCCAGCATCATCCTCCCAGCATGAAAGCTCTCTTCACCTCATACAAAGCAATATCACCCAACAATGTCTTCAAAGAGAAACCAACAGAACTTCCTTGCAAATTACAAAATTCCAACCTCTGGATCTCTAAGATGAGGGATCCATATATAGATGTTTACAAGAGAGTGAGTCAGCTTCTGGGATTTTGATTAGTGTCATTTCACTGATAGTTCTTGGTTCCATTTGGAGATTTCATGATCTCTTACTCATCCCTGGGCGAATTCAGAGAGGCAAGTGTCAAATGAACAATTTCTAGAAGATTCTTTGAGTTTCCACCTAGAAAACTGCTTCTACCATTTGTCTACTCTCACTCATCGTGCCCTACAAAAGGGCTTTCCAATATGCATCACACCCCCCATGTGTAATAGGTGAGATGCATCGCACCCTATGCATGGAGTAGTCTGTATGGTCTAGTTTTGACCAGTTCTGAGTATTTTTTCATGGAGAACTTCTGGGAGATGATGTAATCAGCTGACCTTGTTCCTTTAGGGTGTGAAAAAACACTTTTAGGGGTTTAGAAGCCCTTGGTTTATGGACATATTTGATTGGGGTTGTAGTGCCCAAATATGTCTATAACAGTTGCTCCCTAAAGCATGAGGTCGTAAATCTTTTGATGTCGGGTGAAATGATTTATAATGAGGATCCGAGGTTTTTTGAACTGGAAGGTTACCTGTAGTAAGATACAATACAATACATTATCTTCACGATATTCATGATCTAGCTGAGGCGGGCATTCCCATGCTTAGTTTTATAAATTCATATTCATGTACATAAGACAGACAATTGTCTGTGTGGCAGACTGATGATTCTGGTAGAGCCATCATCCTTTAGTTTGGATGATTATCTATGCAGCTGTGATGTACATTTGATGTCTTTTTTTTCCTGGATATATCGTAGCCCGGATGGATGAAACTAGATCCGAGGTATTCAAACTTGTTTAATCTTCGCCCAAACTACAAGTCGATCCATGTGAAAAGATGTTCTGATGTTGAACATGGAAAGACATCGCCTGATTACCAGCCAATGATGTAAGCTGTTAACAGTCACGAGAGGAATCAATGATAATGATGATGACCCTCAAGGTACTGCAGTACAATTCATGTGGTGTGAATACACAAGTTGATGTTGAACACCACGTAAAATATTTCGGTCGAAGGCCATTGATGTAAACCTGTCGCTGGAAGTGAGAAACTTGCCATTGAGGCATGCAAGCTTCAAAGTACTGAAAGGGTTGTTCCTAAGTCAAATTGTTGGATAATGAGATGATGTCAACAAGAAGTGACCCATCGTAGGAGGGCCTTAATGAATCCCACATCTACGACACGGAATGGAGCAAATGATTTTGTGGAGGTGAAAACGATTTGATGATATAAGGTTCAGGGTGGCAGTCATGAAAAATGGAGAGTGAAGGTATTGCAGTGGATGAGGTGTTAGCTAGGTTGGTGAATTCTTTGAGCAAATTCTCTTGAACATACCGACGACACTAAAATGGATTGGTAGCGTTAACCCCAAGGTGGATGGTACGGTGGACCAATGGTGATATGACTGGTGAACGGAATAACCCAACCCGACTCAATCATGGTGACGGAGTGAAAGTGTCATGTTCAAGAGCGACCTACTACCAATGAAGCTATTCAAGTTTTATTCCCTTTTTCCCTAGTCATTGCTGACCAGTACCTCTTTATTTTTGTTAAGCTTGAGGAGGATAACATATGCTTGTTCTATAATTTGCCCTTGGGGCAAACTTGTCGCTATGTTTTAACGAGCCTAGAAACAGTGAAACTCGCTCATGTCTGCATGGACAAGTTTGTCGCTATTGTTTTAATGAGTTTAACGACAAAGATAACTCAGTCCTTTTCAATTTTAGAGAGTCTAAAAGAGACATAAAGGCAACTCCAGTGGTCCTTTTTCGTAATGTAATCCCTTGAGTCTGAAAAAGTGTAAAATAATATGAAAGGGATGACTTTTCGATAGTTTTAATGAGCCGAACAAGACAAGCACTCGATATTTTTGTCTAATGATCCCTCAGGTCCAAAAAGATTAAAATCTAGAGGAGGTATGGCACTTCTGATCGCTTTAACGAGCTGGAGAGGCAAATTTCTCGGCTGTCTTTTCATATTTTACGAGTCAGATGAAAAGAGCTTAAAGGAGACTCATTTTTTGAGGAACGAGTGATGTTTTTGGGTATTAGTTGGTTCCAGGTGAGGTTTGGAACTTTTCAATCACAGTAGTGCAAAGAAGGTGGCTAATAGAATCACTCATCGCAACTATTCCTCAAAAGGGGTAAACAATCAAATGAAGGCATATGATCGGCTAAAAAAGAGTGGAGGTGATGGTGAGAACACGACCAAGGTTCAAAATCTGATAATTATGCGATCACAATGGTTATTTACTAGAGGTGGGTTCATTTTTTAATGAGCTTAAACTTTGGGGAAACATTTTCTCATTGCTAGGTTTATTTTTTAACGAGCTTGAACTTCATGTAAAACTGCTCATGGCTAGGTTTATTTTTAACGAGCTTGAACTTCGTGTAAAAATGCTCGTGGCTAGGTTTATTTTTTAACGAGCTTGAACTTCGTGTAAAACTGCTCGTGCTAATAGTCAGAGATGTTGATTTCACCATTAACACTATGTTCTTTTGACGGTCATGCTGCTTATTCAATTACTCCATCAAATTGATTAGAAATGTAAATACATGCTTGAAAAATGAGTTAAACAACAATATTTTACTTGAACTATGTGAATAGTAACATAAAAATAGTTTCTACCTCTCATTTTTACCATTTCATTCAAATGTGGGATTTTTGGAGCTCTGGAGGTGTTTCCCCCCTTGATTTTCACTAGCTGATTGTGGGAGATTCTATGGACTATTTTCGGTGCTGTCTGGACCAGGTAGGAGCTAACCCTAAGCTCTTCAATTGCATTCTTTCCTTTTCTGATTCTGAGCATGTTTTCCTGTTCTTCTGGGCCTTTGGGGTTTGAACAATTCGTTCTCTCCCCATCACACCTAGTATACATCGAAAGGTGCGATGCATACTGAGCTGGCCATTGGCCAATCAGGATGCATCTCACCTAGTACACAGGTGGGGTGTGATGGGCACAAAAAGGAAAGCTTATGCATTGTTTTTTCATGAAAATTTTGCCTGTTTTTGCCTGAATCAGGATCCTAATTCTTCTCTTGTTTTTTTTTTTCAGAGATTCATCAGATCAAGATGGTCGTTACATGGCCTAAATGCGAGCATGAATAAGAGGACATAGTTGCTTTACATGATCCGGTTACGGTGACTACACTGCAGAATTGTGGCTTGCTCAAATTCTGCCGCATATCCAGCATGAGGCAACAAATCAATTTGTTGCAATATTTTCTCGATGCATGGGATCCTACCAATCAAGTGTTCCATATTTGAGGTAAATCCATCCCTTTGACAGTTGAGGATATCTTCTTCTTGACCGGTTTATCGAGGCGTGGTGCCCCTCTCTCACTATCAGGATTCTCCCGTGGGGGTGAATCCGTGAGGGATTATATTAGCCAATTCTATAGAGATGGATCTCAGCCGAGCAGAGATGGCAAGATCAGTATCCGAGATGTTACTGACATATCCTTGAGGACTATTTTGTTCACCTTTGCTAGATTGGCTGGTAGTGCGGCTCTTCATTTGGCCAACAAGTCCTATATGTAGTATGCTATGGAATGCCTTGAACCAAAGGTATTCAATTGGTGTGATGCAGTACTTCCGATTATAAAAGAACAACTTACCAAGGTGAAGAACGGAAGATCTAAGAATTTTGGTTATGGTTCTATTCTGACCGCTTTTGCCTTGGAGAAGATCCCACTAATGTAGCCACAGTACATTTCACTCGAACCGCCAGTATCGACGGAACCACGGATGCAGGATGGTTCGATCTTATGGCCAGACATGCTGGTCAGTCGCAGATTTCATTCTCTGATGCCTTCTTTGAGTGGTTTGACTGTCAGGAGATGGTCTTTGCTGAGTATCCATATGCTGGGATGGATTTCCGAGGTGACCCAGATTTGGTGCTGCCGGTTGGCGAGCAGTGGGGTGTTATAGGTAAAAAGATTTGACCATATATCTATTTATTGTTCTTTATAATGTTCTTGTGTCTTTTAAATGTTATCAAGACTAATCAAACCCATATATTCATGCAGATATGGGACCAATGCAACCAGCAGTGCACCTGAGGGTAGCAGCAGCCGTTCTAGCAGCAGAGGCTGTAGGGAGGGCTGTCCTTTACGATCTGGACATAGTGGAGACCCTTGCAGTATTGCAGGATCAGATCGAGGGTCTCACCCTTGGTATCTAGGATGTGAGGACTGATGAGTTACCTCTAATATTACAGCACCATACTACTGGCGTGCCGAGTCGATGGACTAGGCTCTTATGTATGATCACATAGGCGGTGACTTGTTATCACCAGCACCATTAGTCTAGGGTGTTTTTCTGCATTTTTGAGTTTTTGGGTCATGTGACTGATTTTGTCTTGGACACAGAACATCTTTGACAAACTATAAACAATTATATATATATTTTTGATTTTCGGAGTTTTATTTTGGTTAAGTTATATGATCCAGATGCAAATGTTGATTGAAATGCTTTCTTTTATAAATGCTGCAAATTTCTATCTAACACATAATTTGCTAATGAATCAGTTAATGTGTTTAAGTTTCTGGAAATGTGTTGATATTGAATAGAATCAAACTGCCTTTCCAAAATCCTGACCCTTAGGAACATTCGATAGATAGCTGGATTCCGAACAGAATAGATGCCAATAAGCTGTAGGATGACAAGTTGTGAGTCTAGCCTGACAATAAGTCGGCGTATGCCACGTGCGATGGCATTAGAGAGAAGTTCTATCAATGCGCTATACTCAATGATGTTTTTCATTGATCGACCAATACATACTCCTCTGAAACTCACTAACTCGCCGCTTGGATCAAAAATGGCCCAGGCCGCAGAAGATAGGTTCCACGTACTACGACTAGCCCCGTCAACATATCCAACAAATGATTCCCATAGGTTCGACATCTGCAACAAATGTAAAAGTGGATTACCTAACCAAAACGACCACTCTTGACGAAAACAAAAATATAACAAAAGCATATAAAGAGATTACTACACTTAGTCAAGCATAGTAACACTTAAGGTACAACCCGTTTTGGGGTTGCGCCAGTGGAATTCCATCATAATATACTAGCTCATAGGCTCCTTTTGCTAACACTCGTTTAACAATGTAGGGACCCATCCATAAAGATTGGAACTTACCTACTCCCAATTTATCGGATTCCTGATCGTAAAGCAAGATCAGGTCACCTTTTGAGAAGACACAGGGTTTGAAATTTTTGTCAAACTGCGCCTTAACTCATTTCTTATGGGCTTCGTTAGCTAAGGCGGCGTCACGACGATTTTCATCCAATTGGATTAGTTCCAAGAAACGAGCCTCTTCCTCTGAAGTTGCAGGGAGAAGGTCAATTGCGAGCTTGAGAGATGAAATCTCACATTGAATTGGTAAGACGGCTTCCAGGCCATACACCAACTGAAAGGGTGTAAACCCAGTCGCATTTCTTACCAAGGTTTTGTATGCCCACAAGGCTGAGTACAGGATTAGGTGCCAACTCCTTTTGTGGACTCCAATCATCCTTTGTAGCATGCGCTTCAAGACTTTGTTGATGGATTCAAATTGTCTGTTAGCTTGCGGATAATATGGAGTAGAACTATCATGGGACAATCCTAGTTTGGCAGCTAGTTCGACCATCATGTGATTGCAAAAATGTGATCCATGATCTGTGACTATAGCCTGTGGAACACCGAACCTAGAGACTACATGATTGAAAAAGAAAAGAGCAGCCGTTTCGCCACTGTTGTTTAATGTAGGCATCGCCTCGGCCCATTTCGTAAAATAGTCAACTACGACTATGATATACCCATGCCCCTCGGCCGAGGTGGGGTTACATGTCATAAAATCTATGCCCCATTTTGCGAATGGCCCAACAAAAACTACTAGATGCAAAGGTGCGGGTGGTATTCTGGTTTTGCGGTTAAAGATTTGACAAGCATGGAAACTTCTGACTGCGGTTATGCAATCTTTGAACATTGTTGGCCAGAAGTAACCTGCTCGTAAAATCTTTTGTGCTGTAGCGTAACCAGATTGATGCCCCCCCACACACGCCTGAATGACAATCATTTAAGACTCTTTCGGCCTCCTCATGGGTGAGGCACCTTCATAGAACTATATCAATACTGTGACGGTAAAGTGTATCACTAACGATCATGTAATCTTTTGCTTGGTATTGAGTATGTCGTTGTTCAGAGCGAGAGGTATTAAGGTTGTATGTTTGGGTTTGGAGATAGATGATTATATCTCCGTACCACGGATCGCTTGATGATATCAGAAACAATATTCATCCACGATTGTTGCTTTGGATGTTGAATCGTTGGACGATGATGGGAAGTCGCATAGTAACTCTGTGAAAACTAGAGATTTATTTGATTTGGATTTTACGAATTCTAGATCAAAATCTTGCAAAATAGCTATCCATTTCAAATATTTGCCCCCAAGTAACTGACGCAATAGAATGTAAGTCATAGGGTTGCAATCTGACAAAATGGTAGTTTCGCGAAAGAGGATTTAGTGTCGAAATCTATGCACTGCTTGAATAGCTGCAAGAGCTAGCTTTTCAACATAGGAGTACTTGCTTTCTGTATCATTTAAGTTTCGGCTTAAATAATAGACAGGATGTTCGATTCCATTTTCTTCTTGAACTAAAACCATTGCGATGGTTGTATCTGTTGTAGCTAGATACAGGTTAAAGTATTTTTGATAATCAGGAGCGTACATTAATGATGCTTTTATTAGGGATTCCTTTAGAGCATCAAAGGAAGCTTGCGCAACCTGATCCCAGTTGAAGGGTACTTCTTTTTTCAAAAGACGTGTATACCTTTAGCAAGCTCGGCATAATTTGGAATGAACCTCCTCAGAAAGTTCGCTTTCCCATGGAGTTTTTGAATCTGAAGCAAATTTGAAGGTAGAGGCATATCGATGATTGCCTGAACCTTGCATGGGTCGAGTTGAATTCCGTCCTTAGAAACCACGAATCCAAGTAAACGACCAGAACCGACACAAAACACACACTTGTGCAGATTGAGTCGTATCTTGTAGTGGTGGCAACATAGAAATATAGCTCTCAAATGCTGCGGATGATCAATCCGCTTTCGCGAATGAGCCGGAAGATTGTCGAGATATGGTTGAACGATGTTCTTGATGTCATGGAAGGCATAATTCATAGCCCTCTGAAAGGTTGCCTCTGCGTTCTTTAAACTGAAAGGTAATTTGCAGTACGTGAATGTGCCCCACGGACATATAAATGCAGTCTTCGACTGGTTCTGTGGGCGGATATTTATTTGATTATACCCGGAAAATCCATCCATAAATGAAAATATTTCACATCTGGCGCATTCATCAATTATCTGGTCGATGAAGGGTGTAGGGTAGTTGTCCTTTGGACAAGATTGATTTACATCCCTGTAATCAATGCACACTCTAATCGTTCCTTGCTTTTTCTTTACAGGAACAATATTCAATACCCAATCAGTTAGAGGAACCGAGTAAATGAAACCAACATGTAAAAGTTTTTCAACTTCTGCCTTGATGGCAGCAACTTTCTTCGGGTGCACCTGTCGAAGCCGTTGTCATACCGGTTTGACATCTGGATACATCTTGATTTCATGTTCAACGATGCTCGAGTCAATGCCTGGTGTTTCTTCATATGACCATGCAAATACATCTCTGAATTCGCGAAAGAGAGCGTAATATATTTCCAGTTCTAAAGAAGAACAAGATTTGCTGACATGAATATTCTCTACAACATCAGGTTTGGTCGAGAAATTTATGGCGATAGTTTCTTCAATATTGGACAAATTTCACTCGGAATCCACCGTATTTACAGAATTTGATAGAAAATCAAAAACTGAAGGATGATCAAGGTCATTGGAATAATTTTCATTGTAATTCGGAAGATGGGAACGATGGTGATAATCTTCCCATGGTGCCTCTCCTATCATCATTGACTGAATAATTCCTTCGTCTGTAGAATGTACATGTGACCAAGGATCTAAAGAGGTGCCATATTCCTTTGACCTATCTACCCAAACACTTGATGAGCATTGATTTGGGTTTGCCACCCAGGCTGAGAAAATTGATTGCTACAAAATCTCTATTGGGCTTGGAGGCAATACCTGTTGATGATCCATGCTAACAAAATGTTCGGAAATCTTCTGAATGGAAGATATCATATTGCAGGTTCCTACTGTTGCCACTTCCACCAGATTACTTGGAGGTGGTAGGGAAAAAGTACCCATCAAGGCAGGGTCTTTCAGTAGGCCTACTTCGACATTTTGAAGCAAATGAGAGCTTCCATGGATCATTGGAATGCTTCCTGTAACTTGTGAACTATTGGGGAGAAATGTTTGTTGACCAACGATTGTAATTCCTCCTTGGAAAGGAAATGCAATCTTTCTAAAGTAAGTTGATACAACAACAGCCATAGCATAAATCCAGGGCCTTCCTAGTAAGATATTGTAATCGAGGTTTCCATCGATAACTTCGACGTCAATTTCTACTGTCTTGCCCCCTAGTTCAACTTGTAAGTTACTTAAAATCCCGTATGGGGTGTACGTTCATCCATCGAATGGTTTTAATGTCCTTGATGATCTTGACAAGGGTAGTGATCCTAAAGTTTTCCAACAACTCATTGACATAATGCAGGTAGATTCCCCCTCATCAATAATTGTTCGATGAACAGTTTTGTTGAGGGATTTCACTTGGATGAGGAAAGCGAGTTGAGCTAGTAACTGAGGTTCAAATCCTTTATGATTAAAGGCCATAAGATTGGAATCCGCTGGGTCAATCCCACCTATTGCTGATAATAGAGCCTGCTTTTGGGAGGGGCAATTTTGTAGTACTTCAAGTGTCAACATAGCAGACGGCGATTTGGATAGATCCTCTACTATATTATAATTCTGTGCTGCTCGGGCACGAGGATTAAATGTCAATTTGTGTACTACTCCTTTTGGTAGCTTTATTGTTAGCTCAAGAATGATGGGGGGCACAACTTCGGTTGAAGTTGGTTTCGAGCTACTAGTTTGATCTGCAGCCTTGTTGTTCGAAAACCATGGATTCCCGTAATATTTATTCCTTGTTGATATCAAAGCATCATTTTGCTGTTTCGAAATGGACATCATAAGCACTTGGGATGGGGAAGTATTGTCGCTAGCAACCAGATTGGTTTCTGGGTTTGGAAATGGATCCGTTAAGAATGCTGAGGTTTTTGAACTCTTAAATAACTTCTTAATCTCAGCTCTATATGGACAATCACTCATCCAATGGTCTTCATCACATATGTGACATGGCGAAGGAGGTTTCTTTTTCCTAGAAGGGTTTGCAGAAGATTTTTCAGGAGATGAATCATCCTGTTTCTTCTTTTTGCTTTTCCCTTTCTTCTTACCCCCTGGTTTCTTCAGTTCTTTGCCTTTGTCAGCCGACATGGCATTAACCTCTGAGGCAAGAAGTTATTAATTTTCATTTTGACCAAAAACTGTACGGGCTTTCTTAGATGTAGCCTTTGCGGTTTTCGTGCTAGTTGTACCTATCACGCCATCGCTTGCATGAGAGTCTTTTTTTGATTTAGGAGGAGGAGGAATGGAAAACTCTGGTCTAGGAGCATCAGGGATTTTGTCATAGAGCATGCCAGACTGAGTATAAATCAAGTCTAGATATTGCGCACGAGCAATGAATCGCTCTTCAGTGACAACTCCCCCCTTAGCCACATCTTCTGTAATAAGGTAATAATGACTTAATAAACCATTCAGCTAGCAATTGATTAAGAACATATGTTTTTACCATTCGGCGACGATGTCGCCACTCATGAATATGATTAGATATGTGAGTGGTTGTCATCTGCTTGAAATTGGTAAGAAGCTCCGTTCCTGTTTCGTACCTTATTGGTAACTGAAAATGGGTTAAAAAGGTAGTGAAAAGGGCGCTGAAGTTATCGAATGAAGCTCTAGGCAATTCGATGTACCATTTTGCTGCCAGACCAATTAACGTTTGCTGAAAGAGGTGAAGCCTGATCGAATCATCATTGAGAGTGTTGGGCGAACACCACAGATGAAAGGTCATCACATGATTCGACGGATCTTCACCTAGATTTCCATTGAATTTAGGAATATCTGACGGAAGTTTATGAGGAATCGCCAACCACCAAGGGGCGTAAGCAATTGGATCATTTGTTAGCCGATTCAAATCTGGTAATTCCAACGTTGCAACAGGCAACTGTTGATTCAGGTTTGGCGAAGCATACCAGGATAAGGTGGGATCGCCTGAGCAGTGGGTCTTTGCATACCAGCATAATGTTTTTTATGTTGATAACTTTGATAAGGTTGATGGGCATAACCATTATGATATGATTGATGGTGACCGCTTTGAATATACGGTTGCCCATTACTCGCAAAGCTTTGTTGCTCAGGTCCTTGGTAAGCTTGCTGGAATTGCGGTTGTTGATATTGCACTACCCATGGTTGTGAAGCCATTTGCTATTTTCCAATACTGGATGTTTGACCAAGATGAGGGGTGATAGTACCCGTTTGAGCCTGAGTCGTTTCAGTTAAGGAGCCACTAATCGGCGATTGTAGTTAAGTCGTTGAGACAAGAGGCGGTTGATTACGACCTAAGAGACTTGAGGTTGACATACAACAGGCAGCGCTTGTACTTGCGACACCATCACAATAGCAGGTGTAGTGGGAATATTCGACACAGGTAGATTTGGTTGCATTGAATATACAACTCTTGTCTATTGAGGCAGTATTGGCACCCAACCACTGGATGCAATTCCAACTTGACCTGAATTCTGTTGTGAACTCTCATATGGTTGTTCTCCTGGATGGAACAATGAAAAGGAATACTGCCCTCCATATGGCGGAAATCCGGTGTTAAAAGGAAAAATCGGTCCTTGTAGACTGGACTGCCCAAATTGATACTGTTGTGGAGGATCAATTTGTTGAGACTCAACATAAGAAATTCCAGATATTATTCTAGATGAACAAACGGGAACATACCATATTGTCAAAATAGTCCCTGGGTGGACTCCATCTAGAGATTGAGAGCTAGTTGGGACAGATGGTATGCCAACGAACATTGTTGGAGTAGTGGCAGGAGGTTCCGCTACTGCTGTATCGGATGACACAATCCTAGATGTCAATGGTTGTTTAGACATATTGAGTCTATCCAAAAGACTTCCTAGCGATTCTACAGGAACTTGTGATGAAGGTTGACTAACTTCTGAATTGAAGGATATAAGTGGATCCTAGTTCCAAAATGCAGTGGGGTACTGGATGGAATATCCTCCACAATCTCTTCTATTGCAATTAGTCCAGGTGGAAGAGGCAAACCGTCAGGTCCGTAAAATATTTTTGGTGCCGAAGAAGGTACACACTCTGTAGCGATAGATGTTGGAGGGTTAACATCTTCCGAATCAGTCCTAGATGGAGCTGGTTCAAGAATAGATGTGTTTACCATTATAGTAGGATCAGTTCTAATGTCCTCTTTTAACTGTGGAACTTCTTCTGTAGAGGTAGGGATACCAAAAATAGTTGGAGTAACTGGAGTCTCTGAGGATGTTGAAATACAAGTTTCAGACAAACCAGGAGACTTTGATCTAGTTAAACGAGATTGCTTGGCCCGGAATGGTTTCGTTTCCAGAGTCAAAGACGGTTGACTCGTTAGTCTCCGCGAACGACGGGGTTTTGATTGACTTTCTTCCACGATTGTAGATTACTTGATCAACTCAAAATAAAAAGGGGAAAATGTTATTCTGAATTAAATGAATTTTATGACGCTTTGACACAACTTGCTTTTTAAATTTTTAAGAGTCGAGAAAAAGCTAAAGATGACTCTAGTCGCCTTCGATTTTTAATCAGCTTGAAGTGACAAGTGCTCAGATGGACCTTTTCTTTTAAGGAGTTTGAAAAGGAAAGAAAGTGACTACTCTAGAAATCTAGACAGAAGGATTACGAAACCAATTGCAAAACTACACAATACTTTTTACGGTATGACAGTCAATCTTCCCAAATGTTGTGTTCAGTGCATTGCGATCGATAGGGTGGTAGACACGGCTTCCTAAGGATAAAGGATGTAGCCTATTGTGGTCTCCCAATATATACTCGACGGTACATGGGAGCACAAGTCCGTACTGGCACTTGTCGTCTCAAAGAAGAGGAATCACCCAACCTACGATGAAAGTGATAGTTACCAGGCTTTACGACGCCAGAATATGTCTCTAGCCTAGACTTCTAAATGTTGTGTGTTAGGTTCCGAAGCGTTTTTATGTTCATTGAGGTTTATTTTACAGTTGATCTTTCTTAAGAAGTTTTCCTTTGAGGTTCACCACATGATGTAGATATACAATTCCTAAATATGCAATCTAAGATGATAAACAGTCGTTTACTTTCTTTTTGCAATGAAAATCCTAGCTACTAAGGAAAGAGAGATGAAATTCTTTCAACATAGAGCAGAGAGCACACACTAGATTTGCTTTTCCTAAATCGACTTCAACATGCAGTCTTAATGCAAATGCACATGCATGTATTGTTTTTCAGTTTCCTTAATGTGAGAATGAGAAAAAAGAAAACTAAGTACAAATCTGAATTATTTTCTTTCAAAGCGATAGTACTAACAATTTTCTCTTCAAAAAAATGAAAGGAAGGCTAAGACGACACTTTGTGATTTCAAATTCAAAAATTGCTTTCGACACTTGAAATACTATTAATTCAAATCAAATACAATGACAAAAGTGTAATCAACTATCTAAAAGAGGAATGCTTTGTGACACTCTTTTTCTTGACTAAAAACGACACTTGCGACACTTTCAAATCAAAAGACGACAGTTCAATTAAGCTACTATTTGCAAAGGAGAACTGTAAATGATGAAAAAAGAAATTCACAATTCCTTCTGATGGAGGCTGAATAATGAAAAGGAAGATGGTTTCAACAGTGATATACTGAGCATAGACAACAAAACTACTGAATAAAGCTAAAGGCAATGAAGAAAAAACCAAAATCTAGAGGTAGAAATAGTCTCATTCAATCATCGCACTTAACACAGGGAAACAGGGATGCATCTCACTTGCAACACACGAGAGGTGCGATGCATCTAGGTTCCCAAGAAGAGACAGTGCGATGGACCAGGGATGAGACTGAGCTTGGTTTTCACTCACAGTTTGCAGCTATATTCAGGGATTTAGGCTGAGCTAATGATTTTCAGTAAACACAAAGTATAGGGGCTGATCTAATGAGGTTATTTGAGCTACCACCAGGGCACTTAGGATGTTTGCAAGCTAGATGTTCAGTTCATAAACCAACTCAGAGATTGACTGAAGTAGCGTTGATCTACTTTGCAGTTGCATAGAAAAAGTAGTTCGAAGGCTAGCTGGCTTAACTTCAAGCTTCGTCTGTGGTTTATAAAGCAAACAACAGTAACAAAACAAACAAAATATTCGCTCCCCAGTGGAGTCGCCATTTTGTTATCGGGAAAACTAGTGTCCATTCAGAGCTGCTAGTCCCACTAAGATGGGTAGATATCTTAGAAACAAACAAACTAAAGTTACTTGTGTTTTCCTTTATGAGAGATAGATGAGAGAGAAGTAGAGAGTACCAACCTTAGTCTTTTGCTAGTCTCCTTGCTCGTTTCCTCTCTCCCTTGATAGAGCTTTCACCACTCCTTTCTCACTTGTCCCGCTTCAAAGAACACTTGTAGAGTCAAAGCAGCAAAATACCATCAAAGCATAGAGATCTATAACCATAAACAATGTAGGATCAGATGTACATTAACCATATAAATGCATATACAAATACAAGATTCAGAGATATACAAGCATATGGAGGAAAACTCAAATAGCTTTATTGATATAAGTAGTAGAAGAGAGGATGAAAACCAAGCTGTCTGATCCAACATCATCCTCCCAGAATGAAAGCCCTCTTCACCTCATACAAAGCAAGATCACTCAACAATGTCTTCAAAGAGAAACCAACAACACTTCCTTGCAAATTACAAAATTCCAGCCTCTGGATCTCTGAGATGAGGGATCCATATATAGATGTTTACAGGAGAGTGAGTCAGCTTCTGGGATTTTGATTAGTGTCATTTCACTGATAGTTCTTGGTTCCACTTGGAGATTTCATGATCTCTTACTCATCCCTGGGCGAACTCAGAGAGGAAAGTGTCAAATGAACAGTTTCTAGAAGATTCTTTGAGTTTCCACCTAGCAAACAGCTTCTGCCATTTGTCTGCTCTCACTCATCGCACCCTATAGAAGGGATTTCCAGTATGCATCGCACCCCCCGTGTGTAATAGGTGAGATGCATCGCACCCTATGCATGGAGCAGTCTATATGGTCCAGTTTTGACCAGTTCTGAGTAGTTTTTCATGGAGAACTTCTTGGAGATGATGTAATCAGCTGACCTTGTTCCTTTAGGGAGTGAAACAACACTTTTAGGGGTTTATAAGCCCTTGGTTTATGGACATATGTGATTGGGGTTGTAGTGCCCAAATATGTCTATAACAATAATAGAGTGTTCTCGTAGTCCCATAAACCATTTTAATGCAACCGCTTTAAGAGTAGCAGGAAAAAGACGAATCTTATGTGTATCATCAGTGTAACCATAAGTTCTACATAAGATGTCAAATTTGAACATGAAAGAATCAGGATCTTCAGTAGACATTCCATAGAAGTTTGGTAAAACTGAAGGTGGAATATTCTTCATTTTTACTTCTTCTCCTAGAATTGCTCTAGTATCTACAATTGGAAATCCAAAAGTAGCTTCTTCATCATTTTCTTCATCTTGTCTTCTTGTATGATCATATTCTCTTTTGAGATCTTCCTCTCTTTTCCTTTCTGCTTCTCTTCTAGCTTCTTCTTCTCTTCTCCTTTGCCATTCTTTTTGTTGTTTCTCATATTGTAACCTTTGTTCAAGAGTGAGGATGGTAGATCCTTGCCCTTCTTCTACCATATCTTTTTCAGTAGTTTCAATTGTTTCAATAGCAATTTGAGATTCAACTTGTTCTTTGTTTTCAAAAATAGGTTGATCTATTTGTTCAAGAATGGGTTGATCAATTTGTTTTTTTCTTCTTTTTGTTTTCCTATGGAAGGTATTTCTGTTTGTTTTTGTCTTCTTTTCACTTCATATGCCAACAAAGTTTGTCTTTCTGCAAGAGTTAACCTTTGTCCTGAATGTTGTTTTTCTTCTAACACTTCCCAAGTTGGTTTTCCAGCAATTGGTGTAGTTAATTCAAATGGAGGAAGACTTGCTTCAACCAATGGTTTAGTAATTGTGGGGTCTTGTTTTACGTATCTACCCTTTTCATCTCTATACCTAGGCATAAATGACCATAATGAAAAATCCTATTTATGTTTTTTTATGTTTTATTTTTCAAATAATCTTCCTAATTAGTTATATCCAGAATATGCTTCCCCGACAATGGCGCCAAAAATGTCAACTCAATTTATTGTGTAAATTAAGACACGTATTTTACTATCAATCCAAGTTGGTAATCTTAGAAGCAAACCACAATTTAGGGAATTTTGGATAAAAAATAATGTAGGAAGTAGTTATGAAAGAAGAAGTGCATATTATAAATATAAATCATTCTAAGAATGGAAATACATATTATAAATTACTTCTCACAACTGAAGCAAAAACTACCTAAGTCTATTCCATAAAAACATACATTATTGGTAAATGAAATTAGGATATTTTAGAAAAACAAGGAAGATGCTCTCTCAAAGAGACCTGGTTGTCCTCCCTCAACAATTCTATAATAACATTTCCAATATCTAAGTAAGCAAGAAATAATGTAATGAAAGCATAAAAACTTAATCTAAGAAAACTTGAAATAAGTGAATCTTGTTCAGTCTTAGTTTTAGCCTATGGAGAAGAGGCTCCCTCAAGGAGACCTATTTGTCCTTCCACATTCAAGATAATCACTAAAAAAAGCAATATTCACTTAACACATTTCATAAAATAAATTCATATTAAAGATATCTACAATTATTTACAGAAAATGAATATTATGAACATGGAAAAGCAAACTAGCATATGCACAAATATAAACATGATACAACAAAGTGTACCTAGCTTGGATGTGGTCCCTCCAAAATTGTTGGTACATTGCTTAAATACTCAACTACAACAACTTATTCACTCCAGAAAACACAAAGAAATCATGAAGCAAAAGTTTTGTCTTCAATTATCTAAAAAATAATAAGTTTGTCTACATAATTTTAATTATGAATGCTTCTCTTAAATAGGCAAAATGATAACCAAATAAGCTAAAAATTCTGAAACAACCATCATTAATGTTATCCCACTTCATTAGGTCGAAGCCATCCATTAGTTACAAGAAATATGGAAAAAATCCAAAAAATCCTAACACTGCCCCTTTTTAATATGGATTTCTGGGTGACAGGCATGTTTGACCAGCTTTGACCGGACCTGTATTTTCTCATTTTGACCGAGACAATAGTTGTTCATCCATCCTTGGTTCATAATCTTTCCAAATATGTATCCATCTCGAGCCCAGGTATCCTACATATATCACTTTAACGAAGCTATTACGGGAATTTATAATAAGTAAGAAAGCTCACTTTAATATTATTAAATTCACTCATAAAGAAACAAACATAACCCATATTTTTATGAAGTAAATCCTTAGGTTTCATGGCATGCCAGAGAGTATCACATCTGATTGGGATGCCAAATTTACCTCAAACTTTTGGAAGACCTTATTTGCATGATTTGAGATAGAATTAATATTTATCATACCTTATCATCCTGAAACAGATGGGAAGGATAAATTAGATGTTGGAATTCATTCTTAGAATGTATGTTGTGTATCATCCTAAGCAATGGGAGGATGATGTTCCCATAGTGGAGTTCTCCTAAAACAATGGCTATAAAATATCTTTAAGATGATTTCCTTTGAAGCATTGTATGGCTGAAAATTCAAAAAACTAATTAGTTGGGATAATTGAGTGGACATTATCACACTTAGACTAGAAATGTTGAACGAAATGAAGTAGGAAGTGACCAAAAGAAACAAATATTAAAAGTGGATAGAGATCGATAGAATGGTTATGTGGACCAGAGTAGAGAACATAAGGAGTTTCGGGTAGGAAAACATGTATATATAAGTACCTTTAAAATGATATTATGTGCCAATTTGGCATCACAACACTATGGCCCCTTTGAGATCTTAGAAAGAATGGGAATAGTTGCATATAAGCATTCCCTTCCTCCCACAACAAAGGTGCATGATGTATTTCATATGTCCTTGATTAAGAAGTATATACATGATTCTAATCACATTATTGATTGGGCTTTTATACAAGTGGAACCAAAAGGATAATTCTAGCTAGAACCCTAATGCATACTCGACAGGAAGGAGACTGTGCTCCAAAATTAAGCCATCATGCAAATCAGGGTGTGATGGAAATACTTCAGAGTAGATGAGGAAATATGGGAGCTAGAAGATGCCATGAAAAGGTCATACCCATTTTTTATTTTTGTTTAGAGTTAATTTCTACAAATAGTAGAACTTAAAGGATGGTGTTTCTTTAAAGGGGGATGGGGGGTGGGGGGGCAGATTGTAAGGTCCCATTTTAATCCCTTGATTATTTATATGTAATTAAAACTGATATGGTAGGTAAGCATCATGGATGTTTTTATAAACCTTATGTGAAATAAATATTATTTTAAATGTATGTATTTCTTAAATTGAGGAAGAGGGAATCCTACACGACTCCCAACATCTAGGAGAGAAACTTCACTAAGGAAAATTTGTGAGGGGGAATGAAAAATATTTCCTAACAAAATTAATAACTAAACCCATGATGCAAAAATTGAACCACCTAAGTTACTAGAATTTATGAGGGAATGGAGAATGTGGTACCAAAATGTCCTGAGGTATGGACTACGTACCCATTTGTTGGAGACTTCTGGTGCCCATGTAATCCCATCAAGAGAGAGACTCAAGGAAGAGGGAAAATGGGGATATCCAAAATTGTGCACAAGATATATATATATATATATATATATATATATATATATATATATATATATATATATATATCGAGAGAGAGAAAGAGAGAGAGAGAGCAATGTGAAGAATAGAGAAAAATTAGAGGGGACAAGAGGAGAACCAAAGATAATTATTTACCAGAGAAACATTGTAACCTATGAATTGAGTGAATAGGTAGGGAATCAACAAGGAGACTTCACTCAGTTTATAGTCCTAAAATATTTCTAAATATTCAATTGAGGCACTTGAGACATTGGAGAAGGGATGTTCTCTTACCATTATTTTAAGGCATCAAAATATATGCCATCTTTTTCTCTCATCTCTCTTTCTCACATGTTTATAAAAAGAAAACCAAGGCGTAGACAAACTCTTGAAAGATGCAGTGTCATTGGATAGAGGAACATTGAAAATATTTGAAAAGAGCCCATACAGTCCCTTCAAATGTATTCACCCTTCTTGGCTCCAAATCTAATTGAGTGATTATCTTACTCAATGTGGATCTAAACTTCTATAGTTTTCGTCATTTTCAGGACTATAATTATAAATAGTTTTGTATGCATATTATAGATTATTTTATGATCTCCAAAGGAATGGATTGGAAAATTTTAGGACGTTCATGCATGATTTTTTTGCTATGTTCCACCAAAATATTATCATATACTCAATGATGTACTTATTAGCTAATATTTTTTGAATCCTTGGTCTTAATGGGTTTTTTGGGGATGAAATGCCATAGGAATTCTATGGGCATATGCAAATGTAATTTTGTTACTTGTATCATAAAATTACATGTTTTCTTCTTTGGAAAAAAAAACATTTTGAATTATGTTTATGTATGTATATTAAGATGTTATTTGGATTTTTTTTTTAATTTCTAATAATGTGCGTGTATATTTATCAATTTTCTTTTTTAACTTTAAAATATCACAAAAATTGGAAAAGTGAATTTTAAATAAGAAATTACATGTTTAGAATTTGTGATAAAGAAGCCTTCAAGTTTTTTTAAGGTTTTATATTCAAGGTACCATTCATCCCTTATCTCATCTAGCCTTTTTGAGTTTGAAGTGTCGATGATTGAAACATTATAGTTTATGCCTCAACATCTTGTAATTCCCATTTTACTATAGAAGTGATGAAAATCTAGTGGGTACTTCACAAATTTTTTAGGGTAATGAAAATTCCAATTGTTTTTACCTTTTTTTGTATCTAAATGAATCGAAAACTAGGCCAACCTCATACTCACGTGATATGGGATTGATTGTGACTACTACCAGTATAACCTATAGGTGAACCCATATGCACTCCCATTCATGGCCCATAAGGTTAATCAGGGGGATTTGAACCTTGAACCACATACTTTACATAACACTTCATATCATAGGCATCTCCAATCAAGTTGCTCCTTAGGGGCTAAGAAAAATGCCGACTTATCCAAAAAAGCTACTCAGAGCTCCTTACAAGATTGTTATATCCCTCTTGTGAAAAATTTATGGAAAGGAACATGCGTTAAAATTCAAAGGGTCATGGGTGTTCTTGATACATACATTCATTGAACATAGCATGATATTCAATTGGGCAACCATTCTCTTTGCTACATTGGAGGAGCTCATATTGGCAACCAACTTATAGTCTCTAGGACACATCCTACATTTTACTTCTTCTTACCTATTGAATTCTATCTGTTTAATCAATGCTTCCTTGGTATAGGGCTAACATTGGCAATATAGTGACCCTATAATACACATATAATGTCATGAAATATGGGGACACAAGTGTTGGATTCACTATCCCAAGCTATGTGAACACTTCCTAATACCCTGATATCAATTGTTGTTCTATGCTCCAACACCATGCATTTTAGAAAAAATACAACAAGTATTTATCAAGGTTGGCAATTGGTACATTCTAGAGATTGGAGTATTCATTAGTCTATGGACCCACAACCTATCCACTTTTACTTCCCAAATTCATATTAGATAAGCATTTTCTACCACAATTTCTTGTCATACTATATTCCATGGAGTTGGGATAGCATGAGTATGAGACAATAAAGTAGTTTGGCCTATAATTATCTTCCATGTGGAATCATATATTTTTAAAAATTGCAACTAGGCATAGGTAGAAGCAAATATTCTAATGAATTTCCATTTTTGTGAAGTAAAATTCCACATGCATGACACACTGGATATCATCAACCAATACTATAAACTTTGTAAGCATAGATGACCATATCATAATGAACGATGGAACATAGTTACAAGCAACTGGAACTGTGACCTCAAAACTATAACTCCTACCCAAAAAAACCTATATTTTGGGGTAAAAATCACAAAAATCAACCATCGAATAAAAATGGCACTACCGACAACACCCTTTTTGGGATAGTGGCTAAAAATATGGATAGTTTGAAATGACATCCTTGAAAATAAATACCATTGTGGAAAATCAACACTTGAATTAAAATGTGTTTCTTCCAAAAGCACCAATTTGTTTTTGGAGTCAAAATTACAATTTAATTGAAATTATGGCTTTGATCACTAGTACCATCTCAATTAAAAACATAAAATTGGATCCTAATAAAAAAATGATATCATTTGAAAGATTTTTTTTTTTTAATTTACGTTAAATATCAATTAATTGAAAAATAACTCCATAAAATAAAACACCTTAAAAATATGGTAGATATGGTAGTCGTTTGTTCATTGTTTTAAGCATATTTTTGTGTCTTTGCCTCATTTTTGTTCACTCTATTTCTCCCCTGGTCTTCTGATGTGCAAGTGCAATTTAAATCTCAAATGATTAATAGGAAATTTTCTCATTAAAAGATATAATCTATTTGTGTACCTTTCACCTCGATTGCTCCATACCCATACTCTATTTTACCATGCAAATGATGACATCTATTTTGGTTTTAAATTTTTTGGCTATATACTTTCATATCTATAAATATGTTATGTCACCAATTATTAAAAGAAATTGTTTCCATATGAAATGGGTGAATGGGAAGTTGGGTATGTTATTATACCTATTGAGGTAGGTATATAGTGATCGATAAATCATTGACTACCTATTAATTTCTTTGACCCTTTTCCATATCCTGCAGTTTAGCCAATGTTTTTTAATAAATTCACATTTAAAATAAGTTAATTTTTATTTTCATGGTTTTTGATCGGAAAAAACTATTCAAACTCTTATTGTAGGCTTCAATCTTTTCGAGACATACTTTTTTTAATATTTCTCAAGATATCCAAAGTTTTATCAAATTTGTCTATTTGTTCAAAGAGAATATATGCAAAGTTTCTATTTTTCTCGTTGCTTGAGACATAATTTTTCAAGATTTCCCAAGATATCCAAAGTTTTTCAAACCTATCTATTTCTTCAAATAGAATTTGTCTAAAGTTTTGATTGTCCTCACTACAAATTATTACATATTTCAAAGTTTATATTTTAAACGAAGTTTTATGTTTTCTCGAAGCAATTTTCCATATACAAGCAATTTCCACCAAAGTTTTCATAGGAAACCATGTCCATTGTGTCTCTTGGCATGCTTTCCATATGCCATGGTTCTTACCAAGCCACGGTCCTTACCATGGCCAACACTAACCAAGGTCTTCCTTTCTTTGCTACATCCCATTTCATTTCTTTACCATTTCCAATTTCAGTGCTTTCCTAAGGAGAATTCAATACTGCACGGAGGAGGCAACCCCCTGGAGGAGTAAAAACATTTTCACCTAGTACAATGAAATAACTTTCCGAAGGTACCATATCTCCTTCACCTAGTACTTTGAAGTAAAATTAAGAAACATTATTGGACACATTGAAGGGAAAACCATATCCCCTTTTTTCCCAGTACTTTGAAGCAACATGAAGTAGCATCACTAGATACATTAAAGAAGGTTTGTTAGCACAATATCCTTTTCACAGAGAAATGCAGACAAGTATAGAAAAATGAAGACAAGTGAAGAAACAAAATAGAACAATGAATACAAGTGAAGAAACAAAAGGTATTTCATGCTCTTGAAGGTAATTCATGCACCTCATCTTGTTCTACATAATCAATGATCAGGTACAAGTTCTTCCCCTCTACCATTTCAACCAAAGAAAAAGAATTTATCTCTTCCATCTGTCTCACCTCCTATTTGAAATATCCTTGTTGGTTCAGTGTTTCCACCTACATAACCCGAAATATCCTTGTTGGTTCAATATTTCCACCTGCATGACCCAAAGGTCAAAAGGTTTAGACTGCATAGTTAGTGTTCCATGTATGCCTTAGCCTTAATTCTAAGACAAGCTACAGTTCAAGGTTTTCATTATGGGGCTAATTTGCTTTGAACACTAGGAAAAATTATCCTTTAAAGCTATTATTTCTCGGCTATAGGGTGTTGTAGCTAATGACCTGAAAGGAAAACTAGGCAAATAATTTGATGTTACACCTCTGATAAATAGTACTGAAAAATATTGATATCCTCCAATCAAGGAAGAGGCCATGAACATTCGTTGTTGCCTAGAAGTTACAATAGTAAGTTAGAATAGTCTGTGGGAAATAGAAAAGAAGAAATTATGGGGAGGGTTTTGGGAATTGAACAGATAA
The DNA here is from genome assembly GCA_031772625.1 of Pinus tabuliformis. Lineage (NCBI taxonomy): Eukaryota > Viridiplantae > Streptophyta > Pinopsida > Pinales > Pinaceae > Pinus > Pinus tabuliformis. The sequence goes on along the minus strand of CM062816.1, from coordinate 943,120,485 downwards.
CCTAACGGTCACTAGGAACGCCAAGTTCCTAGATAGAACACCTAAGAGAAAAATTATGTAGTGTGTGAGGCAATACAAAAAATTTGTAAAGAGAAATAGGTGTTGGAGATGTAGTGGTGGTCTTGGATGAATTTAGTGGCTCTTTCTTATCACACCAAGCATCACACCAGGCATCCAAAAATTCAATACAAGAAATTTCATGCGCAAAGAGCAATGTTAATTTCTGAGCATCAAATCACTACCCATAAATTCTTGCCAACTAGAAAATTAGGTAGAGATACCTAATTTGTTTTGTTTCTATATTGTGACCTTTAATGCAAATAGAGGATTGTGGATCTATACTAAGGATTGTTTCTATGGATTTATAATGGATTATGGTGTGCATCATCCAATGTTTTTACATGAAAACAATATTGCAGGAGAATTTTTCCTGTTGCAATTCAAAAAATAAAATAATAAAAATAAAATGAAGTTAACTACCTTTTAATTCAACTTAATAGCCTTTGGAAGCTTCTCCTATGGTACAAAGCTTGAATCATGATTGTTTATGTCCACATCAATATCCTAGGTGTTTGATTTTCTTGCTGGAAGGCCTCGCTGCACTTTTCTAACAATATTTAGAAGTTGTGAGAAGAGATGGAGGGCTTGGAATGGGCATGAATTGATAGTAAATTTGGCACATGATAAACAACATAAACCTAAACATGATGAACAACATAAACCTGCACATAACCGGATGTACAACATGCACATAACTTGTATTAATAATTGATAAAGTAAGGTTATCATCACCACGAGGTAGATGCTCCTTGTAGGGCATAATTAATAAGGTGAGAGAACCACGTTTATAATGTGAATATAATATTGAGATTCTATTTCTGCTATACTACATTCTAGCTTAATTGATTAGATGTTTCTTACCTAGTCCATATTTTTGTCTCCAAATCCTAGTAATCTATTGTTTCATGCAAATATAATGAGACTCTCGCTCTAGTTTCAAATGTGTTGCAATGAAATCTCTACCTTTTTATATTTCAAATCAATCCATTACATTTCAATGTTAGATTTCACCATTATTTCAATGGCTTGGCTATGAAACCATTTAACAACTACTCAATACATTGTTTTCACCTTTCCAAATCTATCTCACCATTATTTCAGTGGCATTTCTACGAAAATATTTAGCAACTACTCAATACATTGTTGTCACCTTTCCATATTTGAAGGTGTGTGCTTGTAAAAGTATAACAATAACTCCTTTATAAAGATGTTCGATTATAAACCGTGAGGGTTACATTTTCCAATGTATTTAGCCACAAGTTTCACATTATGGAAAGCTTTGCTACTTCTCTCTTTTAAATGAGAGAACATGCACGTGATCAAAAGTAGATTCAAATTTTCCTGTTGATCGTGTTGTAAGCAATAATAACTTTTTCTTCCACTGTTATTTCCTTGATATTTCAAATTTGTTGCAAGTTATTAATCAACTTATTTGATTATTAGTATGACTCTTTATGTAGTGTGCATTCCTTGTGTGGTTTCAATGCATGTATGACTTCTACTAATACTTTTACTTTCTACGTATGTATTCGGCAACAAAATTTCTACATATGTATTCAATAGGTATTCTGTTGCAGTGCAACCTTGTTTAATCTCACTATCATTTCCCTAATTTCACGACCAACCTCCAACCATTATTACCAACAAAAAATTTTGTTATATACCAATAAAATACATGAATAGAGAACACAATTAAACCACTACAGACTAATTAAGTGTGTTTTTTTGTGTTAAAAAGAAAATGACCGTTTCAAATAAAATCCATTTTTTTATTAAGATGGCATGTAATTTGAAACGGGCCTCCCATGCCTTTAATTTCCAAACCCTGCTCATCAATAAACTATATAAGTGAACATTGAGTGAAGTATTATCTATTACATTTACATGCAATTAATTGTAGGTTACACATTTGAAATGTGTTATGGAATTGAGAATGATAATGTTTATAGATGCTTCTAGATGAGTTTCACTAACAGAGGTTATTGTGGATTCTGAAGAGGATAAGGGAGGAGACTAAATTTCATTTAGCAGGAAGGAAAAAGAGAATAAGGTTTTTTTCCCATTTTTATGCAAACATTGATGAGTTCAACCAACTGAAATAAATAAGGAATTTTTTCTCATGTGGAAAAGCATTTCCTTAACCTTTCATCCCTACAAATTCTCCCTTATAACATCAACCCAACAGACATCCCACATGCCCAACCTAATCCTACAAATTATGGGTGTGGGAAAAACCCAAATAAACCTTTCTATGGGATAGCTAACTAGACAAAATTTAGAAGAAACCAAAAGTGTTGATCATCTCCCCTATTGCAACCCATGATATTTTTCCAAACATAGACAACCCATTGAAATCAAATCCTCATCATTCAGGTTACAATCTGATGAAAATGTAAAATAAGTTAATGTGAAATCCCTAAGCTCTTAAAATTCCAAGTCATCTCAATATGTCTCTTCCAACTCAAGAGTAGATACTAAGAAGATTGACATCAATAGGGAAATCTCACATTTGGATATGAATATAGAAATCCCTCAATCCTAATGTTTTATTTTAAACTTTTGGATTATGTGGTGGTCACATGCTATTTTAACTAGACTAGACATTTCAAATTTCAAATTTTAAGTATAATGACTACGATATTTTAGGCCTATTTTGAAAAATTGTGGACAAGGCTATGGTATTGGTATATTTTCATGGTTGTTCATACATGTTTTTTGTCATTTCATGTGCATTATTTTATGCATGTAACATCCCAATTTATCTCCCTGGAAAATTTGTAATTAAATTTGTTTAAAACTATGCATGGATATTTCATTTTCTACTATATTGATCACCATGGGTTAGAAATACCATGGTACCATAAACAATATAAATATTTTATTTTTCAATTAATAAAAACATGATGACCAAGGTTAGCAAACTATCAGCACCTATAGGGGTTATGATACCACAAGTGGGGAAAGGTATGTGAGCCTAAGGGATTTCTCTATTATTCTTATATTGATACTACTTTATCATATTTATATTATTAAAACTATGAGTAGGGGATAAAATTAATTCCTAGACTTAAGCCATCAATCCTATACTTAAGCAAGATGTCTCCCCTACATTCTTGGAAAAATAAGAAGTAATTGGAGGGGCTTATTATTAGGCATCTATGGTTGGGAAATTTGAAGAGAAGAAAACATACTAGTGAAAAGGGAAGAGAAAGAGAGTTTTATAAGAGAGAGGAGTGGAAAACTAAGTGCCATGAACATATAGACTATACCAACCATGAATATAGGTAGATAAACATGTGGAAAGAGCTAGAAAACTAGGAAAATACACAAAAAATTGTATGACATTAACTAGAACTTATTATCTCTTCTATGAAAAACACAAGATGAAGAGAATTTTAAGGGTTCGAGAAGCAAGAAATAAATTTATCATGTGCTATGAGAGATAGGTAATGTGGGAGTTTGTAGCTATATGCCCTTTGCAAAAATTAGAAATGGAAGTTACCATGGTTGAATTTCATATAGACTGAATTCAAATCCATTATTCTTACTTTGCTTTGGTGGTATCATAGCTTGGCTAGAGGGTGGATTTCTTTAGTGAACCACCTAAAATTAGGTGTAAATCACTCAGTTCGTTAGTTTTCGTTAATAATATTTATCATAAACAAAATAAGTTATATATCCACTTCAGTTAATTCATTGAATTATTTTGGTTGTCAATTTTGAGTACACTGCAAGTAAATAAATAGATATTTTGTTGGTTAATTAGAATTATTGAGGCTATTAAATTGTTACATGTTGAAAGAAAGAATGATAATTTTATAACATGTATTTCATCTCTATGTTCTTTGGGAAATTTAAGGAAAAAGGATCGAAATGTAAGAATAACATTACAAGTTTCTTCTTTTTCTAGTATGACAATTTTGGTGTAATTAAGTGTTTTCATTTTGGTGGTTATCAACAACCTCTATTTTCCCTCATTTGTGTTATGCTCAAGACCTATGTATATAAAAATTACTTGTTCCAAAGTTTAAAGAGTGATAAAAGACATTTTTTTGTATAATCTTGTGCTTTGGAGATTTCTTTCTTTAATCAAGTAATAAAGAAGGGATTTAAATACATCTACTTATTTGAGTATGAAAACAAAACTACACCATAGTATGTAATTCTCCATAATCCTATCAAAGCGGTATAATATTCTACCATTATAGGTTTAAACTTAGAATTTTGAAAGCTACTTTGGAAATTTTTGGGGATTGGGTTTCTATGCTATCCCTTGGTCAAATGGAATGGAGTTGTGACTAAGGACTTAGCTGAAAAGGGGCTAAGTGTGGAAGTACTTAAATCGACTTAACCTAGAATACACAATTTCTTATTTTTCCCAATGTTTAGTGGCTAGTTAACATACATGTTAGTTTATAGTGTCTTTTCCAATTCCCATCAATTGAGGTCCATCAATTAGAATGGTTACATGTATGAGATTTAATTCTTATTTACCCCAGTGGCCTAGTAATCCAAAAAAAAATTTCCTCGATGGTCTAGTTAAAATATTTGTTAGTTGATGTTAGTAATTTCCCATTTCTATTAATTAAATACCCTTAGCCAAACTATATTATATTAGAATGGAGTTTTGTTAGGTATCCCAATAGCTTGTGGCTTGATTCATGGAAAGGTTTTTTTATGTCACTAGAATTTTTCATATGACAAGGATGACACTAGATTTTGTCAAGGGTGGAAACCCAAATATCTAGAATTTATTTAAACTATTATTTTATGAAAGACTTGGATTTATATACTAGTAGGAAAGAACACACAAAGCCACATAAGTCAGAGTATGACATAGTAGATGCCATGGCTTGATGATGTGTCACAAAGGACATATCAGAACGATGAGACATGATAACATGGCAAGAAGGTGATGTAATTCCTACATTATAGGGATGACATGTAATTGGTAAGGTGGAATCCAAAATCCATAAATATTTTCCTAAATCTAGATATGTTTGATGGAATTCAGATTGGACTCTGTTAGTTGTAGTCGTTGTGCATTGTTCTTGTCTTCTAACAAAATATAGAATATAGAAATATGATGTTTATAAAAGTGTCCATTTAAATACTTTCTTAGATCCAAATGAATTTGATAACATATGGATAGGATTTTTTCAACTATTATTACCATCTAATAAATTCCATCATCTGCTAAAAGTTGGATTTGAAGTATGTCAAACCAGACATTCCAACTTTTTGAATAATAGCATCATATTTGTTTCCTATATCTATATATTTACTTGTCAATCTATTAGGTTTTCCAATCAAATGACAAAAAATGGGTCTAAATTCTATTAATATCGACTTCTAACTTTCTGTAGCAAAATCATTTTTGGGATTTTACTGAATCTAGATGCGGTTAGGGAGTAGATATGTCTACCTTGTGGAAGTAGCACAATCAGTTGGTGACATGTAGATGAAGGGATGCCACATATCGACCATGTATTAGGTAACATGGAAAAATGTTGTGATGCCAGGTGTATGAGATATCACATGTTAGCTATGTATTAGTTGCTAACATGATGTTATATCTCAAAAAGTAACCCCCTTGGGTCTACTAGAAGGGAACAACATCTTGAAAGTAAAGATGCAAAAATTGGTCTATGGAAAGCTCCAAAAACCCATGATCGGTGCCTTCAATGCACCCCTTCCGTTATAGTCTAGCAACACTAGGGAAAACAATGTTTTGTGTAGTCAATCATTAAGAAACAAAGAGCTATTAGTACACCATTTACATTGTTATCGAGAAACATAACGATAATTTCCATGGATAAGGTTAAACTAGGTCAAAGTTTATCACTCAAAGAGGATAAGGATCAAAGGACTAGACCTGGTCAAAAAGCTATCTAAATTTGATGTGATAACTTCCTAGAGATATCTTTAAAAGCAAGCTCTCCATAGATCAATAAAAGAGGAAAAATAACATATGTTGAAGTGCTACCAAATTTAAAACCTACATGTTTCCTTACAATAGGCCATCATCATTGTCTAATTGAAAAATGAGTTGTTGGTGAGAGGAGGACTACAAGAAAATACCGTAGGGAGAACGATGATGTACCGTAGTTTTTTAGTATTTAGGAGTGTGGACAGGAGACAATATCTCTAGTGGTTTCCCCAAGTTGGTTGCACCAACTAAAAGCTTCTCTTGAAAGAAGGTATGTTTCCTTCTTCCTCTCTATAATTCCTTGTATAGGCATGCATGCATTGGTATTTTTGACACTTTGAGTGAAACTTTTACCATCTGGGAAAGTCTTGGGAAGACTTTCTAGGTTAAAGTAGATTGTTACTGCAAGTGAATTTACATGCATTGGGAATGGCCTGTTTGATAATTTGATTAAAACTCTTATTGTCTAGACAAGTCTTGGGTAGACTTGCTAGCTTAAAGTAGCTTGTTACTGTAAGTGAAATTCACTTTCAGTAACAAGCTACTTCAACCCAATAAGGTTTCTCAAAACTTTCCCAAATGGTAAGAGTTGCAGTCAAATTGTCAAACATGCCAATCCCAATGCATGCACTCCTATACAAGAAATTATAGAGAGGGACAAGGAAACATACCTTCCATTGAGAGAAGTGTGTTTGTTGGTGCAACTAGCTTGAGAAAACCACCATATATATTTTCTCTTGTCTGCACTCCTAAATACCAAAATAATAAAGTACATCAGTATGCTCCCTATGGTCTTTTCTTGAATTCCTCCTCTCACAAAAAACTCATTGTTCACTCAGACAATGATGATGGGTTATCGCAAGGAAACCTGTAGGTTTGGAATCCATCAACACTTCAACATATGTTATTTTTCCTCTTTTATTAATCTATGGAGAGATTTTTTTATAGATATATTTAGGAAGCGATCATATTAAATCTAGACATATTTTTTACCATTTATGGTCCTCTGATCCTTTTCCTCTTTGAGTGATCAACGTCAACCTAGTTTAACCTTATCCAAGCAAATTCTCACTCTATTTCTCCATCACAGTGTAACTAGTGCATTGTTAGCTCTTTGTTGCTTGATGCCATACTACACATAGCATTGTCTAGCCTAGTGCTTTTTGGACTATAATGGCAAGGGAGAATTGAAGGCACTAATTGTAGGTTTTTGGAGCTTTCCGCGGACCAATTTATGTGGGTTAACTTTCAATATGTTGGTCCCTTCTATTAGACTGAAGGGGGTGACCTTTTGAGCTATAATGCATGACATAATTTAATGAAACTTAGTTTCAAAGGGGCTAAGTGTGGAAGTACTTAAATGGACATAACTTAGAAAAAGAAATTGCTTATTTTTCCCAATGGTTAGTGGCGAGTTAATAAAAATATTAGTTGACAATGTATTTTTCAATTCCCATCAATTGAGGTCCATCAATTAGAATGGTTAAATGTACGAGATTTAATTCTCATTTACACCGATGGCCTAGTAGTCTAAAAATGTTTTTCCTCAATCGTCTAGTTAAAATATTCGTTAGTTAATGGAAGTAATTTTCCATTTATATTAGTTAAAGACCCTTAGCTAGAATATATTATATTAGAATGGAGCATTGTTATGTATCTCAATGGCCTATGGCTTGACTAATGGAAAGGTTAGTTGATGTCACTAAAATTTGTCATTTGACAGGGAAAACACTAGATTTTGTCAAGGGTTGAAATCCAAAGATCTAGAATTTATTTAAAATATTACTTTATGAAATACTTGGATTCAGATGCTAGTAAAAAGGAACACGAAAAGCCACATAAGTCATAGTATGAAATAGTAGATGACATGACTTGATGATGTGTCACAAAGGACATATCGAAATGATGCAACATTTTAAAAAGGCATGCGAAAGTGGCATGTTAACATGGCAAGCAAGTGATGCAATGCCTACATTATAGGGATGATATGGAATTGATAAAGTGGAATATGAAATCCATAAATATTTTCTTATATCTAGATGTGTTTGATGGAATTAATATTGGACTCTATTAGTTGTAGTCATCGTGGATTGTTCCTGTCTTCTAAAAAAATCTAGAATCTAGAAATATGACTTTTATAAGTGTCCCTTTAAATACTTTCATAGATCCAAGTGCATTTGGTAGAATATGGATGGGATTTTTTCAATGATTATTACCATCTAATAAATTCCATCATCTGCTAAAACTTTGATCTAAAGTATGTCAAACAAGAATTCCAACTTTTTGAAGAATAACATCATAGGTTTTTCCTATATCAAGATATTTAATTTCAAATCTATTAGGTATTCGAATCACATGAAAAACAAATGGATATAAATTATATTAATCTAGACTTCTAAATTTCTATAGCAAAATCCTTCTCAAGATTTTACTAATTTTAGATGCGGTTAGGGAGTAGATGTGTCTACCTTGTGGAAGTGGAACAATTAGGTAGTGACATGTAGATTAAGGGTTGCCCCATATCAACCATGTATCATGTGACATGGAAAAATGTGGTGATGCCACATGTATGAGCTATCACATGCTAGGCATATATCAACTACTAACATGGTGTTATAGCTCAAAAAGTAACCCCCTTGGGTCTACTAGAAGGGAACAACATATTGAAAGTCAAGATACAAAAATCGACCTATGGGAAGCTCCAAAAAACCATGACTGGTTCCTTCAATGCTCCCTTGCCATTATATTCTAGCAATGCTAGGCCAAACAATGCTTTGTATAGTCTAGAATCACGAAAAAAAGAGCTAACAATGCACTAGTTACACTGTGATCGAGAAACATAGTGAGAATTTTCATGGATAAGGATAAACTAGGTCAAAATTAATCACTTAAATAGGATAAGGATCAAAGGACCAAACATGGTAAAAAAATGTGTCTAGATTTGATGTGATCACTTCCTAGAGATATCTATAAAAACAAGCTCCACATATATCAATAGAAGATGAAAAATAACATATGTTAAAGTGATGTCGGATTGAAAACCTACATGTTTCCTTGCGATAAGCCATCATCATTATCTAAGTGAATTGTGATTTGTGATTTGCTGGTGAGAGGAGGAATGTAATAAAATACTGCAGGGAGCATAATGATGTACCATATTTTTTTAGTATTTAGGAGCATGGAAGGGATAAAATATCTTTGGTGGTTTCACCAAGTTGGTTGCACGAACTAAAAGACTTCTCTTGAAAGAAGGTATGTTTCCTTCTCCCTCTCTATAATTCCTTGTATAGGAATGCATGCATGCATTGGGATTTTCAAAACTCTGTATGAAACTCTTGGGCAGACTAACTTGGTTAAAGTAGCTTGTTACTGCAGGTGAATTTACATGCATTAGGATTGACTTGTTTGAAAATTTGATTGCAAGTCTTACCATATAGGCAAATCTTGGGTAGACTTGTTGGGTTAAAGTAGATTTTTATTGCGAGTGAAATTCACTTGCAGTAACAAGTTACTTTAACCCAGAAAGGCTACCCAAAACTTGCCCAGACTGTAAGAGTTATTGAAAATTTGTAACTAGGTTCGGTCTTCATTATGATGTAATTGTAATAATGACATTGTATATTCTTTACAAATAAAGAAAAATGAAAGAAAGAGAAATTATATTTTGTTTTGGAGTATGGGCTTCATACCCAAGTTTGATTCAAAAGCATGGTCTTCATGCTTCTAGGTCTTCTAGGTATTTTTAGGTATTTCTAGGATAAAGAATAATACTTGTCATGTGTCATAGTCCCATTTGGACTCATTGTAATGAAGGAAAATATTTATTTTTCCTTGTAAAAGCCATGGATAAGCCCAAGACAAAGTCGTCCAAAGAGAAAGGACAAGTCAGCATAATGGAGGGTTGTTCAAACCTCTAGAAAGGTTATAAATAGAAGGGAGCTCATCCTCATTTGGACAGACATCTCAAGCTAGTTCAATCTGAAATAATGAAGGTGAAGAAGATTAGTTGGAGGATGAAGAAGGGGAGAAGAAGTCGAAGTTTTTCAAGGGTTATATTTCTTTCTATCTCGCTAGGGTTTCTGAAGCTGCCAGCTATAAGAAGCTGAAATTTTGAAGCAGTTGCAAGGGGCCAAAATTTTGTTGGGGTCAAAGTTGTAGTAGTTGTGTTGTCATATTGAAGTTTTTAAGCTATTTTGAAGCAGATCTTGCTAGGGGTTGGCTTGGGTCTTGAAGGGCTAGTTGGATTTGGTCTTTGGGTCTTGGAAGTCTCTTTGTAAAACAGATTCTAAAGAAGAAGAGAAACATTTTCTGGGTTTTCCCCTAGCTTGGAGCCTATGTCATGTGTAATTTGTCTCTTTGTGCTCTTCTTGTTTTTTATAATTTCTTGATGAGAAAAATTAAAGAAGTAATGAAAAGACATCTAAGATCACAAGTAATTATCAAGTTAAGGAAAATAAGTTCTAATCTACAAGTCTTCATATTTTCCAACATGGTATCAGAGGTAAGGTGTAAGAAGGAGAATGAGGATCAAATATCTGTTAGTACTATGGCAAGGGTTACAAGGAATGGTTTCAAGACTCTTGTAAATATCACTACATATATCAAAAAGTATCTCCAAGCTTGAAAAGGAAGTAGTAGATGGAAGTTTGTTCTCCGCTTTATCCGACACATTCAAGAACGAGACTGTATGGGTTATAGACAATGGTGCCTCCAAACATATCATGAGAGAATGTAGTCAACTCCAAACCCTATCTAAGGGAATCCCATGTTGCTCTATTGAACTTGGTGACAACAAGTGCTATCCAGTGAAAGGAACTGAGTCTACATCACTAGAGCTCAAGTTAGGTGGAAACATTCACTTCATCAACATCTTATATTTTCCAAGTTTGAATAAAAAATTACTTTCTATTTCTTGTCTAGGGGATAAGGGTAATAGAGTTTATTTTGTTGATGGAAAATTTTTGTTTTGGGATAAGGGTTCTAGTGTTAATTAAGCAAGGGTGATTGGGGTTCATGAGTGAACATTGTATAGACTCTATACACCTCTAACTCAAACCCTAGTTCACTTAGAAGTGTGTCCTTCCAAACTATGGCATAGAAGGTATGGGCACCTTCATTATAAGATTTTTCCATCTATGAATCAAATGGTCAATGGCATCCCCAAAGTGAAGAATGATCATGAAGGAACCTCAAAGGTATGTGCTCTAGGCAAGAATATAAAGAAACCATTTACAGGTAGTAAAACTAGATCTAAAGAAATGTTGGATCTCATACACTCAGATGTATGTGGACCTATGGAAATTAAGTCTCTTGGTGGGAATTAGTACCATGTAACCTTCATTGATGATTACTCAAGAAAGAATTGGTTATATCTCATCAATAAGAAGAATGAGGTATTCAGAAAGTTTTAGGAGTTCAAGAATGAAGTGGAGAATCTAACTGAAATAAAGATAAAATTTCTAAGATCAGATAATGGTGGATAATACACCTCCAAAGAATTAATAGTTTTTTGAAAGGAAGAAGGAATCAAGAGTGAGCTCATTGTTCCCTATAATCCTTAGCAAAATGGTGTGGCAGAAAATAAGAATTGTACTATTGAAGAATGTGTCAAAGCTATGTTTCACTATTACAATATTCCTCAATTCCTATGGGGTGAGGCATGTATGACAGTTATTTACCTGCAAAACAAAAGTCCTCACATGATCTGGAACAACATGACTTTTGAAGAAGCATTTACAGGAAAGAAGCCAAGTGTAGATCATCTTCGTATATTTGAGTGTCTTATATTCATGTACCCAAGGATAAAAGAAAGAAGTTAGATCCTACTAGTTTAAGGGGCATATTTGTTGGGTATAGTGCTTCATCTAAAGCATACAAAATCTATATTAAGGAGGATCATCGAATTGAGGTAAGAAGAGATGTCATATTTGATGAAAACATAGCTTACAAGAAATCAAAGGATGTTCCAATTGACTCTGATGAAGAAGAAGTTCCTATCTTTTAGGATATCTCCAGGGACAATGATGGTAACGAATTAGGACCTACTCAAGAAGATGTTGAGGGTCCTTGTAAGCCTATACAAGAAGTAATTGTTCGAGAAAATCGAAAGAAGCTTGTTTGGTTGAAAACTACTCTTCAAGAGGCAGAAGGACATACAACATCAAGGACATCCATGGAAAGTAAGAGAGCAAAGAAGTATTATCGATATGTTGCATACATGAAAAATTTGATTGAGGTATAACCTTCCTCCTATGAGGATGCAACTAAGCATCAAGAATGGAGGAATACAATGCAAGAACAATACCAGTGCATAATGAAGAACGATGTATGGGAGATTGTCCCTATGCCAAGTGACAAATCAATAGTCACTTCAAAATGTATTTATAAGATAAAGCACGTTGGAGATGGGAGCATAGAAAAATACAAAGAAATGTTTTTAGTAAGTGGATTCTCACAAAAAGAAGGAATTGATTAAGAGGAAACCTTTTCTCCCACAACTAGGTATACAACAATAAGATATCTTGTTTCATTAGCTGCTTCTATGGGTTGGAACATTCATCAAATGGATGTCAAGACAACTTTGCCGAATGGGACCATTGATGAGGAGGTCTACATTGAGCAGGCTCAAGGATTTGAAATAAATTAGAAGTAGACTCATGTTTGTATGTTGAATAAGGCTCTATATGGCTTAAAGAAAGCACCGAGATCATGGTATGCAAGAATGGACACATACCTCTTGAGACTTGGTTTTTCCAAGAGTACTGCAGATCTTAACCTATATATTAGGGTGGTCCAGGATTAGCTAGTTATCATACTCTTGTATGTGGATTATCTACTAGTTATAGGTGTAGAGCATCAGATTCAAGAATGTAAGAAGCAATTACCAATAGAATTCAATATGAAGGATCTTGGGATTATGCAATATTATTTGGGACTAGAAGTATGGATGAAGCCAGGAGAGATATATCTTGGTCAAGGTAAGTATGTGATCAAGATGCTTCAAAAGTATGGCATGATGCATTGTAAGCCATGATGAATTTTATGATTACAAATTTGAAAAGGTTAAGGAGTTTAGAGTCTATTCTGGTAGATCCAACTTACTATAGATAATTGATTTGGTCCTTGATGTATTTGGTGAATACTAGGCTAGACATTTGTTTTGTAGTAAATGTCCTCATCCAGTTTCAAATGGAACCAAAACATGACCACTGGATTGTAGCAAAGCATATCCTAAGGTACTTGTGTGGGACTATACATCACTGCCTCAGGTATACCAAGAATGAAATCCAACTTACAAGATATAAAAATTCAGATTAGGATGGTAGTCAGACAGAAAGTAGAAAAGGTGGGTGCTTTAGCCTAGGATCTTCCATGGTCTCATGGATGAGCATAGAGCAGGATATGACTACTTTGAGTAGTGATGAAGGTAAGTATGTTGTTGCAAGCAGATCTATTGGGAAGCAGTTTGGCTCAGGAAGTTACTATCAGACTTGTTTGAAGGATCACTTAGCCTTATTTGGATCCATTGTGATCATAATAGTTGCATAATATTAATAGAAGACTCAATGTTTCATGCAAATACAAAGCATATAAACAACAAGTACCACCACATTAGAAGCTTGGTACGATATGGGTTCATCGAGCTACACTATATACCTAAAGATGAACAGATAGTTGAGATATTGACTAAAGTGTTACCAAACAAGAAGCTTGACTACCTGAGAGGCAAGATTGGTTTGGTGGATATCTCTCCCTAGATTGAGAGGGAGTGATATCAAATAGTTCTTTTCTTTATGGGTTAGGCACTAGACTAGGACTAACAATCGTAAGTCTTAGTGAAGGCCATAAAGAAAGAATGGAGTCTGGAGGATTGGATAAGCATCTAGATTGAAAATTTCTTATGGATTGGAGAATCTAAAGAAAGAAGTGTTGAGGAATTTAACTAATGTCGGTATTCATAATTATATTTGAGTCTTAATGTAAGGTATTTGTCAAAAGAAAGAGAGAAAATTTATTATTAAAGAAATTGACTTATTAAAGCATGGGTTTCATGCTTGGGTCAATTGTTTATAGGTCAAAGCCTCCATTGTAAGCTTCTACAATTTATGTAAAGTGTCCTTTTCCATATCATAATGTAAAAGACCCTTCTTGGGATTTATTTGTCAAGAAGAAAATTCCTTTTAATATAAAATAAGTCAATTAGGCCTCCTCCACCAAGTCAGCCTAAAACTGAACAAGTCGGCCTAACTGAGGGAAAAAATATCATGCATAAAGGAAATAACTCGACCTCATTTAGAGCACTTAAAAATCAAGTTCGATCTACAAATTTTTGGGCAAGAAAAAGTGTGAAATTCAAGGGATAAGGAGGAAAATTCTAGCGAATGAGAAGGAGGCCTCTATCAAACAAAAGAAGTCAAAATTATCTCTTTGTCTCTCACACGTGTGAATTTTTTGAGCTGATGGAAGGGTCAAAACTATTATTTTGTTGCTGGGATGAAATTTTATTGCTAGGGGTTGAAGTTCTGAAGCTGGGAAGTCAAATATCTAGATTGTTGCTGAGTTGAAGTTGTTGGAAAAGAAGATACTAATGAAAGATAAATTGGTTGAGGAGGAAGGTTTGTTGATCTATGGTATTGATCTATCTCATCTTGATTTGAATTTACTAAAGGAGGATTTATGACTAGGTTTTCTCCTATAAATGGGTTTTAGCCCTCGTTGAGTGCCTACATCTGGTGTCCTTGGTATTCATGTTTTTACTTTGATGATTGCTTAATGAAAAGAAGATAAAATAAGATAATACAGAAGTTAATAAGAACATAATAATATCACAAGTAATTATCAATACAAGAAAATATTTCTACCTTTTTTATTTTCTGACATGGTATCAAGCTAAGGTGAAGAAGGAAGAAAAAGGTGGGTTGAAGATCTATTAAGGAAATGGATATCAAAGGAAGGTCATTAAGAAATAAAAGGATCATATAACAAGATAATCCTACTATCTATAGGATCTATGTAAAACTCAATAAAGGGAGAAAACAAACTAGAAGGAGCCTCCAACTATAGGGCCTGGAAAAAGAGGATAGATCTCATCCTCGAAAAGAACAAATTTTTGGATCTTATTCAAGGAAAAGTCAAGAAGACCATAGATGAAGTAGAGAAATTAAAGTTCATAGAAACTGAAATCTTGGCCATGAACCTATTAGTGGATGGAGTAAAAGACAATCGAATACCATATATATCCAACATAGATTATGCTTAAGAAATGTATGAGCCTCTCTCCAAATTATTCACCATCAAGAACATTGGTCAAATATCAAGGCTCAATAATGAATTAAGAACTATTAAGATGAAAAAATATGATATTGTAACATCCTACTTGATAAGGATATCTAGAATCAAGGATGAACTACAAGCAATAGATGAAATCGTACTAAAAAAAGAGTTCGTAATTACTGCTCTTCTAGAACTACCAAAATCTTGGAGCACTTTTGCATCAGGACTTAACAGTTGGAATGATACTCCAACGTTTGAAGAAATGTGGAACGCATGCAGTTAAGAAGAAGCTTGAATATAATTAGTAATTAACAAGGAGGATGAAGAAGAAAATACCTCTAATGCTTATTTTTCTCATCACAAGAAGAAGGGAACTTTCAAGAAGTTCAAAGGACCAAAGAAGAAATTTGACCTAACCAAGATTGAATGTTATAATTGTCACAAGTTGGGTCACTACAAAAATCAATCCCCAAAGAATCCAAAGAATAAGAAGAGAGATAGGGATCAAGCAAATGTTACTGATGAAAATACACCCAAAAAGAACAATATTGAGGAATCAAAAATCAATGACTTATACTACTAAGCCCTCTCTCCCATATATCTCTCTTAGTCTTCTATTTTAAGTTTTGAATTGTTTTCCTTTATGTTTTTATTTCTAGAGTTTTCATACCTAACATGTCTTATTAGAACATTTTTGAATTATTTTGATGATATATAGGTATCCCTCGAGATTGGATTATGATGGAGCCCTCACCATTTTTCCAGAAGATAAGTATCTCATTCTTTGTCTCTTCCTTATGTTTGGTTTCCCTTTCATATCAATAATTTTATATATTAAATGCTAATAACATTTTATTTATGTTTTCCTTGGCTAGGAAAGCTTGCTAAATTATCAAGATTATTGAGGAGACTTCAAAGGATATACTTGAAGTATGGAAGAAGTTTTATTTCAAAGGAAGCCCATCAAGATTTGATATCCTACAAGGTTTGTTAAAAAAAAATTCAAGGTATGTCTTAACAAACAATTTTTGTTGCAAGGTTTACTTCATAGAAAAGGTATGATCATTCTTTTTTGAAATGTGTTGACATCATTCTGTCTAGGGTTTTGAATGTTAAATATTCTTGTTATGGTGATTACTCATGATATTGAATCAACCCTCGTTACCCTAGCCTACTTTTGTTAAGGGTATGATGATATTGATTATGAAACCCTAGTCTACTTATGGTTGTTGATGTAGTCTAGAAATCCTATTATTCTTGATGTCTAGGGTTTTGGTATTGTTATGTTAGAAACCCTAGTTATTTAGGGTTTGTTGTTAATGTCTAAGTTATATATTGAAACCCTAGATATTTAGGGTTTGGTGAATTAGGAATGAATCCCTAGGTGTATCTTCGTATGTTTGATCAAAACCCTAGATTAGTGAAAATTGTTATATATCTAACTTCAATGTATTATTGTTTATGTATTGGTTTTACCTAGTATACATTGTTGTGACTTGCTAGTGCATGGTTATGAAATCCTAGATATATGTGAGTATGCTAAATTAATTGTTGATCCTCATATGTTGATTTGTAAAATTTAGGGTTTGTTACAAAACCCTCGTAGAGAATGATATTCTAGGAGATAATGATATTGTTTTTGATTGTTGATATGAATTTGCTTTGATAATAAAAAAACTAGGGTTTGCAACAAATCCTAGTATATTTTTTCATACAATTATGAAAGTAATATTGAAATCTTAGATTATAGTACTATGATTGGATTGTAATTGTATTGAATTTTTGATATGTAGGACTTTGTGTCTCGATGATAAAATATAGGGGTTTGTGACAAAACTCTAACTAGAAGTTGAAGTCTAGTATGTAAAAGATGTGTCTCTTATCAAGTATGAACCTAACTAGCCTTAAGTTTGAATGTTTAAATTCTTCCATCAGAGTAATATGATTTAATTAATTTCATGCTTCCGGATATTTGTAATTTGTTAAGGTGTTGCAGATACATGATCTTCAAGATGATGAAGATGCTTGTGATTGAAGATGTGCATGATAAAGGAAGCAATAAGAATGATGATGATAACCTTGATGCCATTAGAAAGAATGAAGCATTGAAAAACTGAAGTTTCTCCAATATTATAAAAAAGAAAGGAAAATATTGATCTTCTCAAGTCGATAGGGAGTCTGGATAGAAAGGGTATATCTCCCCAATTGAGAGGGAGGGAATAGTAAATACCTTGAAGAAAGAATGAGATTAGAGAATGAATGAAATTATTGCTAATAAATATTCAAAACAAAATACTTGAGAAGATCTGAGGTTGTATTTGGTGTTGCTGAAGAAATGAAAGAAGAAGAAAGCTTCTGATAAATTATATACGGATAACTTGATGATGAAAGCAACATCAGAATGATTAAGGATCCTAAAGGTTTGTTTTTAATTATATTTGAAGGTTTATTACTGATTGGGATTGTGTTTTTAAAGGTAAATATCTCCCCACGAAGGTTGAACATTTTTTAAGCATGCTTGGACAAATGGATATATCTATTTTAGTTTATAGGATAGATGAAGTGTCTAATGGAAAGATGCTTGGGAGGACATCCGATCGACCTATGTGTTTATGTATAGATCCCAAAGATGGAGGTTGTTGTTGGTCATGGAGATCCAACCTTGGATACACACCTAGATCCATGGGTTATTTGTAGAGCGTAAAAGCTTGATGGTACCTAGAGTTGGCTAAAGCTTGAGTCCCCTTAGTCCTACTTGAATAGAATATCCTAGTCAGATATCTAGTATGTAACACTAAGTGTGCTAGAAATCTTTGTATTTCATATCATTTGAGATCTTCCATGTACTTGTATATGTATGTAATTATGAATACCTCCCTAGTTAAGAGGGAGTGTTTAAGAATGTAACTAGTGTCGGTCTTCATAATTATATTTGAGTCTTGATGTAATATATTTGTCAAAATAAAGAGAAAGAAATTGAATATTAAAGCATGGGTTTCATTCTTGGGTCAATTGTTTATAGTTCAAAGCCTCCATTATAGGCTTCTGGGGTTTATGTCAAGTGTCCTTGTCCATATCATAATGTAAAAGACCTTTCTTGGGATTTACTTGTCAAGAAAGAAATTCATTTTAATATAAAATAGGTCAATTAGGCCTCCTCCAACAAATTGGACTCAAACTAAAAAAATCAACCTAACTAAGAGGCAGAATACCCTATATAAAGGCAACAACTTGACTAATTTTGAGCACTTACTAATCAAGTTCGATCTGCAATTTTTGGGGAAAGAAAAAGTGTGAAATTCAAGGGATAAGTAGGAAAAGGCTAGCGAAGGAGAAGGAGGTCTCTATCAAGAAAAAGAAGTTGAAATTATATCTCTTTCTCTCATATGTGTGAAGATGTTGAGCTAATGGAAGGATCGAAACTATTTTTCAGCTGTTGGACCAAAATTTTGTTGCTAGGGGTCAAAGTTCTGAAGTTGGGAAGTCAAATTTCTTGATTATTGTTGGGTTAAAGCTACTGGAAAAGAAGAGAATATTGAAAGTTGACTTGGTGGAGGAGGAAGGTATATTTGTCTAAGGTCTTGTTCTATCTCATCTTGATTTGAATTTACTAAAGGAAGAGTTCTGACTGGGTTTTCCCCTATAAAGGGGTTTTAACCCTCGTTGAGTGCCTACATTTGGTGTGCTTGATATTCATGTTTTTACTTTGATGATTGCTTGATGAAAAGAATATAAAATAAGAACATAAAGAATTTAATAATAACATAATAATATCACAAGTGATTATCAATACAAGAAAAAAAAAAATTCCTTTCCGATTTTCTAACAAGAAGTTGGTGACCTATACTCTTTGAGGATGAGGTAGAGCATCCAAGATAAGAGTAGTTGAAGAGGACGAATATTATTTGAGGATCCAAGTTTGGAAATCCAAGAAAATAATAGTCCTAAAAGGACATACCTTGTGGACATATGGATGGGTTATGTACCTTGAGAGGTAGTGTGGCAGCTCACGTAAAGCCTCCCAACATAATGATCATAATTAAAGATGAGCTTATGTAATTAAGGCCTTTGGGGATAATGTTGGTTATGATACAAAGATGCTCGACAGAATATGGCTTATCAATCTGACTCTTCTTATGAGAATGCTTCAAGATTGAGATTCCTTGTACCATGAATACTTCCCTAGTTAATAGGAAGTGTTGAAAAAGTGTAACTAGGTTCAGTCTTCATTTTGATGTAATTGTAATCATGACATTGTATATTATTTATAAAAAAAGAAAAATGAAATAAATATAAATTGTATTTTATTTTGGAGTATGGGTTTCATACTCAAGTTTGAGTCAAAAGCATGTTCTTCTTGCTTTTAGGTCTTCTATATCTTTCTAGTTATTTCTAGGATAAAGAATAATATTGGTCATGTGTAATAGTCCCATCTGGGCTCATTGTAATGCAGGAAAATAATTTATTTATCTTGTAAAATCCATGGATAATCCAAAGACCAAGTCAGACCAAGAGCAAGGAAAAGGTCACCTAAGGGAGGGTTGTTTGGCCCTCAAGAAAGGATATATATAGAAGGGAGCTCGACCTCAGTTGGACACACATATCAAGCTAGTTCAATCTGCAATAGTGAAGGTGAAGAAGAATAGTTAGAGGAAAAAGAAGAGGAGAAGAAGTTGAATTTTGTCAAGGTTATATTTATCTATGTCTTTCTAGGGTTTATGAAGCTGCCAGTGATAAGAAGCTAAAATTCTGAAGCAGTTACAGGAGGCCAAAATTTTGTTGTTTGGGTCGAAGTTGCAGTAGTTGTGTTGCAATAGCGAAGTTTTGAAGTTATTCTGAAGAAAATATTGTTGGGGGTTAGCTTGGATTTTTAAGGGTTGGTTGGATTTGGTCTTTGGGTCTTGGAATTCTCTTTGTAAAGAAAATTCTAAAGAAGAAGAGAAGCATTCTTTGGGTTTTCCCCTGGAGGAGTTTTCCATGGCTTGGATCCTATATCTTGTGTACTTTATCTCTTCATTATCTTCTTGTTTTTGACAATTGCTTGACGAACATAATTAAATAAGTAATGAAAGAACATCTGACCTCACAAGTAATTATCAAGTTAAGGAAAATAAGTTTTAATCTACAAGTCTCTAGATTTTCCAACAACGTTTGTTGTCAAACTATCAAGTAGGTCAATCCTAATGCATGCATGCCTATATAAGAAATTATAGAGAGGGAGAAGGAAACATACCTTCTATCGAGAGAAGTTTTTTTGTTGATGCAACTAGCTTGGGGAAACCACTAGAAGTATTTTCTCTTGTCCACGTTCATGATACTAAAATAATATGGTACATTGTCATGATCTTTGCAGTTCTCCTCTCACCAACAATTCATTGTTCACTCAGACCATGATGATGGCTTATCGCAAGGAAACCTATAGGTTTGCAATCCAAAAACACTTTGACATATGTTATTTTTCCTCTTGTATTAATCTATGGGGAGATTTATTTTCTAGATATCTCTAGGAAGTGATCGCATCGAATCTTGACATATGTTTTACCATGTCTAGTCCTTTGATCCTTTTCCTCTTTGAGTGATCAACACCAACCTAGTTTAACCTTAGCCATGCAAATTTTCACTCTGTTACTCCATCATAATGTAACTAGTGCGTTGTTAGCTTTTTGTTGCTTGATGCCAGACTAAACACAACATTGTTTGGCCTAGTGTTGTTGGACTATTATGGAAAGGGAGCATTGAAGGCACCAATTATGGGTTTTTGGAGCTTTCCACAGAACAATTTCCATAGCTTGAATTTCAAGATGATGTTCCCTTCTAGTAGACCCAAGGGGGTGAATTTTAGAGCTATAACACATGGCATAATTTAATGAAATTGATGAGGACCATAACTTTGTGTCTAGAACTCATATTTTGATGAAATTTATATCATTAGAAAGCTCACAAAGTGTAGAACATGATGGAGATATCAAATAAGAAGTTTAAATTGATTGAAATAAGGATAATTTTTGTAAACCATATTATTAGAGTATATTAAAGGGGTGGAATTTGAAGAACAATGAGACATTATCAAGAAATTACATATCATGTTTTGTTGATTATAATTCCTTATCATATATCTAGTTTTACTGATAAAATTTTAAATTTTAATAAATGAGTATGTTACAAATTGGTATTAGAGTCAAGGTTATAACACTCATGAGTGTGCTTGATTACAGTAAAATTGATAAAGAGGGCATTATTTGTTTTCTTTAAAAGAAGAATATAACACCTTAATTTACCTTACCCTCACAGAGAGTGCGAGAGAGAAATAACGAGAGTAACATCATGGAAGATTTACCACAATATCATGCCAAATTAGACCCTCGAGTCATAATATCATGAGTCATAGACTCATGAAGGAGGTGACCGTGAAACTGAAACAAATGAAACAAGAAATGTGGAGACTCCTTTGGATTTGGTAGAGACTATGAGAATTTGAAAATGGAACTTCAAAGTTACAAAGAAGACAGTAATATGATTATTTAAGTTAATGATTCCTTGCTAGAAAGCGTCACTAAAATAAAGAATAACATGCATAAAGGACAAACATCAAATGATGCTAGTAAAAAAAAAATCAAGGAAGAAATCTCATAGTGACAAGGGTCAAGTTCCCAATGAGGATACTAACACATCATCAAATGCTTCATACTAGAAAACAACTACTTCTGATGATTCTAGTAATAGTAAATTTAAATCTTCTTCCATACATCATAAGAAGAAAAAAACCATTATAGGGAGAATTTAGGAAGATTAAACCACCAAATAACTTCATTGGTGAGGTGAAATATGGAGAATAAGTTGAAGCTTTGATTTTATGAATGAAAAGGTAATTTTCAATTGCATGATTTTTTTGAAAACATGAGAGCTAGAGTAACCATTTATAATTTGAATTACAGAGCATATGTTTGGTGGGAAACTCTCAAGAATGTAAAGAATATTAGTGAGAATAAAATCACTTGGAAGAAATTTAAAATTAATTTTCATCAGAAATATCTCTCAAAGAGGTATTATGACAGAAAAATGAAGGAATTTTATGAAATGAAGTTGGGTCAATCAACTATGGAATACTATTCAAACAAGTTTGTGAAAATGTTAATATATGTTCCATATATCAAAGATGAGAAAGTGAAAATTCAATGATTTCTAAGTGGATTAATTCTACCACTCAAAAACAAAATTGAATTTGATGAGTCTAATACACTTGATGAGACAATAAGAAAGGATAAATATTGTTATGACTAAAGAAGAAACATGCTAGAATTTAGTAGATTACGGAAGGAAAATAAAAAGGAGAAATTTGAAAAATGGAATAAATTTTTAGGGATCCTCAGCATGGGAACCAACAAAAAGGTTTTAAATGAAATTACCTAGAAAAAAGTAGCTTCCAGAAGAAATTTGAAACTCAAGGTTGAGTCAAACTAGCAAAGTCAACAATTGGGAAGCCAAGCAATTCTTAGAAAGGACCTCTAAGATGTTTGGGATGTGGAGAAGAACATCTACTTAAATATTGTCCTCATAGGCAAGAAATATTAAACATGTTTAACATGCAAGAAGTTGAAATAATGGATGATATAGAAAAGAATATCCCAATAATATATGTTATGTTGGAAGATATAAAAGAAGGCATCAAGCATCAGTAGTGGAAGTTGATGTTAAGATTGCTAATCAAGTTATCTCTATTTAATTGACCTAAGATATATTCATAGATACATTTCACCTAAAATTGTTGAGACTTGTTCTCTTAAAAAGTGTAAACATTAGAAATCATGTTTAGTCTAGCAACCAACAAACATTAAGAAGAGAGTTAATGAGAAGATAGAAAACTATCTAGTGGTAATTAATGTTGAATTTTGTAGCTATGGTAGGTCTTAATAATGTATCATTTGTACTTGTAATGATTTAAGAAACATTACATTTGTAAAAATAAAAATTTATATGAAGCATGTTCTTCATGCTTTCAAGAAAGAAAAAAATTATTTATTTGATTATGAAAAGTGGGAAAAATGAAAATTTGAATTTTTGTATTTGCCACCACAAGTGACAAGTCGATGTTCCCATGAAAAACACACTTTCACATGGATGAAAGGATATAAATTGAGCCTATTCACTCTCCTCTAAAGACATACTTTGAATTATCCATATATCTATGTTTTGGTATGAATAAGACGAGTTTAAGGACAAACATCAGAAGGAAAATACTCGCTCTCTCTAGCAAATAAAAGTGATCGAGTTCTATATGAATCCCTGAGGTATATCTCTCTGTGACATAGTGAAAATTTCCTATGGAAGTGTGCGAATGTATGAGGTAAAAAAAGTATGTGGAATCATTTGAATTTGAGGTTGAGATAGAGGACGAGTTTCGACCCTCTTGTGACCTTGTTTTTTGTGGTATATCTTTGTGTCTGAGTGCACATTCTGAGGTAGAGTTATAGGATATTATCATCTCTCTTGAAGACCTTGTTACAACGATATTTGTGGATATAATTGTGGAGGGTTGAATTGATCCTTGATGTTTGGTCATCTTGCTAGTTAGTTTATTTTGATGTATCTCTTGTTGCATTGATTCTCTAAGGAAAAGGTTGGTTGGGTTTTCCCCCATTGTGGGTTTTCCTAGGGTAATTTCTTGTGTTATTTGCGTGATTGTCTCTTTATGATCCTAATGTAATATATAGTGTTTATTTATTTTGTATAATTACTTAATGATGGAATAATGAGTAATAAATAAGTGTGTGGAAAAATAAAATCATCAGAAGTAAGTATTTGTATAGAAGACACCCTAAAAGTCAACATGGTATCAAAGCTATGGTGAAAGAGAAGCTCGAATCCTTGAACTCAAGATCTAAAGGTCAATATTTTACCTCCTAAAATCCTCACTCCATTCTGCCAAGCCAATGGTGAATGCATAATCTCTTAACCAGGCCGAATCTAAAAAGTTTTTTCATATAACTTGTGTATCTTTCAAAGGTATGTTCTTAATGTGAATGCTTTGTGCAAATCAAGGAAGACTGAATCCTAGTCAGTAGCACCTCAAGAGGTCAAGATCCCGAGCCTTAGAAATATCAGAAGTCTAAAGTACCTCAGGATGAAAATTTATCTAAGGTTAGAAGTGTGATTTTCCTTAGAGATCGTATATGATTGTAGAGATCGAATGAATAGGGAAAATTTTAAGCTTTAAAATATTTCCTTGAGATCTGTCCCTCTAATATTTGAAGTATGGAAGACAGTGTACTAAAAAATATATAGATTGATCAAATGAAAAGTTTTAGAACAAGCCTGAGAAGGTTGAAGTATTGAATTTATATATAGTATAATGACAAGTTTGACAAAGAATTCAACCAAATTTAGAAACCTGTGATCAAGGTCGAGATGAATCATAAGGAACTGAGTTGTATCTATTTGAAGAAAGAAGCTGAAAGAAACTTGAAGAAGCCTTTGTATTAAATAAATATAAGTAACCTTTTACCTCCTTTTAATATCATTACAATATTGACAAGTGTGAATTATTTCTTATGTCTCTCATTGTCTAATACTAAATGATTGTGTTGATTTATTGATAGTCAGATCAAATATGAGGACCAAGACATATAAGGAAATAATAAACTCTATTGTAGAAACAAGTATGAGGACTAAGACACACAAAGAAACTAGAAAAACAGTGAATTATGCAATCTTGAAAGCTCACCATGTTCAGAATACACTTAAGCATGAGAATTGTATGGATTTGTTGGACTTGAAAGATGTGCAAGGATTTGAGAAAATTGAAAATCTTGAATATAGAGAAATTATAGGGTTATACACATCTCCACGTCTAGGGTTTGTAAAACCTAACAAGAAATGAGGTTTGGATAAGAAAAACCTTAGGATTAGATGTTTTTTTTAAAGAAGAAACCCTATATATTGAAAGTAGGGAATGGCATCTGGATGATGGCATTGACAAAGTTGAAAATGGACCCAAGAAGTCTAAAGATTAAGA
This sequence comes from Pinus tabuliformis, assembly GCA_031772625.1. Lineage (NCBI taxonomy): Eukaryota > Viridiplantae > Streptophyta > Pinopsida > Pinales > Pinaceae > Pinus > Pinus tabuliformis. Next base: position 943,095,211 of record CM062816.1, on the reverse strand, counting down.
GGGAGCTAACTCTCCTCTCAAAAGATAAGTATTTTCTATCTCTATTATTTGATTATTATTATTGTTTCCATTTTACTATTAGTTAGTCTCTTCTCTTTGAGTTATTTGCGTGGTTATAATTGTTTTTCCATGGACTCCTAATGAGGATTGCAGATACATAGTAAAGGTTTCCAAGGCTTATTGGAAAGTTGATGGAAGAAGTGCAAGAACGAAGCAAAGAATAAAATCATGACCTGCGTTGAGAGATATTGTAATGGATGAGATTTGAAATCAAAGGGAACGATTAGATTAGAAAGCTTCAAGTATTCTTTGATCATGGTGTCTACAAGGTAGAGCAATGGAAGGTTGTCCTAGTAAGAGGGAAGGATCATGACAATACATTTGTCCATGTTTTGAGGTAAACTTCTATTATCATTATTTTGAAGATTTCACCAAGTTAATGCAGAGACTACTTTCCTCAATAATTGAGGAGGAATAAGTGTACATAAGAGCTACCTCAAGCTTGTGAGTATAATAACTCATTGATAACTAGTATATTGAAAGACACGGTGGCATAGGGAGAAGCCTGAACTACCAGAGAAGGATATGTCTTAATATGAGAGGGAGCACCCAATTCAGGTGTCCAGAAAGCATTTGTGATCTAGTGAAGGGAACAAAACAATTTATAATCAAGCCAATATGTGTTTCTCAACATGTGTTACCAGTATGGTATAGTTGGTCATGAATGAGAAGTGCAATTGCAAACTTATTTTAGGAAGATAATGCTAAAAACAAAAAGAATTTTTTGCTTCAGTTTGGGCTCCATTATAATTTTTCATGGATAAACATGAACCAATCATTTGTTTCACTCAGTATGGTATAAGCCAAGTATATTGTAGCTGGATTGGAAAGTTCAGAAGTGGTAAGACTTCTGAGACTACTTGCTGGATTATTTTTTATCTGGTGTTGGTAGTGACCATGATGACAAGTCAAATAACGTATCACTTCATTTGATACATGATGCTGAAGGGAGTTTTGAAGCTCCAATACATCTCCATTGATAAGCATATAGTTGGTATTCTTACGATGCCTCTTTCTAGAGGGAATTTTATTTACTTCTGGGACAAGCTTAGGCTTTTGGATATTTTCTTTCTCATTGACAGGGAGAGCTTATAAGACTTCATGGAAATTATCCTTATGTATTCATGATCTTGGTTGGTGAATGGTGCGATATTTTCCCTATGTCATTATGACCTTGGTTCAAGAAGTTCTCCATGTGTCAGTATGAACTTGGTTAGAGAATGGTTTGACAGATTAAATAGCATCATGGACTGACATTCTTCCTATGTCATGTACTTTTATTTTATTAAGGAGTTTATCCCTATGTCAAGTACATAGACCTTGGTTGAAGAATGGTATGGCGAACTTACATTCTTCCTGTTTCACTTTGACCTTGGTTGGAGAATGGTTCGATAGAATACATTATCCCCATGTCACTTTGACCTTGGTTTGAAGAATGGACTGATAGAGGATATTATCCCTATGTCATTCAGACGTTGGTTGGAGAATAGTCCTAGAGGCCACTCAAATCTCATTCTAGAGTGAGAAAGAGCATCCTAGCATCATCCTAAAATCTCTTTCTAGAGTGAGATTGTTTATCATTGATGATTTCTTTGGTGTTTCACCTAGACTATGCCTATAGTTGTTTGATGGTGAACCATGATTATGTTGATATTGATGATTCTAATATTGATGATGTTTCTTATATATATATATATATATATATATATATATATATATATATATATATATATATATATATATATATATATATATATATATTAATCTTGATCTTTCCTTAACCCCTCTATCAGTGAGAGAGTGCATTTATGTGACATCGACAAGGGCATGGATCAAACTGTTGATGAGATAGCGTGATGGATAGACATTCTAGATAGAATGGTCCTTGAGGCCTAGAAACTCATGGAGTGGGTGCCTCTTCAGCATCATGGCCTAGAGTGAGGCATTTGGATTTGGGACATAGGTTTCCCTAGGTTTTGACTATGAGTGATGGAAACCCTAAACTAGTTAAAGTACCATGAGGTGAGGTGCCCATTGAATCACGATGATTAGTTGAGTGATTACCATTGGTTAGGACAAATAACCTAGGTTATGTACCTAATGATGATGTTGATATAGTTCAAGGGTGTTGACCTAGATGATGATGTTATCAATGTGTTGAACCTTTCCTTATGGAGATCATGTATACAGAGAACATCTAGATAGTCGTTATGAATACCTCCCTAGCTAAGAGGGAGTGTTGAATTTCATAGCTATGACCAAACTTCATAATTCATCATTTGTACTTGTAATAACTCAATAAACATTATATTTTTAAAATGAAAAATTGATATGAAGGATGAAATTTATTTGTTTGATTATAAGCAAGAAAAATGGAAATTTGAATACTTGTATTTGCCGCCTATTGATGATGCTAGAAATACATAAAACAAGGAGGTCTCCCTAATGTGAAGTCCCAATTATACCTCACACTATTTGTAGTAGAAGCCCCATCTAGAGTATTGTCCTAGTTGCTATATATTCTTATAGATTTTCCTTGATTGTAACTGTCAGCAACAGAGGGGGATGTACATGTACGTTCGAAAATCAAGTGTGTGTTCCTAGTGAGTGTTCGATCGTAGGTGTGTCAAGGTTCTTCTACTACAGAGGGGGAGAAAGGTGAGCCTCTAAGAGAGAGGTAATAATACCACTTTAGTAGAAACAAAAACGGAAAGAAATAATTTGTCTAACATCCAGCGAAATAGTCCACAAAGATGTGATGGTCATGCAACCAACTTAATCAAGAGAGACTTGTCTAACATATGACAGAATATTCCATAGAGATGTGGCAGTCATAGCAACCATTATAGCACATTATCAACATGATAAGTACTAAAGTAATCGAAATAGTTCAACTACCATGGTACAGGTGAAAACAAACATGAATTACAAACATTCACATGACAATCTTACAAATGTTCATAATCCATGCATGAAGAATATGTTTGCCATTAGGCTTCATATATTAAGTAGAAGTTCCCAGACACATGTATACAATCAACACCACTAGCTCCAATAGTGGATTGTTGGAGCCACTCCTTTCTCCCCAAAAGAAACAGTTTATCTCTCTAATGATTTATGGGAGGGGCCAAGGTGAAATGTCCTTTGCATGAAAAGTGAGGGTGTATATATAAAAAATGGGATGATCCTTCACCTCCCTTATGACTCTTGGACTATCCTCATTATTGTTTGAATTCTCATGACTTTTCGACTTCATACATGACTCTTTACATTACATAGAGGACTCTTGCACTTCCAATTCATATTACATTTTACAATATAGAAATACATAATCCACAAATGATGTGGCACATGATGACTCATGATATGACATGACACTAATGGCACGGACTACATGATGATGTGGCAGTGCCAAGTTGTCCTTCTTGATGATTCTTTCTTTCTATCTTCAATAAGAGATGCATCCAATACTTCATCGTCATGAGAGATATGATTTGTTCTTCATATCTACCCTCCAAAGGATTTGTGAATCAGATGGATTCTTCATGTGGTCCTGATATTTGGTCTTATGTTGTAATCCATTGTTCCTTCATCTTCTTGTTTGATGATCATATTCTCTACTCAACTCCTTCGATGTCTTCTAGCATGTCCTCCTTCTCCATCTCCTTTTTCATCATATTTCTCTAACATGATAGAGTTTCTACATTTGCAATCCACTCATGACAAGATGCATCAGTCCGATAAACCCCTAGTCTAAGATGTTGCATGATGATCTACTAACTGAGCTGGAACTTGGTGGCGGGCTGAAGTAGAATATTAGTAACTACACAATTGCGCAACTCGGGTAGTCAAGGGTCAGGCTTGAGCCTTGAGACTATGAATGCATAGTTCATGCTTGCACTGAGCAAAAATATTGCACAGTTGGGGAGCTCAGGGAGCCAGGATGAGGGCTTGAACATTTATTTTTCATATTGCACAGTTCTGGAAGATAGAGGAGCCCAGATGATTGCGTAATTTTTTATTTCAAGAGATCAAGGTTGAGGCTTGAGCCATGAGATTGTGCAATCCATAGTTTAGGATGAACTGTATAGGTAGATTTTGGATTTTTTAGGCTTACTGAGTCAGGTTGCAGGGTTTTGCACTATTTCTGTCAACTACGTAGTTTGGGAGGCAGAGCAGACTTGGTGATTGTGTAGTTTCACAATTCAAGAGCTCAAGGTTTGGGCTTGAGCTTAGAGACTACACAGTGTTCGGTTGGGGACAGGAGGGAGGGTTGAATTGTGTAATTTTGGAGGCCAAGACTCGGGCTTAAGCATTGAAACTACATAGTGTGTAGTCCTAGAAGGCAAGAACTACACATTGCACAATGTCAAGAGGTAGGGTTGCAACTTGAGGGTTGGGACTATGCAATACATAGTTCCGGAAGGCTGGATGAGGCTAAGTTGCTGAGCATTTTCTGAAATTTGGCTAAGTATGAGATCAATGAAACTGAATAGTGATAGGAGTTGACTATGATCACACACTTAGAGTTCTTAACAACACAACATAGATCATCCAAAATATATTAACAACATACTTCCCTCAGTCTGACAACTTACAACAAGTGCAACACTAAATATACTGACTTTGCGACAACGGTAACGACACTTGTGTGACAGTGCTTAAAACTTTGGAAATCAGTGTGATGAAGGTTTACATGGTAAGATCGACTCATTTACACAAGGAGAACCTCTTAAAACCACAAAAACAAGCTTATGTACATTGTGTGAAACTTAAAATTCTAGAAGATGACAAGTGCTAAAGTGTGAATGACACTTGCGATATGAGAAAAACACTGAAAGAAACACATGCCAGAGTGAATATAATATGAAAATTACACTAATTAGAGTGAAAGAAAGCAAAAGTGATAGTCAAAAACATGAAAATGACACTCGCAAAAATAAAGGTGCGAGAAAGCGAAAATTTACAAAACTCACCAAAAATAAATTACAAATGCAACAAGAAGTGAGAAAATGTCAATGTTAGTGTGCACTTACTATCAACATGGATTGGAAATCACACAAGCATAATCTTGATGGACCATGATATGCTTGTTCAAGCTTGTGTAAAGGAATGTGCTCATGAACTTGTTACATGTTGAGCATGTGTGAAAAGTACCCTCGACACTTCCAATACAAGAATGGATCTCAAAAGAATAAACTAACCAAGAAGTGACAAGGGAACAACCAATGGAAAGATCTACAGTAGGCTTCAAAATTTGAGTGTAGGAAAATTTTTGGAGGGTGTTTGTCGCAGCGACAACAATTGGCGACACACTGGAAGAACTCCAACTTATCTACCTTGGTCAATTATTTCATGTAGGGTATAGTTCTTTAGGAATTATTGATTCATCATTCATATTACCATGGCTTCCGCAATTACGCTGTACATAAATGTAGTCCCTTTTATTCCTTTACTCGGTTAACCACAAACATAAGATCAACAATCACACAATGTTTCGAATCAGGATAGGGTAATGAAGTTCGCGAGCTTTAGATTTTCAAAGTATATTTTTTCATCTTTGGTGTTTCTCCACTGCCATCAAGCCTAGATAGTACCCCAACAAAGTCACTTCAGGAACAAAAACATTTCTCCACTGCCAGCAAGCCTAGAAATTACCGGGTAAAGTTGCTTGGTTGACCTCTCTGCGTAGGAAGCATTTCTCTTATTTTTCCTTTATTTTTCTCTTGGGAGTATGATGGATCTCGACTTATTGAGAGTAGGAGAGGTTGCTCCTTCAGAGAAGCACATAGAGACATTTGATTTAGGTTTTCTCATTTAGATTTTTGCCTTATCCTTCTCTACTTGATTGGATTAGCCTAAAAACATTGAAACCTAAGAACTGAGCGTAGGCATGAGGTTTCCATAATAGAAATGGAGATCATGGTTCAACACAAGGCTTTCTTAATGCAAGGATCGTATTTTCCATTGGACTATTATTGACCAAAAGATGTAACCAAGACAAGGAACAAGGACATAGAGTTAGCCAAATGTTGTAGTGTCACAAAGTCCTTTTCTATTTTTCTACATTTCCTTTTGAGCCAACAAAGAATCTTCATGCAAGGTCTCACCAAACAAAAGGAAATACAACACACAACAAGAGAAAAAACCAGAAGACAAGATAGAAAGTGGCTAAACCAAAAAATGATGCGAAACCAAAACCAGAAAACACCAAAAAAAATACAGGAAACGGATGCATGATGAATGTGCAGGTAAACTACCTGAAACGAATGTAGGATGAATGTGCAGGTAAACTAAAATTCAACTAGACCTACTCCTAACCTAACGGTCTAGAAGGTTGGGGTCATGTATAATGGAATTTCCAATGTAGCCATCGTAATTGTTCCCGACCTGCAAACACGAAGATATGATCGATTAAAATTGATATAAAGCAATGTGCAAGATAAAATATGAGAGCTTGAAGAAGTTGCACAACAAAAGGAAGGTATTTCCTATGGGCAGAAAGATGTATCACAACCACTACTTTTATCCAGTTCACATTATTACCTTGTTGGTGGAAACCATAATTAGACAAACCTCAAAGAATTCTTGTGAATGGACCTTCTTTTGTGTCATCCTGGTTAGAAAGCATGAGAAAAGGTTGAAACCTGTTCTTTGCAATAGAGCTTGCCAAGTAAGATTGCTCCAACCATTTGGCAATTGGATCATGAAATTCGAAACAATCCTATTGAAAATCTTGAAAATTTTGGAATAATGAATCTTCAATTAAAAGTGTGGGAACATGATGAGAATCTTATGAGGGAAAATATGTCTGATCATATTCAGAAGGATTATCAAGATATTCAGGACTTGCCATAACTATCAATGAAGGTTTAAGTGCCTCATCTTCTTTACAAGTATATGAATGGAGAGATAAACCATAATCAATGTGAAACAACTGCCATCAAATATACTAGTGGGAAAATGATAAAATGAATGATAGTTAGTATTATGATCAGATAGAACGCTTAAAGAATGAGATTCCTATTTAGTAGTAAATGAAGATAAACAAATTTGAATAGCTCTGTGAATTCTCTAAACAATCAAACCAACTTCCTCGCAAGATGAATGTGACAAACCATTTTCTTGTAACTGGTGACAAACTGTACAAGCATCGTAATCATCAAAATAATTTAAAAGGGGTTCCAACACAAGAAACACATGAGACGAGTCAGGACATAGTGAAAGGGGAATAATTTTATTGCACAATAACTCTTGCATTCATTATCACTTAAGAGGATTTCGGGTGCGATGAAGAGAAAGGATTGCAATATAACATTCGTAAGAGAAACCAGGAGATGGCTCAAGAAATGAAAAAAATAGGCATGATTCCTTTAGCCAAATATAGTCTTTGAAATTATGAACTTTGCATTTACATGAATTTATGAGAGAAACATATTCCAAACCTGAGTTTGATGCAAGATATTTACATGAAGGTGAATCAACCGAAGAATATTTTTGAATTTGATCAAAATAAAATGTTGAAAATTTGAAATATTACATCTTAAATACCAAATATATTTCAAAAATAATTTTTCATCAAGTGAAACGATGCAAAGAGAAGGATTTTGCGAGAGAAACTAGATCTGGCTTAGTTTGGGGGGCTCACCAAAGTCGCAAGATCCTAACATAACCATCAACAAAAGTTGAGGTGCCTTGACTTCCTCAGAAGTCTCATAACTTTTAAAGATTGTAAAATCACATTTTGAAGATTGAAATAGATCATGCATGGTGTGAGGATAGTTTCTACCACTGGTTTCAATAATACAACTACTCATCAGATGGCAGTCATCTTTGTCACTGATTTGACCAAATTTCTCAACTTCAACAACCAGATTGCTCAAGTTGAAAGATTCTTCTGATCACAAATCTGAAGAGGTATGAACTGGAGAAATTTCATGAGAAAGTTGATTTGAAGAGTTGTCTTCATGCAAGAGAAGAGATGAAGAGGGATGGAAATAGTACTCAATGATTTGATTGTTTTCATTTTCATCGGATGAAGAACTTGAAGATCATGGAGTATCTCCATTGCAAGTATATGCGTTGCAAACGATAGAGCACCAGGGATAGTGAGATGAAGAGGAAGTTTCGATAAAAGCATCTTCTTCGACCAAATCAAATTATAGATCTAAATTAAAATATTCATGAGAAACCGAAAGATCAACTGGTGCACTTGGGAATTCATAATCACTTGAGTTAAAAGAATTATCACCATCAGAATGATTGTTTCCCAAGGCTACAGGTTGATTGAAATAATTGATTACATTTGATTCACTACCGAGATTAGCAGATTGAAAATCATCAAATAATAGAAGTGCATCATCTTCACATGGAGGATTTTGAACAAGAGAAGAAAGATTGAAAGAATATTCACCTTCCTACTCCTCAACCAAAAACTCGTAAATCAAGGGAGTGTGGAAACCCAGTTGGTGGAGCCAATTGATCGGGTTGATCACGGTACAAAGAGTCATGGCATGTAGATTATAGAGGATAACAGAAATCCAAATCAGATTCGAGACTAGAGTTATGAATAGTAACATCATCTTGCAGAATGGAGGAGTTAGTCTTCATTGTGGGCTTTTTTAGCGCTTGAAATTTCACCTCAAGCTGAGAAAGGTAAACCTCAAGGCAACATCAAACCACTTCGCCTCGTAGCTAGCCCTACGGGGCGGGAGAGGGCTCTCTCCGGTCTATCTCGGTGAGATCTTCAATGGATGAGATGACCAATAGGGTAACACTGATTTTAGGCTAGTAAACTGATCAAAAAGGTTGATTTGGGGTTTTTAGGGTTTTTGGTGGCAAATTGAGGGGATGGCAATTTTGGGTGCAGGGATTGGACACAGTTTCTGCAGGGGGTTCTTTGGGGTGAGGTAGGATACAGTATTGATGCCTTTGATTGAGGTGGATTGTCAGGAATGACAGGTGAGGAGCTAAGGAGAGCAAACAATAACTTTGAATTCTCCTTAAATGATAGAAAACATTGAAATTAAACAAACTTAAAAGCAGAGCATGACAGTCATGAATTCTTACTTTAACACTTCGTTTGCTTAATGTGCAGAAGGAAAAGAAAGGAAATGATTCACATAACACACTTACAGGTACATAGAGAAACACACCATCAATACATGTAACCACAAGAATCCCAAAGAGGACTGCAAAACCCTGGTCTTCCTTAGCCAAAAATTGCAGAGATACAGTGAATAATACAATGATAGCTTCTCCCTCAAGAGTCCAACCATGAAAATGAGCCAGAAAGTACATAATATAGATCATCTAACATCTTTCCCTGCCTCTAGGGGTCGAGCTCACTATCCTAGGAGCTGTTTCAACCACTTCTAAACTAAGCACTACAAATTAGGCAGTCAAAACAACTTGCCTCTATAAGCTAGGAAACCAATTCATTCATTTAATTTTCACCTTTTTCATGAATGAATCTTCTAGAAGAGGTACATAAGAGTAAAAGTGTCAATAAAGTACAATAATTACATCAAATAAGATAATAATCCACCCCAAAAAGTCAAACAGGGTCAAACTGCGTTTTTCTGAGCTGTACACTGAAATCTGGAGAAGTTTGCCTGACAGGTCGCGCGCCTCTGCCTGACGGATCACGCACCTTTGGGACCACATTTGGGGCACTTCCAGGTGACCAAATTGAGCAAGAGTAGGCTTGTTGGAAATTTCTGTGAGTCTACTTTCCAACCCAACTGGAATTTCTGAATTTGGTGGTCATTTGCCCCTCCAAAATTGCAATCTCCCAAGACTGCTTTCTGCAACTCAAAAATGTGGCAGAAAATCAATTTTTGCTTGTTTTTTGACTTTCTGGAGGCCCAAAACTTCATAAAATCTCAAGTCCATTGATGAGCATATGTAACTTCTCATGAAAAATCTGGAAATGCTGAGTTTTTGCAAAATGGAGTTGCCATGATGTAGGGTCGCGCGGGGGGTGAGACCCGTTAATGGGGAAAAACCTGTAAATTGCCTGAAAAACCAAAATTTACCCAAAATGCTCAAAATTTCTTGGGATTTGTGCTGTGGCTAGGCTATTTAGTGCCTTGGTCCTTCAGTGAAGCCTCAGCCAAGATATGGAGGGGATCGGGCCTCTTTCTCCTTTTTTGTGCCTTGGCCAACCGCCTTTGGAACATCTTCATCTTTGCCTTGCACACGTGCATTCTTGCCCAATAATGGTTCTTCATGTTTCTCAACAATTTCTTATCTTGGTTGGCCTTAGCCAACAACCTCTCCAAGTGAGCATTGAGCCGGATGAGCATGGACTCTCGGTCAGCGGGCCATAGATCACCGGGTCTTCTCCGGTTCAAAATGCGGTCACTACGAATCCTCCACAGCTCATCAAGTGCTTGCTCATCCTCCAACTGTTTGTTGCGCTGCTCGAGGTATGTGATGGTCCATTGTGCCCCCTCTAATCTCCTCTGCAAGGCATCATTTTCAGCTCTGAGGTGCTGAATGATCTCCTTTGCCTCTCGGCTAGGAGAACTGACATCAAGATCAATAGGCTCTATATCCGGAACACCTGATGGTCCCTCATCAATCTTGGGCTGTTTTCCCCTCCCTGGTACCTGTGCTGCTGAAGAAAGCGAGGCCCCTTCCACCTGATGTGGAGATAACACTCGCTGAGCCGATGAAGAAGGCGAGACCCCTTCCACCTGGTGTGGAGATAATACTCGCCTGGCTGCTGCAAATAAGGCCCTCTGGCCTCTCTGATAAGTAACCAAAGGTGAGGAGCTGACATGTCTAGTGACGGGGATGTCATGCTGCTATGATGGTCCTCCCTCATCATGAATAACCTCAGGATGTGGCGGTGGTGGTGCTGTGAAAAGCTCACGAGAGATAAACTCATCCCATGAGATGCCCTGCTGTTTTGACTGTTTGAGATGCTGTTTCAAGGGGACAAATAACACAAGGGAGAAGTTAAGGAGGGGGACTTAGGGAAAATATATGTAAGAGGGAATTTAGGGAAAAAATTATGACATATACAACATCACATAATCATAATATGCAAGGGTTTTATGGGAAGTAGGGTTTAGGGTTATGTTATTGATTTTTAGGGGTAGGGGTAGGGTTTTAGGGCTTTTAGTATTTTTGGTAGGGAGATTGGGTAAAAATGATAAGGGAGGTGGTAATGGGTAATGGGATGTGGGGAAAAAGTGGGGATGAAAAGGATGACCTTGAGCACAGCAAAACAAAACCCTAGCTCAACCAACACTTTGAACTTCTTGAGCAAATATGCATTGGATTCATTATTTCATAATGATTGGCTTTAAACGACATTCACATGCTTTTCACACTTTGGCAAACAATGTATTTTCATGAGGAGAGGCCTACCTGCAACCTTGAAGCAATCCGGGGTTATTTGGCAGCTCACTGGCAAATTTCTATGGAGAAATCCCCAACGGGTCGCGCCAGTGTAATTTTTGCACTGGCAAAGGTGTCCTGATGGGTCGCGCGCCTTCAACGGGTCGCGCGCTTTTGCAGGAGGCTTTTAGAGGCCTTCCCAGTGTCAGAATCAGGTGTAGGATAGCTCGTTGGAAAGGTCTTTGAGTCGACTTTCCAACCAAACTGAAATTTTTCAATTTGGAGTTGATTTGACCTGTCAAAAATCAAATCTCCCAAGACTGGTCAAAAAGTGCCAAATGAAGCTGCCTCAAGGAAGAGTGTTGTTGCAGTCAACTTTTGAATGCCTTCCTCAACCCCAAATTGAGCTCATGATAGCTCATTGGAAAGATATTTGTGTCTAGTTATCATTTTACCCATCAAGAAAATCATTTGGCCAACCAAGATAGGAGAAAAATTGATTTTCCCAAGGTCACTTCAGAGGTGTCTTTGATTCTTCTGAGGCAACGGTATTCTTGACATTTCTCTCAAACCATGACACCTGTGAAAACAGTTAAGGAGGTTTTTCTTCCTTGGCATGTTTTAAACAAAAACCTCTCTCAGTTTTCCAAAATTCATCTTTTATTTCTCTGAAAAAGCTTTTGAGTGAAAGTTGTCCCGATGTGTGAAACAAGGAATTTTGTCGAAATGAAGCGAAATGAAGGGGATAAGGGGCTTCTAAATTCTTGAGGAAATTTTTGGGAGTAGGGAGGGATTTTAGGAAGTAGGGGAAAGTGGAATCTCAGAGATTGAGTGAGGGGAAGGGGTCCAAAAGGGCAAAACATAGGCCCAACCTAGAAAATTGCCAGGTTGTAGCTAGAAACTAGGGTTTGTGCAAAAATGAGGAATTTGGCGGATCTAAGGGATGGGAAGCATTTGGTAAGGTACTTTAAGGATAGGGGAAGGTGTATGAACATCAGGATACAATTTTTGCTGATGATTTGACCGTCCAAGAGAAATTAGCTTTCAAAACCCTAGGAGAGGGAAATGACCTTACCTAGGCACAACTGAAGCATGAATAAGGTGTAAACTGACTCATTCGACACTGACATGATAATGACAACCCTCTGAATGATGATAGGCTCAGCTGAATGATGACATGGACTGACATTTGGGAAACTTTGAAAAGGATGAGAGCAAACCCTAGACCTAATGCCTAGTGACCAAATTTTGTTTGAAGACTCACTGAAATGACAAAATTTGACCTTGACACTCTGAGACCACTTTGTAAGAGCATATTTGATCACTGTAGGAAGGCTGGAAAGACTGACACTAACATTGGCTCCAATGGGGATGATAGCTCCTTGGAGGTGCCAAGAACCTTAGACCTCTGGGAGAGCAGACCAGTGCTTTTCAATCATTGGGCAATGGAGTCAAAAACTCAAGCTGAAATGCATGACTGAAAACTGACACAAACTAACTTAACAACAAGACTGAAAATTGACTCACAAAGGACTCATGACTCAACTAAAAACTGACTCAATACTTAAACACAACCGACAAACTGAAAATGATGCTCAAAGTGGAGCTTATTCATCACAACCTACTCTAACAGTTTCATTCATCACCTGGTCAAGTGAAATGAAACAACCAATGTAACCAAGTAAGTGTCCCATCTGCTGTTCGAATTCTCCGCAAGTGCTCACTTATGACCAACAAGAGAGAACTACTGAAAGACAACTCCCATGACAACTTGGGAACAGATCCATTGAATAATATGAATTCTTTATCCGCCTCCAAAAACACTGCATAAGGATCTCGAAATTCAAGCACACTGGAACTTAGCTCATCCAATGGATTACTTCTCTTTTCCTCATACCATGAATGCAAACTTTGATCTGAGCCTTGTGACGAGACCTCTGCTGAAAATGAGAAAGAAACCGGCTGCTGAATCAAATTCATATCAGCACGTGTTTCAAGCTCACATGTAGTCAATGGAGAAAGACTTTGACTGCAAACCTCATCCAAAACATCAGCTATTGGATCATGAAAAACGTGAAAAGACTGCTGTAATGTATCCATTGAAAATGCATGACATCCTTCTAGCTGTTCATCTTGTTCTTGAGAGATTTTACGAGAATTCTGCCTTATAAACTGAAATTCTTCGAAACAAAAGGGTATAGAGTCTTCCTGCATCATCAAATCATCTTCCATAGCTTCATCTGTAATCTGCCCTTCAATTTCATTTGGTGGCTGCAAATCTGATGCTATAGGCTGCTCAAGAATTTGGTTATCTGTCTCATCCTCAACATTAACACTGAGAGATTGCTGATTTGTGATAGGCTGTTCATTTGAAGATTTACTATGCAATCTACCCTTCAAAAACTGAAATGATTCGAAACAGAATGGTACGGAGTCACCTTGAATCATTAAATCATGTGTGTCCATTTCCAAGTCTTCAGCTGCAACTTGACAATCAATGGCTTTCGGGGGTTGCAAATCTGAATATGAGAAGTCTTGAACAAAATTTTCTTTGCTCTCAAGATGATTCAAACCAAGACTTGTTGACAGCTGATTTCTAAGTTCATGGTAGTTATCTCTGATGAACTGAAACGAATCAAAACAAAAAGGCAAAGATCCTTCACTTACTTCAAACTTTGCTGCACTTTCCTCATCAATGTCATAGCTGATATGTGATGGCTGAACATTGTATTCAAGCTGCTGAAAATGAACTTTTTCCTCCCACAAACTAGCTGTTGATTTGTCTGCAAGATTAGCTTCTTTTTGGAGAACATAATCATCATCATACTGATCAAACTGAGGCAAATCATCAGTATAAAACATATCATCAAGCATGCAGGTCATATCAACAGTTCTTTCTTCGCCAAGGTGATCTACAAAACAATCATTATCAGATCTATGACAACTAGGATAAGAAACAAAATGCTTTGGATCAGCAACTTGTTCTTCTTCAATCAGCGAGCCATGAGCTTGAACATCATAAGCATTTCTTGCGGTGATCTTGTCCATCATCTTTTCCACTGCACTTACCAAAATGTCAAGCTTCACCTCTAGAGATGTCAATTTTTCCGGATCTATGTTTTTCATCTCTTCTTCCTTCAACCTTGCCCTTCAGATCAGCAGATGTGCCTCTACATTTACTGCATTGTTTTGCATCTCATGAAGTGTTGCAATATCCCTTTCTCTCAGCTGAAACTCCATCTCCGGATCAAAGGCACCCGGATAGTGCAAGAGAGCCGATCTAGGAGTAGGCCTTATATCAACTGGCATCGAATAATAAACTTGATTAAATCTGGCCGAAAACTGTTGTACTGTCTCCCCTGGTAGTCTTTTCAGCTGGTTATACTCTTCTACAATCAAGAAAAGGTTCTGCCCGATCATCCACCTGTCGAGAAAAACTTTGAAAAACTGCTGGAAATATGATATGCTCGCATCAGGCAGGGCTTTGAACCAACTCTTCACTTCAGCTTGCAAAGAAAGAGAAAAAAGCCTAATACTCACATCCTCTTCATCAACTTCAAAAAGGTCAAGAAAAGACTCAAAATTTTGCACATGTTGCTCAACGTTGACATTCTTACATTCACCGTCAAACCTTGGCAGGTATAGATCATAGTTTTTGGGGAAAGCATGGAGAACAGAAGGTAAAACAAGAGGTTTATACCAATCTGGAATTTTACAAGGTGTAGGGGTATGTACAGCAGGTATAGAATCGGTCTTGGTCTCTTGAGATTCATCAATTTGAAGATGGTCATCACAAAATTTAGAAGAAAGGTCTTGATCAAGCTCAAAGGTATGCAAATCTTTGGTATTCACAATCTTCAAAGGGAAAGAATCAACTGCAGGCCGAGGATCTCTTCTCAAATACAGTACTTTGCAAAGCCTTCTTGACATTTTTTGGAAAAGAGAAAAAATAATTCATGACAAAGAACAAAATGTCTTGGATGAAATTCCAACTTGAATACCTGATCTGTCCATGTTGTCCTTTCATGTTTTTGCTGGTCGGAATCATCCTCCAGTGGAGTCTTTGGATCTGATCTCGAAACTGATTTAGAGTCGCCAAGTGAATGATTTCAGCCTTTCAAGTGTCTGATCGTTGTCCACCATCAACAATCAGATCTGAACTTGATACATGTACTGGGGTAAAATGCAGATGAAGTGCTGTATTCACAAGCTCACGGAGATGGACTGAAGCAACATTTATCTACTTCCGCTTATGCAAAGCAAAAGCGTTTCGAAGGCTACCTGGCATAACTTCAAGCTCCGTCTAAGACTTATGAAACAAACACATCAATCCACAGACAAGTTTTTTCTCCCCAGTATGGTCGCCAATATGTTAGCGCTTGAAATTTCACCTCAGGCTGAGAAAGGTAAACCTCAAGGCAACATCAAACCACTTCGCCTCGTAGCTAGCCCTACGGGGCGGGAGAGGGCTCTCTCTGGTCTATCTCGGTGAGATCTTCAATGGATGAGATGACCAATAGGGTAACACTGATTTTAGGCTAGTAAACTGATCAAAAAGGTTGATTTGGGGTTTTTAGGGTTTTTGGTGGCAAATTGAGGGGATGGCAATTTTGGGTGCGGGGATTGGACATAGTTTCTGCAGGGGGTTCTTTGGGGCGAGGTAGGATACAGTATTGATGCCTTTGATTGAGGTGGATGGTCAGGAATGACAGGTGAGGAGCTAAGGAGAGCAAACAATAACTTTGAATTCTCCTTAAACGATAGAAAACATTGAAATTAAACAAACTTAAAAGCAGAGCATGACAGTCATGAATTCTTACTTTAACACTTCGTTTGCTTAATGTGCAGAAGGAAAAGAAAGGAAATGATTCACATAACACACTTACAGGTACATACAGAAACACACCATCAATACATGTAACCACAAGAATCCCAAAGAGGACTGCAAAACCCTGGTCTTCCTTAGCCAAAAATTGCAGAGATACAGTGAATAATACAATGATAGCTTCTCCCTCAAGAGTCCAACCATGAAAATGAGCCAGAAAGTACATAATATAGATCATCTAACATCTTTCCCTGCCTCTAGGGGTCGAGCTCACTATCCTAGGAGTTGTTTCAACCACTTCTAAACTAAGCACTACAAATTAGGCAGTCAAAACAACTTGCCTCTATAAGCTAGGAAACCAATTCATTCATTTAATTTTCACCTTTTTCATGAATGAATCTTCTAGAAGAGGTACATAATAGTAAAAGTGTCAATAAAGTACAATAATTACATCAAATAAGATAATAATCCACCCCAAAAAGTCAAACAGGGTCAAACTGCGTTTTTCTGAGCTGTACACTGAAATCTGGAGAAGTTTGCCTGACGGGTCGCGCGCCTCTGCCTGACGGGTTGCGCGCCTTTGGGACCACATTTGGGGCACTTCTAGGTGACCAAATTGAGCAAGAGTAGGATTTTTGGAAAGTTCTGTGAGTCTACTTTCCAACCCAACTGGAATTTCTGAATTTGGTGGTCATTTGCCCCTCCAAAATTGCAATCTCCCAAGACAACTTTCTGCAACTAAAAAATGTGGCAGAAAGTCAATTTTTGCTTGTTTTTTGACTTTCTGGAGGCCCAAAACTTCATAAAATCTCAAATCCATTGATGAGCATATGTAACTTCTCATGAAAAATCTGGAAATGCTGAGTTTTTTCAAAATGGAGTTGCCATGATGTAGGGTCGCGCGGGGGGTGAGACCCGTTAATGGGGAAAAACCTGTAAATTGCCTGAAAAACCAAAATTTACCCAAAATGCTCAAAATTTCTTTGGATTTGTGCTGTGGCTAGGCTATTTAGTGCCTTGGTCCTTCAGTGAAGCCTCGGCCAAGATATGGAGGGGATCGGGCCTCTTTCTCCTTTTTTGTGCCTTGGCCAACCGCCTTTGGAACATCTTCATCTTTGCCTTGCACACGTGCATTCTTGCCCAATAATGGTTCTTCATGTTTCTCAACAATTTCTTATCTTGGTTGGCCTTAGCCAACAACCTCTCCAAGTGAGCATTGAGCCGGATGAGCATGGACTCTCGGTCAGCGGGCCATAGATCACCGGGTCTTCTCCGGTTCAAAATGCAGTCACTACGAATCCTCCACAGCTCATCAAGTGCTTGCTCATCCTCCAACTGTTTGTTTCGCTGCTCGAGGTATGTGATGGTCCATTGTGCCCCCTCTAATCTCCTCTGCAAGGCATCATTTTCAGCTCTGAGGTGCTGAATGATCTCCTTTGCCTCTCGGCTAGGAGAACTGACATCAAGATCAATAGGCTCTATATCCGGAACACCTGATGGTCCCTCATCAATCTTGGGTTGTTTGCCCTTCCCTGGTACCTGTGCTGCTGAAGAAAGCGAGGCCCCTTCCACCTGATGTGGAGATAACACTCGCTGAGCCGATGAAGAAGGTGAGACCCCTTCCACCTGGTGTGGAGATAATACTCGCCTGGCTGCTGCAAATAAGGCCCTCTGGCCTCTCTGATAAGTAACCAAAGGTGAGGAGCTGACATGTCTAGTGACGGGGATGTCATGCTGATGTGATGGTCCTCCCTCATCGTGAATAACCTCAGGATGTGGCGGTGGTGGTGCTGTGAAAAGCTCACGAGAGACAAACTCATCCCATGAGATGCCCTGCTGTTTTGACTGTTTGAGATGCTGTTTCAAGGGGACAAATAACACAAGGGAGAAGTTAGGGAGGGGGACTTAGGGAAAATATATGTAAGAGGGAATTTAGGGAAAAAATTATGACATATACAACATCACATAATCATAATATGCAAGGGTTTTATGGGAAGTAGGGTTTAGGGTTATGTTATTGATTTTTAGGGGTAGGGGTAGGGTTTTAGGGCTTTTAGTATTTTTGGTAGGGAGATTGGGTAAAAATGATAAGGGAGGTGGTAATGGGATGTGGGGAAAAAGTGGGGATGAAAAGGATGACCTTGAGCACAGCAAAACAAAACCCTAGCTCAACCAACACTTTGAACTTCTTGAGCAAATATGCATTGGATTCATTATTTCATAATGATTGGCTTTAAACGACATTCACATGCTTTTCACACTTTGGAAAACAATGTATTTTCATGAGGAGAGGCCTACCTGCAACCTTGAAGCAATCCGGGGTTATTTGGCAGCTCACTGGCAAATTTCTGTGGAGAAATCCCCAACGGGTCGCGTGCCCTCAACGGGTCGCGCCAGTGTAATTTTTGCACTGGCAAAGGTGTCCTGATGGGTCGCGCGCCTTCAACGGGTCGTGCGCTTTTGCAGGAGGCTTTTGGAGGCCTTCCTGGTGTCATAATCAGGTGCAGGATAGCTTGTTGGAAAGGTATTTGAGTCTAACTTCCAACCCAACTAGAATTTTTCAATTTGGAGTTGATTTGACCTGTCAAAAATAAAATATCCCAAGACTGGTCAAAAAGTGCCAAATGAAGCTGCCTCAAGGAAGAGTGTTGTTGCAGTCGACTTTTGAATGCCTTCCTCAACCCCAAATTGAGCTCATGATATCTCATTGGAAAGATATTTGTGTCTAGTTATCATTTTACCCATCAAAAAAATCATTTGGCCAACCAAGATAGGAGAAAACTTGATTTTCCCAAGGTCACTTCAAAGGTGTCTTTGATTCTTCTGAAGCAACGGTATTCTTGACATTTCTCTCAAACCATGACACCTGTGCAAAAAGTGAAGGATTTTTTTCTTCCTTGGCATGTTTTAAACAAAAACCTCTCTCAGTTTTCCAAAATTCATCTTTGATTGCTCTGAAACAGCTTTTGAGTGAAAGTTGTCCCGATGTGTGAAACAAGGAATTTTGTCGAAATGAAGCGAAATGAAGGGGATAAGGGGCTTCTAAATTCTTGAGGAAATTTTTGGGAGTAGGGAGGGATGTTAGGAAGTAGGGGAAAGTGGAATCTCAGAGATTGAGTGAGGGGAAAGGGTCCAAAAGGGCAAAACACAGGCCCAACCTAGAAAATTGCCAGGTTGTAGCTAGAAACTAGGGTTTGTGCAAAAATGAGGAATTTGGCGGATCTAAGGGATGGGAAGCATTTGGTAAGGTACTTTAAGGATAGGGGAAGGTGTATGAACATCAGGATATAAGTTTTACCGATGATTTGACCGTCCAAGAGAAATTAGCTTTCAAAACCCTAGGAGAGGGAAATGACCTTACCTAGGCACAACTGAAGCATGAATAAGGTGTAAAATGACTCATTCGACACTGACATGATAATGAAAACCATCTGAATGATGATAGGCTCAGCTGAATGATGACATGGACTGACATTTGGGCAACTTTAAAAAGGGTGAGAGCAAACCCTAGACCTAATGCCTAGTGACCAAATTTTGTTTGAAGACTCACTGAAATGACAAAATTTGACCTTGACACTCTGAGACCACTTTGTAAGAGAATATTTGATCACTGTAGGAAGGCTGGAAAGACTGACACTAACAGGCTTCATGAGCCATTTTTGGATTTTCTCCATTGAATCTGAGTCATGATAAGTGAAAGAAGAATGAGGAGATAGATTAGGAATTTGATTAGCAGATCTCCCAACTTTATTATCATCGCAAGGAGGCACCCTCATAGGAACTGGAAAAGGAGGAGGACAAGGAAAAAAAGGAGTAGTAATATCCTCCTCTGAAATTAGAGGTATCTCATGGTTTACAAGATTTTGGGAAGAAGAAATATTAGGTGTTTTGGATTCACCGTGCAAAGATATATGAACTAAACATTTGAAATTTTGTTTAAAGAAATCCCTCCGTATTTTCTTTAGGAAATTCATAGTAAATGTGAAGGAAACGATCAGAGAAATCCTCAATTGATTCATTAGGCTTCATTCTTAGTTGATTAATTATTTTAAGAACATCTCGATAATCATACCTATCAAATGCTTTATGAAGCTCCTTCTCAAGTTGGCCAAATGAATGGATCGAAGTAGCGAGTAATGTATGATATCATCTCTTAACAAGACCTTTAAATTTGAGGGTGAGAAATCTGTCCATAACATCCTTGCAATGCATTTCGTTAGAAATGAAAAAATGGAAAACTTGAAACAGATGTTTACAAAGAGTCAATTCACCCTCGCCATCAAACTTAAATTGGGACAGGTTATGAAAAACTTCTACAGGGATGGTAAGATTAAGCTCTTTAGAAAAACATCTCGGGATTATGATTTGGGGAAGAACCATTTTGAATAAGAGATTCAAAGTAGACTCAACATGCACAACCTGTCATATGGCCCTCATTCTAGCACCATTTTATTGATGGTGTTGGAAATCCGCCAAGTAAGGGGGTCTCCCCAATGTGAAGTCCCAATTAAACCAACCATCATTTGGAATAGGAGCCCCATCTAGAGTATCGACCCAGTTTCCATATATTCTTATAGATTTTACTTGACTCTAAATGTCAGCAAGAGAGGGGGATGCACATGTACTTTCGAAAAGGAAGTGAGTGTGCCTGGTGAGTGTTTGATCATAGGTGTGTCAAGGTTCTTCTACTAAAAATGGGTAGAAAGGTGAGCCTCTAAGAGAGAGGTAATAGTACCACTCTAGTAGAAACACACATGAACATAAAGAATCCATCTAACATCTAGCGGAATAGTCCACAAAGATGTGATGGTCATGAAACCAACTTAATCAAGAGAGATATGTCTAACATCCACCGGAATAGTCCACAAAGATGCGATAGTCATAACAACCATTACAACACATTCTCGACATGTTAAGTACTATAGTAACCCAAATAGTTCAACTACCTTGGTACAAGTGAAAGAAAACATGAATTACAAACATTCATTGAACAATCTTACAAATATTCATAATCCAGGCATGAAGAACATGTTTTCCATCAAGCTTTATATAATAAGTAGAATTTCCCAAAGACATGTATACAATGAACACCACTAGCTCCAATAGTGGAGCGTTGGAGCC
Source organism: Pinus tabuliformis (assembly GCA_031772625.1). Taxonomy (NCBI): domain Eukaryota; kingdom Viridiplantae; phylum Streptophyta; class Pinopsida; order Pinales; family Pinaceae; genus Pinus; species Pinus tabuliformis. The sequence continues at coordinate 943,073,856 of CM062816.1, read as the reverse complement.
ACTCCTTTCTCCCCAAAAGAACTAGTCTATCTCTCTAATGTCTTGCGGGAGTGGCCAAGGTGAAAAGTACTTTTCATGAACAATGAGGGTGTATATATAACAAATGGGGTGATTCGTCACCTCTCTTATGAATCTTGGACTAACCTCGTGACTGTTTGACTTCTCATGAATTTTTGACTTCCTACATGACTTTTTACATTACATAGATGACTCTTGGACTTCCACTTCACATTACATTTTCCAATATAGAATTACATAATCCACAAATGATGTGGCACATGATGACTCGTGATAGGACATGACATGACATTGATGACATGGACTGCATGATGATGTGGCAGTGCTAAGTTATCCTTCTTCCTTCCTATTTATTTCTATCTTCATTAAGAGATTTATCCAATGCTTCATCTTCATGAGATATATGCTTTGTTCTTAATATCTACCCTCCAAAGAGTTTGTGAATCATATGGAGTCTTCATGCAGTCTTTATCTTTGATATTCTATTGTAATCCATTTTTCCTTCATCTTCTTGTCTAATGATTATCTTATCTCTTCAACTCCCTAGGTGTATTCTAACATTTCCTCCTTATCCATCTCCTTTTTCATCATAATTCCATAGCATGATAGAGTTCCTACATCTGCAATCCACTCAAGACAAGACACATCAGTCCGATAAAACCCTAGCCTAAGATGTTGCATAATGATCTACTGACTAAGCCAGAATTGGGTGGTGGGCTGAGGGAGAGGCTCAGTGACTACACAATTGTGTAGCTTAGGAAATCAATGGTCAGGATTGAGCCTTGAGATAACGCAATGTGATGTTCAGGCTTGAACTAAGCAAAAAGATTGTATAGTTGGGGAGCTTAGGCAACCAGGCTAAGGGATTGAACACTGGTTTTTCCCATTATGTAGTTTTGGAAGATGGAGGATCCTGGGTGATTACGTAATTACATAGTTCAAGAGTTGAGGGCTGAGGCTTGATCCTTGAGAGTGTGTAATGCGCAGGTCAAGCTGGAATTTATAGGAAGATTGCACAGTTTTGAGGCTCAGTGAGTCAAGCTACAAGGTTTTTCGTTGTTTCTATCAACTGTGTATTTTGGGAGGTAGAGCATACTTTTTGATTTCATAGTTGTGCAATTCAAGAGCTCATGGTTTAGGCTTGAGCTCAGAGACTGCATAGTGCGCAGTTGGGCCACATTGGAGGGCTAAATTGTGCAATTTTGGAGGCCAAGGCACTGGCTTGAGCACTGAAAATGCACAGTGCACGGTCCTGGAAGGTAGGAACTATGTATTGCGCAATTTCAAGAGTCATGGTTGCAGTTTGAAGGCTAGGACTGCACAATGTGCAGTATAGGAAGGCCAGATGAGGTTAAGTTGCGAATACTTTTTGAAATTTGGCTAAGTGTGGGATCAATGAAACATATGTGAATAGTGGTAAGAATTGAATGTGATCACACACTTAGAGTGCTTGATGAAACAACATAGATCATCTGAAATACATTAAAAACATACTTCCCTCAATGTGACAACCTTTACAACCACTTACGACAAGTTTGACACTAAATATACACTTTGCGATGATTGTGATGACACTTGTGCGATAATGCTTAAAACCTTGGAAATCTATGCGACGAAGGTTTACATGGTAAGATCGACTCATTTACAGAAGGATAACCTCTTGAAACCACCAAAACAAGCTTATGTACTTTGTGTGACACTTAACATGACAGAAGACAACAAGTGCTAAGGTGCAAACGACACTTGCGATATGCAAACAACAGTGAAAGAAACACATGCCAGAGTGAAGATAACATGAAAACAACACTAATTAGAGTGAAGGAAAGAAAAATAGATAGCCAAAAACATGAAAATTACACTCACCAAAACAAAGGTGCACGAAAGCATCAGTTTACAAAACTCACCGAAAATAGAAGTACAAACAAAAATACAAGTGAGAAACTGTCAATGTTAGTGTGCATTGATTGTTGACATGGATTGGACATCGCATAGGTAAAGTCTTGATATATTGTGTTATGCTTGTTGAAGCTTTCATAAAAGAATGCTCTCATGAAATTGTTGGGGGTTGAGCATGTGTGAGCAACTAACCTCAATACTTCCAATCCAAGAAGGGAGCTCAAAATCATCAACTAACCAAGAAGTGAATACAGAATGACCGATCACAAGATCCGTAGTAGGCTTCAAAATTTGAGTGTAGGGAAAATTTTGGAGGTTGTTTGTCGCAATGACAACACCACCACAAGTGATAAGTCGGCCTACCCATGAGACACACCCTTTCGCATGGATGAAAGACTATAAATTGATCCTATTCACTCTCCTCCAAAGATAAATTTGAATCATCCATATATTTCTATTTTGGTGTGAAGAAGACAAGGAAGGACAAAGATCATAAGGAAAATACTCACTCTCTCTAGCAAATCAAAGTGACTGAGTTCTATATGAATCTATTAGGTATATCTCTATGTGACATAGTGCAAAATTCTTGTGGAAGGGTATGGAGGTCAGAGGTAAGAAAGTCTGTGGCATCATCCAAAAATGAGGCTAATATAGAGGACACATTTCTATCCACTTGTGACCTTGTGTTTTGTAGTATGTATCTATGTCTGAATGTGGATTTTGAGGTAGATTTGTAGGACATTTTCGACCCTCTTGAATACATTGTTACAAAGATCTTTGTGGATATAATTTTGGAGGGTTGACTTGGTCCTTGATGGTCAGTCATCTTGTTGGTTAGCTTAAGTTGATGTATCTCTTGTTGCATTTCTTCTCCAAGGAAAAGGTTGGTTCATATTTCCTCGATTGTGGGTTTTCCCAGGGTAATTTCTTGTGTTCTTTGTGTGGTTGTCTCTTCATGATCCTAATGTCATATATATTGTTTATGTATTATGTATAATTGCTTAATTATGGAATAATGAATAATAAATAAGTGTTTGTAAAAATAAAATCATCAGAAGTAATTATATGTATAGAAGACACCCTAAAACTAAACAATGAATAGACTAATCATGAGGATAAACTTACATATTTTACGTTTAGGTTCATAGGATATCTTAATTGATATGTATTGGTTATCATTGCATAAATAAAAATTGGATTTCTACAATTAAAAATTTGAGCATGTCGATGATGAAGAAAAACCATCCGTGGGAAAAGGTACTCAAAGACCCATTTATTTGAGACAAATTTCAAACTTACAAATGAAAAGAATTTTCAAAAAAGGAAGTAAATTATAAGTACTCCATATAGATCCAATAATAGAAAAATGTTCAAAACTAGAGGACTATCTAATACTTCAAGAACTTAAGGATATATTTCTAGATGAGACACCCAGGTTACCTCCTAAGAGAGACATTTATTTTTCCATTGATCATGTTCTAGGATAAGAACTTGTATCTAAAGCACCTTATAGAATGAGTACCCCTAAACTATTGGGCTAAAAGTTCAACTGCAAGAGTTGCTAGATAAATGGTATAGTATACCAATAATATCCCATTCAGGAGCACTAGTTCTATTTGTAAAGAAAAAAAGATAGTACCCTTAAGATGCATGCTAATTACATAAAATTAAATAAAATGACTTTGGAAAAAATATCATTTACCCTAGATTGGTGATTTTATTAATTAAGTAAAAGAGAAAAATGTATTTTCAAAAATTGACTTAATTTTAGGATATCAACAAATCAAAATCAAAGATGAAGATAGCTATAAAAAAACTTTCATAACATGGTATGGTCATTATGAATTTATGGTACCTTTTGGAATTACCAATGCACTAGCTACATTCATGTGTTTTATAAATAATTTTCAAGGAATAGTTGGATAATGTTTTAATTTTATTTAGATGATATTATCATCTATTCTAAGTATAAGTAAGAACACCTTGTATTGGTTTTGCAAGTATTGAGAAAAAAACAATTGTATGCCAAGTTTAGTAAATGTGATTTTCATAAAAGATAGATACAATATTTGGGGCATGCTATTTCTCATCAAGGAATCTTAGTTGATACAAAAGAAATCAATGCTATTATGAACTATTCTACTCCAAAGAATGTTGCAAATATCAGTTCATTTATGGGACTTACATGTTATTATTGAATATTCATTGAAGGATTAAAAAAAAAAAAATCCAACCCTAATCTCCTTAGAAGTAGAGTAATATTCGTGTCATATAGGCTCTAATTTTAAATAAATGCCGACTTCAAACAAATATTTCATTATATGTACAAATGTTTATAATGAATGATTTAATGGATTTATGATGCAATATAACCATTAGTGTGCTATGAATCTAGAAAAGTGAAAAAGCATGAAGAAAATTATGTTATTCATGATCTATAACTCACAACCATTATACATGCATTGAAGATGTGGTGTCATTATATGTTGGGTAGAAAATTTATTTTGAATACAGATCACGATGGAATAAGACACATGTTTGATTAGTCACACTTAAATTATAGGAAATCCATATGGTTAACATTTATCAATGGAGATGATTTTCAAATTAGACACATAAAATACAAATAAAATAAGGCAGTTGATGCACTTAGACGAATCATCCAAGTGATGCATCTGGCAACTATCGACACCCATGAATAAGATTTGAAGACTAGAATCAAATAATCTTTGCATGGGGATGAATATGATCTAGAAATAAAGAAAGGAATATTGAAAGAGTCACAATAAAAGAAATATCATAACTATAAAATGACTATAGAAGCATTACTGGTCAATAAAGACAAATTGTATCTTCTTGATTCTTCTGAATCAAGGACACTCATGCTAGATCAAATGCACAAGAAACCTTACTCAAGGCACTCTATTTACTAGAAAATGATCACCGCAGTAAGGAAACAACATTTCTAGCCTTGAATGAAAAAGGAGACTACGTACTATATTTCAAGATGCATTGAATGTCAACAAGTTAAAGAAGAGCATAAACATATAACAAATTTGCTGCAACCTCTACCAATTCATGAATGGAAATGGGAAGTAATCACCATGGACTTTATCACAATATTTCCAAGAATAGTAAAAAAAACATGATGTTATCATGGTTGTAGTTGACAAATTGAGAAAGTATTCTCACTTTGTTCCTTTAAGTCCACTCTCAAATATGTAAACATTGAAAAAAATTAATGAAGGAAATTTGTAGGTTGCATGGAATACCTACCACAATCATATCTAATTAAGATCCAAGGTTCACATCAAAATTATGGAAATGATTATTCAAAGGTTTAGGTACACAATTAAAATTTTATCACTACTTATCACCCATAAATACATGGGAAAGTAAAAAGGAAAAGTCAAGTAGAGACATGTTTCACATGTACGTTATGAGAAAACTAAGTAAATCGAAAGACTACCTACATTTGGTATAATTTTATTAAAAAAATAGTTATCAAGCATCCATATAAATTATTCATTTCAAAGAAATTTATGATCGAACATGTAATATACCTATCAGCTGAGAAATCTAGTAAATAGAATATCACTTGGAATAGAAATGTTAAAAGAGATGGAGCAAGAAGTTACCAAGATTAAAAAGATTGAAGACAACTCAAGACAAAATAGATATAAGCAGACAAAAAAAGAAAACATTAAAAATTCGAAGTTGGTGAGCATGTGTATCTTAAATTGAAGCCATGTAAAAGGTCTTTAAAACTTGGATCCTACGCAAAACTTGCATCTAGATTTTGTGGACATTTTGAACCTTGGAAAAGACGAGAACAATAACTTATAAATTTGCTTTGTTTGCAAATATTAAAGCACATAATGCTATTCATGTATTTATGTTAAAGAGATGTGTACATGATTATAACCATGTTATTGATTTGGTTGTAATTTGGGTGGTAGTAGAGGGATATTTCTAGGCAAAACCCATATGCATACTAGATAGGAAAGTAATACTGCTTCAAGACTAATCCATCATGTAGGTAAAAGTGCAATGGAAACATTTTGGGCCTAATGAGACTACTTGGGAGAAGGAATATGCCATGAGAGAGGCAAATTCATTCATATTTTTAACACAAACATTGTTGAACTAGAAGAACACTAAGGAAAGTGTTATTCCAAAAGGGAGGGAATGTAACATCCTAATTTATATTCCTAGAAACTTGCAATTAAATTTGTTTAAAACTATGTGTGGATATTTTATTTTCCATTATACTAATAACCATGGATTAGATATACCAAGGTATGGTAAATATTGAAAATATTTTATTTTGTAGTCAATAAAATGCTGATGACCAAGGCCAACAGACTATGAGCACCCCTAGGGGCTATGATACCACAAATGGGGTAAGGCAAGGAGGTATAATAGATTTATTTATTATTCCTGTATACATCCTACTATATCATATTTACCTTATCAAAACTATGAGTAGTGGAGAAAACTAATTCCTAGAGTTAAACCATCACTTCTATAATTTAACAGGGTGTCTCCCCTACATACATGGAACAAGAAGAAGTAGTGACAATAACTTCTTGTTAGGAATTTATGGATGAGAAATTTGAAGAGAAGAAAGTAGACTAGGAAAAATGGAAGAGGGAGGGATTCTAGAGGAGGGAAGAGAAAAATGAAGTTCCATGAATATATAGACCAAACCAACCATGAAAATAGGTAGATATACTGGTGGAAAGAGATAGGAAAATAGGGAAATCAACAAAATGTTTTGTGACATCAATTGGACTTTTTTATGTCTTCACTCTAAAACACAATATGAAGATATTTCTGACGATTGAGAAGCAAGTGAAGGAAGTTTTCATGCATTATGAAAGATAGGTAATGTGGATGCATGTAGCTATATATACTTTGTAAAATTTAACAGTGGAAGTTACTCTAGTAGAATCTCTTATAGATTGAATTCAAAGACATTATTACTACTTCACCATGTTAGTATCATAACTTGAATAGATGGTGGAGTTCTTCAGTGAACTCCTTATAATTGGGATGAAATCACTTATTCTATTGGTTGTTTCTAATCATATTTTTCATTTTCAAAAAAGTTTTATATCTGCTTCTATTAATTGGTTGAATTATATTGGAATTTTAAGTACACCACAGGTAAATAAATAAAGTGTTTGTTTATTAACTAGAACTATTTAGGCTATTTAATTGTTGTATGCTAAAATAAGTAATGATGATTTTATAGCTACATATTTCATCTCTTTATTCTCTAAAACATTGAAGGAATAAGAATCAATATGTTAGAATATTGTTACAAGATTCTTCCTGTTTTGGAATGGTAATTTTAGTGCAACTAGGTGTTTTCATTTTGGTAGGTATCAACAAGCTCTATTTTCCCTTATTTGTGTTAAGCTTAGGAAATTTGTATATGAAAATTACTTATTCCATAGTTTAGAAGGCCAATGCACACATTGTTTTTTATAATCCTATGCTTTTGAGATTTCATTCTTTAATTAAGAGTGAAGGAATTTAATAAAACTACCTATTCGATTATGAAAACAAGACTAGGATATTGTTTGTAATTCTCATCAATGTTTTTAAAGTCATATAATTCTTCTATCAATGTAGGTTTAAACTTTGAATGTTAAAAACTATTTTGGAAAATTTTGGGGATTAGGGTTTCTATCCCTATCCCTTGGTCACATGAATGGAATCATAACTAAGATATTAGCCACAAAGGGGCTAATTTAAAAAGTACTTATCCAAACCAATATAAACGTAGCAAATGTAGTACTTTATTTTTCCCAATGGTTAGTGGCCTATTAACAAAACATTAGCTGATTGCATCTTTATCTTATTCTCATCAATTGAATTTTATCATTCAAACTAGTTAAAGTTATAATATTTATTTCTTGTTTACCTTGGTGACCTAGTAGCCTAATTCTCCCAAAATATTTTTCCCCAGTGGTCTAGTTAATGGATTCAAAATATGATATAGGTCATTTCCCATTTTTATTAATTAAATGCCATTAATTAGACTAGATTAAATTAGAATAGAGGTGTTCTATGTAGCCCAATGATCAGTGGCCTAGTTAATCAAAATATTATTTGACATCACTAGAATTTTCATATAATGGGGATGGAAACTAAATATATCAAGAGAAGAAATTTGAAGATCCAAATTTATTTAAACTATGATTTTACAAAATACTTGGTTCCAAACGAAAGCGAGTTAGAACATGTGGAGTCAGACAATTCAGAGTCTAATGTGGTAGATGATGTGGCATGAAGGATCAATCAAAATAGTGAGGCATATTATGTCGTATGCTAACATGGCAAGAAGATGATGTGTTTCCTACATTGCAGGGATGATGTGGAGATTATTTGAATCTTAGGGGGCTTATAATATAAGTTCGAATCTATAAGTCATGAAGTCATATTTTTATGTAAAATGGAACTTGATAGATATGTAATTGATGGATTCAAAATTAATTAAAGTTGACTCCATCAAACACCTTATAACAAGGAATTAGAAAGAGAGTGAAGGTCAGGAATGAGATGTCTCAAAATTGGCCCCATTGCATGTAATGGTCCTTCTTAATGGAATAATTCCTCTCTCTCTCTCTCTCTCTCTCTCTCTATCTATCTATATATATATATATATATAGATATATATATATATATATATATATATATATATATATATATATATATATATATATATATATATGTATGGTTATATATTCAATTCTTGCATTCTTATCAATGTTCTTGTGATTAGTTTCATCATAAAATTATATATTTTCTCTCCTACTCTCTAGGCATTCAATCCTTCTATTTGCCCTCAAGATTCAAATCAAGAGTTTATAAATTAGGATCTAGAATCCAAAAATTCATCTTTTTGGAAAAGTGTCCCTTTAAATATTTTCCTAGATCCAAATTTGCTTGATGGAATCTAGATCAAACTTTTCTAGTTTCCGTCATCGTGGATTTTTCTCATCTTCTAAGAACATATAGATTATAAAAATCCAAATTTTTGTGAAACTACCCCTTTAAATATTTTTCTAGATTCAAAAGTAGTTGAGAAAATGTATCTTGGATTTTGTCAACTATTTTTACCTTCTAATAAATTTCATCATCTATCAAATATTTGTTTCAGAGTCCATGAAACTAAAAATCCATCTTTTTGAAGAATCATGTTATTAGTTTTTTCCCATGTTTATATTTGTTAATTCTTATCCTATTATATATTCCCATCACATGACAAATACTAGATCCAAATTCTATTAATATAGAGATTTAGCTTTCTATGGAAGAGACCTTTTTGGGATTTTACTACATTCATATATGGTTAGGTGGTTGACATGTACATCTCGTGGAGATGGCACAATGCAATGGTGACACATAGATGAAGGGATTTCATTTGTCAACCATGTATAATATGTCATGGAAAAATGTAGTATTGACACATTTACATGTTGTCATGTTCATCCACATATCAACTATTGATGTGGCATAATTTAGTGAAACTTCTAATGGTCGTAACTTCGTGTCCATAAGCTATATATTGATGAAATTTATGTCATTTGAAAGATTTCAATGTGTGGAACATAATGGCGATACTATAAATTTTAATTGTATTAAAATAAGAATAACATTAATAACCTATCTTCTTAAAATAGATTAAAGGGTTGGAATTTAAATAAAACAATGAGACATTATCATTATAAATGAGGTTGTTACAATGTATTTCATGTAATGTCTAATGGGAATTACAAAGATATATATATATATATCAATAAAACTAGATATATGGTAAGGAATGATAGTCAACAAAATTTGATATATAATTTCATGATAATGTCTCATTGTTATATATATATATATATGGTTTATTTTACTTGTTTACGAGTCTAGTGAGACCCTTTTCTACCTTTTATGTCAGGTCATAATCATAATCCTTTGATTATTTTATTAATTTAAACTTATTATTTCGTTGATCCTATTACCTCTTTCCTTTCTTGTAAATATTCATTAAGTGAAAAGAAAACGGTTGTAACCAATAACTATTGAAAGAGAATATCCAAAAGAGAGGACGAGATCAATGCGATATGGAGAGCGTGATGTTAGTTCTTTGAGAGAATTTATGTACATGATTAATTTCATATCCATATTTATTTTGTTTTGGACTTAATAATTTTGTTGATAATAGGAATTTCTAAAAAAAAAAAAAAAAATGATAACGAAAGGAAAGGTAAAAGTATGTTTTGGTCTTCTTGATGAAGTTGTTTATTTTCAACTGTGTTTTTTTTATGTTTAAAAGTCTTGAAGTTCCTTTTAATGCTAATTAATTATATATTTTTTAAATTGTAAACTATTGTGCATCACACTACTTGGGTGGTCCAAGCCAAATCATATCTACTTTATTACTTTTGGACACTTGGTTGTCCTTGTTTCATTTTCATTACATCTAGGACTTCTACAGTTATATTTTGACCATTTTTGTTATGCCGAAGACTACTATATGGATCATTTAATTAAAAATGAATTGTGTTATTTTTTTTGGTACTACATTTGTGATTTTATTTCTATTTATTAAAATTTCACAGATTTATTTTGGATTTATTTACATTTTTATATTCTTATAATTTCTTTATTATTTCATATTATTCATTTAATTATTAAAATGTTTTGAAAAAAATATATCTTTTGATGGTATATAAAATATTTATTGGGTCTATGGTGAAAGAATGGGGTTAGGGCTTCCATGAGGCTCCATCTAATACAAACTCTTTCTCACTTTTTCTCAACCCTTCCCTAATTAGTCTACCAAAAGACACTCAAAAATTATATTTGGATAGTTTTCTTTGACAAGATAGTCCTCAAATCTCAATAGATCACTTGAAATGGTGGAGGATATCATGGACTACATCGAGGATTCCTTGGTTGTATGGTACCTCTAGGTATCACCAGAAATAAGGGGGTTTCAGTCGGATTTCAGTCATTCTTCTACCTCTTCACCAAGTCTCAATCACCTAATGGATCTCATCCATTCCCCTCATATAGAGAGGATTTCCATTTTGGTATAGATATTGATGTACCAAGACTATCTACCCCATAGGCTTAGATCATCATGAGGGAGACCTTTTCCACACAATTCTTGGACTTTGTAGGACATTATTTGCTCTCTTCACCCTTGGATGATGCAATCCTTCACGCAAATGAACAATTACAGAAAATATTTGGCTCTCCCCTCTCATTCATTATATGGTATGCTCCACTCCAAACCCTTCAATGATTCATGTTCTCCTTCACAATGATCAAGCTTGATGGAACTAATGCAATAAGGATTTATATGAAATTTTATAATCGATAGGCTCATGAGTGGTAGTGTTGATCACTCGGTTCCTTCACTCGCTTCTATGAAACCAATGCAATAAAATATGGAATACCATAAGGCTAACCATAAATTTGTAAAATCGAAAGCAAAAGAATTCAACTCTCTCATCCAGAGGGAATTAAGCTTAATGAAATCTCCCATATGGAATATTCAAATTTGATTATCCAATTCACTAACAAGTGAATAATGGGAGATATTTTGAGGAGATGGACCAAATATCATTTCAGTCCTCTCATAGTATATAATCCCAAAACCCTAACTTTGGCCAATGGATGGATGGCCTCAATTTTGGACATAACCTTTGATTTGAAAAAATGTTTACATTATCACTAGAGTTAGGGATCTCAAGCTATTTTTAATAAAAAATGGTTGGTAGAGTATAATTCTTGCTATGAATACTTAGATTTAACTCTAGTTTGTGTTCATCTTTCAGATACCCCTCATCTTATGGTATGGATAAGTATTCAGGGAAATTGGAAATACCTTGTTTTTTTACAAAACAGACACTTCTTATCTCTCTTTAAAGTACATAGGTATGATAAGAATCCTTAGGGGCCTAAATTTGTCTAGGGGTATTTCTAACTCCATAGAAATTCAGCCATGGAATAATACATTCTACGAAATTTTAGACTATAAGGGCCTCCCCTTCCATTATGGATGATGCCACTCATATGGACACTTGATCAAAGAAATTGGTCATTCAATTAGATATAAAATATAGTTGGTGAAGGTTGCTACATAGGTTATCCCTAAATGTACATCCCTTGCTCACACAACAAAGATTATGTCCATCTCTCAGGCTAATCCTCCTTTTGACTCTTAAGAAACAAGTTGCAAGCACAAAGTGAAAGACCCCTCATTGATAATGGATATAGGTTCATCATCAGGCGTGTCACTTTCCCCTCCCCATCCCCTTTCCTCAAATTTTGAGCTAAAATTTTGTTCTACTAAAGGTGTAAATCCCCCTTTGAATGCTGGCAAGGACTTTATGTCGACCTTGTCTAGACTTTATAGGCTTATGCCACCCCCTTTAATTCTTGTCCCTTTCCTCGCTTCTCCTAGTCCTACCTCATGTACTAATGAAAATGAGATTTTGGGGGTTAATCAAAATCCCTTTCCCTAAAAATATCGATCTTGAGGCCTGTGGGTTATGGCCCACAAAGCCTATTGGAAGCATTTGAGGCTATAAGCCTTTGTAATCATGGACCACACAAGAATCGGAGCAACCACTTTATCGGAGCCAATATAAGTATCGAAAGCTGTAATATAGGTGTTAATCCTTAAAACCGCGTGGCCACAGAACTATCGGAAAACACGGGAATATGGGATTTACAAAGGAACCCCACCTTGAGTCCATGGCTGGACCTCAAATCTTATAAGCCCACAACTATAAAATCGGTGGGTCTGCCTTTATACTTTCCGCAACCCTGTTCCAACCTCCGATCTCCGATAGTGATCGCTCCAATCACTTATTAGCGATATTGAAATATCTGCCCATCGCCTTATTAGCGTCCCATTGTCGTCTACCTTCGACCTCTCCCACATGCGATCGCCGATCGCATATAAGCTGTCGATTTGGAGCCTCGATCCGATGGTTGCAATTTAAATCACATTTCACTATCGCTCTTATACAAAAGCCATTCCAATTCTTGTTCCAATGGGTTTTGCCAATGCGATATGAACTCTTTGCTCCTCTGCAAGTTGATCCAAGTCGTTGATCTAATAGATCTAACGGATCCTGTGCATCAGTTCTTCATTTCCCCTTGGACTTAGTTCCACTTGTCATTGATGGATTTATGTGTTTAACACGGATCTCTGCCATACCACTCCATACAAAGTTAACTCATTTATTAATGGATCGCCATCATGCCTAATGGTCGATCAACAAGCATACAAACATGCTTTTAAGTCATTCGACACATAATACACAACAGAATCGAAAAGAGACATAATACGCAGACACAGAGAAAATCCACAGAACACATATCTTATATTAACATAACAAGATTACAGCTAAGGCATTTCAGCCTTAGAACAGTTTCTCCCTTCACTACATTGGGAATACTCTGTCAACACAATTCTACCTATTCACTCTCTATATCCCTATGTCTATCCTATTACATATATTTATAGAACACACATGTTCATGAATCTCTAAGATACATTAGATCATTGGATCGTATCACTGAAAGGATCCGATCATATCCTCTAATAAAATCCCTTGAAGCATGCTACATGCATACACATGGCAGATTACATTTAGATCAAGTCTTTGAGAGACTTATCGCTTCCATCTTTAAATATGTTTTAAATCTGTTTTAAAACAAATTTTCCCCTGTTTTGCTCCCTGGTCCACGTCTTCCTCCTTTTTCCTCTTTTGGATTCCCGCCTTTGACTAAGGGTGCTAGATGCTCTTGCATCATGTACCCACCCAACATGCTTGATGATCCCTCTAAACCAATGGTGATCCTACACAAAAAAACAAAAACAAAAATTCTCCTAAGACAATAAAAATACAATGTCAAATGAAAGTCTCATTGTTAACCTTCCTCTATTCATGGCATTGAAGGAGGCTCGGGTAGTATGAAGATTGTTCTCAAAAACCATTTTATATATATTGAAAACAATTTTTTCCCTTATAGAGAAGCTTGCATTCGTAAAAGTCCATTTCGGAAAAAATAAATAAACAAATAATTAAAAAAAAAATCTACTTTTGGGGTCCTTAGAGCAAATTCCCCAAGGACCTTGAGCTCTTAATTATCATTTCATTGAAAAACAAGGGATTGGACAACTCCACCAAAAAAATGGTTATTAGGAGGTTGATGGAAACCCATAAACCATCTATTATTTTTCTTCAAGAAACCATGATGAAGGAGATATGGAAATTTCTACCCCCTCCAAACCCTTCCTAGGTTGGAATTTTTTAGCCATAGTGTTGTCCCAAGAAATGTTTAACGGGAAAGGGGCCATTACTCCATGAATCTAGGCCTCTGATCCATCATATTATGGGTGTAATACATGTGAAATATAAAGACTCAAGGAAATTACATGCAAGCTATATATATCTAATATGGTAACAAATATGCACCTGATCCCTTGTAGATTGATGGAGATCGTATATCTAGAAGTAGCTCTAGAGATCCTACTCATATTCAACGATCCTATTCCTCTCTCCTAGATATAACCTCCTGCATACAATCACCACTAAACATGAAATTTTTCCTCCTCCGCAGAGGGTAAGTCAACATGTACAATAATAGGTCCAAACCATAAACATATAATTAGCAGAAACCATATATGGGAAGGAAAACACACATACTTCTATTAAATCAAATAAAAATACAATTTTTACCTCGGGATGTCAATGATCCCTCTTCAGTCCTTGGTTTGAAACCTTCCTTTGAATACAACAAGAGAGGGATTTTGTTGCATGTAATGGAAGTCTGATGGAAAACCACTAACATAATTGAACTATATCCTTCCCCCTTCTCCTCTTAACATGGTTAATTTATATAAGCTTTTTATATCCTTCGAGAGAATGTATGTAGACACTAGGGGCTTGAGAAGTTAGGAAGATGCTACAGTAGTCAACCCCTAGCCAACTCATACAAAAGTAGGTTGATTTGATCCCCTTGGGAATCAAAAACTCTAGAATCTTTGACCATGTTATAAAGGAAACTAAGGTATCATGTCTATACACTATGGACTATCTAGTAGTAACCGTACACAATATCCCAATGTTGTGGGAGTGACATCCCTACTAAATATGGATCATCAAAGAGGATGAAGTGTACACCAATATCAACAAGTATGATGATGGACTATGGTCTCGCTTACTGACACAAAGTGGGAATAATAAGCTATAACATATGCCCCCTATGCATGAGGTCAAAAGAGAAATTTATGGCCGAAATGCATTACTAAAAAATGTACCTCAAAATGAAAGGAAGAATTCAATCACCAAAGGACTAAATTGGAGTCACATTGATACCCAAGTTTTAATCATAATAATATCACCCCTGAGTCAAGAATACCCATGTTTGGCATAAAGAGAAACTAAACATGGCTACCAACTATACACTATGGATTAATGTGACAAACGAAAATATCATAACCACCAAAAAATATAATGTGGATCTATGTCACAATATACATCAATAGGACTATGGACACATAAAAGAGAGGTGCTTAAGAGTATTTCTATAAGTACATAAAATGATACAAAACTCCAACACAACTTGGGAATGGTGCCATATAATAGTGAGATGTCATTATCCGAGGGTCTTCTACTCAACCCCGATAGTACAAATCTACAACACGTGAATGGATGAGCTATTGTCAAGCATCGTAGAAACTGTATAATTATCATTCATTAAGATATACTATTAATAAACATGAGGGGACCCAACAATGATGAAAATGGACCCCCAGGTACCTAGCACAATCCACTAAGTGTGAATATATGCGTTGACATTGAACACTTGGGGACTCAAGCGATCAGGATTCAATGAGGTAAAATCACTATCGATTGTGAGGAAATCTGCCACTAAGGTTTATTGGCTCGAAGGTACTACTAGTTACTCGATCAATCTCTTGCATAATGAGTTGAATTCGATAGGAAAAGGTCCATCAAAGGAGGACCTTAATGTACCCCCCATCGATTGACACAAAACATATCCAAAGATGATGTGAATGGATGAAATCATGAGGTACAACTAACACAAGGATGACCAACACAAAAGGTCAACAAGGACTACATATGTCCAACTAAGGCTGAGACTTCCCTTGAACATGTAATGGCATGACACAAAAGTGACTTTGTAGCATTGACCAATGAGAACCACCTGATATTGTTTAATAATATAAGACATATTGAAGTGCTATTTATAGTGATTGGAAGAGTAACTAGGAATACGAGTGAACAAACTCATGTATGATACAACTTTGAGGAAAGCTAAAACCAAGCTATAAGGAAATCATACAAATAGATGCCATGTTCAAGGGAAATGCAATTGTCACTACCATTTTGACTGATATAATGAGAAAAGTGATTTCCCTTCCCTTTTTCTCTTTTTATTCTCCTTTATATTTTGATGAGCATGAAAGAGAAGACAAGCAACCTAGATAATGTCTTTTTTGTTTAGTTTTAAGGAGCCCAAAAAAGAGAGAAAAATATACTTGATACGGTGTCTTATTCATGGGTTATGTTGAACTCACATGGAATGGAAACAATTGATGTAAATGATAAGAATTAGATTGCATATATTATTGACATGATATACATCTATAGTACATGGTGTGACCCTTGGATTCATATTCCATGTGGTCTCTTGGACTTCGGTGACTATTCACATTCCACACCAACCCATAAAGGATTAGGTGTCCAACATTCCCCCCCCTAATACAAAGCGGTATGTATGAGTCCAAGAAGAGAGTTGTAATATAAAATGTGCAAAAACGCATGGCAGCACTAGGCTGAATGTGCTCTCTGAAATGTTGGTATAAGGGGGGTGGTTTAAGGATGACCACCAACACTGAAATGCTTAGTGCAGTTCCCATAACTCTTCCAAATCTAGCATAAATCTGAGGTCTTCTACTAGAGGAAGTGTTCCACATGTTTTGAAGAGGGAAACCTTCAACCTTGAAAGGGAGGTCTCACCCCACATAAAAATGGAGAACCTCAACCTGAAAATGGAGCTATCAACCTGTGATGGTTTAAGGATGACCACCAACTCTAGAATGCTTAATGCAATGCCTGGAACTCTTCCAAAACTAGAAAGAATTTGAATTCTTCTGCTAGAGGAAGTGTCCCCAATTCTTTAAAGAGATGTCTCAACCCCGCATAAATGGTTTAAAGTTGATCATCAATTGAAGGCATGCTCAATGGAAACTCTACCTTTGGCTACAACTTTGAATCTCATATGGAAGGTTGTGGCTCAGGATCACTTGATGTGGCTTTGAAACTTGTAGATGACCATAATTCCCCCCCTTGTCAGATACAAGGTGAGATGATGGAGAAAAATCAACTACAAGACCGTTCAATACTCTAGAACAAGTTCGGACATATGACTGAAATATCTTCTTGGACGTTGAAGCCCATTACCAAGAAGCGATCCATCCAAGATGATTTTTTGTTCTTGCAAGAGGATTGATTTTGAAGCATCTGTTTGAAGAATGAGTAGTTTTATGACAACAATCACATGGATGAAGATCAAAACAATGATCTTTCATTTTGACAACTTGGTCACAATGTTGGCATTTAACAATCTATCGTGGTTGCTATGGAAGAGGACCATAATCTGGAATAGCTGAAGGTGAACTGTCATGAAGAAATCCAGCACTCTGAAACTGGATGGGCTTTGAATAATTTGGAATGTGAAAGGAAACCTCCTTATCATATCCAAGACCAGTTTTGTGCTTGTTATGGAGAATCTCTTCCCAAGGTCCGATGATGGGCTTGGGAAGTGTATGTTGCATTTATGCATCTTTCTGCACATCTGCTCCTGAAATGGGCACATGATGGGATTCAATCTCAATTTTACTGATTTGATCACTTACTGGCTGTTGATGGCTCACTGTTTCATTCTCAAACAAGGTGCTATTCTGAACAAAAACAAGTTTAGAATGTTGTATTTTCTGTAACTCATCTTGTTGGAACTAAGATTCTAGTTGCAAAAAAATGATCTTTTCATGTGCATGTTGCAAACAGTTTTGAATATGAGAGAGAGGCTTTGCTGACATTCACCATACCATTAATGGTGGAAAGTATCAGAGTGTTCAACAACTCTAATGCATCATCAAGACTCGTCATTGCCTTAGCAAAAAATAAAAGCTCAAAGTCAATAAATAAGCCTCAATGAGTCAAAAAAATCCTTGAACCAGGGCAATAAGAAGTTTGAGTATTCCTTCAACACTATAATTATTTCTTGCCCAAAACTTGCATGGAGCAAACAAACTAGACAATAGAAACTGGTCCTTGGTGGAGACTTTTATATCTCAATACTAAAGAGTGTCAAAAGATAAATATTTGTTCCCAATGGAATATCGTTTTATGCTCAACATTTCACCACTACCAGAATGACCAGTGAAAGTATGTCATAATCTCAAAAAGAAAGATGAGTTAAAGCATTAAAAATAGTACAATTAGAAAGGCTTCTAGGTTTGTTGTGACTCGAAATCCTTCCCTGTACTCGATCATTTTATTTCACATACCTTCCTTAAAAAATCTTGTTCCATGCATCCATTGTCCTTTTTGGTAGAATTGTAACCTAGATACAGGGATCGAATGGCTTTCACTGGGCTCAATTGATTTGAAAACAAGAGATCTGTACCTAAATTCTATTTATACAATAGTACAATAGCTTCATCAATACTCGCACATATATCAGAAGATGAAGAGACTTGAATGCATATTCAAAGCATCACCTGGTTTAAAATCGAGGTTCAATAGAAATGTTAATGAATGACCAAGAGCCCAACATCAGAGATGATTATAACAGTGAGCAAGAACCTATAGATTTCAAAATAATATTCGACTATGAAAATGCCAACGTCCCCATCATCAAGAATGAAGAAAATCTCAGAAAATATGTTCTATATGCCCCCAGATCTCATGTACTCTCAAATGTTGCACCTCAAACCGGTAACGTTCTGCCACATATTGTTGTTATTACCCACAAGATAGTGCTGGATTTTGATATTGCTGCAAACTTTTTGACCGTACTGTTGATGCCAAGTTCTGATATATACAAACGTATGAATGGAGTATGGGAAGGAGGTGGTAACAAAGTGGTATTGGATAACCCAAGAGTCATGTTATATGGCAGTTATATATTAAAACGGGAGGAATCAGGCCATCGGTGATGTTATGAAACCAGCTCGCAAAAAGATAGAAAAGATAGATGAACGCCTTAGAAATAAGCCTCTTCGAGGGGGTAACCTCCTTTACATTACACAAACGAACAATTCTTGGATGATACAAATGACAAGACCTCCTTTCTATATATAGGAGTCTAAGGGGTCATAATATAATCAGAGCTGACATAACAATAATAATGTAAGGGCATAATAATAACAATAGTGGGCTTCTATGGGGCACAATAATAACAATATGGGGACTACACGGGCACAACAATATAATAAGGGGGTTGTACTAATAACAATAAGGGGTTACACTAGTAGTATAAGGACCTAACATGCCCCTCTCCTTCAAAAAGTGTTGTCCTCAACGCTTGAGTAGTTCTTGACGCTTATGTACAAAATTCTTGTCCTCCCATGTGCAATCTTCAGCGGGTAAGTTCTTCCACTTGATGAGATACTCTGAAATTGATCGATTTCGTAGCTGTCAGGTTCTTGTTTCTGTGAATGCTCCAGGTTCCAATATGATTTTTCCTTCCTCATAAAGTTCTGGAAATATTGTTTGAACTGGGATCTTCTGCAACTTTTGAATGAGTGGCCACACTTCTTCGTCCTTTTTCCATTCATCCCTTGCTTCATGTATCCAATCTAGTTGGATAATAGAAATAGCACAAAACAATGCTTCCACATCCTCATCCTTTCTTGAGAGTGCATCTGCAACAAAATTTTGCTTCCCTTTTCTATAGATGATGTCAAAATCATAACCCAACATATTTCTGACCCATTTTTTTTGTTCTTCTAAAGATAATATTTGTTCTAAAAAGTATTTAAGACTATCATGATCCATTTTTACCTTGAAGTTTCTTCCCATTGGGTAAGGTCACCATTTCTTAAGTGCATGTAGTATTGCCAACATTTCCTTCTCATAAATAGCTTCCTTGAGATGTAGCCGTAAAAATACCCAATCACCTACATCAAAACATTTTTCATTGCAATGTTGATCTACCTGTTGTTTCATTTGATTATGCACCAAAGTGGCATTATCCTTTAAAAATTGGAGAACTTGTTGTTGATGCTCGATGTGATATTTCACTACTTGAACCTTTTTCTTCTTGATATGTCCTTCTATCTTTAGAGTTTGAGGAGTGGTAATTTCTTCCAATGCTTTACAAGATATGGTCGGATTCATTTCTTGATGCTCAATGTGATATTTCACTTCTTGAACATTTTTCTTCTAGATATGTCCTTCTATCTTGATAGTTTGAGGAGTGGTAATTCCTACCAATGCATTACAAGATATGGTTGGATTCATTTCTTCTTTCTCAATGTGATCTTTCACTTCTTGAACCTTTTTCTTCTTGATATGTCCTTCTTTCTTGAGAGTTTGAGGAGTGGTAATTCCTGCCAATGCTTTACAAGATATGGTCGGATTCATTTCTTCTTTCTCTGGGGTTGGTTCCTGGTGTCTATCCTCTTATTTTGATGTTTCTTGATCCTTTTCTTCCTCCTCTTCATAATCTATGTAAAATAATTTCTTCTCGGCACACTTATGACCTTTAGTGCATTTGCTATCACAATTGTAACAAAGCCCTTTTTCTCTTTTTTCTTCCAATTGTTGTGGTGTCACCCTTGTAGGTTGTGGAAGGCTAGGAGAAACAACACTTCCATGTTTATAGTTGTGAGGGGTAGAATTCCTTGTTTCCATAATTTTTCTTTCCACTTTTCTTGCCAACATAAATGCCTTCTCCAATGAATCAGGTTCCCAAAGATGAACCTCATGTTGAATGTTATCCTTTAAAATCCCTATGGAGACATCAATCCTTTTCTTCTCTAGAATAACATTTTTCCTTATATTCAATTTTTGAAAGTCCTCAATGTGCTTTGCCATTGAACACTTTTGTTTGAGATTTATCAATTGGCTAAAGAAGGTGTTTCTCTTTGTATCCTCATAATGTGCTATCATTTCCTCTATGAAAATTGACCATGTGAAAAGTGGTTTACGAGAACAAAACCCTTTATACCATAAAATTTGATTTGGTTCTAAATAATTAGATGCAATACATACACTTTGTAACAGTGGTACACCATGTAGATCAAAATATTTCTCCATATGTAGTATCCAATTTACCGTATCCTTGCCATCAAACTTCCTCATCTCGCTTTTTCTTGATTTTAGGAGCTCGATCTTGAAATGATTGTAACTCTGTAATTTCAAATCTTCTAGTTATGAAATCGTGACCTACAATAGTCCTCTTCGTCCTCTTTCCAATGCCACCAATTTTATTGAAATTGGATTCTCCAAGAAAAAGTTATGGACAATATCCTAAGATGACCCGATTATATAATGTTTTAGTAGAGCAAACTTGCATGACATGCCATGTGTCACTGTTTCAACCTTCATATCTAAAAACTATGCATATAAAACTATAGTCCATCCTCTTTCTGTAACTTCTTACGAAATTTCAATTTGTTGCCCAGATATAAAGTTATGACGATTTTCCCAAGGTCACCTGTTTAGAATGTAATTTGGGAGTCTACAAAAACCCTAACTTCCTCAAATCATATGTCCCAAAATATAGTGAGACAAGATCTAAAATTTGGACCCGAGATTCAAAATGATTTCGTCTCAAATGGGTTTTTTCTTTATATTCTAAAACTTCGTAGAGAAAAGGTTATAGAAAAAATACCACGATGACCTATTTTAAATGAAATTCTGGAGCTTGCAAAAACCCTAACTTCCTCATATCATATTGCCAAAAATATAGCGATACAAAATCTGAAATTTGGATGCGTGGTTCAGCAAGAGTTCTTCTCAAATGGGTTGTTTTTTAAGCTTCTGAAATGTCGCTGAAAAAAGTTATAGTGAAAATACCACGATGACCTATTTGGAGCAGCGAAACCCTAGAATACAAAGCTTTGATACCAAATGTTATGAAACCAGCTCACAAAAAGATAGAAAAGAGAGATGAACACCTTAGAAATAAGCCTCTTCGAAGGGGCAACCTCCTTTACATTACACAAATGAACAATTCTTGGATGATACAAATGACAAGACCTCATTTCTATATATAGGAGTCTAAGGGGTCATAATATAATCAAAGCCGACATAACAATAATAATGTAAGGACACAATAATAACAATAGTGGGCTTCTATGGGGCACAATAATAACAATATGGGGACTACATGGGCACAACAATATAATAATTGGGTTGTACTAATAACAACAAGGGGTTACACTAGTAGTATAGGGACCTAACAGGTGACAGGTATGTCAAGGGAGGGAGGTATGAATGTAGCATGGTATGGACAGACAGCGTTATATCAATGTAGCGGAAGGAGTGGCGGTGGCAGAGTATGGGAAACTGCATTGAATGGTATGACAACATTTGCAACCAAGTAGTGGAATGGAGTGGTATATGAACCAAGTAGTGCCAAGGTAGGTTCTACTGCGAGTTAGAATGGAGTGGTATATGAACCAAGCAGTGCCAAGGTAGGTTCTGCTGTGAGTGGAATGGTGTGGTATATGAAACTGTGGCAGGAGGTGGAGTATTGACTGGTGGATTTACCACCTGTGTGTAGGAGCCATCATTCAGAGAGGAGTTTTCAACTGTGCATGGGAGGAACCAAGGTATGCAGGTGAGTCATTGAGGAACATAAGAATCAGAACAGTAAAAATATTGGATCAAGAATGAATGTGTGGGAATATGATGAGATATCTCGACTAGTAAACAGTTTTACAAGGCATACCAACTACTTACAGCGTGCCAAGGAAGGTGTAACACATCGAATGGTGTGCACTTTCAGTTTTAATGCATAACATTCAACAACATTCAACCTCCAGTTTCAATGCATAACACCTCCAGTCAACACAGATTTTAGTGTAGATTATCTCTCCCCGCAGATGCACCAGCGCACTGTATCAGCCACACCATGCCATGACAGCGCTGTATGGAGGTATTTAAAAATGACTATTATTAAAATCAATTATGGAGAGGGGAGCGAAGAGATTTGAATGGCAGAACAGAGGTGTCAGTCTGCAGAATATAGGTAGGACAAAGGTAGAGAGGCAGAAAATTCAGCTGGAATGTAGCTTAGAAGTGCAGGATTGAAATTCATAGAAAAGACCACAAAATTAGTGGTTCAGATTTGAGTAGGGCCAGAATTGGACGACTCTGATACCATGTTAAACTCACATGGAATGCAAACAACTAATGTAAATGATAAGCATTAGATTGCATATATTATTGACATGATATACATTTGTAGTACATGGTGTGACCCTTGCATTCATATTCCAAGGGGTCGCTTGGACTCTGGTGGTCATTCACATTCCACACCAACCCATAGGGGATTAGGTGTCCAACAATTTAAAAATTTTGAAGAAGAGAGAGTAGTATGCTCGATAAATGGTATCTTTTCACGAGGGTTTAATGTGCCCAAAAAAGAGATAAAAGGATGCTTGGTACCCTTGAATCTTTAACAAGCATAAGAAGGAAACAAAAAAAAATCATCCTGGAGGAACACGTAGTATAAAGGGTAGCAACTAGTTCTTATCTAACAGAAATACCCTAAGGAGATAAAGGCAAAGAGGCAAGAAAAGGAGACCACTCATTGAAATGGTCCCTCTAGGAAGGGTAGAAAAACCAAGCAAAAGCAAACAATGGGACAAAATAAATGTGATAGTGGTGGTCAAACAAGACCAAGGCTTAAATCTTCATTGGTAGCAGACTTGAAATCTTCTCCGCGGTTAACGGCTCCCTATGGTTCCCCGTTGCAGCATGAATGCAGCAATGATGCTAACCTTCTTGCGCTGCAGAAACCGGCCCAGGTGTCTTCGTTTCAGCAATTGCATAATTGTTCAAAGGTCGATAAAGTCGCTGACCAGGGAGGAGGAAGGGCTTACCCTCAGGCGCTGGAGCATTGTCCACCTCAGGCTTCCACAGGGGTGTATAGGCTGGACCTTCTGCTGTCGACGGTCCAGGTTCGCAGTTTTACAATTTGGATGATAATTATGTCAGTGTTGATAACAGTCCAGGTTCGATCTTGGCTGTTAACGTTCCAAGCGATAACAGCAATCATATATGCGGTATTAATAGGAATGGTATTTTACATTATGCTAAAACCTTTAATAAAAATATGAATAACGATAATAACGGTTCTATTTTTAATAATAATAATGATTTATATTATTTTAATAATTATTATCATTACAATAATTTTAATAAGAATATGAATAAGGATAGTAACGGGACTATTATTAATAATAAGAAGGATCTATATTGTAAGAAGAATTTTAATATAAAAATTTATATAATTCTAGGAATTTTCTTAATAATAAAAATAATATTAAGGAACATTTATCGGAGAGCGATGGAGATGGGACGGGAGAAGTCACAAGCTGGTTTAGGTTAGGGTTACTGAACCCTCTGCAGCAGCTGAACCGCGATGCCCTCCGTTTACCCGCCATCCTCTATTACCGTCTTACCTTAACCGCCGTAACCCTGCCGCTATCGTGCTGAAAGTTTCACCGAAGGGGCGATACTGTGCCGCGACAACCGGTAACATTCTGTGGCGGTTTGGAACTGCCCTGCACGGTCCGTTACTGTTAGCTGTGAACTATCGTTTTCTCCAGGTTTCTCTACTCACCGAGGTGTCCACAGTTCCGAGACGCAGCTGGCAATGGAGGATATAGAAGCCGTTGATTATTCAGCCGACCCGTTGGAAGGGGTCTCCATCTGGCGCTCACCCTTTGCCACATCAGGAGGTATGTTCAGTTCAGGCTTCTCCGAAAATTTCTCTCTGTTTTTGCTTGGTGAACAGCTGAGGTCTCAGCCTGTGGTCCTCCCGGATGTACCACCGACCTGGCCTGCCCTCTCTACTCCCCCTCACTCTCCGGCAACCCTTGGTTTCATTTCCGGCTGCCTAAACCCTAACCCTGGTTTTGAACCTCCGGCATCTAGCTCCTTTTCTCGTCCGCTACATAACCCTTCCTTGCCCACCTCCTCAGCCGGAATCCCGGGCTCCCTCGGTCTTTCATCCGGAAGTTTCACCTCCGTATCTCCGCTCTCAGGCCCCCCTATTGTTTCTGGCATCAGTGACCCCTCCTCCTCTCATCAGATCCCGGCACCGTTGAACGTTACCGCCCTTCCCCCCGGTCGCCCTCAGAACTTTCCCCCCTCTCGGGGCCCTAAAAGGAAATACAAGTGTTTCAAATCCAAGGAGGACGATATCTTTCTCAGACTGGAAGAGGACATTCAGTGGGGAGAGACAATGGACCTTGCAGATCGAGTACTGGTCAGGCGCATCAGGGGTCGAAGCTACTCAGCAGCACGTTTGAAGACCTGGGCAGCTGAAGTCTGGGGTCATCATTTGGTGGATATCCCTTTCGTGCAAACCTTCATGAGGGGATGGTTCGCATTGAGGTTCGCTCGTGCTGATCATACCAACTAGGTATTGTCCTCCTACTGGCACTTTGAACATGCCCCGGTGCTCCTTAAGAGATGGACTCCATTATTTGACCCCGAGACAGAACAGATAGGCATTGGACCCGTATGGATTCGGCTCCCAGGACTACCTCTTCATTACTGGTCAGAAGATATCTTCAGGAGAATCGGCAATGCCATTGGCACCTTCATGGACTACGACAAATCCTACCAGCAGACTGGTATGATGGCTTATGCCAGGATACTCATTAACCTGGACACCAGGGGAGGTCTGCAAGAGTTCCTTACCATACAATGGAGGGACACGGCACGCAAACAGATCATTGACTACGAAGGCATTCCCTATCGCTGCCGCAGATGCCACAAAGTGGGACATCTATACAGGGACTGTCCACTCCTTCGGAAAGCGGTGAGGAATGACAAGGATGGAGTAATAGATCAGCCTCTAGACAACTCCCCCAGGCTGCAACCAGTGCAGAACCAAGTGGAGCATGTGCATACACAGGAAGTTGGAGAACCTCGGAGCTCTCCGGAGGCAGCAGACACAGCTATAGTCTCCACTGCTCCTCCCCCTGCATCACCAGCACCTGAGCATCCGGCGACTGAACAAGCGGGCACAGCGACAACGGGTAAGTCTTATTCATACCCCTCTCCGACATCACCTATTTCTTGCACATCATTGGGAATTTCATCTCAGTATTTTACTAGCTCAGAACCTTCCTCTGCTCTATTATCTCCTGTAACTCATCGTTACCCCTAGGGCTTACACACTCACGCATCTCTCATTTTCTCCCTCCCGCTTCCTTCACCGGTGGCCCCCCCATCGCTGATCACTTCATCCCTCGCATCCCTCTCCTTTCTGTCGACCCAGCCATCCCCCCGTTATTCTCTTCGATCCTGCACGAAGGACAGAGGTCTTGATGCCGTTGGCCTCGACCCGGTGAATGCTCCTATTACCCTTAAGAACTCCCGTGGTCGACCCTCCCGCATTACCAAAGCAAGACACACTGCAGATGAAGAAGTTGCCCTTGGGTGACAACAAACTATCTTCAGGGCCCTTAGAACGAAGGATGGCCCTCTATCCTTCCTTACATGAAGATACTATCCTTCAATTGCCATGGGTTTGCTAGTTCAGCCAAAAAACTAGCACTCAGGAGACTGCTCATCTCATCTCAGCTAGACATTATATTTCTTCAAGAAACTCTCTGTTTGGCCGAACCACTTATCCATACCCTCACCTCCTGGCTACCTAACTGGACCTTCCATGCACTGGATGCGTCTGGGCGATCTGGTGGTTTGGCTATTGGGGTTTGCAACAGAGCTTTGGAGGTCCGGAACATATGGGGAGGTAGGGGATACATTGGTCTAGACATTTTCTCTTATTCTGTAGCAATGGACATTAGAATCATCAATGTCTATGGCCCTTGTGCTGACCGAGCCAACTACTGGCGGTCCTTACTGGAATCAGAATTATTTCAAGCAGACAACATCATACTTGGAAGTGATTTAAATTTCTCCCTTGGATTCAGCGAGTCTTGGGGCACTTGGCGCACGTCAATTCCCTTACAGATACTTTGTTCAGCCTACTAGAGGAACATCAGTGGGTGGATATTCCATCTGCTAGACTTCAGTACACCTGGTCAAATAACAGAAGTGGAGAACAAAGCTTGGCCAGAAGACTCGATAGATTCCTTATTAAGGTATCTCTGATTAACAGTCTCCCCAGAATACGACAATGGGTCGGAACGGGAGGCATATCAGATCATCGGCCTATATTCTTAGAAGCAGAGGACTTTAATCACAAAATCAAAAGCCCCTTCAAGTTTAATGCCTCTTGGTTACAAGACCCCTCTTATATACAATTGGTTCATAATTATTGGCAGAATAACCTCATCAGGGAAGACGAGGATTTCTCAGCGGGCTTTGTCAGAAAACTTACTGAACTCAAGCAGAGTACTAAAATCTGGGCTCATCAAAAACACATCCAAGACAATCAAACACTGAAAGAGGCGGAAAGAGTCATTGCCGAGTTTGAGGATTCATCATCTGGGACCTTTCCCACCCCGGAGAGCAAGGAGAAGTACACCTCACTAATAGCGAAGTGCTCACAAATCCTGAAAGAAAGAGAAGAAAGTTGGAGGCTTAGAAGCAGGGCTATTTGGCTCACAGAGGGGGATGATAATACTAAATTTTATCATAAATTTGCCAATGGTCGCAAAGCCATAAACACTATTTGGGAGTTAAGAAATGAACGAGGGCACCCTGTTTCAACACAACAGAACCTAGCCAGACTGGCCACAGAGCACTTTAAGGGTATATATAAAGCTCCTGGAGATATTAATATCTTGGAGATCATGAGGGTGGCTGAACTTTTCCCCAGATATGTTGAACAGGAAGAGTCTGATGAAATACTGAAGGAAGTGACCATGGAAGAACTGGAGGCTACTTTGAAATGGTTTAAAAAAGATAAAAACCCCGGCCCAGATAGATGGACCATTGAATTCTACATTGCTTTCTTTGATATCCTGGGTAACGACCTTCTGAAGATTGTAGAGGATAGCAAAAGGAGGGGCAGAATATCCTCTGCTATTAAATCCACCTTCATCGCCCTAATTCCCAAATCTAATGCCCCGATCTCTTTCGATGACTTTCGCCCCATATCTCTCTGTAATTGCCTCTACAAGATTATTGCCAAGATCATTGCCAACCGCCTCAAACCCATACTCTCGCAAAACATATCCTCTGAACAATTCACCTTCTTGCACCACAGACAGATCCACGAGGCTATAGCCACTGCTCAAGAACTTATGCACACCATGCAGATTAAAAAGCAGAAAGGAATGATTCTAAAAGTGGATCTGTCCAAGGCCTTTGAGAGAACAAATTGGTTGTATTTAAGGCTGCTGCTAACACATCTTGGGTTCCCCTACGAATTTATCAAATGGACGATGAGCTGTATCACCGATGTATCCTATAGTGTGTTACTCAATGGGGAAGCTACCTCTTTCTTTACTTCAGAGAGAGGACTCAGACAGGGATGTCCGCTCTCACCTCTGCTGTTCTTGCTTATTATGGAAGGATTAAGTAGAGTTATCTCATCAGCTCGAGATAGGCATCTATTGACTGGCATTAAACTTGCGGATAACTTCTACCTCACTCATCTATTATTTGTTGATGACATCATAATCTTCTTGAATGGCAGCATTGGGGACTCCACTACCCTTCATAACTCCATTCTTCTCTTCCAGCAAGCTACAGGAATGAAGATCAATGATAATAAATCTACGATTACTACAGTTGGCTGCTCTATACATGAATCCGCCTTTGCTACTCAGCGCTTCCCCTTCATCAATTTGAACCTGTCAGATGGTATAAAGTACCTCGGTTTCAGACTGAAACCTATTGGTTACAGAATCGCAGATTGGTTATGGCTCATAGCTAAAGTGGAAAAGAGACTACAGGTATGGTATCACAGATATCTCTCTCGTGCTGGCAGATTGGTCCTTATTAAAGCTGTGATTGAAGCCACACCAGTCTATTGGATGGCCCTAGCCTGGATACCTAAGGGCATATTGAATAGGCTACAAAGTATTTGCTGCAGATTTCTTTGGAAAGGTCACCAGTCGGGAAGGCTCTTCGCCTGGGTCAAATGGGATACCATCGCCAAACCCAAACGCTGGGGGGGATGGGGTATAAAGAGGCTCGACCTTTTCTCCAGAGCTCTGGCTGCCAAACTTGGGTGGCAGCTTCTCACCTCAAATGGTCTATGGACTCGAGTAGCATATGCAAAATATATTAAGCCTCAGAACGTTCTGGACTGGATCTGTACACAACAAGGAACTAATCAAAACATTTCCAATATATGGAAAGCGGTTATTGGCACCTTACCTCTGCTACGAGAAGGAATCACATGGCGCATTAAGGAAGGTAATGCAGTGCGTATTGGTCTGGACCCGTGGGTCGGATGTGGAAATGCCCACAGGCTATCAGCTGACCTCATAAGGCACCTCCATGACAGAGGGATTACGCACATTATGCACATTGGAGATAATGAAAACTCCTCTTTCCTCCAGCAAGCATGGACCATCGCTCAGGTGTTAGAAATCCCTGAACATTGGCAGAACGAATGGATGGAGTATACGGATGCTCTCACACAAGCACACATCAGGCTCACATAAGGACCTGATGAAATTATATGGGCCTTTGCCAAACATGGAGCATACGTCCCGAAGCTAGGATATTTAAGGCTCATGGAACCTCACAGGCCACCGGATATCCATCCCACCTGGAAAGCGCTCTGGAAACTTAAGTCGGCTCCTCGCACGCGATTATTAATGTGGAACATTCTATTTGACAAAATTCCTACAGGCACCAACCTCATGAAGAGATCCTATTATGGACCATTTCGTTGCCACTTATGCCAAGGGGAGGAAGAAAGCACAGATCATTTGTTCTTGAATTGCAGCACTACTCTACAGTTTTGGCATGCCCTCACTTCACACTATCCGCATTTGAAAAATTGGCAAGGTAATAACCTCATGGATGCATGGGAAACCTGGTGCCAGAATCACACAGGGAAATATCTCAACATTCCGCTGCTGGCCTGCTGGGCTGTTTGGATCGCGCGCAATCAGGCTATCTTTAATCTCAAAGCCCCACACTGGCCCACTATATTACACCATATGATAGCAGACTTTAAAATGATACCTGAAGAGGAATCCACAGCACCACCTCGTATCATCAGACCTGTGATCATCGACAAATCAAAGCCATGGGCTTTCTTTGATGGCTCGACACAAGATGCGGGCTGTGGGGGAGGAGCAATACTCTATCTCAATGAAATGCACTGCTATAAGATACAAATAAACCTAGGCAAAGGCACCAACAACTTTGTTGAACTGTGCACGGCTAAACACATCATATACTTTGCTATCCATAAACAATGCAGACACCTTCAGCTGTTTGGAGACTCTAAAATTGTTTACAATTCGCTAAATGATGCATCTCATTGTCATTCATTTTCATTGAGACACATTCTAGATGAAGCTAAAAGACTGACTGCTTCCTTTGAATCTTTTGTCTGTCGACACATTTACAGGGAACAGAACACCATCGCCAACCAGCTCTCCAAAGAGGCAGCGCACAGACAAGGAGACGACTGGCTGATCCAGGAGGAAATCGACGGAACTTATTACCAGCACTACCACAGACCTTTCGATGATCATATGGGAGATGGGCTATAAAGCCCACACTTTATAGTACCATTTTTGTTTATAGCTTGTATATATCTCTACTGTCTAGTCATGAGTACAGCTCTACTTTTTTGATATTATCTGCATATATATAGCTCTCTGTGCAGAGCATGGACACAATTTTGAACACTGCTAGTTTTTACTGTTTTGATAATGCTCCCTGCGTGGAGACAACTTGTTTTCTCTTCCTAGATTTACAGACTATGAACTTGACAGGCACTGCTGCCTCCATATGAATATGCTTCGGCATCTACAAAATGTAATTTCTCAATACTAATAGAAATTACGACTTTTTCCCAGGGGAAAAAAATAAAAATAATAATAATACGAATAACATTAATAGGAATTTTTATTCTAAGATTGATTGTAGTAATAATAATATCGATAATAATGAAGGTAATAATTCTATTTCGGAAAATAATTTTTCTAATAATGGTAATGATAATCGCATTGGATCAGAATCTTCTAGCAATAACTATGGTGGTAACCTGAGCAATAAGGTTTTAAATTTGGACCAGG
This sequence comes from Pinus tabuliformis, assembly GCA_031772625.1. NCBI lineage: Eukaryota > Viridiplantae > Streptophyta > Pinopsida > Pinales > Pinaceae > Pinus > Pinus tabuliformis. Next base: position 943,042,457 of record CM062816.1, on the reverse strand, counting down.
TTATGTCCCGCAATTCTAAGGTAGTTAATCTTTCTAGCTTCTCTTTTTCCCCTTCGGTTTTCAGTGTTTTAGGCAAAGGTCTAAACTTTGCCCTTGCCCCTAGAAAAATCCCGGTGGAGGACATTATTTGCGATGTGGAATTCGGGATTAGAGATCTTCCGGATAATATCAAGGACACCATTAGACAGGATTGTGTTGTCGTCCTTAGGAAGGCTAAGCCCCCTCGGAAGAACCTCAGCAGCGAGGAAGCCTCCGCCCTAAAATCCTTAAATCTGAATGAAGATATTGTGGTTCTGAAGGCGGAAAAAGGAGGAGCTACGGTCATCCTTAACAAGGATGATTACCGGAGGAAGATGCTAGATCATCTCCACAATAGTGGCAGTTATAAAAAACTGCCCAAAAACCCTCTGAAGAAGATTTCTAGGACTGTGGCTCTCGCCATTAAATCTAATAATTCAGTGAGTTCCATGTGCCACAAGCTCATTGAAAGTAGTCCAATTACTCCTAGGATCTACGGGTTGCCGAAGATTCACAAGGAAGGGGCCCCTCTGAGGCCTATAGTCAACACCATTGGCGGTCCGACCTATCTTCTGGCTAAGTTCCTTGCCCTTAAACTTAAGCCCCTGGTTGGCCGCACTGAGTCCTTCGTGAAAGACTCTGCTTCCTTCATTAAGGAGCTGAAGGATTTCAAGCTTAGCCCTGAGGACATGCTCGTCAGCTTTGATGTGGTCTCCCTTTATACTTGCATCCCTATAAAGGAGGCCTTGGAAGTGATCTATCGCCTAACAGATCCCGATACTGCGCATCTGGTGGAGATCTGTCTCACTTCCACGTTCTTCTGCTTCGAGGGTGAATTCTTTGAGCAGACTTGTGGTGTTGCCATGGGTTCCCCTCTTTCCCCTATTGTTGCAAATCTCTTTATGGAAGATTTCGAAGCCAAAGCTTTATCCTCAGCTCGTCTTCTTCCTAAGCTTTGGAAAAGGTATGTGGATGACACTAATGTCATCTAGCCCCATGGCCCTGAGGAGCTGGATCGTTTCTTTAATCACCTCAACAGTCGATCCTCGGCCATCAAGTTCACCATGGAAAAAGAGGTTAATGGTTGCCTCCCTTTCCTGGATATTCTTTTATCTCAGAATAAGGATGGATTTCTCTCCCACTCTGTGTTCCGTAAGAAAACGCATACTGAGCAGTATCTTCATGTCGATTCCCATCATTTCCCTGCTCAAAAGTTGGGTGTTCTTAACACCCTCGCTACTCGTGCCCTTAGGATCTCCGATGGTGAGAGCTTTGATAAGGAGAGATCCCATCTCCTTAATGTCTTTGTGGAGAATGGATATAGCAGACGACTGGGTCAGAAGGCTTTCCAGAAAGCCTCAAAAAACGCATTAATTAAGAAAGAGCCAAAAGAGCGTCGTCCAGGTGTCCACCTTCCCTATGTTCAAGGAACCACAGACAAGATTGCTCGGATCCTTAAAAGGTATGATATTCCCTCAACCTTTAGGCCCCTCAAAACCATTCGCAATTCCCTCCGATCTGTGAAAGATCCCGTTAACCCTAAGGACATGAAGGGTGTCTACTTGATCCCTTGTTCTTGTGGGACCCCCTATATTGGGGAAACAGGTCGCTCCATCCATCAAAGGATCTGCGAACATGCAGCTGACCTAAGACATGGGAGATCCAAGTCTTCAGCGTTAGCTGAGCATGTGGAAAAGACCAAGCATCAGGTGTGTATTGAGGAGGCCAAGGTGGTTGCCAAAGTTGCTCAGTTCCACCATCGTAAATTGAGGGAAGCTATTGAGATTGAGAAGAGGCCGAGCAATCTCAATAGAGATGATGGTTGGAAAATCAGTAGGTGCTGGATTCCGGCACTCTCTTCTTAGTCGATTTTTCTGCCCTTTTTTTTTTATTAATTAATTAATTAATTTATTTTTATTTTTCTTTTTTATTTTTATCATAATATTATAATATATATAATTAGCAATATTTAATTTTATTAAATAAATAAATTACCTTTTTAAACTAGCCTTACATTTTTTTTATTTTTTTTAAATAAATTATTAATTACTTTTTTAAATTATACATATATTCGAGTATTAATAAAAAATTATTAAAAAAAAAAAATTAATTAATTAATATCTTTCTCTACCTATGATTAATATATATATATATAATTTTAATAATAATTATTAAATAAATTTAAATAAATAAATAAATTGTCTTTTTAATCTAATCATTAAAATTATTTGACTTATTATCCTAACTTTTACCCTAATAACCTAATTTTATAACATTTATTATATAATATATATATATATATATATATATAATTGTTAATAAATAATTTAAATAAATAAATAATTACATCTTTTACCTTAAAATTATTTTATTTTTATTTTAATTAATTTCCATAAACTAACCATTAAATTATTATTGAATAAAAATACTCGTCAACCTAATATTATTATTTTAATATATATATATATATATATATATATATATATATATATATATATATATTAGATATATATCTATATATATATATATATATATATATATATATATATATATATATATATATATATATATATATATTAATTTTTATAAATAAATTCCTTTTTAAAACTAACCATTTTACCTAATTTAACTTATTTCCATAGAAAAATAATAATAAAAATAATAATAATATTAAATTAATAAATAATAATTTGACCTGGCTCCTAAGGTCAAAATTAGCCGTTAGTCAATCTAGCTGTTGGAGACTCTGCTCAGACTATTTATCATGCTAAGCTGGATCTGTTTCTTCAACTTGTCCTGACGATGAAACACACTAGTTGGTTCGAAACGCGTCAACAAATGTATGTCTACATGTGATTTATGCCGAAGTTATTCTTGCAAAAAAAGACCAAGGCTTATCAACATACATAAGTAAGGCTTGGTTGAATGTAGAAACAATTTCTACGAAAAAAAAAGAGTTGAATCCTCCTTGGGTATAGCTAAAATATGACAAAGAAGAGAAAATGAGGCTTAAATTATAATTCATGGCAGGTCAAAAGGAGGGATTCCGAGGTGATAAAATAATGCAGCATGGACACCAACATAATAAAAAATTCATGCTAATCTAGGGAATCCATGTATATGAAAACACTACCTCCAAGTTATGGCATGCAAAGAGGGATGGGTTAATATTGCAACCTAATAGGGTCAGAACTTAGGCACAATGAATATGGAAATGGCAATCAATAATGCAATAAGGATGATAGTGAAAGACCTATCCCTATATGTTAGGTTCAAGAAAAATTAACCAAAGGTCCATTGTAGTAACAAAACCACAAGAAACTTCAAGTACGACAACCAAAAATATGTTGAAATTGTGAAGAAAAAGCTATTAATAAGGCAAAGATAAACAAATTAGGACCACAATCATGGACAAAAGGTTTGGGGACAAGGTAAATAAGTATATATGAAGAAATGTGGCCAAGAATGAGCTCATTTGCGCATTTGAGTGTTAAGAGTGGAGTGGGTCGAGGAAATCACCCATTTAAACCCAAACTTATGATCAAGGTCTCAAATTCTACCAGCTACTATTTTTGGATCTGTCCCCATCAAGTAATTCTTAATACACCCCTCTTTCTTCTAATTCCTTTTTTGTTTAATTTCATTCAAGTTTCACCATGAAATTTATTTTCCATAGGTCGCAAGTGCACAGTCACGCCCAAGAAACATTTTTTTTGTACAACCACAATAGTCACAGTCACAAGGAGAAATTAGCCTTAGAGTGATCAGGTGCTTTGTGAGCAATGATGCAGTAGCAACTACATTACGTAACACAAAAAATAAGTAATGGGAAAAATGAATGTGTAAAAGTTTTTTTCTTTGTGGTTTTCCTGACCAATTTGTGTGTTTAATGCAGGTTATTCACCATGATTGAGTGGAAGCAATTCGAACACCAAGAAAGTGACATTAAAGCCCTTACTCATACCTTAACTGTTATGAAACCAGCTCACAAAAAGATAGAAAAGATAGATCAACGCCTTAGAATTTAGACTCTTTGAGGGGGCAACCTCCTTTACATTACATAAATGAACAATTCTTGGATGATACAAATGACAAGACCTCCTTTCTATATATAGGAGTCTAAGGGGTCATAATATAATCAGAGCCGACATAACAATAATAATGTAAGGGCACAATAATAATAATAGTGGGCTTCTATGGGGCACAATAATAACAATATGGGGACTACATGTGCACAACAATATAATAAGGGGGTTGTACTAATAACAATAAGGGGTTACAGTAGTAGTATAGGGACCTAACATGCCCCTCTCCTTCAAAAAGTGTTGTCTTCAACGCTTGAGTAGTTCTTGATGCTTCTGTATAAAATTCTTGTCCTCCCATGTGGAATATTCAGCGGGTAAGTTCTTCCACTTGATGAGATACTCTGAAATTGATTGATTTCGTAGTTGTTGAGTTCTTTTTTCTGTGACTGCTCCAAGTTCCAATATGGTTTTTCCTTCCTCATCAAGTTCTGGAAATATTGTTTGAACTGTGATCTTCTGCAACTTTTGAATGAGTGACCGCACTTCTTTGTCCTTCTTCCATTCATCCCTTGCTATGTTTATCCAATCTAGTTGGATAATAGAAATAGCATGAAACAATGCTTCCACATCCTCATCCTTTCTTGAGAGTGCATCTGCAACAACATTTTTCTTCCCTTTTTTGTAGATGCTTTCAAAGTCATAACCCAAGATATTTGTGACCCATTTTTTTTGTTCTTCTAAAGATAATCTTTGTTCTAAAAAGTATTTAAGGCTATCATGATCCATTTTTACCTTGAAGTGTCTTCCCATTAGGTAAGGTTGCCATTTATTAAGTGCATGTAGTATTGCCAACATTTCATTCTCATAAATAGCTTGCTTCAGATGTAGCCGTAAAAATACCCAGTCGCCTACATCAAAATTTCTTTCACTGCGATGTTGATCTACCTGTTGTTTCATTCGATTCTGCACCAAAGTGGCATTATCCTTTAAAAGTTGGAGAACTTGTTCTTGATGCTCGATGTGATCTTTCACTGCTTGAATATTTTTCTTCTTGATATGTCCTTCTATCTTGAGAGATTGAGGAGTGGTAATTTCTTCCAATGCATTACAAGATATGGTCGGATTCATTTCTTGATGCTCGATGTGATCTTTCACTTCTTGAACATTTTTCTTCTTGATATGTCCTTCTATCTTGATAGTTTGAGTGGTAATTCCAACCAATGCATTACAAGATATCGTCCGATTCATTTTTTCTTTCTTTGGGGTTGGTTCCTGGTGAGTATCCTTTTCTTTTGATGTTTCTTGATACTTTTCTTCTTGATATTTCACTGCTTGAACCTTCTTCTTCTTGTTATTTCCTTCTATCTTGAGAGTTTGAGCAGTGGTAATTCCTGCCATTGAAATAAAAGATATGGTCTAATTCATTTGTTCTTTCTCTAGGGTTGGTTCCCAGTGTATATCCTCTTTTTTTGACGTTTCTTGATCCTTTTCGTCACTAGGAGGCCTTTCTTGTAGCATCTTTGTCCCACCTTCCTTCAAACCTTCCATGTCTTTCTTCAAATCTTCCATGCTTTTATTCCAACATGCTTTCATATCATTGATATCAGCTTCCATGGCATAGATAAAACTATTTATCTTTTGCTTCTCTAGAATATCATTTACCCTTATATTCAATTTTTGAAAGTCCTCAATTTGTTCTGCCATTGAACCCTTTTGTTTGAGATTTATCAATTGGCTAAAGAAGGTGTTGCTCTTGGTATCCTCATAATGTGCTATCATTTCCTCTGTGAAAATTGACCACGTGACAAGTGGTTTACAAGAACAAAGCCCTTTATACCATAAAAATTGATTCAGATCTAAATAATTAGATACAATTTGTACCTTTTGGAACAGTGGTACACCACGTAGATCAAAATAATTCTCCATTTGTAGTATCCAAATTACCAGATCCTTGCCATCAAACTTCCTCATATCACCTTTTCTTGATTTTGGGAGCTCGATCTTGAAACGACTATAACTTTGTAATATCAGATCTTCCAGTTCTGAAATCACGACCTGCAGTAGCCCTCTGTGTCCTCCTTCCAATTCCACCAATCTTATCAAAATTGGATTCCTCAAGAAAGAGTTATGCACAATCTCCCAAGACGACCTGATTATATACCTTTTCAGAAGATTGAACTTGTATGAAGTTCCACATGTCACTATTTTGACATTCGGATCTGAAAATATACACAGAAAACTACAGTCTGTTCCCTTTCTGTAACCACTTACGAAATTTCAATATGACATTGAGAGAGATAGTTATGATGATTTTCCCCAGGTCGCCTATTTAGGATGTAATTCGAACGTCTTCCAAAACCCTAACTTCCTCAGATAATATATCCACAAATATAGCAAGATAAGATCTGAAATTTAGACCTGAGATTCAAATTGAATTCTTCTCAAATGGGTTTTTTTGTAGCTTCTGAAACTTTGTATCAACAAAGTTATAGCGAAAATTCCACGATGTCCTGTTTTAGATGAAATTCAGGAGCTTGGAAAAACCCTAACTTCCTTAGATCATATCTCCAAAAATATAGTGACACAAGATTTGAAATTCAGACCCGATGTTTAGCGAGATTTTGCCTCAAATGGGTTTTTTTTAGCTTCTGAAACATCACAAAAAAACAGTTATAGTGAAAATCCCACGATGACGTCTTTGGAGCAGCGAAACCCTAAAATCCAAAGCTCTGATACCAAATGTTATGGAACCAGCTCACAAAAAGATAGAAAAGATAGATCAACACCTTAGAATTAAGCCTCTTCGAGGGGGAAACCTCCTTTACATTACATAAATGAACAATTCTTTGATGATACAAATGACAAGACCTCCTTTCTATATATAGGACTCTAAGGGGTCATAATATAATTATAGCCGACCTAACAATAATAATGTAAGGGCACAATAATAACAATAGTGGGCTTCTATGGGGCACAATAATAACAAAATGGGGACTACATGGGCACAACAATATAATAAGGGGGTTGTACTAATAACAATAAGGGGTTACACTAGTAGTATAGGGACCTAACATTAACCCTATAGGCTCTCAAGGACTACGAGTTACTAAAATTCTTCAAAACTCAATGTATGAAGATACAATCAAGGTTATTGCAACAAATGATGGAGATGTGGGATCCCTAGAATCAACAATTTTTAGTGAAGGGAGAAATATTACAATTAGAGATAGAAGATATATACTTATTGAGAAGTTTATTGAGGTGAGTTTCCCTAGAATTTTTTGCCAATGTGAGGAGTACTTCAAAGGGAAATTTGGATGAGTATGTAGCTCAATATTATGGGACACGTTCTCAAAAAGTGAGTAACAAGGTACCAATTAGAGATATCCTTGATCTTACCCTCCAGACCCAACTTTTCATTATTTTTTGAATAGTTGGGTCTTCAACATTGCACCTATCCTTTAAGGCTCATATGGATCTTTCTATATGGTGTGCGGAACCAATGCTTTTCAATTGGTGTGAGGACTTACTGATGAAAATATTGAAATATCAACTCACCTGTTGTTGGACAGGATGCCAGAATTTTTTTGGCTATGGAAGTATCTTTGTATCTTTTTTCCTTGGAGTCTGTTCCTATTATAAGACCAAGTATAGATTACCCTGATCCAGATCCTACAGAGCAACACATGGTGTCATGGACCAAGTTGATGAGGATATTGTAGGGTGTAGATGTTGAACAATGGTTTGACCCTTCATTTTTCAAATGGTTGAGAGATTCCATCCTAACTGTTGTTGATTATGCCTATGAGGGTTTCAACTTTATGAACAATCTAGACATAGTCCTACCCCCCAATGTACATTGTAGTGCACTTAGTAAGAAATATTTTTTGGGTTTTTGTATTAATTTATTGTTTTTTGGGTTTTCAAAATATTTCATTTTTTTTAGTATTTTTGCATGGGAATATAGTCACTAAAACTTGTATGGTTTGATATGTATATGTGGGACCAGCCTGACCCCAGGTCATTCACCACTACATCTCAGAGGAATAGATACACAAGGTGGACATGAAACATCCTAGGAAGATGGTGGAGAATAGCACTATGAGTTGAGTTGTCCAAGTTCATGTGCAACATGGAGAGGTTGACTCTAGGGATACAACTTCTATCTATGGATGATATTACTTCACACCTCTAAAAGCACATTGTGGGGGTACACTCTTCTCATCGTTGAGGCCACTTGTGGTGTATTATGCATGTTGTGTTGTATTATCGTTGACACGGGGATGATTAGATTATTAGCATACTATTCTTATTGTGCATTGTGTTTTCATTAATGGAAACAATATTTCATTAGTATCAAATGGGAATTCCATGACAATAGTAGTATCATCCATGATGACTAAAGAAGCAACAATACAGTATATGAAGCAGTATGATAGCTAGGTCTCTTACGGGATCTCATCAAGTGAAGATAAAGGAGCTTGAAGTTATTGAATTTTTTGATGAAATTATTATGTCCAAATGATCCTATAAATAGTATATTTTTGTAGGTCTTGTCAATACCTTTCCAACAATATATCCTACTCTGAAAAACTCCTCCCGGATGACAAGTTATGGCTATTTGAAAATTCAGTATTAATTGTGGACTCAAACTATAGAACAAAACTAAAATTAATAATGTGTTAAATAGTGCACACCTTTTGAACACATCTACAATCCATTGATCGAGTCAATGGTGGATCTTCACAAAAATTGCATGTGTTTAACTGATTAAAGAGTGTGCATATTTCCACTAATCAGAAAACCCCAAGAATTGAATGAAAAACTGAAAGATGGAAAATAACAAGAGTTTCATGACCTTTAATGCACCCATTTCATCCAATAGAATGATGACACGTTGACACATGCATAGTTAACCCCGCTAACATGGACCAGTCACACATTTACACATGGCATGATGTTGTTAGTACAGTTAGCATAACATATCATTCGATGATGTCATCACAAGTGATGTGGCACCACCAGAGGCTGCCACATGGAAAAAAAATTGGAAAGTTCTGATTAGTGAAAATTCCAAATGTGGGTGACATGTGGCTCCCCTCACAGGATACCACGTGCCATGATGATGTCATGTTAATGTCATCACATGGATGACTAAGGACCTAGTCACATGGACCTTGGAACACAATTTAAGGCTTGAAGGCATGGTCATATGCAACAATCATATGGTAAAAATGCCCAGCCTTTAAGGCATGGACATTGGCCCATGGTTGGCTAATTCAGCCCTAGGACCACATGGACTGTATATATGTGACCGAGTGAACGATCATAAGCCATCACTCGTACATCACACTCTACAATTGTTACTGTTAATTGGCATTTGTTTGTTGTTGGTTTCAAATAGGTCGAATGAAGTCTTGGTATTATAGTTTCTCAGGTTTGTAGTCAACAAAGGTATCCCACAATGGATAGGGGTGTATGCACAAGTTTTTCACAGAGGCAACGCACAATGGATAGGGGCCCATGCACAAGTTTTGCATGGAGAGAGCCCATGTGGACAAAGGCATATGCATAAGTTTTCCACATAGGTAGCCCACGTGGACAAAGGTGTATACATAAGCTTTGCACAGAGATATCCATGAGGATATAGGCATATACATCACTTTTGCATAGAGGTGGCCCACGTGGATAAAGGTGTACCCATAAGTTTTGCATGTAGAGGTAGCCCACATATACATAAGTTTTGCATGGAGGTAGCCCATAATAGACAAGAAAAGATCCACTTACAAACATAGTCAATATTTGTCGATAGGACATATACACAATAGATTCAGCCCATGTGGAGGATAGTATATATGATTATAGATCATAGAGGATGGGTTATGTCAATGGGTAGCAAGTTCATTTGCTAGAGTTGAAATGTATTGAAAATTGGCCATGTGTCACCCCTGATGTTGAACCATATTGTAACTACATTATAATTTGAGGACATGGTCTCACAAGGAAAATTTTGTAGCTCATATGGCATGGAGTTTGTGTTGTGACCACTAAGACCCATGTTCTAGCCATGGCGGTTGTCAAGTCAAAGTTATTTTTTTTAACTGCCATATGCTTTATTTTGTCGAACATTAGTTGGCCAACGATGAGATTTCTACCATTCTAGCACCTAAATCTAGATGATTTTTAGAAGCGCGCCTAAAAAGGGACCTTTTGTAGAAGCTTTAATTTATTATATAGTTTCATATGGTTTTTATGCGTTTCTGGGGTCAGTGTTGGTCCAAATTGAATTCTGAAAGAAGCATTGTGATCATCACTTAGCGATGGATGCATCCAAAGGCATAAAATACCTTGTTGACACTTATTTGATGGTTAGAATATCTTTTGTATAGTTTGAGGATCTATGAGAAGGTGGCAATAGTTTTGGATACATGATGAAAATATGTTTTGAGAGGGGGTTTTAGTGACTAGATTAATGAATTAGTTGGAGAAGAGTATGGGAAACAGTATGATAGCTGATAATAGTGAATGATATGATTGTTTATGATAGTGATTATAGTGATAAAGATTGTTGGTTATGATAGTGATTGCAATGGAAGTGGTTGTAGGTTGTGGTAGTGATCATGGACTATGAAGTGATAGATATTGCAAATTTCATATTGTGCAATTACTTATGATTCAATGATATATGATGACAGGGGATCAAGTTTGAAAATGATATGAAATAGAGGTCCACAAGAAGTTGAATAAGGAGGTGGGTTCCTCCATTAAGGGTGGAGCCTCAATCAGGTTGGAGCCTAGAGTAGGTCAGAGCTCAGTCATCATTAAGGTTGGTGCCTCGCTCAGGTTGTAGCCTATAGTGAGTACTTGTTTGCATACTTTCAAGATTGGTGCCTCAATTAGGTTATAGCCTATCGCAAGTGGAAACTTGAATTCACTAGGGGTAGTTGCCTCCAACAAGTCATAGCCTATGAGTCTATGAAATGAATTGAATATAGAGAAGAAGAAGATTTGTGGTATTCTCATGTATAGGTTTCCACGTAAAAGATTTTGTCTCTTTGTGATGTAGTGGCTTCTTGATGTGTAATTGATATGATGGTAGCATGATGATGCATTGTTATAGTTGATGATATGATGCTTATGATTCATTGTTTTTTACTATTTTATTATGAAAAGTTGTGAAATGGTAAAATTGATCTCACACTAATTCACCATCCCTGACCCCACGGCTCTCAGTGTGACCTTTGGGCCAACAAGTGGAATTAGAGAAGGTTACCTTCAAAATAGTTAACGAAGGTTGAATTCAATGGAAATTTGGCAAGACTAGAGCCGTGGGTAAGCCACCTATGTTTGATGGATCAACTATGCATTTTATAAGATAACGATGGAGACACATTTATCTCCTTGGGAGCATAATTTTGGAAAATTGTGGAGACTAATTGTAAAGCTCCTAATGTCATTCCAATATATGCAGCAAAAAAAGTAGTCTACACATTTAATGCACAAGCCAGACATGTTATCTTAATTGGGTTGGAAGAATTATAATTTTTCAAAGTAATTCAGTGCAAGTCAACCTATGTGGTATGGAAAAATCTCGAAAATTATTATGAAGGGGATGAGAAAGTTAAAGAATTCAAGTTGCAAGCTTTTAGGGGCCAATTAGAATGATTGAATATGGAAGAAGATGAAGACAATTCTTTGTATTTTCTTCAAGTAGACAATATTGTCAACTCCATTGCAAGTCTCCATGAAGAAGTCAAGGAAAGCTCTATTGTTTGAAAGGTTTTGAGAAAACTTCCATCAAGGTTTAATCCCAAAGTATAAACCCTTGAGGAACTATCATAAGTAGACAAGATGTCTGTGGATAAACTTCATGGAACTCTCTCTACATATGAGCTAGGAATGAAGGAAGAAAAATCAGGATTCAAGGAAGCAGTGTTAAAGGAAACAAAACAAGAGAACATAAAAATATTAAGAATAAAATAACTTCGATGAAAAAGAAGCCAAGCTTGTTCGAAATTTGAAGAGAGGAATTGGAAATTTTAAAGGTAATCTTCCTTTCAAATCTTTTGAATGTGAAAGGACAGGTCATTATGCATCTAAATATCCTTATGCCAAGATGAATGATAGTGATGATGAGTCAATATTCAAACCCAAGCATCAAAAGAAGAAGCAAGCCAATAATAAAAATAAATTTTACTCAAAGGAACAAGGAAATAGAGAAAGCAATGAGAGTGTGACCAATGAAGAAAGATGTGAATTATTATTCATTGTTGAGGCTAAAGAACCTGAAGAAAAAATAGACTATGGAGGAGATATTAAAAGTGCATTAAAAGAAATAAGGATCCTCATAAAGAAGGAAGTCAGATGATGCAATATCTTCAAGATAAAAAAATGAATGAAACCATTCTTTCTCTCATAGTTGAACTAGAAGAAGTAAAAAGGATAAAGGAATTTATGTTCAAGTGGCTAAATGAGAAGGAACAAATATGTGAAATACTATAAGAGGAAGTTATCCTCATGAGAGAAGAATTGGAGCAAATCAAATCAATGTTTCATAAATGGACTAAATCCCTATATCATATTTTAAGCATGCAAAGGTCTCCTCTCATTAAGATAGGTCTCATTTATCAAGAAAATTGTGAGGAACCAAGGAACAATGGCTCCCCAGTCTCATCAAATGAAGATCAATCTAAGAGGCTTGATCATACATTCATAGCATCCAACAACAGATCTCTTGAAGATACAAAGCAAGTGATGAACCAAGCCAAGCATGTCTCTCAAGACAATTCTAGGAAGGAACAAAGTACAAGGATTTGGAATAAAGAGAAAGGATCCACAAGCATAAATAATGCAGGTATTGAAAATCAGCAAATGAATATGGATCCTCACAAATCATCTACAAGCAACAATCAAACAGATATTGAAAATGAGAAAATTAATATGGCTCCTCACAAAGAATCCACAAGTAACAGTCAAGAAAGTGTTTAAAATCAGCAAGGGAACATGGCTCCATCAAGAAGTAACTTTAGAATGTCAATATCTTCTTCTATATCCAAGTATCAAATAATTGTTTTGGTTATTGCTTCTCATGCACAAAATTTGGATACAAAGCATAGGATTGTAAGACCTATGATGTTGTGAGATATAGAGGACTTGAACAAGTACCTCTATGGAGGCATGTGGACCAAATCAAAAGAACTCCCCATCCATTTCTGCATATATTAAAACCAAATTTTATATGCAACATATGTCACAACAAAGGTCATATAGCATGGAACTACAAACTCAACTCAATATGTTACAACATGTTGAAAATAGCAATAAGGAATGTTAAAAATATCATCAAGAAAGAAAAATCCTAATTTAATTTGTCCTTGAAATAAATTAGGAATTAAATTGTTATTCTAATTCTCATAGAAACTTGTTAATTAACTAAGTTGACTTGACTTAGTTGGCTCAATTAATTCGATTTGGGAGTCTATCTAGAGTCATGTAGAGTGGTTCTTAAATTTTAAGGGCCCAAGTTGAGTTATTTTGAGTTGTAATTATTTAATTTAGTTTAACTGAGTTAAATTCTGTTAAAATAGTTCCAACTGATGGAGGAATTAGTGGGAGATCTAGTAGTGGGGTGTAACCTGTAGTCGTGAGGTGTAGCCAACACTTCTCAACCAGTAAACTGAAGATTCTCTCATAATTAACTCATGCATGTCAGATCAGAGAAAGACCTAGTTGAGATTAGAGTTCAGGGACAATGTACTATCAATTGTAAAATCATGTAAATTAAACAAATGGCACATGAAATCAGAAGAAGGCCTAAAATAAATCGTTCCTTAAGTAGAAAACTCACTAATTTTAACCATTTGAATTGCCTTTAAAAGGAGGAATTAAGGCACAAGTTTAATCTTTTTTTTGGTGAGCACAAGTTGGTGAGACCAAACAATAAGAAGCATAAGTTTGTGTGTGGAGCTTGTGAGGGAAAGGAAGTAGGGGCTTGTAAGGATAGGAGTTTGGCTAAGTATTGGCTAAAGATGGTCAGTGATGCAGAGGATAGAAAATACTTGTGCAGGTTGAGCTCAATGTTGAGAAGAGCATATGATATGCATCCATATTCTTTGACTAATGCAATATACAGATAGCATGGGTTTTTAGCTATGGCTTTCCCCAAAAAAGAATTGTCCTATGTGTGATTGAAGTCTTTCTCTTGTATGCTTCATGATTTCATCGATCGTTTATTATTTTCGTTGATGAATAGAGTAGATTCAAGTCAATTGTTTTAGCATATTACAATTTGTAGTTTGAATCTACAAGGAACTTATACATGGTATCAAAGCAAGATTTGTAGAAATTTCTACACAGTATTAGAGCTAGAATTGTAGAAATTTCTACGTGGTATCAGAGCTATATTTCTAGAAATTGCTACTGTTGAAAATAGCAACAAGAAAGATTAAAAATAGCATCTAGAAATTCCAATTTAATTTTTCCTTGAATTAAATTGTAATTCTTTTCTCATAGCAACTTGTAATAGTTAACTAACTTAAGTTGACTTAGTTAACTTAGGAAATTCGAGTTGGAAGTCTATCTGGAGTCATGTAAGTGCGATCCCTAAGTTTTAGGGGTTTAGATTGAGTTCATTGGAGTTGTAATTAGATAACTCAGTTTGACTAAGTCATAGAGAGTTAAACTAGTTCTAACCGTTGGAGGAACTAGTAGAGGTCTAGTAGTGAGTCGGTGTACTGGTGCATCCTCAGTGCTACTCCAACAAACTAAAGATTCACTCATGAGAAACTCATGCATGTCAGTTCAAAGGAAGACTCAGTTGATATTAGAGTGTAGGGGCAACGTACTATTAGTTGTATAATTTTCCAAGTTATACAAATGGTGCATGCAATCAATTGAGGACCTATGTTTGGAATTGTGCAAGGAATCAAAAGCTTGAAGGCTAGGAATTTGGCTAAGTATTGGCCAAAGGAAGTCATCAAGCAGAGGATAGGAAATAATTGTGTAGGTTGAGCTCAAAGTTGAGTAGAGCATGTTGTATTCATCCAAATTCTTTGACTAGGAATGGCGCAAGGAAATAGGGGCTTGGAGAGCAACATAACAGGCTAAGGTTTGGCTTGAGCTAGCTTGTGAGCAGAGAGTTGATTATACTTATGTAGGAATTGTTCTAGTGAGAACAAGCTTTGTATTTTCTTCTCAGATTTATGATTAATGCAATATAGATAGTAGGGGTTTTGAGTAGTGGCTTTCCCCAAACAAATATTGTGTTATGTGTCCTTGATATTCTTCCTCTTTTTTATTATTGTTTTCATTGATGTATTGGCTTCCACTGGTTGAAAGTAGAAGTAGATTCTTGTCCTGTGCTTTAGTACATTGCATGAGATTGTGAATCTACAGGAAAATTACACATTGTATCAGACCTAGATTTGTAGAAATTATCTACATGGTATCAGAGCTAAAGATAGTAGAGAAGAGAAGAATTCAAATTCGTCCTTGCAGATTGATGGATCTCTAGTTCAGGGTAGATCCAAAAGACCCTATGTGCAGACTTCTTAATGGAGCTAGAAGGCTGCTAGTGGGTAGATTGAGAAGCAAGAATTTTTTGGGCAGAGAGTTTGCAAAGAAGATATGATTTTTTTGTTGAAACTTTAAAAAAAAATAGCATATCTGGATTCCTTATGGAAAAATACTCAAATTCAAACAAAAAAAAATATGCCGAATCGGAGTTCGAATGAGGGAGATATCGCTAATTTAAAATCAACTATTTTTCTAGAAAATTTCGTGACGGTAGGACAAATGAAAGAGATTGTTGTGCAAGCCAAGAACCTTTATGCTCTTGAGGTACAATATGCATACAAAGCCTTGAGGAGCAAGGAAATGTTAAATACTTGGTGGTTGAGACTCGAGAGGGAGATCAAATTACCTCTCAACATATAGCCCCAGAAGAAGCCTCACAAGCAATCTCAGACAAATGTGGAGCAGTCACAATTGGAGAAGTTGAGTGGAGACTGAGTGGAGGCATCCATTTATGCAGAGACCTCCAGTAGGGGGAAATTTCGATCCAAGTGGGTAGAGGGAACACATGCAGCCATACCTCTAGGTGAGAGGTGGGGTAATGTGAAGTGATAGTCCTAAGTGAGCTGAAATTGGGCAGGGTCCATTGAAAGGTTTTATCTCATGGATCGTACCTTTCTACGGGAGCCCAAAGCACATAGTAGTAAGAGGAATCAATAGTGATTGATGCAGTCAGAGATTAGAGTGACAGAGGCTAGAGCAGTCAAATACTGAAGAGTGCAGAGAAGAGTTGACAATAGTGCAAAAAGGCAGAGTCAGCAGAAGCGTAGAGTTTTCAGTCGATAGAGGCAATAGTAGTCAGAGACTTTGGTGGAATATGCATCATATTGATTCAAGTTGGATTTTTTTTTTTTTTTTTTTTTTTTTTTTTCAGGAGTTTTTCTAGAAACAACACTAGAGAGAAGTGTTGCATGTAGAACATTCCAAAGGTTCAAGATTAAGATAGAGTTGAATTCCTTTCTTGTTGAGAGGGAGTGTTGAAAATAGCAACAAGAAATGTTAAAAATAACATTTAGAAAGTCATATTTAATTTGTCCTTGAATTAAATTGTAATTATTTTCTCATGGAAACTTGTAATAGTTAAATAAGTTAAGTTGACCTAGTTAGCTTAGGAAATTCAAGTTCGAAGTCTATCTGGAGTCATATAAGTGTGATCCCTAAGTTTTAGGGGTCCAGATTGAGTTCATTGGAATTGTAATTAGATAACTCAGTTTGACTGAGTTATAGAGAGTTAAACTAGTTGTAACTGTTGGAGGAACTAATAGAGGTCTAGTAGTGAGTTGGTGCACTGATGCATCCTCAGTGATACTCTAGCTAACTGAAGATTCACCCACAAGAAACTCATGCATATAAGTTCAAAGGAAGACCTAGTTGAGACTAGAGTGAAGAGACAATGTAATATCAATTGTATAATTTTCCAAGTTGTATAGATGGTGCATGCAATCAGTTGAGGACCTATGTTTGGAATTATGCAAGGAATCAGAAGCTTGATGGCTAGGAATTTGGCTAAGTATTGGCCAAAGGAAGTCATTAGGCAGAGGATACGAAATACTTGTGTAGGTTGAGCTCAAGGTTGAGTAGAGCATATTATATTCATCCAGATTCTTTGACCAGGAATGGCACAAGGAAATAGGGGCTTGGAGAGCAACAAAATAGGCTAAGGTTTGACTTGAGCTAGCTTGTGAGAAGAGAGTTGATTATACTTGTGCAGGAATTGTTCTAGTGAGAACAAGCTTTGTATTTTCCTCTCAAATTTCTAATTAATGCAATATATATAGTAGGGGTTTTGAGCAGTGGATTTCACCGGATAAATATTGTGTTATATGACATTGATATTCTTCCTCTTTCTAATTATTGTTTTCATTGATATATTGGCTTCCTCTAGTTGAAAGTAGAAGTAGATTCTTGTCCCGTGTTTTAGGAAATTACATGAGTTTTGAATCTACAAGAAAATCTACATCTACATGGTATCAGGGCTGAAATCACAATAGAAGAGAAGAATTCGAAGTTGTCCTTGCATATTGATGGAGCTATAGTTCAGAGCAGATCTAGAAGATGTTATATTCATACTTCTTAATGGAGCTAAAAGGCTGCTAGTAGGAAGATCGATGAGCCAAGTTTTAGTGACACAAAAAGGAGTTGTGATCATTTATATTGGCAAAATGAGGATCCAAGAGATTTCCCACAGGGAGATCAAGACTAAGAGGGAGTCTAATTTTAGAGGGAGCAGCCCTATGGAAGCTAGTACTTCAGGATCTGGGAAGATCAAGCTCATTATTGCAATGGTTGTAGCAACACTTCGAAAGCAGCAGCAGGGAAGTAGCAACAACAATATGAGTAGATCATATTTAGATCATGCATGCAAAGCCTTGAGGATCAAGGAAAATGTTAGAGACTTGGTGGTTGAGAGGGAACATGAATTACCTCTCAACATGCAACCTCAGAAGCAACCTTAGCAAGTTGTGGAGAAGCCATAATCAAAGAAGCAGAGAAGAGACCAAGTGAAGACATCCACTCAAGAAGAGATCTCTAGTAGGGGGGAATTTTGATCCAAGTGGGCAGAGGGAGCACATGCATCCATACCTCCAGGTGTGAGGTGGGGCGATGTGAAGCAATAGTCCCAAGAGTGCATAAATTTGGGCAGGGTCCATTGAGGTGTGTTTGTCTCATGGATCATTACCTTGCTACGAGGGCCCATAGTATTAAGTAGTAGGAGGATCAATGCCAGTCAAATAATGATGAGTGCAGAGAAGTGTTGACAACAGAGTAGGAGGCTCAATAGCAGAGTCAGCAGTAGCATAATTTTCCCAGTAAATAGTTGCAAGCACAGTTGATTCAATTTATTTTGTTTGGATTCTTTTTGGTTGCAGATGTTATTGTAGCAACAACAATACTGACAAGAGTTGCATGTAGAACATTCCAAAGGCACTCGATCGGGATAGAGTTGAATTCATTTCTTGTTGAGAGGGAGTGTTGAAAATAGCAAGAAGAAATGTGAAAAATAACATCAAGAAAAAAAAATCCTAATTCAATTTCCCTTGAATTAAATTAGGAATTAAATTGTAATTCTAATTTTCATAGGAACTTGTAATAGTTAACTAAGTTAATTTGACTTAGTTGGCTCAGTTAATTTGAGTTGGGAATCTATCTAGAGTCATGTAGAGTGGTGTAATGAACATCCTTATCCTACCCAGGAATTTTTTCCCAAGGCCCCTTAAACTTGGGATTTGGTCTCACTACAGTTAGAATTTGAACCACATTCATTAGTACATTAATCTGAATCACTTCATGAACACTATTAATGAGCTCCATCATTAAGCACAATATTATAAATTTTTAGAAAGAAGCTATTTCTGCCATGTAATCCATAACATTCATTGTTTAATTCCACCACAATTATGAATTAAACTAAGTCTAACGCAATTAGCTTAGCCATGCATTAGAATCATAATTCGACAGACTTACTCTATTCTTAAACAGTAGGTACAATAGCTAAACTAGCCTCTTTGAATACACATGTAATAGTTAATAAAATTATCCTGAACTATACTATGAAATGCATGCATCTATTTCATGTACCCATTAACTGCCCAGACAGATATATCAGAGGCATAATATATATATATATGTGTGTGTGTGTGTGTGTGTGTGTGTGTGTGTGTGTGTGTGTGTGTGTGTGTGTATGTATATACAAACTATGTTCCTTAAACATAAGGATGATTAGAGTTAGATTCACTGAACATTTTACTCCTCTAGCTGCGTAAAGGTGAAATAAGTCACAGAAACACAGATAATATCATCAACATTAAAGGTCTCAAATAGGACTATTTACCTTAACAAGGGATTGGATGAACCAATACTACCTAAGATCTACACATTGATCCTTTAACAACCTAACTTGTAAGTTCATTTCTATGCCAAAACTGTCACATGCATCCATATTTTGATTATCTCATAAATGCCGTGAATATAGGAAAATCTACTCATCTAGAACAGTCACAGATAATGCCTTCAATCAATCTTTTTACTAGAAAATTCATACAATTTCTTTCATAAATTAAATGAATTTACAATAGAAAGGGAAGAAACATCATACACACATTCCACGCATCTAACACCAACTGAATCTCACTTGGAGGGAGGAGCACCACCACCCAGCCATGAATCACCTCTGATTCCCCCCCGAGCCAAAGATCTTGCCAAGGATCAACTGTCCTCCATTGATCGATGCATTGGGTATTTAATACCCTCTTCCATGATTTAGTTACCATTAACGGCATCCCGCTTTATGGATTTTTCCATTTTCCTAGGTCTTATCCAGAAAATCTCTTCTTTATCTCCCACGATGCTTTTCCACATAAAATCTTGCCTTATCTCTCGCAAAGCTTTTATGTTCGATGGATCTTTATGTCCCATCCATCTGATGGATATCCAATCCATCCAAGCTTATCTAGAATCACATCTAGAAGCTTATCATGAAAGATGCATCTCTATCCCATTCCTCATGGGATTTGGCAATCATCTCCTCTCTCTTGTTGCTCCACCCTCCAAGTGATATATTTTTTATTTAATAATACATTTTCTTTTCACATTACATATCACCTAGCTTTCCTCAGCTTAGGTGTAGAATAGTTGAACCCACAAAGGAGGGTATCAAACTTAGCTTTCCTCAGCTTAGGTCTACAACCTTTAACACACAAGGGAGGATATCATACCTAGATTTAACTCAGCTTAGGTTTACAATAATGTAGTACACGAGGGAGGGGTGTTACATACTCCCCCCCTTAAATTTTACATCGTCCTCGATGTATTACTACATCATATCCTCGTTCACAGTTAGCTAGTTTCCAAATCAACAGCTTTCATGGCTGTGCCACCTGATGCAAATTTTCCAATGTACATTTACAACGAGGAGTGCTCCCAACATCTCTCCTTCCATAGCTACATCGGTCTCAAGGAGTGCTACCAGCATCTCTCCTTCCATAGTTACATATCACACATTTTTTTCAAATCATTTGTGAGAATTTATCGATCTAAAGTTTAACTATGATAAATATCATAATCTGTTACTATTAAAGCAACTATTGCGTATCATTTATTTTATTTGAAGAATGCATGTCCTCTGCTTGCATTCTTTCAAGCCTTTGTGTTCTTGTCGAACACCTGCTTCTTGCAGTCTCTCTACATACAATACATCAGTTAGCATATTTTTCACATTAATATGCCTGCAAAGTCATAACAAATTATTTCATATTATAATATATTTTCATATACATATATTCATCATGACTGTATGTATGCCAAACTGTGATGAAACATAGTTACTTATACCAAACTTACTTTCCTTCTTCAGGGAAACTCCAGGTTTGTTTACCTGGCCAGACATCCATCTAATGACTACTGCATACCCTACATACAAGGTATGTTATACACACCAATACAAATTTCATTTTAAAACCATGTAGCATATGTAATCATATGGTCCCATGTGTTGTTGTACATAGTATAGTTGTGGTACAACCTATAATGCCATTCTCATGGTATCACCTGCATGACATAAACTTATCCACATATTTTCATGGTTCATCTATGTATTTAAGAAAATTTTTAGGTCACGTGTAAATCAATTCTAGATGTCATGTGGTTACAATTTCAATCACATTTTATTGGATTCATGCATATCTTCTGCTTAATGTTCTAAAGCATATTATTAACTCATAACTGTCGAGGTTTAATATTCATGAGATCATTAATTCACCTCGTATGTTTTACTATTGCCCTATTTATGCTTCAACAACCTATTGACCATGCATAATTCTGTGTAGTCATACATGAAATTTCTTACTACTTACAATCCTACAGTCCTTGTAGTTGTAAGTGTTTATGATCTCAGGGTATTTACATGTGGGCTAATTCTTCACATTAAATCACCCTTTACCAAAGCTGAGTTATCTATTTATGAATTCTGTTTGAATCATGCAACATTTCCTTATGTTGTCTAGACACCTTATCAATGCAATCTGATAAGAGATCCTATCAAATTTCTTGGTACAAATTATGATATCAATCTATTTTATATAGATTATTTAATTGACCCAGGGGTCCATACCATTTGTGTCACTTCACCAATCACTATGGTTTCCATTCAAGGATACTTATAGATTCTATTTTACATATCCTTCAAAAGATACATATGTCCTGGAAATTGTTTTAAGTTAAATTTCCCTTTTAACCATACTTTCTTCCAACCGAAGAACAAGTCACCTTGAGAAAATGCATTAATCAAAGGGTTAATTTGACCACAATTTGTACAGTTATATAGTCTTTATACTAAAACATGCTCTCACCGTCCTTTTCTTTGGTATAATACTTTTCTAGCAATTATACCATTTATGAGTTATTTTTATAACATGATGACATAGTTTAATCTCTGACCAAAATCATAGTTTATTTTTGTATGCCACTCAAGTAATGATATATTCCACCATTTGCATTACTTGCTATTAATTTTAACCAAATCGAACAACCTTAATGTTCAGGTATTTGCTCGTTATTTCATGTTATAACATTTTTTATTATAAGATTTTTCCTGTTAGTAAGGTTAATAACCTCACTTTCTTTGTCCAGCATGACTCATGCATACTTGCCTATTTACTATTGGCATATAACAGTCCCAATATATAACTTCAATATAGTTCAATCAATTTCAATCCCCTGCATGTAGGAAAAACAAAATTCCTACCTGCTATATATATATATATATATATATATATATATATATATATATATATAGATATAGATATATATATATAATACATTGATCGCAACATGCCATTGATTCTGCAAATCACAACTATGCCCAACGTATAAGCAACAAAACATGCATTTTATCATCAGGTCAATCATGCTCTTTCCTTCTACAGAACATACTCCCCTTTAATAGGCATTGGGTAACCAATATCTTTATGATTGTTGAGCACTGACTCAACATGTAAGAGGCTATCAATACCATAATTCATGAGGAAGTGCTTACATGGAAGGTTCGTATGACTTACTACTATGCAACTATACTATATCATTTGATAAATACAATACTCTTTCAAGTTTATAATACTTCACACATATGTTCTTGCATGGTAATTTCATATAACTCATGAACATTCATGGATATTAAGCATGTTTCTCTCCAACTTGTTCATCTTAAAAACTACTTAAACAACCATGGTAACAACATGTATATTATTCATGAAAAGCATAGGTATATGTATATATAACAATTAAGCCGATTTTAACCATGGACTTCCTCTACTATCTAATCCTCCTTTCATGTGTTAGGTGAGATTTGTTTTTATTTTACAATCCTTATTTAAATCTCTTACCTAATATATTTTGCCACACAGTTCCTCAACCGGTGCATGTTATGGTTTGTGTTAGAGGTTTTTAAGAAAACACTTTCTAATTTCTCTTTATCATTCACAATACCAATTTAGCCCATGTTTCCCTCTAGTTGCTATCATGCATATATGTATTTAACCTCCACTTCCGAAATACAATCTTCACATGTGCAAATATGACTGATTTTGAGATTACATGAAAAAACATCCTATTATGATAGCCTAGAATTGGCTTGCTTATCATTATACATAAGGATTTAATGCATAATATTTATCTAGTTATCCATTAGAAGCATCCTATGTTCCATACTAAACATAGTAATGATCAAGTTCGATTTAAAAGAGGTCTCACTCATCCATATATGTTCAAAATAGAAGTATTTATGCTTACTCATCACCATCCATGCAGATGCTATCATGAGTAGGATAGCTCTAATGAGTGTGATAAGAATTACCCACTATGCCACTTCCACTAACTATAGTATTTGATGCAATAGAGACACATGCTCTTTATATTCTTATCATTATTCATGAAACCTGTTTCATTACATAACATCTTACTAGGGTTTGACATTTCTTCTTTTATAGAATTATCTTTTTAGTTAATTCCCTTTTTAGAACTTGTAAGGGTATCAATTTGCTTGCCTTATAGTTGTGAATTCATCCATGCTATCCACCTCTTAGAATAATTTATCTCATTCCTAGCTTTAATTCTCCACAAAGACAGGAATGGTTCAAGTGATTTCAATAAGATTATAATGGATTTGCATGTAGCTTCAACTATCATTGTGAATTTCAGCAAACACAACATGAGCATACACAAAATTGTACAAGTAACAACATTTTCTAATTAGGAATTTAGTAGTGCCCTAGTTCAATATATACATGTATATATTATTATTATTATTATGTATATATTATTATTTTTTTTAAATTGACTTTTTTTCCGATCTTCAATGGATAATATTATATTCTAACTATCCATTATTTTAGGCTATGGATAAAGGTATATTATAATATCCTAATATTATATTGCCATTTACACTTAAAGATACTTTTCCATTTAATAGTATAATGTGGAGTGTTTGGATTGCCATAATGAGTAACTTGTAACGTAAAGATATTATCCATTTAAAAGTGTTAACATGGAACAAAAAACTATTTTAAGATATCTTTCCGTAGTACAAGCACTTGTAGCTCTTCCTTTGAGACTTAACGCTTGGTCTCAGTTGTGGCATTGGCTTTGGTGTTGACTTGTGATTTGTTTCTCGGTGAATTTGTGACTTAACAATGTTTTATGTCTGTGCTTATTGCTTCGGTGATATATAACTAATAACATAAGATCATATCAGCAAACGAAGAGAGCAAGGAAATGAAAATCTTGACCATATAATCGACCTTTGGATCGATACCCCGTAAATCATTAAATGTGCTCAAGAGCTTTTTCACATTCTGCATCAAGATTATAATTATCTACAATACAGTCGAATAGTATATTAATGTTAATAATTTTTAATAGTAATGGCTCTGAACTATTCTTGATTACAATTAATCTTTTATGACTATGTTTAATAGAATTGGGGAAATGAGTTTAAATGTCGTCAGAAACGCGGTGGCTTTTCACAATTAGGACTTAATAAAATAAAATAAAAATACATATACATATAAAAAACATAATCCACTGAGAAATACCGGAAAAGGCGCTGTTTAAACGGCTATTTGCGAAGAAAGTTGGCAGTCCTAAGCCTAAGCCGTCCATTACTATTTCCAATCGCACATAACCAAAGCCTTGAGTTGTTGACAGTCAGAGGCTATATAGTTATGAAATGATGGTATCTGTTTTATCACGCAGTGCTACGGTGCTACTTATCGGTTTTCCATTTACATTGATAAATATCCAAAGCCTACTTGAACAGGCTAACCGATGAAGACAATGTCCCTCGAAAGCTAAAACAATGAAAGACTAATAAATACAATATTTCACAGATTTGCACGTCGATCTGAAGTTTAAGTGTGAAATAATGAAACTTAAATTGGTGACATTGATGATTCTCACAAAACATCGATTGCCCTAGCATCGACATTAGTTGCTGTAAAATAATCGACCCGACCGAGAGAAAATTTCCAAATGAAAATCGAATAAGGAGGGTCAACAGAGTGGAAAACTTATTAACCATAATCACATCAAATTAGTGAAATAATTAATAACTAACTTATTTTACTATAATAACTAAAATTACAGAATCGTAAGTATTCAAAACAGTGATCACTATTATTTCTAACCAGGCACAATTCCATTGTTGCTAAACCCACCAGATCGAGGACCCACAAATTAGATAATACTTAGGTCTTCTTCAAACCCCAACTCTCAGAAATGGACTCGGGTGGCTTAACTTCTGTATTCCACTTTCTGGTTTTTTTTTTTCTTTTTTTCACGGCTAGTGGATAATCCTTATCCTTTCATGATTGAGTGTCAGATAACCTCTATCCCACTAAGGCAATAATGTGCATGAGGACTTAGTGTATATGCATTCATAGTTGAGAAAATGGAAACAACCTTCATAGAAGCATTATCGTGAAACAACAAAACATTCCAACACATCCTTATTGATAGGTTGGTGATAACGTCTATCCAAACTCACAATAATTATGCCCCAGAGGGTATTATCCCTTCCTCAGTTTTGCTCCTTCACGCATGCAATAAGGAAAATCAAAATAAGAACAACGTGATTTTCTACCCTCAATTTGACAAGGTGTTGTTGCCCTACCGTCGTGTACATTTTATAAAAACGTCTTAACTCCCCAATGCATGATAAATCTCATCCCAAGGATAACATCCAATTCACTGAAAGAGGAGCAACCATACAATGACTCCCCATCGTCGTAATCTGCAACTTATATAATTAATTAATTTAATTATCTAGATTTATTTATTTTTCCTCCAAAACAAGATAAGGGCCACCATGTTATTTGTGACTCCTTTTCGCAACATCTAATGCATGCTTTTCTGCATGTGTTTTAATAGTTTGCTTTGGCACACCGCAAATATTTTGGGACTTGGTAGGATTTTTTTCAAGGAATTTCGGAGTTTCGTGTCGAACAGCCTCGGGTTTTCCAAACACCCTTAAATAATTTCATGCTTAAAACGATTCATTTAATAGGATTTGTGCCTCACAACTACCTCGTCAATGCCTCTAATTTTCGTTGCCTCGATATCGTATAATATTTCGGCGACTAGGCCGAAGAGGAAGGAGCCAAGTGGTAAGTTGATAATGAGAAAATTGTATATTATGTTGTAGTATTTCAATCCGAAAGGCTTCGAGGCAGTGGAAACTGAAATAGCTAAACGGACATCATAGCAGACACCCTCCACAATGGACCCAACGTACACTGATCCTATCATACCTATAGCTATCGGAATGTATCCTACGATCATCAGCAACTATGACCCTACCATCCATACAGGTCTTGGAATACCAGCCTTCCTTAAGAAATGATCAGAGATGGAGCCTGCCCCAATTCTTCCAAAGAATCCCAAAATACTAATGAGGGAAACAAATATTGAAACGTCAAAGAAGCCCATGGAAATACGAATCTGCCCCATATTATTTAGCACTCCCATTTCGGTCCCCACACCATAGAGAAACGCGAAGAACAACAACCAAGAATTGAACTTTCTCATCCATGAACATAGTGTGGTCCTCCCTTATGCGAGGCTCGCCGACAATCTCCTCCTCATTTCTTTCATTTTGTGGACTCCAATCTTGTGATTCTGTAATAAGGCATGTGTCATTCGGTTCAGGCACGAACATTTCGGTGTTTTTTTTAAGAAGAAGATCTTGAACGACTTCGATCTGATGACTTTTAATGAAGGAAGAGCCTTTTCTCATTTTGAGCCGTATATAAAACATATTCAACCATTAATAAATCAGTCAAGGCGCAATTCTTATAGACCGACTTGATTTGTATGTTCTGAAACAATGGTAGTTAAATGTGACCTTAAATCCTTAAGTCTTGAATTTGTTAATTTTTTTCTTTTTTTAAAATCCGAGTCAAGGTAATGGATGAGTAATGAGGCATGTGCCTCACTGAAAAGTCTTAACATTTACCTTAACTTCTTTATAAAAACTATATGTATAAAAACCCTCATTAATTTTAGCATGTTATATATATTGAAAATATATATATTATCGTTCTATTTTAATATTTGAATTCCTTATTACGGAATCATGTTCTATGTTTCAAACTTCACCCTTCAAATGTTTTTGGGTAAATTTTTCTTATAGGAGTTTTATAATCAAAATTCGTGAGCACAAAACACTACGGAATGGATGGGTTCACAGGCCCTAGTGTTTGAACTTTTGCTCTCATACCATTTGTAACGAACCTCCTTAGCCTACCAGGAATTTCACCCCTAGGCCCCTTAAACTTGGGATTTGGTCTCACTACAGTTAGAATTTTAACCACATTCATTAGTACATTAATCTCAATCACTTCATGAACACTATTAATGAGCTCCATCATTAAGCACAATATTATAAATTTTTAGAAAGAAGCTAGTTCTGCCATGTAATCCATAACATTCATTGTTTAATTCCGCCACAATTATGAATTAAACTAAGTCTAATGTAGTTAGCTTAGCCATGCATCAGAATCATAATTCGACAAACTTACTCTACTCTTATACAGTAGGTAGAATAGCTAAACTAGCCTCCTTGAATACACATGTAATAGTTAATAAAATTATCATGAACTATACTATGAAATGCATGCATCTATTTCATGTACCCATTAACTGCCCAGATATATATATAGAGACATAATATATATATATATACATAAAACTATGTTCCTTAAACATAAGGATGATTAGAGTTAGATTCACTGAACATTTTACTCCTCCACCTATGTACGAGTGAAATCAGTCACATAAACATAGATAGTATCATCAACATTAAAGGTCTCAAATATGACTATTTACCTTAACAAGGGATTGGATGAACCAATACTACCTAAGATCTACACATTGATCCTTTAACAACCTAACTTATAATTTCATTTCTATGCCAAAATTGTCACATGCATCCATATTTTGATTATCTCATAAATGTCGTGAATATAGGTAAATCTACTCATCTAGAACAGTCACAGATAATGCCTTCAACCATTCCTTTTACTAGAAAATTCGTACAATTTCTTTCATAAATTAAATGAATTTACAATAGAAAGGGAAGAAACATCATACACACATTCCATGCATCTGACACCAATTGAATCTCACTTGGAGGGAGGAGCACCACCACTCGGCCATGAATCACCTCTAATTCCCCCTGAGCCGAAGATCTTGCCAAGGATCAACTATCTTCCATTGATCGATGCACTGGGTATTTAATACCCTCTTTCATGATTTAGTTACTATTAGCAGCGTCCCGCTTTATGGATTTTTCCATTTTCCTAGGTTTTATCTGGAAAAGCTCATCTTTATCTCCCATGACGCTTTTCCACATAAAAGCTTGCCTTTATCTCCCGCAAAGCTTTTATGTCCGATGGATATTTATCTCCCATCCATCCGATGGATATCCAATCCATCCAAGCTTATCTAGAATCACATCTAGAAGCTTATCATGAAAGATTCATCTCTATCCCATTCCTCATGGGATTTGGCAATCATCTCCTCTCTCTTGGTGCTCCACCCTCCAAGTGATTTATTTTATTTATTTATTTAATAATACATTTTCTTTTCACATTACATATTACCTAGCTTTCCTCAGCTTAGGTGTAGAATAGTTTAACCCACAAAGGAGGGTATCAAACCTAACTTTCCTCAGCTTAGGTCTACAACCTTTAACACACAATGGAGGATATCATACCTAGCTTTAACTTAGCTTAGGTTTACAATAACGTAGTACACGAAGGAGGGGTGTTACAAGTGGTTCCTAAATTTTAGGGGCTCAGGTTGAGTTCTTTTGAGTTGTAATTATTTAATTCAATTAACTGAGTTAAATTCAATTAAACTAGTTCCAACTGGTGGAGGAATTAGTGGGAGATCCAGTAGTGGGGTGTAACGAGCATTGCTAAACTAGTAAAGTGAAGATTCACTCATGATTAACTCATGCATGTCAGACCAAAGAAAGACCCAACTGAGATTGGAGTTCATGGACAATGTAATATCAGTTGTAAAATCATCTAATTTAAACAAATGGTGGATGCAATCAAAAGAAAGCCTAAAATAAATCATTCCTTAATTAGAAAACTCACTAATTTTAACCATTCAAATTGCCTTTAAAAGGAGGAATGAAGGCACAAGTTTAATCATTGTTTTGGTGAGCACGAGTTGGTGAGACCAAGCAATAGGAAGCACAAGTTTGTGCGTGGAGCTTGTGAGGGCAAAGAAAATATTGTAAACTTTGAAACGAGAACTGATACGATTACCCATTTTGTTGAGGTAGCAAAAAAGTCAACCCATTTTAAAAAGTGGTGATGCAAAGTACACTTATTTTTTGTGCATATTTTTGACACTTTAAATTTTCTTATGTATCAAATATAAATATTTATTTTTAAATGTTAGTGATCTTCATGCTGATTTTGAAACGTGTGTTTGCAGCATCAACCCTTTTTTTTAGAGGGCTTATTTTTTATTAAAAAATTTTGTCCATTTTTTTTAAATCCTGATTACTTAACAAATTTTTTAGTTGTCTTATTTCTCTGTTGATTACTTTAAATATATATATATATCCATTTTTGAAAAACAAACAAATAAAAAATTATCTTGTAAACCATAAAAATTTGAAGTTGTAAATTATTTCTCTTTTTAAAAATTAAAATGATTAAAATACTTACTAAAAAACAAACATATATATATATATATATATATATATATATATATATATATATATATATATGTTAGAAAAAAATTGTGCCCCCATAGGCCGCTAAGTGGTTGAACGCTGCCCAATAGCCCGTGGGGGCGCAATTTTTTTTTTTTTTTGAGTATTTTTTGTTTTTTTTTTTTTTTTTTTAATCTAATTTTTTTTTAAGATTTATATATTTTTAGTGTCTTGTTAATGGTTTTTTAATTTTTGCATTTTTATTTACTTAATTTTATAGTTCTTTTTAATTTTATTTTAATTTATTTTTTCCAATTTTTTTTTATCATTTTCGAAAAATAATAATAATAATTACATTTTTTATGAATTTTTTTGAAAATATGTTTTTTCTTATTCTTTATATTTTTTAATTTTGTTTTTCTTTTTAAAAATTTTTTTTTTTTTTTTTTTTTATGTTTGATTTTTTTTTGTATTTTTTATATATTTGATTTTTTTTTTCTTAATTTTATGTTTTGTTTTTAATATATATTTTTATTTACGCTTTGTTATTTTTCTTTAACTTTTTTTTTTTTTGTTCTTTTTCATTGTTTTTATTTTTAATTTTATGTTTTCATTATTCTTTTGAAATTTTAATGTTTTTCGGAGTCGTGATAAAATCTTTTACATCATTATTTCAAAGTGTTAAAAAAAAAAAAAAAAAAAAAAAAAAAAAAAAGATTTTATTTCATCAACACATGTTGAAAATTTACCCTAGAAAAAAAAGTGTTATTAAAAAAAAAGACTTTATTTCATCAACACATGTTGAAAATTTACCCTAGAAAAAAAAAAGTTTTCTTCCAACATCAATGGTTTTCGTTTTCAAGGTGTTTTTTGCACAATTTTTATACAAAAAAACGGTTTTCACTGTCATTTTTAAAACATGTTGAAAATTTACCCTAGAAAAAAAAGTGTTATTCCAGCGTCATCACTTTTCGTTTTTAGCACTGTTTTCATGTTTTTTTGGGGTTTTTTTTTAGAGTTCCCATTTTGAGTTTATAGTTGCCATTTCAAAGTTTACATTGTTGGAAGTAGGAGCTTGGAAGGCTACGAATTTGGCTAAGTGTTTTCCAAAGGCGACCAGTCAGTTAGGTAGAGGATTAGAAAAATACTTGTGCAGGTTGAGTTCAAGGTTGAGGAGAGCATATTGTATTCATTTGTATTCTTTGACTAATGCAATATACAGATAGTAGGGGTTTTTAGCTATGGGTTTCCCCATAAAATCATTGTGTTATGTGTGATTGAATTCTTTCTCTTGTATGCTTTGTGATTTCATTGACCATTTATTGTTTCTGCTGATGAGTAGAGTATATTCATGTCAATTATTTTAGCATATTACAATTTACAGTTTGAATCTACAAGGAATTTCTACATGGTATCAAAGCTAGAATTGTAGAAATTTCTACACAACAGAGCGGAACTTCATATCAATGCAAGAAGATGGAGAAGAGGCCAAGGGGGGCCTTGATTAGATATGAATCCTCAAATCTAATCCCTTTGTGCAAACTTCTTCAAGACCATCATTTGTCAAATCAAAACTTGAAGAAGCAACTACATGTATGGGGACTATGACATTTGCATAACTTGATGGTGATATGAAAAGAGGGGAAGACATTATCACATCCATCAGCTCTCCAGAATAATTCAGGGGAAATCATAGAATATAGTGATGAAAGGTACTTATATATGGAAGAAGCAGGGTCTTAGGGGGAGACTTTGAAAAATGGTTATGAGTAGCAGGAGACTTACATGAGGTCCACACAAAAGTGCATGATCATAGAGGGATACTTTGGAGAATAGTTATGAGAACTAGGATCAAGTCTATAGGAAAAGAGCATGGTCTTAGTGGAGACTTTAAAAGTACAGAAATGGATAAGAGAATCTCTAGAAGCATGACTTCATGGGAAGACTATCAGAATGGAAACACAGTAGCAAGAAGGCAACATGATTATGTTAGGTCCACAAGTTCATCTAGGAATAAGCTATGGAATCTTTGACGGATATTTTTGTAGGATCATGTTCACCCATTAGGATGAAAATTTTCATAGACATCCATGACTGTAACATCCCCCGTAACCTCGCATGAAAATGCATGGAGTTAGAAATTTTTTACACAATTTACCCATGGGAAACTATCCAAATTACTATTTCAGATTCCTCATTAACCATTAGATATAATCTTCATCATTACATAGAGTAAATTTAGTAAAGGAATAGTAAGTTACATAACCATTAACAACCATTGTTGTAACATATTAACATAAACTTTCTGATGTAACCTTGCATCAATTTCATGATTCCTTTAACTAAATTAGTTAATCAAATACTTGGTATTATAAATATCATCTCATGCAAGGAATCCACATCATAAAAGTAACACAACAAGAAACCACATCATTAGACACTGATATACCCTAGAAACTCTGTAGGGTGAAACTAACAAACATTTAATTTTATTATTAAACGCTCATGAGAGTGTTCACCCCTCACTCAATGGTTATAAGGGAGTCCATCCCTTAACCATTGTCATAAAATATTACAAAGAATATCATCTCAAAAACAACATAACTCGTTATAAGCTATTACAATCATCATGACATCATTTACCCACAAACCCTTGAGCACGGTATCTTTAGGGCCTCGTTCTTCCCATCAATAGATTATCCTGCAACTGACACTCCTTCAATCCACATAAACCACTAACTTATTGTTTGCCACAACAGTAAACATAATCCATCTTTGCATATGTTGCATAATTTTCCTGCAAGTTACTGGCATTGACGTTTGATATCATGATTAAATCAAGTATTAATCAACCAATTCATAAATCTATACTAGCGATGCTTCACCATCTATTCATGTATATTCAATAAATGCAAACAAAATATCACACCATGCTTCCTTTAACATATGTTGCATCCTTTTCCAGCAACTAATACTATCAGCAATGTTTGATATCATGATTAAATCAAGTATTAATCAACCAATTCATAAATCTATACTAGTGATGCTTCACCATCTATTCATGTGCATTCAATAAATGCAAACAAAATAGCATGCCATGCTTCCTTTAACAACACTGCATATGCACCAGCTGTAAGCATATAACCATCCAAGCATGTCTGTAAATAAACACCACATTAACTAATATTCCCTTTACACAAGCACATGTTCCTTTCCAATATGAAAACCAATACAATTGTCCCTAATCTTTGTGCATGTAATTGAAGAAACTTTATTCAAAGAAACTAACCCCTCAGTTATTTTCTACTGCATGCACCTATGTACTCTTCCAGCACAATAGGTATTATTATTATGCATGCAAATTCATGTCTCTTTCTAAAGAAAGTTAACATAATAATTTCTTCTTTTCATGTAAGAACAACATAAATAATTGAGCACAAAACAACATGTTATTTTCCCAGAGCACTAACACATTGGCAATATTCTATGTATACAAATACCTATTCTTTTCAAGGGGATTTACATCGTGACTATTGTTTTGTGCACCTCTACAAATATTATTTTCCAAAAGCATTCATACTAATTATTCTTTCCATGCATATTTCTTTCAAAGAATCCAACATCATAGTTGTACTTTTCATGGATGCAAAGATCATATTTCCTTTCAAGGGATCAAACACAATATATATATTTTTCATGCAAGCATATACCATATTTATTTTCCATAATATCAAATATAGTATTTATATTTTGTGCATGCAAATAACTTATTTCCTCTCAAGAAATATCAAGCATAGTAGTTCTATTTTTGTGCACATTTATCATCAATAAAATCTAATAAAATAAGCACATGTTCCTCTTAATATTCTAGTGGTTCTCTTAAAGAATCTAATGCACAGGAATGATGTGAATAACTTCAAAGGAATTAATAATCTAACTTCCCACACATAATTATATGCAATTTTTTAATTTTATTTTTTTTAATAAATTAACTTAGTTTATTTATCTTTTTCTCAAGAAAAGCTCACATGAATTCTTTATGAAAAATAGCATGACTTCTTAAATATTTTTGTGCATGAAACTTGTGTTCTTTTAGCACAATCATCATTCCTTCTATGCATACAAACACACAATATTTTTTGAAAACAAACATAGGTTCTTTTCTATATGCACATGTTTTATAAGCAAGTTTCCAAGAAAATAATCTTGGTTCTTATCGTTTAATGCACAAGAATTCATATGTTTTTCTTTCCAAAGGATTAACACAACTAAATTATCTTTTACCATGCAATGTTTCTAAACTAACATGGCTAATATTTTTGTGCAACAATTCATATGCACTATTTCATTTTCCTTTTCTAATAAATTATTCTTTGACTGCATGCAAGAGATATATTTTCTTTCAAGAACTTATTCTTTTATTGCATGCAAATGTATATATTTTATTTTCAAGATATGACATGTATTTCTATCTCTTATGTGCAAAGTTTCCATGCATTATTTTCCGAGAGTTGTTTCAAATGACTAACAAAATAAACATATATTTATTTCATTTTCCAAGAAAAGTAACTTGGTTTCTAATCTCTGTATGCACAAAATTTCTTGAAACTATTTCACGAAAACTCATTAAATTATCTTTGAAGCCATGGATATTTTCAAGATTTTAACTACTTAACTCTCATTCGTTCTTAAGAACTCATGCAAATATTTCCAAGAATTAAAAAAAAATTAGTTCACATACCTAACTTACGCAAAGAAATATGGTTCAACATACCATGGACAAACAGAGGAAAAGAATGATTCCCAACAACTCTAAACCACTAACTTCAGCAGCATAGAATCCTTCCATCCATGATTAAAATATAAATCTCCACTCTAGTTCCTTTTAGGGAATAAAGAATGCAGATTGAATGAGAAATGTCCAAGAAATGTTTTCTGCCATCCTTGTCATCGCACTGCAAGAAAACTACATGATCAGGATTTATTATATTTTCCCTTCTAAATTGTGTTCTCTTTGAGGATTTTGACCATACCGGGGTCAACCCACTGCTCACGACTCGCGTATTAAAACAATGAATGAGAGACACAGACAAGTCCAACGTATTATTCAATGAAGTGATCCCTCGACCTGCAACCTATGCCTCCTTTCACTGAATTTCCTATGCCTAAAGTGCATAAGCATGTGCAACTATCAACAAACCATAATGGGAGACGAACCGACTATTAGCACCAAACTTTTTTTTGTGCAATAAAACGACTACGAATGTAAGGGCCAGTTCATCCACTCAAGACCTCTTTGGTTGGAATGTTGTGCATATCCAAAGACCTCCCAGGATGATTAGTGCATCAACCTTTTCTTCTTGTCTATGTGAGTTCTCCCTTTCCTCCCCTAACAGTGCTCCCATTCTATCACCTTTTCATTAAGCGGAACAACGCAAGAAAAATGGAGTACATCCAACCAAATCAAAAGAACAAAAGGGCAGTTATGAAGAACCGAACCCTAAGTAAATTCCAATCCAACTTTCCTGTAAGAAAGGATAGTTGAATGTTAATTAAATTACAACAATAATATTCCATGTTGTGTAAAATAAATGTTGAACAGGGACATTGCATACTCCCCGCCCCCCCTAATGAGAACATCGTCCCTGATGTTCATCTCTCACTATAACTTTAACTTTTACTTATGATATAATAATTCACACAACCAAAAGGGAATACTTCCCATTCAAAATGAAAGAATTTTTATGCTCAATAAGTAAAATCATTATGTTTATCAATAATCATAAGCATTTATAGCTACAACACTAAGTAATTTCTACTTTCCATCACTTAGCCATTATTCAATTTTATAGAAACAAAGCAAAATCTCTATACTAACTTACCATTACTTACTAATGACTCTTGAAAATCATGGTTTTCTTATGCAATAATTCCAATTGCAGGTGGTTTCACAACCTCCATGGGAAGAACCATGTAATATATTATCACCAAATTCAACATAGTCACATTAGTTACAACATTTTCAATAAAATGATTTTAGCTATCAATCATTCATGAAATGTCAAGTGATATTTTAACCACAGTACTTCCACAATTACTCAGAGAGCAGCAACCCTCTAATCATCAAATTGATAAATCACTACACCAAGTGCACATTGTCAGTACTTATAAAAGTACTCATAAAGCACCTAGATCTCCGTATAGATTCCTTATAGATTCAAATTGTAGATTGTAGAATGCTAAAACAATTGACTTGAATCTACTCTACTCATCAGCGGAAACAATAAATGATCGACGAAATCATGAAGCATATAAGAGAAAGAATTCAACCAACACATTACATAATGATTTCGTAGGGAAAGCCACATCTAAAAACCCCTTCTATATGTATATTGCGTTAGTCAAAGAATATGGATGAATAAAATATGCTTTTCTCAACCTTGAGCTCAACCTACATAAGTATTTTCTATCCTTTTCCTGGCTAACTGCATTTGGCCAATACTTAGCCAAATTTCCAAGTGTCCAAGCTCTTAATTCCTTGCCTTCACAAGCTCCACGCGCAAACTTGTGCTTCCTATTTCTTGGTCTCACCAACTCGTGCTCACCAAAATAATGATTAAACTTGTGCCTTCATTCTTCTTTTAAAGGCAATTTGAATGGTTAAAATTATTGAGTTTTCTAATTAAGGAATGATTTATTTTAGGCATTCTTCTGACTACATGCACCATCTATTTAATTTAGATTATTTTACAACTAATAGTACATTGTCTCTGAACTCCAATCTCAATTAGGACTTTCTCTGATCTGAAATGCATGAATTAATTATGAGTGAATCTTTAGTTTACTGGTTGATCACTACAGGTTACACCCCACTACTGTAGGTTACACCCCACTACAGTAAGTTACACCCCACTACTATAGGTTACACCCCAGTACAGTAATTTACACCCTACTACTGCAAGTTACACTGCCCGACTACTGCAGGTTACACCCCACTACTAGACCTCCCACTAATTCCTTCATCAGTTGGAACTATTTTAACATATTCTAACTCAGTTGGACTGAATCAAATAATTACAACTCAAAATAAACTCAACTAGTGCTCCTATTTGTAGGAGACACTCTACATGACTCTAGTTAGACCCTCAACTCAAATTAACTGAGCCAGCTAAGTCAAATTAACTTAGTTAACTATTACAAGTTGTCATAAGATGTGTAATTACAATTTAATTCAAGGAAAAATTAAATTAGGATTTTTTCTTAATGTTGTTTTTAACATTTCTTGTTGTTATTTTCAACACTCCCTCTCAACAAGAAAGGAATTTAACTCTATCTTGATCTAGTACCTTTGGAATGTTCTGCATGCAACACTTGTCATTATTTTTGTTTCTACTGCAACCCAAAAAAAGCATCCAAACAAAATAAATTGAAACAACTGTGTCTGCAACTGTCTACTAGGGAAAAGCGTGTTGTTGTTGACTCTACTACTGAGCCTCCTGCTCTGTTTTCAACTCTACTTTTCACTCCTCAGTATCTGACTGACACTAATCCTCCTACTATTGAATGATGTAGGCCCCTTAGCAAGGTAATGATCCATGAGATAAAAAAACACCTCAATGGATCCTACCCAATTTCTAAAAATCTTGGACTAAGGTTTCATATCATCCTACCTCACACTTGGAGGCATGGCTGTATGTCCTCCCTCTACCCATTTGGCTCGAAATTCCCCCTACTGGAGGTCTCTGCTTGAGTGGATGTTTCTGCTCAATCTCCTCTATGTTTCTCCAATTGTGGTTTCTCCACAACTTGTTGAGGTTGCTTCTGAGATTGCATGTTGAGAGGTAATTCATGCTCCCTCTCAACCACTGAATCTCTAGTCTCTACCTTGATCCTTAAGACTTTGCATGCATGATCTAAATATGATCTAATCATACTAATGTTGCTATTGTTTTGCAGATGTTTATGCATTGTTGCTGCAACCACTGCAATAATGATTATGATCTCCTCATATCTTAAGTACTAACTTCCATAGGGTTTCTCCCTATGAAACTAGACTCCCTTTGAGTCTCGATATCCCTGTGGGAAATATCTTTGCTCCTCAATCTACCAATGTCAATTATCACAACTCCCTTTTTTGTCACTAAACATTGGCTCATTGATCTTCTCACTAGCAACCTTGTTGCTCCATTAAGAATTATGTACATAGGGTCTTTTGGATCTGCCCTAAACTAAAGCTCCATCAATCTGCAAGGACAACTTCGAATTCTTCTCTTCTATTGTGATTTCAGTTTTGATACCATGTAGAGATTTCTACAAATCTATCTCTACTCATCAGCGGAAACAATAAACGGTCGATGAAATCATGAAGCATATAAGAGAAAGAGTTCAATCAACACATTACACAATGATTTCCTAGGGAAATACACAGGTAAAAACCCCTGCTATCTGTATATTGCATTAGTCAAATAATCTAGATGAAGACAATATGCTATGCTCAACCTTGAGCTCAACTTGCACAAGTATTTTCTATCCTCTGCCTGATTGAATTCCTTTGGCCAATACTTAGCCAAATTTCCAAGCCTCCAAGCTCCTAATTCTCTTCCCTCACAAATGCCATGCACAAACTTTTGCTTCCTATTGCTTGGTCTCACCAACTTGTGCTCACCAAAACAATGATTAAACGTATGCCTTCATTCCTACTTTTAAAGGAAAATTGATTGGTTAAAATTAATGATTTTTCTAATTAAGGAATGATTTATTTAGGCATTCTTCTAACTGCAAGCACCATCTGTTTAATTTATATGATTTTACAACTTAGATTACATTGTCCTTAAACTCCAAGCTCAATTGGGTCTTTCTCTAATCTGACATGCATGAATTAACTATGAGTGAATCTTCAATTTACTGGTTGATCACTGCAGGTTACACCCCACTACTACACGTTACACCCAACTACAGTAAGTTACACCCCACTACTACATGTTACACCCCACTACTGCAAGTTACACCCCATTGCTAGACCTCCACTAATTCCTCCATTGGTTGGAACTAGTTTAATTGATTTTAACTCAGTTGGACTAATTTAAATAATTACAACTCAAAATAAACTCAACTAGTGCTCCTAATTGCAGGAGACTCTCTACATGACTCTAGTTACACCCTCAAATCGAATTAACTATGCCAACTAAGTCAAACTAACTTAGTTAAATATTACAAGTTGTCATGAGATGTGGAATTATAATTTAATTCCTAATTTAATTCAAGGACAAATTAAATTAGGATTTTTTCATGATGTTATTTTTAACATTTCTTTTTGTTATTTTCAACACTCTTTAATCATCAAAATAATCAATAACTACACCAAGTGCATATTGTCTTAGCCCCTAGTAAGATATTCACAATATTGGTAATACAATAAAGGAACTACACTTCCAATAATTCCTTACCGAGCACTAGGCTTCTTTCCTATCAATATGTACATAAAATTGTTACATAATTGTATAGAAATTTATTTTTTAGCACAACATATAATTTATTAGTTATTTTTTTCTGCTATGAGAACCACAATGGAAAAATAATCTTCCTCCCAACCAATGGGAACTAGTTTCCATAACCAAATTGAGCCATTTTCACATACAGCCAATTCTTTGACAGAGACCATACCAAGCCCATTATATAATTCCACTAGCCAACTAGCTCAAGAATTCTAATGACCACATAGGATCTAATACAACATTCCTCTTGGCAGCATCCTGCCTATTCCTCTGATAGCATCCCATCTATGAGGAATTGTGGGCCTCCTCCAATAGGCTCCAAAATCAACAAACTTTCCTCATGATTTTTTCCCTCTCACCGTCTTGGCCAAGTCTTTATCATTAATGTGATCATCTATCTCTAGGGAGAGGAAATATGGGCAGGAAATCACCATCAAACCCTCTAGGCAAGTGACCACCATCAACCCAAGGCCTCATGGCCTTTCACAACTGTCCACAACTGTCTCATATGTAAAATTCACTTTTAGCACTCTTTCCCACTTTAATTTACATAATGAACCATATTCACATTATCAATAAGGAAAAAGAAAATTTTACGTACATCATGCATTCATAATTGACCCTCAGCATGTGTTCATAATATCTAGATTGACAGGAAACATAACTGACATACAGGTGGTACACATTATGATTTTACAAATAACACAGTCATGCATAACATACCATTATACTTTCTCATTTATGGTTGCAATTTTCATTGCGACATTTTACCTTCACAGGTTCTCATGTTGCCATTAAGCTACCCCTTCTTAATCCCATTAGTAACGTTCGTTATAAATATTCTTTGTTTAAACAAGTATTCACTTTCGTAATCATTTTAGTTTCATGAATACAATATTGTCATGCATAAAAGTATATACAAATATTTATTAATGTGTAAATGTCAATAACAATTAGAGTGACAATCCAAGCATTTACAATTTCCACAGTCTAGTATTGCCAACGGACCAACACCTAAAGTAACTACCATAATCACTTTCTTACAACTTGCAATAAGCTTAAATTCATGCATATAAGTTTTAATAGTTAGTCATGCAACACTAAATAATCTATGCTACCAACCATCTTAATGCATCCATGACAAGACTAAATCAACAACTGGCTATTACAATTAAGTCTCACTACTCAACTTATTGTTTAGTCTTTAACATCTAAAGGGGTTCTTTCAATGTCCTTTAAAACATTCTATCGTCCCCTTGAAGGAAATTCCCCATCTTTTACATTCATGCATTTATTCTTTATAAGTAGTGCATTGTAACTTTAGTCATGTTCATTAAGTGTATCAATAATATTGTCATATATGCAAAGGCTGGAAGTCAACTCTCACTTTCACTAGTGAGTACTCAAGATTGTTCATAGGTGCAACATAATTCTTATTTTATTTTATCCTCATCAAGATTCAAATGTCATGACCACAGTTTTACAACATACTTTATTACTTAGTATTCTTCATTGTGGTTATAAACATGTATCATGCATCTCATTTCAAAAATACTCTACTGCATATATCGATATGTAGTTTGTTAGAATCATACAAGAGTTGATGCCTACTAGTATCATACCTCGACTTATTTTCCGCTTACCAATTCCCAAAAGGCGTCGTGTTTCAAATTTAAGCTCTGATACCACTTGTAACATCTCCTGGTAACCTC
Organism: Pinus tabuliformis; assembly: GCA_031772625.1. Taxonomy (NCBI): domain Eukaryota; kingdom Viridiplantae; phylum Streptophyta; class Pinopsida; order Pinales; family Pinaceae; genus Pinus; species Pinus tabuliformis. The sequence goes on along the minus strand of CM062816.1, from coordinate 943,001,416 downwards.
ACATGAAAATGCATGGAGTCAGAAAAAATTTACATGATTTACCCACGGGAAACTATCCAAATTACTATTCCAGATTCCTCATTAACCATTAGATATAATTTTCATCATTATATAGAGTAACTTTAGTAAATAAATAGTGAGTTACATAACCATTAACAATCATTGTTGTAACATACTAATGTAAACTTTTTCATGTAACCTTGCATCAGTTTCATGATTCCTTTAACTAAATTAGTTAATCACATACTTTTTATTATAAACATCAGCTCATGCAAGGAATCTACATCATAAAAGTAGCACAATAGGCAACCACATCACTAGACACCGATATACCCTAGAAACCCCATAGGGTGAAACCAACAAACATTTAATTTTATTATTAAATGCTCGTGAGGGTGTTCACCCCTCACTCAATGGTTATAAGGGAGTCCATCCCTTCACCATTGTCATAAAATATTACAAAGAATATCATCTCAAAAACAACATAACTTGTTATAAGCTATTACAATCATCATGAAATCATTTACCCACAAACCCTTGAGCATTGTGTCTTTAGGGTCTGGTTCTTCCCATCAGTGGATTATCCTGCAACTGACATTCCTTCAATCTACATAAACCACTAACTTATTGTCTACCATAATGGTAAACATAATCCATCTTTGCATATGCCACAGCCTTTTCCTGCAACTGTTGTTGTCAACAACGTTTGATATAATGATTAAATCAAGTATTTATCAACCAATTCATAAATCTATACTAGTGATGTTTCACCATCTATTCATGTACATTCATGAAATGAAAACAAAATATCGCGACATACTTCCTTTGACAACACTGCATATGCACTAGTTATAAGCATATAACCATCCAAGCATGTCTATAAAATAAATACCACATTAATTAATATTCCCTTTACAAAAGCACATGATCCTTTCTGAGGAAAACCACTACAATTGTCCTTGATCTTTGTGCACGTAATTGAATCAACTTTATTCAAAGAAACTAACCCCTCAACTATTTTCTTATTCGTGCATTTATGTACTCTTCCAACACAATAGGTATTATTATTATGTATGTAAATGCACATATCTTTCTAAAAGAAAGTTAACATAATAGCTTCTTATTTTCATGCAAGGACAACATAAATAACTGAGCACAAGACAACATGTTCTTTTCCCATAGTACTAACACATTGGCAATATTCTGTATACAAACACCTATTCTTTTCAAGGGGATTTACATCACGGCTATTGTTTTGTGCACCTCTACAAATATTCTTTTCCAAAATAATTCGTAATAATTATTCTTTCTGTGCATATTTCTTTCAAAGAATCCAACATCATAGTTGTACTTTTCATGGATGCAAAGATCATATTTCCTTTCAAGGGATCAAACACAATATTTCTATTTTTCATGCAAGCTTATAACATGTTTCTTTTCAAGAAATATCAAATATAGTATTTATATTTTGTGCATGCAAATAACTTATTTCCTCTCAAAAAGTATCAACCATAGTAGTTCTATTCTTGTGCACATTTCTCATCAAGAAAATATAATAAAATACGCACATATTCCTCTAAAGAGTCTAGTGGTTCTCTTGAAGAATCTAATGCATAGGAGTCATTTGAATAACTTCAAAGAAATTAATAGTATAACTTCTCACACAGAATTCCATGCAATTTTTTTATTTTAATTTTTTTAATAAATAAACTCATTTTCTTTATCTTTTCTTAAGAAAAGCTCACATGCATTCTTTATGAAAAATAGCATGACTTCTTAAATCTTTTTTTGTGTGAAACTTGTGTTCTTTTAACACTATCGGCATTCCTTCTATGCATACAAACACACAATCTTTTTTGAAAACAAACATGTTTTCTTTTCTATATGCACATGTTTTATAAGCAAGTTTCCAAGAAAATAATCTTGGTTCTTATCATTTAAGGCACAAGAATTCATATATTTTTCTTTCCAAATGATTAGCACAACTAATTTATCTTTTACCATGCAGTGTTTCTAAAATAACATGGCTAATCGTTTTGTGCAACAATCCATATGCACTCTTTCATTTTCTTTTTCCAAGAAGTTATTCTTTCACTACATGCAAGAGATATATTTTCTTTCAAGAACTATTATTTTATTTCATGCAAATGTATATATTTTATTTTCAATAATGACATGCATTTATATCTCTTATGTGCAAATTTTCCATGCATTGTTTTATGAGAGTTCTTTCAAATGACTAGCAAAATAAACATGTATTTATTTCCTTTTCCAAGAAAAGTAACCTGGGTTCTTATCTCTATACGCACAAAATTTCATGAAATTATTTCAAGAAAACTCATTAACTTATCTTCGAACCCATGAATATTTTCAATATTTTCACTACTTAACTCTCATTCATCCTTAAAAACTCATGCAAATATTTCCAAGAATTAAACAAATTAATTCACATACCTCACTTACGCAAAGAAATCTGGTTCAACATACCATGGATGAACAGAGGAAAAAATGGTTACCAACAACTCTAAGCCACAAACTTTAGTAGCATATAATCCTTCCATCTATGATTACAATAGAAATATCTCACCTTTTCATTAAGGAGAACAACACAAGAAAATTGGAAGGCATCCAACCAAAGCAAAAGAACGAAAGGTTGGTTATTAAGAACCGAACCCTAACTAAATTCCAATTTAACTATCATGTAAGAAAGGATAATTGAATGTTAATTAAATTACATTAATAATATTCCATGTTGTCTAAAATAAATGCCAAATAGGGATATTTTAATGACCTTTTGTCATTGATATCAAAGGGGGAGAGTTTGTAGAGACATTGATACAAATGAAAAAATGCAAGTATCAACAGATGGAGCATATTTCCAAGGGAAGAATTGTTTTTGCAGGTTTGACGTCAAATGACCATGAATGTCAAATGGTCTTGCCATCAATGAAAAATGGGGAAATTTTTGCACATTGTGTTGTCATTGATGAAAACAAGATGTCATTAATATCAAAGGGGATGTCTAAGACAACAGAAGTATCATTCATGATGACCAAGGAAGCAACAATACACTCTATGAAGCAGTACGAAAAATAGATCTCTCACCAGATCTCATTAAGTGGAGATAAAGGAGATTGAATTTATTGAAGCATTTGATTAATTTATTGTGCCCAAATGATCCTTTAAATAGTATGAATATGTAGGCCTCGCAATAGCTCTCCAACATTATATTTTTCTCTGAAAAAATCTTTCGTATAAAATGTTATGGTTTTTTGAAATTTTACTATTAATTGACGACTCAAACTATAGGGTAAAAGCCAAATTATTGATGTATTAAATAGTACACACCTTTCAGGTGCATCTGCAGTGCATTGATCGGGTCAAAAATGGATTTTCACTAAAATTGCATGATGTTTAACTAATTAAAGAGTGTGTGTATTTCCACTAATTAGATGACTCCAAGAATCAAATGAAAAATTGAATGATAGAAGATAATAGGATTTGCATAACCTTTAATGCACCCCTTTCATCCATTAGAATGATGAAACATGGACACCTGCACATTTAACCTTGCCAACTTGGACCAGTCACACAATGACATGTGGCATGATGTTGTCAGTACAATCAGTGAAACACTTTAGCCAATGACATCATCATGAATGATGTGGCACCACTAGAGACTATCACATGTAGGAAACATTTGGCAAGTTTTGATTGGTGAAAACTCCAAATTTTGCTGACACATGGTACCCCTCACAAGCTGCCATGTGGCATGATGATGTCATGGTGACATCATCACAAATGACCACGGGCCACTAACAACCCAGTCATATGGAGCAGTCACATGGACCTTGGTACATAGTTTAAGGCTTAAAGGCATGGTCATATGCAACGGTCCTATGGTAAAAAAATTCCTAGCCTTTAAGGCATGGACATCGGCCCATGGTCATCTAATTTAGCTACATATGTGACCAAATTATCGATCATAACTCATTTCTCACACATCTCACTTTATGGTTGTAACAGTTTGTTGGCATTTGTTTGGTCTTGGTTTCTAATCAAGTGAATGAAGTCTTTATGTTATGTGTTATCACATTTGTAGTCCATATAGGTAGCCCATGGTGGACAGGGGCATATGCACAAGTTTTGCATATAGGTAGCCCATAATGGATAGGGGTGTATGCACAAGTTTTGCATGGAGGTATCCCACATGAACAGAGGCATAACACAAATGTGTCCCACATGGACATAGGAATATACATAATTTTTTCACAGAGGTAGCCCATGTAGACAAAGACATATGCATAAGTTTTGCACAGAGATAGCCCACATGGATATGGGTGTATCCATAAGTTTTGTACACTAAGGTAGCCCATGTATACCCAAGTTTTGCACGAAGGTATCCCACATTGACAGGGAAATATATGCTTATAGACAAAGTCAGCCTTCATGGATAGAACATATACACATCGGACTCAACCCATGTGGGGGGCTATAAACAAGTATAGGACACGAAGGACACATCCCACAATGACGGGTAGAAATTCCATTCACCAATGTTGAAACTTATTAACAAGTGGCCATGTGCCACCCTTGATGTTGAACCATAACATAAGTACATAATAATATGAGGATATGGTCTGGCAAGGACCATCTTGTCATGGATTTTGTGTTGTGACTATTGAGACCCAAGTTCTAGCCCTGGCGGTTGTCAAGTCAGAGTTATTTTTTTAAGCCACCATAAGGCTTTATTTCATCAAATATATAGTAGGTCAACGATGAGATTTTTATCGCTCTAGCACCGAAATCTTTAATTTATTGTGTAGTTTCATGTGATTATTATGAATTTATGGGGCCAAATTGAATTACGAAAGAATCATTATGATCAGGGCTTAGAGGCGGATGCCTATAAAGGAAATAAATTCCTTGTTGACACTCATTTGATGGCCATAATCTCTTTTGTATATATTGAGGGTCTATGAGAAGGTGGCAGTAGTTTTGGATACATGATGAAAACAATTTCCTAGAAGGGGTTTGAGTGGTCATATTGATGAACTGGTTGGAGAAGAGTAGGGATTGATATGACTATTTGTGACAATGATTGTAGTGATAAAGGCTACAGGTTATGACAGTGATTGCAGTAGCAATGGTTGTAGGTTGTAGCAGTGATTGTGGACTATGCAGTGACAGAGATTGTAGTTTGCATATTGTGACATTTCTTATTATTCAATGATATATGATGACAGTGGATCCGGTTTTTAAATAATATGAAATAAAGGTCCACAAGAAGTTGAAGAAAGAGGTGGGTTCCACCACTAAGGTTATAGCCCTCTCATCATCGAGGTTGGAGCCTCAATCATGTTGGATCTTAGAGTAGGTTGGATCCCTCTTATCATCGAGGTTTTTGCCTCAATCAAGTTATAGCCTACAACAAGTGGCAACTCGCATTTCTTGGGGGTAGTTTTCTCCAGCATGTCGCAGCTTGGAAATCTATGTAATGAATTGAAGATAAAGAAGAAGAAGATTTATGGTTTTCTCCAATATGGGTTTCCACATAAAAGCTTGTCTCTTTGTGACGTGATGGCTTATTGATTTGTTATTAATATGATGGTGTATGATTGATGCATTGTTATAATTTATGATGTGATGCTTATGATTCATTTCTATATGGTTGTTTTATTACGAAAAGTTGTGAAATGGTAAATTAATCTCACACTGATTCACCCCCCCTCTTAGTGTGACCTTTGGGCCAATAGTTCCTAGGATGTGGTTTTTGTTTTGCATATGTACTAGTTTATTATTCAAGGCCTCATACACCCTATTTTCACTGACATAGCCATGTGATATATATGATGTAAGAAAAACTCTTTTTTGACCTATTATTTATTTATGACAATTTCAATGGTATTCAATTGTTAATGTTTTTTTTTTATGTTTTCATTAATGTTGTTAATGAATGTATGTTATGCATGGTTTATAAACTTAATGTGACAAATTCAAATCCAAGGTATAAGTATCTAATGAATCAAAAAGTGTATTGTAGCCTCGAGGAATGTGAACGTAGGTAATGTTAGGAAAATGTCGTTCCAAGAGAAATACCCTCAAATAGTAATGAAATAATGTAGGATTCCTCATAGAATAAACTTAGTTCAAATAAGACACTATGAGTTGTTAGTTAAGTTTAACAACCAAGTGACATATGCCAACAGAAATACCCTTATAAAAGAGCTCAATGACGACGCTATATTCCACCATGTTGTTGGTCGACATGCAAAGAACAATTACCCTTGAACTTGCGAGTTCATCGGTGGGTGAAAAGAGGACCCATGTAGCAGAAGCTATGTTTGGAGTACTATGGCTAGCATCGTCTGCAAATCCTAAGTAAATTGTAAAGGGACTTGACATCTTCCAATCAAGAACCATGCATAATAAAACAAGCAAAGGAACTATTGATACACACAAAATTAAAGGATAAAATACACATCCCACACCCACCTATATACGATATGTGCAAGCACCATGAAATCAAAAGACTTATGCATAGTACTTTTTGAGGTAGAGCCCATTATGTGGCTTTGATAAAGGATTTCCATCATAACCTACTAGATTGTAGGCCCCTTTTTTGAGAACATGTTTAACAATATAGGGACTGTGCCAGAGAGGTTCTAGCTTACTTGCACCTAACTTATTATGGTCTTGATCATAGACCAAAACGAGATCACCTTCAACAAAGGCATGAGGTCAAATATATTTATCATACTGAACCTTGACATGCTTTTAATGAGCTTATTGGCTATTACATCATAACAATGTTGTTTGTTAAGATGGGCCAAATGTAAGAGACATTATTCCTCGATGGAAGTGTTAGGGAGTAGTTCAAAGACTAGTTTCAAATATGGGATCTCGCACCCAACTAGAAGTACAACCTCCATCCCATAGAACAATTGGAAATGGGTGAAGTCAAAAGAAGTTTTGACTGAAGTTTGATCGTCCCATAACATGGAAAATATCATAAGATGTCAATTTGACTTATGAATCCCTACCATCCTACAATGCATAGTTTTGAGGACATGATTTACAACCTCTACTTTTCCATCTGTTTGGGGATAATAGGGAATCAAGTTTCTTGAAGAAATCCAAACTTGGTTGTTAATTCCATCATCATAGGATTGCGAAAATGTGAACTGTGATCATTCATGATAATTTTGGGTACCCCAAACCTAGTAATAATATGGCTGACTATGAATAATTCCACAGTGGTTCCATCATTAGAGAATGTAGGCATGACCTCATCCCACTTAGTAAAGTAGTCCACCGCTACAATAATGTAGTGGTATCCTTTGACTGAGGTTGGGTTACATGACTACAAAAATTAATGCCCCATTTAGTGAATAGTTTGACAACCCATAGGGTGGATCGGAGCAAGATGAGCATACATCTTCTTAGAAAATGTTTGACATGAATGACACTTTTGGACCATAGTAATACAATCCCTAAAGATCAAAGGCAAAAACTTACATTCATACCATGAAGAGCCATGTCAATGTATACCACAAAGATCCATGTCACATAGGGACATTCACTCCAATGATAACCATACCAATCATACCATGAAGATCCAGGTCACATCCAGAGAGCCATGTCAAAACTTTTTCGCCAATGCTACAACAAGAGCCATACAAGTCACTGCAAGGAGAACCATACTAGTCATACTACAAAAATCCATGTCACGCACAAAGAGCTGTGTAAAAATTTTTGCACTAGTCATACCACAAAACATCCAGTTCACGCATAGAGAGCCACGTAAAAATAAATTTCACCAGTTATACCACAAAATAGCCAGGTCACACACAAAGAGCCATGTCAAAATATTTGGTCCAATAATGCCACTACAAAGAGATCCATACTAGTATAACAACTAGGTCACACATGGATATCCATGTAAAAAAATTTGGTCCAATCATTCCATTGCAACAAGAGTCATACTAGTCACTGCGACGAGAACCATATCAGTCAGACTATGACTAGCCAAGTCACGAATGAAGAGCCATATCTAAACGTTTATGCCAATACTGCAATGAGAGTCATATCAATCATATAGGTATACCATGAAGATCCAAGTCACACACTAAGAGCCATACCACAGCAACATTCTCGAGCCCATGACATCTATGACTACACTACCTTAGTTTAACCATAAAGGCAGGGCCTTCACATCTTACTCCACTCCCATCGAGTTACCTATAACCTCAATTCATATTCCCATATATTTATGAGTATGGGGGCATATTTTAGGTATAGGGATGATGTCTATAGCCTTCATGGGACCACATCATATGACTCGATCCTAGGGGTCAATTTTCAACCTGATGTTGATGTCATAACCATCTCATGGCACTCTCTTAGTGGTGCCACATGTCACCAAAATCCACCCCTATTTTCCAACTAAAATTTTCATTTCATCATTCCACGTGGAATCATGTCAAGCTCCCATGTCATCATCATCCTACCACATCATTATGCCTATGTCATCATCCTTAAGCCATTTTCAAGCCACCACCTATCACTGTACTCCCATTTGTCCAATCTAGATATGTCACCTAACCATCCACATCAAAGGGGCCACATAATGATCCCTTGTGCTTAGGGGTCCATGTGGCATCTAAGCACAGGGTACACTTGACGCCTACCACGTGTCACTATTACATTGGTCTGATGTGGAGGTGCCTCCTCCTTTAAACTTCATACACGTTAACGCTCCATTCATTGTTCATGAAATTTTCAACGGTCGAATCTACCCTGAGATGCTCAAACATTAACCCAATTAACCTATATGCAAGTTCACGTGAAATTTGTTTTGATTTCCCACAAAGTCATAGATTTGACCAAAATATGCTTTTCATTTAACAAATTTGGTGCCTTTAATAATAAATTTGGTGTTTTTCCCCTTTTGCTAATTTCAACTTCAAACTGACATATATTACTACCTGGGAGGAGTTTGACCAAGTGGAATATATCGTTGGAAAGGTCTTGGAGAGGATTATCCAACCATTCCATTGAAAGATTCATTTGAACATCATAACTTCAAAAAAAATAATCAATAAACTTCAAGCCACTTTTTCATCATTTGATGTGAACTTTCAAGTCACCGTACTATCATACTCAACATTGTGCTTCCTTTAACTTTACCCTTTGACATCAACATAATTGGTTGTCATAAATGACAATAGTATGTCTAACAGTATGTGGGTATTTATCTATTGCAATGTTTGATTGATCTCTCTTAATTTTTATTTTCTGTTGCATATATTTCTAGAGGTTAAAATACCAGTGATTTTATTTTTTGATAATTGTAATTTATTTAATTAATTAAATAATTGTTGGGAATAAATAATTGTTGTGATAAAATAATTCTAGGCTAGTATTAGGAAATTTAAGATGGTATTAGAGCTCTTACTAGATAACTCTGAGAGAGAGAGAGAGAGAGAGATATGAGACCACTGGGGTTTCCTGTTGCAAGTTTCTTCTTTTTACAACAGCAAAATTATTTGAAGTTTTGCAGTTGGGGTTTTGTGGCCAAGGTTGATTTGTGAAGATGGCATCATTGATTAGTTTGTGATATGAAGACAAGTTAGAGGGGCCTCTAACTTCATTCTTTGGAAGGAGCGGATTACCATGATTCTAAAAATGAATGATATGTGGGATTTTGTGAACACAGTCGTTCTTATTCCCTCAAATCCAATCCTAGTGGCTAAGCATGATCTCAAGGATATGAAAGCAAGGTGTATAATTCTAGATGGTGTGAGGGATTATATAATCCCTTACATATCATGGAAGGACACAACACATAAGATGTGGGTATCCCTAACCATTCTTTATCAAAGGACAAACGAAAACAGGAAAATTGTGTTGTGGGAAAAATTTAATAACATCGGGATGAACATATCAGAGACAGTAACATCTATAGGGATAAATTTAGATGAAATAGTATGATGGTACGACTAAAATTGGTCATACTATCAAAAATTACAAGAATAATGTCATTTTTATGTATTTTTTTTTAATCTAATATGCGTGTTTTTGTTTTTCTTATGACAAATCATCTCCATATCATCATAATTGCATTGATTCTCTTATTTTATCGTAAGACCAATGACAAGTGAATTGGACGAGACTCTTCTATCCATTTAATTGTTCAAACAATTGGTCATTTTTTTTTACTAGTAAATTGTGACTTTGTCAACAAACATTGAAATTTTGATGATAAATAAATTTATAAATATGTTTCATTTAAAAGACATTGCATTCAAACGGTCGATCACTTTTTTGGACTTGGTCAATGAACATCGAAATTTCAAAAGAACATAAATTTATGAAAATGTTTCATTTAAGAGACATTGTGACATTTTTGTTATAACTACAACAGTTCTAAAAGGTTATAAGGTCTTCTTGTTGAGAAACACACACACACACACATATATATATCAATTGCATTACAAAAATATAATGGATCAAGTACACAACTCAATTTTATAACATAATCAACACATGATTTTTTTGTGGGGAGTAATCTCAAAAAACATCAGTAGGGAAAAAAATCAAGGGGATGATGGGAGATATTGTTTCCCTTGTAATAAATTTGGGAGCTTATGTCTCGTAAGAGTTTTAAAATAAATAGCTAAAATAAATTGTAGGGGTACCAAAGGAATATCGTCCCTTGGTAAGCTACATAGTCATTATATATTGTTTATATATTAATCATATTTGTAAAAAATTATATTGTTATAATATTTTTTATGCAAACTAATTATGCATGATTGTTTGTAATTATAAACTCAAGTTGCCCCCCTAGGCATTTAAATGTGCCAAGTAGTAGTAGAGATGATGTTGTGCAACTTGAGGAACATGGAGTGAATATTGAAGGTCAAGTTAATGATCCTATGGAAGAATATGATAATAATAACATAGTTCAAGATGATGGGACACATTATTTGATCCAAGACTTATTCGCACGACTGGTCAATGATCAGGATCAATGATGATATTTTTTATGTACCTCTTCTAGAAAAGGAAACAAAACCACTTTATGAAGGCTCAAGAGAAAATCTTCTCTCCGCTACATTATTGTTGGTGAACTTAAAGGTTTCAAATGGTTTGTCAAACATTTATATGACATAGATCCTAAGGTATTTAATATGTTTCATCACATACTATACATAAAGGTTGTTTTTTCCCCTTTTTAGAGTTAATTAATGTGTAAAATAAGAATGTAATATTTCTAAATAATTATCTTTACACAAACTTGTGATTTTTTGTGTGATATTTTGTGTTGTAGATTGTTAACTAAATTTTTGTTACCATCGTCAAATATGTTACCTCGCACATACCGAGATTTATATGCCATTATGAAAGAAAATGGAATGGAGTATCAATCTATAGATGCATGTCCTAATGATCATAATATATATTATGGAAAAAAATGCATCGAAATAAAAATGCCCACAATGTCAAAGAAGTAGATATCAAACTGATCAAATAACAAAATGATACCTCAAAATTTTCTTCGTCATATTCCCATAATTCCACATTTGTAGCGATTGTTCAAGTGTGAAAACACAGCATTGTTTATGGATTACCATGCATGGAAGAGAAGTGGAGATGGTGTTCTAAACATGCCTACAAATGGTTATGCATTTAGGGAAATTGAAGATAAATGACTGCATATTAAAGATGAACCTCGTAATGTTAGGCTTCCATTGGCAGCTGACGATGTTAATCCATTTGGAGAGCTCAGGTATATTTACTTAGTGTGGCCAATTTTTTTAATCAACAATAACCTTCCTCTTTGGATGTCAATAAATAGGGAGTGCATAATGTTGACAATAATTGTTTTAGGTAATTGTTTACATTAATTTTTTGAATGTAACATTTTCTTTATCTTCTTTGTTGCATAATATCTTTTATTTATTAGTTAACTCATATGTACATTTCATGGTAGTAAGTATGTGTAATTTCAAACAATTAGGTAAGTACCAAGTTAAAGATATGAATTTATATATCGAGTCTCATATCGACAAGTTACTAAAGTTATGGGTCGAGATCACTATGTATGATGTTTATATACCAATAAGGCAAAGACAATTTCAATTCCATGAAATACTTGTATGGACAATTCATAATTCCCCAGACTAACACATTTTTGTGGTAGGTAATGTTCCAATATTTCACTTTAATAGTCTAAATTATTTGAAGATATCATGCATGTTTTTTAAATAATCCCTTCATATAATTGGCATTAATCTATCTCTTGTAGGTCTTTAAACAAAGGGTAAATTTGTAGGTATAGTTTTTGGTTCTAAGATGAAATATATTCATTCAAAAAGTTTAGGAAAGGAGATGTTTGATGAGTATAGGAACTTCCACACTAAGAACCATAGGTATCGTACTACTGTAAAACATATTTTCAATGGGAAATAAGAGACTGCATTTAAACCACAAAGAATGACACCTCACCTATGGGAGTTGGAATATAACAAAAATCGTCAAGGTACATGATTTGTTTATGTTTTATTTATGTAATGTTTTGAATTTTGAATTTTATTGAATTCATTTTATTGTATTTGATAATTGTTGTTGTGATTTCTTCTATACTTCATCATGGATCTTGAAGGTATTAATAATGGGCTTCCATGAGGAATGAAAATTTATCCCACTAAATTTATAAGGCTTCCCTACCATAAGGACATAATAATAACTCATTTGCTTGTCGCGATGCATATCGGGAAGATTTTGACAAAAACGTTGTGGTGAATCATAGATGGTAGAAGGGATAAATAAAAAGTCATCAAAATTTGTAATGGCATTCAAGAAACCAATCATGCAATGCAAAATGGGATCCGATCAAATATCAATGGAGACCTAAATATCCTTCCATGGTTATTAATAGAGAAGCAAAGCGATGATGTAAAAGAGGTCATTTGATGAATTAAATTTCCCATGGATTTTTCTTCAAACATAAATAATATCTTAACAATGAATTTGGTGGGGTAAAAACACATGATTGGCATACCTTCATTAAAGTAATTATGTTAGTATATATATTTCTATATTGGTATACAAATTCATAGTTTTTTTGTCTACTTTGGATTAAAAAAATAACGACTCATTTTTATTGTTACAATATGTTCTACCTCTATCTCACACAACTTTGACAACAACACCATACAAGTTATATATGATCTTGGAAAATACATGAGGTAAGTAGCGATTTACATGCAAAGTGTTTTTTCAATTTGTTTTTCAAATTAATTACATGTATTTTTTTACTTGTAATGTAACATATTATGTTTTTTTGAAACATGTTATTTTCTTGCATCATCTACAGATGGTTGTCATTGAAAAAAATCCATTTAAAAAAAAAAGGATATAAAGTATTGGAAGAGAGAAATTCCTCAGCTAATGTGTGAAATGAAAAAGTATCTACGGTTGAAATTTTTCAATGCACAAGAACACTACCTCATACACCAAGTTGAGGAGATTGAATTGTGTGGACCTATACATAGAAGGTCAATGTGGATGGTGGAGAGACCCTTGAAAGCATTGGAGGCTTTGGTTAGACAGAGAGCATGTCTTGAGGGTTCCATGGTGGAGGGATAGATGGTATATCAATCCATGGTCTATATTAATTAGTATCTTCTTAAATGAACGGAAAATATGCATGTGGATCACATTTGGGATGTCAACTCCATTAAAAAAATTGAAGGGGGGCAACTGTTGGGGAAAAGTAGAATTTTCAAATTGAGAGATAATTAAATATTTGTGGAGATTTATAATACATATAAATTTTCATTTTTATGTATATCATACCTTTTTTATTTTTATTCTTTCATGAATTTTTAATATTGACCATGGTAACTAATATTTACAAGTGAATTATGATTTTATGATACAGATGATTTAGAGCGAGATGCATTACATCTATACATTGCAAACAAGCTTGATTGGATGAAGGTATGGATTGAAATATGTATACAATGTGATGGTAGGTTATTATGGGAAGGGGTGCCTACATTGGTTATACAATCTCATTGTAAAGGAGATACCAATCTTACGCAAAGGGAAATTGATTTAGCAAATGGTTTGAAAGATAAACCAACAAGCATGTATTTTCACCCTGCAATATTTTATTAAGTTATTTTATAAATTATTAATGTGAATGAAGGTGTGTTTTCTTCAGATACTTTCCATTTTATATAAATATTTATATTAATTTAAAATTCCCTTTTTATGTGTTTGGCATATTGCAATTGAAACACCACAAGGTTATGTGGTACAATGGCCATAAATTTTTCATCAACAAGTTGAATGAAAGGAGGAAAACTTCTAATTATGGGATAACTGCAGTCTTCCAAGTCACTATTTCCTCTAGAAGTGACAGATGTCCACGAGGCTATAAAAATCGATATTATGGGTATTTGGATTACCTAATTAATTATGACTTTAAACCCTTCAAATTGGTTCTATTCGACTTGAAATGGTACAGGCTACAAATGAATGAATGTGATCTGGATAGAACTATTATTCAGCCTAACCACATATTTACCATGGTTAATAAAAGGTCATTTCAGCCAAGAACATATCACTATGTTCTTCCAAGACAATGTGAATAAGTCCTTTACTCAAAGGTTCCATGTAGAGAGGATTGGTCATATGTTGTTATATATGATCCAAGAGGAAGTTCGGTAAAGTATAATGAAGCATAAGAAGATGATATTGAATAAGAAAGTGATGTAGAGGAGCAGTTAGTTCATGTGTCATATGAAGACGTCGAAGAAGTTCAAGGAGATGTTTGAGACAATGTTTTGGATGAAGATTATATTGATGATGCACCATCATATGAAGAACTTGAAGAAGTCGAACTAATTGTAAGAGACAATTTTCCTCATGATGATATAGATGATGATATGATTGGAAATGACAACATCAATGATGATGTTGATATGGCCAACCCTTTCAACGTCAATTCTAAAGTATATGATATAGATGTTGAGTTGAACGAAGAATAATATTAATGATATCAAAATGTTGAAATTTACGAGGTATTTGTTCCTATGTTTTTAGTAGATTTGTCTTCTTTCATTTACCTTAAATTTGTGTTTTTTTAGTTTGTAGTTATGCTTTATTCTTACTATGTTGCTTTCAAATATTTTATAGTATATAAATTTGGTATTGGGGAATTGAGAGTGATGTGAGAGGGGGAGGGTCAATATGAGCTTCCACTTTCACGTGGTTGGGCTTGTTCAATAAAGGCAATATTATTCTTGAAACCAAGAGAATCTCATTCATTATATGTATTTAGCCCTGAGGATTAGCTAAATTGATCAAGTACCCATCATTAAAGCACCTTAATTTGTTATTGAGAGGTCACCAGTTCAAGTTTCTCAACACTCTTATGGTCAAGTAAATGTTTAATTCACTTAACATTTACAAATTAATGAAAATTATGCTTTAATTAATTGACCCCACACAAAGGGGGTTGTGAATGGGGCCAATGTTGAAAATTTTTCAGTTTGTGCTTGTATGAAATAAAATATGGCATGGTTATAGTAGGCATGGAAGGGTTTCAAGACTCAAATATGAATCACACAAAGAATTAAAAAATAAAATGAAAAAATTATAACATAAATGTCAAGGAGATGAAATTATTTATTACTTTTTAGTGTCCTTATCATGGTATGTATTTAGCCTTGAGGGTTAGATCAATTGGTCGAGTACCCATCATTAAAGCACCTTAATTTTTTATTGATAGGTCACAGGTTCAAATATCTCAACTCTCTAGAGTTTAGGTAAATGTTCAAGTCACTTAAGATGTATCAATTAGTGTAAATTATGCTTTAATTAATTGACCCCACATAGAGGGGGTTGTGAATGGGGCCAACATTGAAATTTTTTCAGTTTGTGCTTATATACACTGAAATTTTACATGGTAAAGTAGATGTATGTGTTGACAGTATCAGAGGGTTTCGAGACTCAAATATGACTCATGCAAAGAATTCTACAATCAAACAACAAAATTGTAACATAAATGTCAAGGAGGTGAAATTATTTATTATTTTTTAGTGTCCTTATCATGATATATATTTAGCCCCAAGGGTTATCTCAATTGGTAAAGTACATGTTGTTAAAGCACTTTAATTTTCTATTGAGATATCATGGGTTCAATTCTCTCCGTGTTCTTGACCCTTATCCCTTAACCAACTACCACTAACACATAATCCTTGATGATTTTACCATAACCACTAGAACATATAACCCATCATCTATGTTACCCATAACACTTATATTTCCACTAAATCCTAAACCCAAAATTACCTTAACCATTTGAAAACTCTGATAAAAATAAGTATCGATCATTTATCATTATCACCCCTAACCATAATACAACTAACACATAGCCTTATCACCATTATGCCCTAAGCCCTAACCATCATAATCCTTATATTTAAACCTTTATAACCCATCACTCTTATAACACCTTATTAACTACTATAATCCATTGCCTTAGGTAACACCTTATTAACTACTATAACCCCTAAAACATATAACTATTGACCCTTAATTATAACACGAAATCCATGTTGTAATTATCCTGATCCTTGAACCTTTAACTATTGTAAGCCTTAGTAACTATAAGCTCTAATGCATGTTACTTTTAACCATTATAACTCCCTAACCCCTATAAACCAAACCACTATATCCCATACAACTCCTAAATCCTAAAACTTAATGGATATATATCCATAAATCCCTAATACTTGTAGCCCATTCTCCTATTACCTAACCCTTTAAACCTAAACAACATAAACCTTAGTCCAATAACACCTTACCCCTAACTATTTTAGATTTTATAACACCTAATCTTAATATTTATAATCCATGATCCATATCAACCCTAGTCACTTAGCCCAAAATCTTAACCCATATTTCTTCTATAGAACCTCACATTAATAATCCATTACCCCATATTCTTAAAATGTCTAACCCACGGAAACCCTAACCTATATAACCCATGTTATCCTTGATACCTAACCACTATATGGCATAATTAATAACCTCCAACATTCAAAATGCATAACCTTTTGTACCCCTAAGCCATGTAATTCCTAACTAACTATAACCCACATAACCTATAACACTTAACCCCTAACTTACTAAAACCAAAAATTAGTGAATCTTATAGCTTGTAACCCTTAGGAACATTGACCCTTATAACTCCTAATCCTTAACAATTATTACTCCTAAATATTAACCCATATACCCAGACCACTATAGCAATTATATCTTATAGCATTTAGTGCATGTGATTGCAACCTTCTTATATACTAACCATTATGATTGTTAACCCATAAAACCTCTAATTCTTAACTATTATAACCATCAAATAACCACTAACCCTAACAATAATCCATATGATTGCAAAAATTTGATATATTAACCATTATTTCCATTAACCCCTAGAACCATTAAATTCTTAAGTATTATTACCATCAAATATACCCTAACACTTATAAACCCTATCTCTTATAACTTGTAATCCTTATCAAATATACACCCTATTCTCAAAATTTCAACTCCTAAACCATATAACCTATACCTACTATGCCTCCTAATGAAAATTTTCTATAACCCATAACCCTTATATCCTTTGATTACTATGTACATTTACCCACATATTATAATCAAACAACTTTAAAATGTGTAATGCTTAATGATTGTAATAACTTCTATCCACTCTAAAAGCTATCCTATAACCCCTATAACTACTAAAGTGGATCATTTGAGAAGGAATTTGAAAAGGGATTCTATTGAAAACAAGGTTGAGCATGTGGAGAGCACGAGAACAAAACTAGGTGGAGCACGAGAGCATTGAGTGGGCATGTGTTTTGGCAGAAAAATAAGTGGAGCTTGATAGAATTGAGTGAGAAGGTGTCCTACAGGTGGTTCCAAAGAGGCAAGGTGTTCATATTTTTGACAACAAAGATATGGTGATAAGCACTAATCCCCTCTCTTTCTCTATGGTTCATGTTCTTTGCTTGCTTTCGCCATAATTCATGCTCTTTCCATTTTCTTTCATCATATTTCCCTATAACCCCATGACCTTGACTGCCCTTATGTCTTGGCCTTCCTTGGGTTCCTCCTAAACCCTTGTTTTTCTTGGACACCCTCCTAAACCCTACATGGATTTTATACCCTTCCAAGTCCCACAAAACTCTAATATGAGGAAAACAAGTGTTTGAGCGGGGATTTAGGGCATTTGAATGTTTTAAAGGGAGGGAATTTGAATCAGACAATATTTATTTCTTCTTGAGGTTGTTTTCCCACTTTTGATAATGTAACTCTTATAGCCCCCCTAGAGAGTGCCTTCACCAGATTTTAAATCTTTCCTCAAAAGGCCAAATGATCATCATCACATGTTGGATAATACAAATACAATGAAGGTCTTCTTGATAATGATCATCTAAATCCTTCAGATTTATTTGAAAATATTTTCAATAATATCCACCATCATTATGGTAGGGTAGCATATGTTATATCATCGAAGCATTGTGTATCAAATGTAATAGTCTAGCAAGGCGATTTTTTTTGTCATTTTCATTGAAATTCAATAACACTATTTTTTATGACATTACAATAGTTTGTTGTTTTGTTTAAATTATTATTTTGAATACATAAATGGATTATTTCCATGAAAACATGTAGGTCACTTAATATGTAAAGACTTGACAACTTAATATCAAAATTTCCCATTTTTTAATCCCATTTCAGGTTAAATTGTCCAAAAAATATTTCTATAAAAGAATGTCAATCGCATTATGTGTTGTTGAGTGACATAGCCTCATGTTGGTCACCTGAGCATTTCCTAGTTTGGACAAGTATATCCCAGCTTTGTAGGCCTAATAAACTCACCTTGAATGCATAATCTATTATTTCTAAATAAGTTCTCAATCTAGGTTTTCTTTATCTTTTGAGAATGATTCATGCAATTCAATAAAAAATAGAGATTTATTCAATTTAGAAATACAAATGTTGTTAATTGAATTGAAAAAATGTTTTTATTTATCCATTATCGTGTCTTTTGATTTCAATTTGAATCCATTAAATCTCTAAAATAAAATTTGAGATCAATTACTTGATTAGCATTTGAGGGAGACTTTGGGTTGGAAATTATCCCTCTTATTCATAACATTCATGCCCTTGAACCATGTGACATGGATTGAAAGTTATTGCATCCTCTTTCTCAGATCTCAGATCTAAAAAAATTTGAAAAGAAGGGAGAGCTCACCATGTACAAAAATATTTGAGAGTTGGTCAAAGTGTTTTGAGCGTGAAATACGTACTTTTTCCTATGCACCTGCTACAAATTCATTAGCAAGTTGTTTAAAGTTGCTTCTCAAGTATCTACTCATTCTTTTCATTGAATTGATTTGAAAATTCCATCACAATGCTCCCATGGAAAACAAGAAGCTTTCCAACTCTTGAAACATTAATGTCTCTTGAATGATTTCCACTTCGATCTCCAGCTATGTTTTGTGATTAATTTCCCATTGTATCATAGTATTGATTGTGTACAATTGTGTACTTAAAAATTTTGTGCTTTCAATGGCAAAGCATGTTGTACATGAGGATCCTCTACCAAAAGAGGAGCACAGGGAAACCATTCCAATGGTGTCGACTAGTACACCAGGTAAATAATTACATTGCAAAGATATTTCTTTATTATTAATGAACTACTTCAATGATATTTCCTTTGAATGAGTTCTTTGAATCATTGGGTAGCCTCAACTTTTCTTCATGTAGAAGAGGATTACAATTAAAAATATTTAATTGAAAATGGTGTATTAATTATAACCTTTCATGTTTCAACTCCAAAGCATGTAGAGGATGAGGCTAGACAAGAAGAGGAACATATGTCCGCATTTGAAACTACTATGCTTTCCTCTACTACTCAAGCAGGTAGTGAACACTCTAGTTCTCTTTTTATTTATGAAATACTTGTAATAATGATAAAAAATAGAAATTTAACATTTATTTCTTGTAGCAGCTCGTGATCATCCAATCTTGTATTAACCTTCACGTCGTGAGTACACGACCAAGTTATCAAGAAGACTTGTAGAGGCCATAACAGCTAAAGGGGAAGAAGGAACAGATGTCCTCCTTTCTCAATTCATTTCAAATAAAATGAAAACAAAAGATAAATGATTGAACTAGTTATATAATTAGAAACATCATGTACCATAATATGAAAACATATTTCTAATTATACAATTTATAGAGATGAAGCATTTTGTGTCTATAATTAATGAATGAATGAATGTTATATGTTAATGAATGATTTATATATGTTTCTTTATGTACAAAATCACATATGTTTCTTTATGAAATTTTTGTTTTGCTAGTGTCTATGCATGAATTAATGTGTTGTTTTCAACTATTTTCTAGTAGATAGATTGGGTATTGGTGGATTGAGAGTGATGTGAGGGAGTCGGGGAAGGGGTCATAAGATATTCCACCTCCACGTTGTTGGCCCTATTCAATAGAGAATAGATTAGGATTCAAATAATATTGGAAAAAACCTCCCTCGATCCAACAAAGCAACAACAAAGTCAACATTGACTTCACTGCTACTTCATCAAATCGAGGGAGGTTTGATCCAATATTAGACTACTCCAATAAATTATTCTCAAAACCAAGAGGATCTCATTCAGGTATTCATGCACTCAATTCTTTTTAATTATTATTTAGTCATAAAAATGTTTGTTAATTTATTTTATTATTTTTCCTCTTCTGTAAATGTTGGTTAAATCAATAGAATAACTACTAGAGGAGACCTCAATATGTACTTCAACCTCTGGAACTTGGGCTTCCTCTAGAGAGGACACCTGAGGCAACATTGTCAATGGCTTCTACTATGAGTCTTGTTTGCTTGGTAGAGGCACAAGTAATTTATTGTTTATAGTGTATCTTTTGTGTTTTAGAAATTTCTGAGATATACTGGGAGTTGAATTATTTTTGGCATTTATATACGGTTTGTAGAGATTCATAGCCAATTTTTTTGTCATTTATTGTTTCACTTTCCCCTGATGTTACACAGATATTTTAGCTTTTCAATCTATCTAAACCCTTTTATGGGGGCTAACACTATTCAAGAATTGAAGTGGATTTTCTCCATCTTTGATAATCTAACGACCAAAAATTTGTTTCCTTCTTCATTTGCATGATGACTATGCATGGAAAAAAATCCTTAGTAATGTTGTTTTTTGTAGATTTTGTAATGTTTTGATCGCATATCTATTTTAACACATAGGTGGATCTAGAAGGAAAGAACCCAAGAGATTCCTCATATGAGATCAATTAAGCAAACAAACTCCTAGTTTTGACATTTGAGTTCCTATATCACTATTTTTACTTTGCAATGTCAACATTAGAGGAACCAAATATTGTCATGTATAACATCTTCTTGTCATTGGATGTTAGGAGTGGATCTTGTTATCTTGGGTGTCCTAGGTTGATCAATTGGTTTTCATGGCATTCTTGTTTGTTCATTATTTTAATTGTTGTTTTGTTTTCAATGCTTCTTTCCTTGCCTTTTCTCCTAATTGTAATTCCTTACAGCCCTATTAAAATTTTATGGTTACTAGTGGAGTGTATTTTTTCTTTTGGTGTCATTAATCTAGGATTTTATAAACATATCTTTCCTTTTAGATGAAAATTTTAATCTAGTAGAAAATAAGTGGAAAACAAGAAATATAATGGCTTGTGCCCTAAAATTTGGCCTTGCTTGGCTTGACCTTTTAGGCATGGGAAAAGTAGATAGAGGATTAAATTGACTATAGTTGATGTTGTTTTTGTGATTGATGATCTCAAGTTGAATGGCATGTATAGCTTGAAGGATTCCATCATAGATCAAATGACAATGGTATCTCAAAAGCTAAAAGAAAAGTTGATAGACTCAACCCAGAAAATGGAGCAATCAGGAAGTAATGTAAGAGTTTGATTAAGATTCAATTAAAGCTATCCAACATTGCATTAATAGTGAATTCACGGGTGGGGGTGTTCTCCCAATGTAGGATCATGTTTGAGATACAATCACTACATGAGAGTTCGTGGAAATCCATTCTTGAAATTCTCTTAAATTGATTGTACTCACACCTTAGATAATTCTAGGATGATGTTCCTTCCATGGAGCACTCTTTAATGCTCCTCATATTTTTCTTGGAAACACTTCATGTACAAAATGCGCTCTATAAATGTTTTGATCTCATGATTATTTTGTACCCTTTTCCATGTTCTTATGCCTACACCAATGAAAAATCTCCTTTCATGACTAAGATAGTTTATGGTGCCAACATTTGAATGTAGTCAGTGCCAATTATGGTGCCAACATTTGAATGTAGTCAATGCCAACATTTGAATGTATTTAGTGCCAAGAATGAGTTTGGTGGTTCTATATAGATGTTTTGTTAGGTCTATCCAACTCAAGAATGATCTTGTTCTAGCACAAATATTAAAAGTTGAAAAAGGAGTGCATGAAAAAAGATGACCTAATTTGATATTGAAGTCATGAGTAACTTCAAGAATAATGTGTTAGGTCGACTATTAGTGTTCACCTTAGATAATGCACTATAAGGCATTTTGATCATTGTACTACTCACATGTATACATATGTAATTGGACCAAGAGAAGTGAGATATTGTACAAAAAGGGTGGATGGAAAGGTTCATGCATTGATATGTCCATCACTCAGAAATTTTCATGGGTGTAGTTATTACATGGATATATTTCATTATGTAATCAATCAATCATTGGAGACATTATTTGCTCGGAAAGGAAACAATTATAACACTTCGGCCATAAACCATTGTGTTTTTTGCAAACTCAACCCAAGTTGTAGCAAAGTTGGAATTTATATTGGATGTCATATCTACAATAGTTTAACTTGTTCATTAGGTACAAGTAAGCTACCCGAGAGTCTTATTGAAGCTCGACACATTAAGTATGTAGGATTTTGTGGATGTGTATTCCATTGATTGTGTATTTTTACAATTCATGGAACCATAGGGGTGTATTGATGCAGATAAGGTGTTGCAACCAAGGATTCCATGTTAATGATAGTATACTTTACCACTATGCATAATTTGTGTTTTGAGAGTGGAACACCAAATATTTAGTAGAGAAACACCCACAGGTAGAAAAATCCTCTTAAACATTACTTTATTCATCTTTTCTAGTGGTTCAAAAATGAGACAACCTTGAATATATAGGAGTGTGGTTTTGATTAGTTGCCCTTAAACCCATAAAATGTTGGAGTTGGACCACAAACCCACTCACTGCTATTCAATGCCAGTTACAAAAACTAAGGAAGGGTGATAAATAAATAACTTTAATGACAGTGGGACCAAGTCAAGATAGCTAACATAACTCTAGCAATCTCTCTCCTCTTTTATTACATGCTTTCCTTCCCTCCTGCGAAATCAAAATCAATGGTAAATTTGCAGGGCTTTTAACCTACTTAACCCTTTTCTTTTCTCACCTCTCTTTGCTAGCCAATTTTCTTTTCTTAATCAATTCTAATTTTTAGAATTACCACTAGTGAAAAGGTTTCATAATGGATTAATATGATAAATATTATTAACCATGAAAGTTTAGATACTTTGTGCTATAATTTATTGACTATACATTTTCAGTCGACAGATTACACTTATGCTTGTTTTGCATTCATTTGAAAAATTATATATGCAGTTGCAATATTAATGAAGGTGAATAATGTAGTTGAAACATCAAATTTTTTATTAAATAATTGAGATTTAGAAAAACAACTAGTATGATGTATAAGGATATTCGTTAGATGATTTTGATCCATTTACTAATTTTTTTTAAGAAAATCATTACATCTATTTATCTATTATTAGAACCTTAATGGAAAATTTTGTAGTTTTTTTCGATGTGTCACTGTTTGTATTTTTTGTGATTTTTAGGTTGCAATGGAGACAAATAAATCATTTTTTGATAAGCTTCCCAGATTTACCATAACACAGATTGGGTCTCTTACATTTGACATTGTTTTACATTTTTACAATATGAAGGAAAGCACTTTTAATGACTTCTTGATTTCCTTTACGTAGATTCCTTGTTTGATTGGATGATTCATTTGAGGAATTGGGCTTGTTCATTTTCTTTCTTGTTATAGTTGTATCTTAGTTAGTGAGAAACGTGAAATTTTTACCAGTCCTACCTTTTGGTGATGTCCATAGTTGTTTTTTGTCATTGATGTTAAAGTTAAGAATTCTTGACATCTTCTAACACAAATCTATAAGAGTATATTTATCACAAAGATTATATGAAAGCTAATAATGCCTTTCTAGATGTGCATGAAAACTCAAAAATCCATATTTATACATATATTTTATCAATTATTGAATGATGATTTACGGAATGAGAGGCCCTGGCTTAAATATAGCCTTGGGTTCCTCTTGGTGAATGGGCATGATATTTGATCATGCCCTTTGCCTATTAACTAATAATTACAAATAACTATTTTTTATATAACATTGCCTTCCTCCCAAAAAATTCTTTGTCCTCAAAGCATATGTAACGATGGATGTTGTTGATGAAATGCTTCAGTCTCCCAAGAAACTTCTTCTTCTAGTAAGTCCTTCCACTTAATGAGGTATTCCTTGATTACACGAGATCGTAGCTTCTTTTCCTTGGTGGATATGATACTTTCTGGCTCTAAAATGACCCTTCCTTCATCATCTAAGGATGGAAGCATTGTTTGTGTTGATTGATGGTCACCAAGTTCCCTTTTAAGGCAGGATACATGGAAGACATTGTGAACATGACTTTTATCCAAAAGGCTTAAACTATATGAAACTTGGTTGATCTTTTTTTTGATCTGGTATGGTCCATATAACTTTGGTGCCAATTTATTTTTTCCTTTTTATTTTAAGGACCACTGTTTGTATGACTAGAGCTTGACAAATACCCATTCTCCAACTTCAAATTCTCTCTCAGTTTTGTTTCGGTCAGCTTGCTGCCTCATACAGTTTCTTGCATTATTTAAATTTTCTTTTAGAGTTTGGACAACCTTTTGGGGTTCTTCTAGTTGGTTTTTAACAACTGGTAGTTTTGTCTGGATGATAGCTAGGTCCTTCCACTTTGGAGGTCAGTACTCATACAGAGCTTGAAATGCAGTCATTTTTTCTGACGTGTGGTAAGTAGAATTGTACCACCAGTTAGCAAGATGTAACCACTGAACCCACTTATTTTGTTTGTCTATCGTGTAACAACGTAGGTAAGTTTCCAAACATTTATTGACAACCTCTGTTTCACTATATGTTTGAGGATGGTAAGTATAACTCATGTTGAGGTAGGTTCCTATATGATTGAATAATTCCTTCCAAAAATTACCCTTAAATTTGGCATCTCTATCGCTCACAATGACCTTTGGAAATCTGTGTAATTTGTAAATATTTTTGCAAAATATCTCAGCGATTTGTTTTGCTGAGTCTGATTTCTTCATTGCAATAAAGTGAGAATACTTGGTGAGTCTGTCGACTACTACAATAATCTTATCCTTACCATCAAATACAGGTAAACCTTCAATAAATTCCATTGATATTTCTTCCCATTTCTTATTCGAAATGTTTAAGGGATGAAGTAGTCCAGGTGTCATAATATTTTCACTTTTATTCCTTTGACATTTATCGCATTCTGCTACATATTTATGAATATCATGACTCATCCCCTTCCAAAAGAATGGTTGGTGTGCATTATAGTAAGTTTTAAAGAATCATACATGTTTGGCTGATAGTGAATCATGTGACTCCTTGAGGACCTTGGTTCTAAACTTGGAGTTTGAATTCAGATAGATTCTTCCCTTGTACCATAGAATGTGTTCTTCCATTCCCATTTTGATTTGTGTGAAAGGTTATTGATTATAGCACTTGTTTCTGGATCTTTTGCATATTCACTTCAAATCTCGTTAAGCCATTTGGGAACAATAACCGAAATTGCAAGTAGTGTCGGTTCTTCGTCTTTCCTAGACAAGGCATCTGCCACTATATTTTCCTTTCCCCTCTTTTGTAATATCTCCATGTCAAAGGCAACAATTTTCTCAATCCACTTTTGTTTTTCTTCGGAAATTGTTTTTGGTTGGAGGAGGTACTGGAGACCATTATGGTATGTTCATATGGAAAACTTGCTTCCCAAAAGATATTACCTCCACTTGACTAGTGCATGCATGATAGCAAGCGTTTCTTTGTTTTATGTAGATTTAAGGCGTTCTAGTTCATTGAGTTTCTTGCTCTCAAAAGCTATTAGATGCCCATATTGCATTAACATTGCTCCTATAATGAAACCTAAAGCATCACACTCAATGATAAATGGTTTAGATAAAACTAAAGTTGCCAGTACCGAGGCATTAGACATAACTTCCTTCAATTCTTCAAAACACTTTCCTTCTTCCTCATTCCATTGAAATGAGTTATTCTTTAAAAGGTTTGTTAGGGGTGCGATTATATGTGCATAGTTTTTAATAAATCTTCAATAATATCCAATCAATCCTAAAAACCCTCTTAGCTTGGATATATTAACTGGTTTGGTCCATTCCCTTATAGCCTTGATTTTATCAGGATCCACTTTTACTCCTTCATGGGATATTATGTGTTCGAGATATTCTACTTTTTCCTTCCCAAAGGTGCATTTGGACTTCTTGGCATAGAACTGATGCTCTTCCAATAGTGTAAGAACTTTCTCCAAATGTTGTAAGTGCTCCTTCCAAGTTTTACTATAAATTAAAATCTCATCAAAGAACATTAACACAAACTTCCTTATATATGGATGGAATAACTCATTCATAGTACCTTGGAATGTTGATGGTGCATTTGTTAACCCAAAAAGGCATTACTTTAAATTCGTAGTGACCCTCATGTGTTCGGAACACAATTTTTGGTATGTCTTCCAACCTTATTCTGATTTGATAATACCCTGACGTTAAGTCCAATTTTAAGAAATATTTAGCACCATGTAGTTCATCCAGTATTTCATCGATGAATGGAATTGGGAACTTGTTTTTAATTGTTATTTTGTTTAGTCCTTGATAATCGATGAATAACCTGAACGATCCATCTTTCTTCCGCACCAATACAACTGGAGCAGCATACAGAGTTTTACTTTTTGAGATGATGCCACACTTTAAAAGATCTTGGATTAATCTCTCAATTTATGTTTTTTAATGATGTGGATATCGATACGGTTTGATGTTGATGGGGTTTGATCTTGCTTTGACTTCTATTGTATGATCGATTTCTCTATTAGGAGGCATTTTCATGGGCAGGACTTGGAATAATTTTTCGTGCTTCTAAATTAGCTCTTGTACTATTGGTGCTTCCTCGCTGATCAATTTTGAAGTTAACATTTCTAATTGGTGACATTGTACTACATAGTTTGGTGCTCCTCTTCGAATCATTTTCATCATTTGGGATGATGATACGATTTGATTCTCGGGTACTTGGAACCCATATAATTTGTATTTTTTCCCTTCCCATTTAAATTTTATAAACTACTTTTGATGGTTGGCAAAGTAAGTACCGAGGTTTTGTAACCATTGGATACCTAAGACCACATCCACTCCTCCTAATGGTATAGTGTAGAATGGATATTCTAAATTAAAGCCTTGAATCTATAATTTGACTTTATGGCATTTCCCTACTTTTTCAATTTTCTTATCGTCGACTACCATAACCTTCATGTTGGGCATGGGAAATGTGAAAATGTTGAGACTCTTCGCCATGGTTGAGTTCAAAAAATTGTGGGTGCTACCGGTATCGATGAGAACCATTACATTGTTCTTCTTGATATGTCCTTTTAATTTTAATGTATGGGGCTGTGATATACCTGTCATGGCCGATAATGATACTTGCAGAATGCTCTCGTCGTCTAGTTCTGGAGATAATTCTGGGGAATCTTTGATTTCTTTTACGTCTTATTCATCACTATCTGAATCATTAGTTGCTTCGCATTTATACAGGTTTTTTGTCTCTTTTCCTTTAGCACACCTATGCTCAAGGTCCCATTTTTTTCCACAACGTTTGCATTTGCCCTCTTTCATCCTTTGCATTTCCATGTTATTTTTTTCTCCTTCACGAAGATGTGGTGGAACATATTTTGTGTTATCCATGTTCACAAACTGGGGAAATCTTCATCTCGAATATACCCTTTCATCCTTTAACCACAACATCTTTTCAAATTTATTTTTAGCAGCTTTTTCTTTCTGTCTTGCTACTTCTATTGATGTATTGTCATGAAGGATTTGAGTCCCTAGGTGTGCGATTGAATAAGATGAGTTTCTAATAATCCAGGTACTCATGTTGCTAATGTCTCCCATTCTCGAGTGTATTCATCCACATCTCCTTTTTGTCACAATCTAGTGTGTGTTGAGAAGAACTGTTCTTCCTTCACACCTTAGAACCTTTTAAAGAATGCATCCTTAAATTTCCTCCAACTGATAGCAAGTGTTATATTCTTCCACCACAAATACCAAGTATATGCTTCACCTTCCATTTTCATGGAAGCATGCCTGATATTTTCGTCATCATTGTCAATATCATAAATTTCAAAATATTCTTCTGCTTTATTGAGCCAAGCAATGCTGCATTTTTCGTTACCGTCGAATTTAGATAGCTCAAATTTTTCTCTTCGTTGATATGGCACTATTGGGGGAGTGAAGAAAGGGTATTGATTCGAAAATGACATATTGGTGTATGGATTCCAAAGCTGCCTATTTTCAAAATTCGTGTTACTATTTCCTTGATTAGGTATGGAAGATGTCTTTGGGGACTCGGGTTTCTCATGTGCGTCTGATGAATTCGATGAATCTTGAGAATTGAGATGTTGAGTAGCCTCATTAATCTGGAGTATTTGATCGGGTGTAATCTTCAGGCTAGTACAAATGAAGCTCAACATCACCATAGCTTGATCCACCTTAACTGAAAGGTCTCTCTGATCCTTTTTAAATTCATTCTTGTTCTCCTCGAGCTGACCCTTTATTCCCTTTGTTGTGTTCTGGAGCTCCTCGATTTTATTGCCTTGTTCGATCACCTTAGTCTCAAGGTCTACTAGTCTCTTATTGAAATCGGCCATCGAAATTAATGAAGCCATTGGGCAGGTCTGAGGTGGAATATATCGATCCAACTTTATTCTTTTTCTTAAATTGATAGTAATTTATTTATTTTTATAATACAATATATATATATAGATAGATATATATATAGATAGATATATATATAGATATATATATATATATATATATATATATATATATATATATATATATATATATATATATATATATATATATATCTGATTCAATTAATTTAAATCAATTTGATTTAATTGACTTTGAATTAAAAGGACAGATACAATGGGATGGTGACGATTGGGGTCCACTGAAATTGTGGGTCGAATAGTCAATGGGCAGCGGTGACACAACGAGGGGGTAACAGACAATCAGACAGGGATGCGATGCGGCAAGCACGACTAGAGTCAAGGCAGCGACACAACGACAAATAAGGTCGAGGGGTACAGGTATGGAAGCAAGGGAATGAAGCAGAAGTTGATTGCGGGTAGGGTCGTCCAGAGTCATTTGGTGATTACACATCACTCGAACAGGGAGTGGAAGATCAGCGACAACAAGCAGAGAATGAGTGGGCAACGTAGAGGGCGGAACGTGACTAGAGCACAGGAGCAGTGTGTGACGTGAGTGAATGTGGGGGACAAGGAAATCGATGTACAGTGAATCGGGAAAATGAGTGAGCCTAGTATGATAGGCATAGTGAGTTGTGCAGCTATCTGCCGAGAAAAGAACCGCTTTGATACCAATGGTGCATGAAAACTCAGAAATCCATATTTATACATATATTTTATTAATTATTGAATGTTGATTTACAAAATGAGAGGCCCTGGCTTAAATACATCCTTGAGTGCCTCTTTTCCTATTAACTAATAATTACAAATAGGTAATTTTTATATAACAAGATCCTAATATCAATTGCTTTTGTGTGCTAGTCATCATTGACACAACCTCAAATGATGGTTGTAGCATATTTGGATGATCCATATTTTCCATTGCCAGATGAACTACTTGTAAACATGTGTGATTCTCGACATGTGGAAGCTCTGCTAGATAGTCTTTCGTCAATGTTTGAGGAAAATACCATTATCAATTATGATTTTGCGCCTGCTCTTAAAGCAGCTTTCATGGTTATGGTATTCTTCATATTAGAATCAATATTACTTGATCAATCACAACTATTTTTATGAAGGACATCTCATGCACATGGTAGTTTTTGCAAGTATGGCTCTTAAGTTTATATTTTGAAATCAATTGTTATTTTCGGATGCGAGTAGATCCAACTTGGAGGAATGTTGCTCATGTTTTAGAGAACTTTACCTTCTCTTGGGCTTTCTAGGCATCTAAAGCTAAGAGGGGATGATCCATGCATCTATGGTATAGATAAAGAGCACACGATTCAGATCATAGAGGACCCATTTTATAAATCGATGGTATCAGATCTTACAAAATATCATATTGGGGTGAATATGTATGCATTTAGCGATAAATACACAAATATAAATTCCTTAAGTATTCATTTTATGAGAACCCTGAGACGCTTTTAAAGGAAAATTTTGTGTACCCATTATTGAAATATATGACTACTATTAATTGAAGATTATATTCTACCTTACAGGTACTTTAGCAAAATATATAGGTGGCCAGGTTTATTATTACCCATCTTTTCATGAGAGTATTTACAAGGAAAAGTTTAGCCATGAATTGGCTAGAGATCTAACCAGAGAGACCGCATGGGAGGTTGTCGTATGCATACAATGTAGGAAAGGTATGGCATTCTTAACACTTTGTCAAAAAGTTGAGTATTGGTTTTATGTTTATTTATTGAAATGAAAGAATATTGCCATCACTGTGTGCATTGGGTTGCTAGGCATTAGCATGTAACTAGATTGTGAACATTGATATGATAGTATCATCTTTGAAAGATATTCTTTATTGTTATGCAGGTGTATGATTCACAAATTATCATGGACATTTCATGTTAAGGTATTTAGATTTATTGGCACTTCCAATTGTTGATTGTGACAAAACTTTCGCAATGCAACTAACATTGGAGGACACTCTTGACAACCGAGATTGTGTATTTTTAATTTTCTCTTTTGTATCCTTTCTTGTGAAAATATAGAGTTCTTATGAGACACTGCAAATGAGCTCTTATGGAGCGAAACATGATTAATGGAACTCACTTTTGTACTAGCAATCTTTTATTAATGAAATCTCTTTAGTTTTTGATAATTCATCTATTTGTTCTTATATTTTTGTGTATTGGTCTATTCATTTTAATTTTCCATTGCTCCAGACAGAAACCTTGGTTTTCTCAAACCTTATTGGTTTTTTTGTAGTGATGAGTCATTATTTTTATAAAATAGATGTCCTTGTAAAGGACAAAAAAAAAGAATTGCGTAAACAAATTGTGTAATTCCCTTGTGTCCACTTTCTTTAGCTTTATGCCTTTTGCATACCTTGCAAGTACATCACCATATATTTTGCCTTTTACTTTATGTCCTATTTCAAGTGATCTAGCTAATGACTTAAGTTGTAACCCACTTCCTTGTAATTTCGACATAATTACCTTTAGTCTAGGAAAGGGAAGAATGTGGCTCAAATCAATTAACATGCAGAAAATAAGTCCTCTTTAATAAAATGCAAAATTGCTAAACTCTCTAGCCAATTGACAAAATTCATAACAGAGAATATTAATAAGTATGTAAGCGATAAGAAGGGATGGTCTTTTGGAATGGACAATAAAGACATGTATTCCATTTTTTTTTGTGACAGCCAAGAGGGTAAGAATATCTAATATAAATGAGGATTAAATCTCGAGGAAGAAGAGGTAGAATACTTATAAATCCATTACCAATCAGATGTGGAAAATTTTAAAAGAAAAAGACACTCAACATATATTGTATGAAGATGAGACAATGCCAAAAAAAAACTCATTCCATGAAAACTATATCCATGAAAATTCTCCTTATGGTCTATTTCTAACTTGGCTGGGATTTTTGTCCCTATCTTGTATCTTGAGTCTCTTTTCTTTGAAGGTTACAAACTCTGGACATGCTAATAGTTTTTTGTACTCTTCCAAAATGCGAACCCTTGGTGAATGATGTGCTTTACTCAAATCAGACAAAGATGGAGAAGTGTATGATGTACTTTACTCAAATCAGACAAGCATGGAGTAGTGAATGATGTACTTCACTCAAAGTGAACAAACATGGAGTGGTGAAAGATGAAAGACATTGTAAATTCTTACCAACAATGAAAGTTCCAAATAAATCCCACTACTCCCACTTGAAAATATTAAGTTAGAGTTTCTCCTTCAATCTGGGTTTTATTAAAAACTATGTATAGGTTTAAATCCCACTTCTCCCACTTGAAAATATTAAGTTAAGAGTTTCTCCTTCAATCTCGGTTTTATTAAAAACTATGTATATGTTTATAACATTAAGAGTAATGCAGTATTTTTAATTTATATAGCTAGCTATGGTATTTACATTTTGTTGGTAGATATGGAAACTTGATCGGCTTGTAAAGTGCCTCTTCTTTCTAAGATTTATTAATTTATCTATTAGTGATGATCCACAGAGAGGGCTTGGAATTCCTCTTTTAAATGTAGGAGGAGTTGCCTTCCCTGACAAAACAGGGAAAAGGGAATATTGTATTTACTTTGTTAAAAATTTAAAAAATAAATTGCTCCTTAACAAACTACATTTTTTGAGTTTTGTTGTATATACATTTATTGAGGTTTGTTGTAAAAAAAATTTAAAATACTCCCTCTCGTCGGTTTTCTGATGACAAATTTCAATGGACACTCGACGAAGATATTCTAAGTTGTCGATAGACCAACTCACACCATCGTCAATCTGACAACGACAGGTAATGTTTAACTGTCGAACAAAAAGTGTGGTGGCGCGAAAGTTTTTCAAAGTATGTTTGCATTTGTCAATAGAGCGGTTCTCCCTTTTGTTGGTCTTACGATGACCTGTAACTTCCAACCATTGAAAGGAAGGCATGGTGAGTATCGACAATTTGTCGAAGGATGTATGAGGTTGTCGGGCGACAAGCGCACCATATCGTCGGTCATGCGGCAGCAGGAAACCATCCTTCTGTGAGTTTTGATACAACTTGAAATGACAATTATTGGCGTCGAAATCCAACAAGCGCTTTTGTTAATAAACACCTTTTGTCTTTGATGAAACATGTCCATAACTATCATTGTAATTCCAACGATTGTAAGAAAATTCAATAGTACGATTGTACCGGAAATTACATTTAGTGAGCCATTTTTGTCTTTATAACCACGAAACGACATATGGCAATCGAGAATTGGCTCAATTTTTAGTAATGTGAGGATCCAAAAGGCTTGTGATGAGATTTCGGTTGTTGGGGAAACTGTGAATGAATTAGAGCTGGTGAAGGTAGCTCTGAAGGGTTGCATTAAGCATTGGACAACCTTTGTGGATAGGATCTTTGTTAGGAAACATCTTCTTAATTGGTGCAGATTGTGGGATGACTTCATTCAGAAGGAGATATGGGAAAACTCATTGATCGGAGGATAGTGAAGAAGTAGTGAGGAGAAAGATGATATTTCTCTTGCAACACAAGTAAAGAAGAGAAAATAAAAGGACACGCAGAACCAGAGTGGAGATAGACCTTCACAGAGTAAAAGGTATGAAATAAGAAAAGTCAAGTGGCATGCCACAAGTTTGGGCATGTTTCCGGTCAATGTTCAAATAGGAAAAATACCAAGGGAAAGACAACTAAGGAAACTATTTCTCAACTAAATGAGATGGATGAAAATTTTGAGAACATTCCCTTGGTTTCATGCCTTTCTGGAACCATCACGAGGGGTTTCTGGCTTGTAGACAATGGAGCATCTCGCCACATGACAGGAGCTTGAGACATTTTCACGAGCATGACTAGGGAGCCTAGAGATATACATGTAGAACTTGGTGATAATTCCAAGTAAGCAGTAGAAGGCATTAGCAACATTGGGTTTCAAGTGGAATTAGGAGATATCATGGAGGTGAATGAAGTATTGTTTTCACTGAGTTTGGAGAAGAATATCCATTTAGTTTTTTCCATAGAAGACAGAGGACTAAAGATCAGCTTCACCGGAGGTTAAGTGGTTGTTTGTCTTGAAGGAAATGATCTTAGCAAGAAGCATGTAATTGGGAGAAGGAAAAATAAACTCTATATGTTGAGAAGAAACCATTAAAGTCGCTCATACATGAGAGGTACAGCCAAAGGAGTGTTGACACGGGAGGATGGGAGACCTACATTATAGGGCTCTTCCTATTTTACAAAGAACGATTGAAGGTTTTTGAAAGATCAGGGTGGAGCAAGGAGTGTGCAAAGGGTGTGTTCTTGGAAAGCATACCAAGGTCGTGTTTCCTTACAACAAGATCGAGTCTAAGCGAGTGCTAAACTTGGTGCAATCAGATATTTGTGGTTTTATGTCTATAGAGTGTATCATAGGGTCTTTGTATTTTGTGACATTCATAGAGGATTTTTCCAGGAAGACTTGGATCTACTTCCTGAAAACCAAGGGAGAGGTCTTTGATCAATTTCAAGAGTTTAAATCTCTTGTAGAGAACCAAACGACGAAGAATATTAAGTTATTGAGATCATATAATGGGGGTAAGTATGCCTCCAATGAGTCCTAGGATTTTTGCAAGGTAGCAAGGATCAAGGAGCTCATGATTCCTTACAACCCTCAATAGAATGGGGTTTCCGAGAGGAAGAGCAGGACCATAAAGGAGGTAGAAAGGGAAATAATTTATGACCAAGAATTTCCTATGCTCTTGTGTGTGAAGGCATGCAATAATATTATTTATGTGCAGAGCAAAAGTCTTCACAGCGTATTGGAAGATGTGACTATGAGATGTTTATAGGAGTGAAACCGAATATGAGCCATTTGAACATCTTTGGTAGTCCAATGTATGTCCATGTTTCCACGGAGAAGAGGACTATGTTGGAACCCTTATTAGAAAGGGGTGTATTTATGGGCCATTGTGAGGTCTCAAAGGCCTATCGAGTCTGCATTCCAGCACAAAGGAAAGTAATAATAAGTTGGAATGTCAAATTTAAAGAGGGAGAGACCTTTAGGAGGTCTCATGAGAGAGACCCAACAGGGCTAGAGGATCGAGAGCAAGAGGCTCCTAAGGCTGATCAAGGACCAGCATCACTAGTAGCAAGGACACAACCTATACATCGGGAGTGAGATGTTCCTTCGAGATCTACCAGGAGGTCGAGATGGGCCTAACAAACCTTGAGGGATGTTGAGGAGCATGTGGAAGCACCTAGCAATACCTTCAAGCAAAGCAAATCACCAGCGATATTTTCTATTTATTTGGCATTGTCAAGCAGCATCAATGACTCTGAGCCTTCCACTTTTGAAGAGACTACAAATGATCAGGTCTGGAGGGATGCCATGGTGGAGGAGTATACCTCCATCATGATGAAAGATGTATGGGACATAGTGTTGAGACCAAAGGGAAGGTCAGTGATCACTTCTCGATGGATCTACAAGATCAAACATGCAGTTGATGTCAATGTCAACAAGTACAAATCGAGGTTCATGGTAAGAGGGTTCTCCCAACATGAAGGAGTGGATAACGAAAATACATTCACACTTGTCGCCATATATGCATCCATTAGAGTAGTTATGTCCATTGCTTCAAAGATGGGTTGGAGGATACATCAGATGGATGTGAAGATTGCTTTCCTTAATGGGGTGATTGAGGAGGAGGTGTATATTGAGCAACCTTTGGGCTTCGAAGTGCATGAGAGAGATTCTCATGGATGTTGGTTGAAGAAGGCACTTTATGAGCTCCACACATGGTACGCCAAGATCGATGGATATATTCTTAGTTTGGGCTTCACCAAGAGTGAGGCGAACTCTAACTTGTAAGTATATACTTGGTGAGGGTGAGTTGCGCATATTGCTACTTTATGTGGATGATCTTTTCCTTACAGGATCTGAGAAGATCATAGGGATGTGCAAGGAAGATCTTGCTTCAGAGTTTGAAATGAAGGACATCAGCTTGATGCACTGGCTTTTTGGATTGGGGTTGTGGTAACATCCACAAGAGATTTTCCTTAGGCAAGGAAAGTATGTAATTGAAATCTTGAGGAGATTTAGGATGGAGGATTGTAGGCCCATGTCTACATCGATGATCACTAACCTAAATAAGCTTAGTGTTTCTAAAAGCGAGCTAGTGAATCCCACATTGTATAGGTTGTTGATAGGTTCCTTAATGTATTTGGTCAATACTAGGCTAGATATTTGCTTGGTTGTGAACACATTTAGCCAATTCATGGTGGAATCGAGACAAGTTCATTGGGCATCATTGAAGCATGTGTTGAGGTACCTATGAAGTATGGTGGGATTTGCACTAAGATATGTTAGAGTTAGTGGAGTGGCGTTGTAGGGGTACACAAATTCTGATTGGGTTTGGAGTGTTTTGGATAGAAAATTCACATATGGATGGTGTTTCAGCGTGGGATCAACCATGATCTTGTGGTACTATCGGATGCAACAATCAGTGACACTTAGTTCAGCAAAGGCAAAGTACATGGCAGTGAGTATGGCGGGTTTTGAGACAATATGGCTTCGCAAGATGCTTGTATGATTATTTGGTCTGGCGATGGGGCCAACAATGATTCACTATGATAATCAAAGTTGCATTAAGCTCTCTGAGTATCTTGTGTTTCATGACAAGTCCAAGCATATCGAGATCAAATATCACTTCATCATCCAAAGAGGTGTTGTGAGATTGCAATACATTTCCACAAAGAAGCAAGTGCCAGATATTCTCAATAAGCCTCTAGTGAAATAAAAGTTTGTGAAGTATAGAGATTAGCTGGGGATGGTGGAAAATCCCTTCCTTTCTAGGAGGGAGTGTTGAAGCTTATAGTAGCTTCATAAGGTCTTCTGCATAGGCTAGGTGTCTTAGCATGTGGAAGATGATTTATTGCCTCTTTAGGTGCTTGGTTGGTGAAGCGATTTATGTCTTGTTTCCTAAGTCTAACTTGGGAAAAGTACAATAATTAAATTCATTTAATTATTGTGGACTATTAAGTCATTTTCTAAGGATAAATAATTTAATTATTTAAATGACTTAGGGTTAGGGATCTAGGCTTAATGAAGATTATAAAAAGAAGCCTTGGGAAGAGGTGAAGGCATAAGAGAGGAGACACAACAAGATAAAGAGATTTTATCTAGTGTTAGTGGCTCAGTAGATTGAAGCATGGAGGAGGAAGAGTGCAGGAGGATTCCAGGGCATATCTAGGAGGTTGAATTGCTAGAGATTACAAGGTCGAGTTGCTAAAGAGAGAGGAAGGAAGATTTGAATGGAGAAGTCGATTTGCCAGGCCCAAATTCCTTGAGGTGCAGTGGCAGCTTGAAGGGAAGGTGCAGGGTTGATTTGCTAACAAATTGTTGGGTTGAAATTCTCCAAGTCGAGTTCCTTCATAGGCCGATTTCCAAGAGGTTGAATTCCTTGAGCCGAATTCATCTAATGGGGGCCAAGTTACAAGTTCTAGTAAATGTATTTTTTCCTTGTAATTATGTGGGTCAAAAACAATAATTTCCATATTAATGAATGACAGTGAACTGTTGTGGGTCTTTATCTATTGTAATGTGATTGATCTCTCCTAATTTTTATTTTCCGCGGCATGTATTACTAGAGGTTAAAATACCAATGATTTTATTTTTCGATAATTCAAAATTATTTAGTTAATTAAACAAACTGTTGGGAATAGATAATTGTCAAGAGAAAATAAGTCTAGGCTAGCATTACGAGATTTAACAAGAAGCAGTGAATCAACATGCACAAACATGTATAAGATATTTCAGATCCACCAAGCACTTAGCTTAAAAAACATATAAAGGATACCTTCTAGTAGCAACATTCATTGAATTATTCTAATGATCAAATCCTTGTGTTAGTGAACTATAAAATTAACATAGCCCATCCTAGAGTTGGAAAAAATCATCAATAGCCCAATTGTCCATCCTTGAGTTAGAGTAAGTCATCACTTTCTCCAGCGAGTAAATCACCATGCACGAACATGCATAAGATATTTCAAAGGCGCCATGCAATTAAGTTGGAAAAAACATATAATGGATAACTTCTAGTCTATTA
Organism: Pinus tabuliformis; assembly: GCA_031772625.1. NCBI lineage: Eukaryota > Viridiplantae > Streptophyta > Pinopsida > Pinales > Pinaceae > Pinus > Pinus tabuliformis. The sequence goes on along the minus strand of CM062816.1, from coordinate 942,963,079 downwards.
GATACCTAATCCTCTAGGATTGGGTCGAATATGTAAATATGTATATAAATAAATTAGGGTAATTTAAAGAGACATTGGAATTGGAATCCCAAAGGTCAATTTGATATGTGTGTGTGTGTGTGTGTGTGATATGTTCAGATTAATATCATTCAGATTGGCATTCCAATATTGTGATTCCTTGATCTGACATGGTATCAAGCCAAGTTTAGACATCTTTGCCTTCGTAATTCCTCTGCCATTTCTTCCCCCACTCAGATTGTCTCTGAACTCCTTTGTCATCTCTTCTTTCGCTCAATCATGTCCCTGTGAGTTGTGAATAAGAGGTTGTACGTTACCAGCTTATGTGTTACTTGATTGCTTCACTATGCATTGCAAGATTCTTCATATCTACAGTGGGCATTTGAATGATCCTTCCTCTTTACATTTAGGTGTCCTCTCTAGTCATTTGTTGCACATTTCAATAAAGTTGGTTTGTGGCTCTACGTACCCATCTACAGTTGTGTGTGCTTTGCATGCACATTTCATCAAAGTTCATTTTGTAAGCCACTTCTTTAGCTATGTCATAGCAGATTTAATCTCTGACCCTGCCAATCCAAACTATAGTTCGAATTGATGTGCATTGCAAACCATTGAGAAGTAGGTTTGAAGCTGGAAAGGGAGCTCATCAAAATTTGTCTTCCATTCTTAGGTTTGTGTGGAGACCCTGGGCTTGCAAACAATGCACTGAATATAGTGTTAGGCCCATTGTGAGCGAAACATCAACTCTCTTGCTCATTCCATTCTTCCACTTCTTTCCAAGAAGTTGGACTCTCTTATGCAATAAGAGAGTCTCGACTCTAGTGGAGATGCAAGGAAGTTAAAGCATTAGGAGGCAAGATAACTCGAACCTCTGTGGCCAAGTTAGCCATTCAATGATAGCACTAGAGATTATCCTTCAGCCAATGAAACCCTTTTGTTGAAGCTTTATTTTTTCTCTATATTTGATGTATATTGTGTTGGTTAGGGTTTGGATCTTCATGATTATAAGAAACCACACAGTTCTATACTTTTGGATGACAATATTATGAAGGAGTATTTTACATACGATATTTGGGGTGCTCTCTGAAATTTTGAAAAAAATATATTTGGGGTGTTCAGTGGATTTTATATGAAATGTATTGAATAACAATTTGGATGAGTTTGCTTGCCTTGGTATATATTTGAACAAAGATTATTATTGCAACACTTTTGCTTGTGAGGCATTCTCTTATCTCCATTATCATAATGGTACTGACTGAAAAATAAAACTACCAAGAATGGTCTGGAAAGATTGGACATACTTATCTTCAATGACTTATGGAAAGGCGACTGTGAAGAAGGTGACAATATGTCTACCAAACCCACATCAAATAAAGAGTTCGCCATATGGGAGGACGAGAATAACAAGGCAAATGCCTTGATTGTTGCTTTTATAAGTGAAGAGATGAGCCGTCATATTATTCCAATTATAAATGCTTTTGATACATTAAAGAAGTTAAAAGATTTATATGATACACTCAAGAACTAAAAGTAGTTCAATTGATGATCAAGCTCTTCAATCTAGAACTGAAAGATGATGATCCACTGGACCTAGCCTCAGAAATTATAGCTATCATGCATGATGTAGAAGCCACTGAAATAAAAATGGACATGCCTCTCACAGCCTTTGTCAAGGCCCTTTATACTAAATATTCTAACTATCTTGAATCCTTACAAGTTAGTGCCCAACTCAAGGATATTACTGTTGACACTCTTAGGGAGAAGTTTGTAGAACGAGAGAATTTTTTTGGGAACAAGAAGACAACTTCTCAATTTCTTGAAGAAGTGTGTCTTGCACAAAAAGTGAAGAATCAAACACAAGACTCTTCTAACAAAATAGATAGCAAAAGATGACATGGAAGGAAGAATAACAGAGGCAAGGGGGTTAAATATCATCATGGATGAACCTCTTATCTCCATTATATTCGCAATAATAGAGATGGACACGATGCATCCATATGCAAACTCCCTAGTGAAATAATCCAACAAGGATGAAAGAAGAGAAAAGTAAAACACTAGATCCAAGGAAAGGTAAAGCACTTGAATCTGTTCATTATATTATTGCACATTGCAATATTGAAGTAACTGAAGATTTGTTTCATACTTCATTTTCTTCTTAGAAGATGCATGGTTGCTTGATAGAGGTGCAACCTACCATATGACATTTTGGAAATATTTTTTTGAAGACTTTAGTGGCAATGTAGATGGAGCAGTATACTTTGCAGACAAGTCAAGTCTCAAGCCATCCGAACTTAGGACCAACAAGATTAAATTGTCTAGACTTCTTGACTTTCTTATGCATGATGTATTGTACCTTCCATAGTTGCGAAGAAACATTTTGTCCCCTGTTCACATTCCCAACAATGACACTCCATTCACATGTTTAATGGAAAAGTCGAGATAAGTAAAACATCATACAACACAATTGTTATGACTGGAATAAAGGAGGAAAGATTGTTGAAGTTGCAAGAAACATCTACTCAAGCACAAAATATTGTTTAAGTTGCAAGAAACATCTACTCATGCACAAAACTATGCATACAAGTCCTAGTACAATGAAGGTACATTTTCATCCAATCTTTGTTTGTTGAAAAGAAATGGTGTTTCTAATTTGCCTACCATTCCAAGGAAACTGAAGTAATATGATGTTTGTACCCTAAGAAAAACATAACAAATAGCCATTTTATAATTATGTTTCCAAAGCATGTAGAAAGTTTGCACTGATTCATTCTAATTTGTGTGGCCTTAGGTTTGTTCCTTCTGCAAATGGAAATAAATATATGACTTTTATTTATGATTACACGAAGATGTGTTGGGTATATTTATTGAAAAATAAAACATAAACATTTGAAACTTTCAAAAACTTTCATGCATGGATTGAAAATGATGCACAATCTCATATTGGCTATATTCATACTGATAATGGAAAAGAATATACTTCAAACGACTTTGAAAACTATCTTCGCCAACATGGGATTCAACATCAAACAATTGTGACATCCAATCCTCAACAAAATGGTGTAGCTAAAAGTATGAATAAGACTATCTTAAATATGTTTCGTTCAATGATGTTTTTCAAAAATATAACGTTGATATTCTAAGTTTATGCAATTCTATGTGCAACATATATCAAAAATAGATGTCCATCTCATGCTCTAAAAAACAAGACTCCTTATGAAACTTGGTATGTTTGCATTCCTTCAGTAAGGCATCTGTGTGTTTTTGGTTCCACCTATTATGCCTTGATTCCAAGGAACAAAGGAACAAACTTTGTGCAAGGAGTCAAAACTGTCTTCTTGGGGAACTCAGAGACCACCGATGTATACCATCTCTACGATGAGACAAATAAGAAGTTTATATTGTCTAGAGATGTGATTTTTCTTGAATCTTCCAAGACTTGCAATATTGTTGAGCGGTAGCTTGATCGTTTGGATACATTCAAGCATGCAAAAACTTTTCATGAATTTGATAATGAGATTCCACATCTTGAAGGGGGGATCCCTATCTTGGATCAATCTATGGAATCTCCTTTTAAAGCACTCTCTCCCCCTCATGAAGTTCCAGTCGCATCTTCAAATCAAGAAAACACTTTGAGTGATGTGATTTAGAAGATTGGAAGGCTAAATCTTGATGCAACCCCATCTTAGTCAACGGAGCGACCTGGTCCATCTAAGAAAGATCCTCCAAAATGGCTCATTAAAACACTTGAAAATGTTCATCCTGATGAGGTTAGAAAGAAAAAAGCTAAAAGTTCCACTAAACAAAATGGAAGTGATGTAGATGATTATGATTCAATTCGCTATGGATATTTCTTATGATTATGAATTAAATTTGTCTAATAATTTTGAACCAACTTCCTTTAAAGAAGTTGCTTCTCATGAAGAATGGAAAGAAACAATGCAAAAAGAGTATGATACCCTCATTAAGAATGGAACAAAGACGTTGGTGGACCCTCCATTTGGAACCAAACCAGCTGGTTGCAAGTAGGCCTTCAAAAACAAGTATAAATTAGATGGCACGCTAAACAAGAAAAAAAGCAATGCTCATGGAAAAAAGATCTGAACATAAAGAAGGGATCGATTATGAGAATTTTTCCCCCACACAACAAAATGGGTTACCATCTGAACTCTCTTTGCCTTGACAGTTCAAAATGGATGGAAAGTCCATCAAATGAATGTAAAAATTGTTTTCTTGAATGGAGACTTGAAAGAGAATGTTTTTATGTCTCAACCAAAAGGTTTTGTTGTGAAGGGACAAGAAAAAAAAGTATGCAAACTCATCAAATCCTTGTATGGCCTAAAAAAAGCACCGCAACCCTAGTATGAAAAGTTGACTAAGCATCTTCTGAAATTAAATTTCAAACACTTTAATCTTGATGATGCAACTTTATTTGTCAAGAAAGTTGGCAAAATTGTTGTCTATCTTATGGTATATGTAGATGATCTGTTGATAATGGGGAACAATGAAAATTATATTGCATCCATAAAAAAAGAATTGAAAAAAGGATTTGAGATGACAGATTTACGACACCTTCATTACTATTTGGGCATTGAAGTGACCAAACATTTGATATATATATATACCTCTCAAAAGCACATTGCAGAATTGTTGAACGAGTTTGGCATGGTTGAATGCAATCCTTTGTCCACTCCAATAGAACAAAAGCTAAAGCTCACATCTAAAGGAGGAAATTAATTTAAGGATGCAACTAAGTGTAGATAGCTTGTGGGAAGTCTTATCTACCTCAACACTACCAAACCAGATACTTCATTTGATGTTGGAATCTTGTCCATGTCTATGCAAAAGCCATGTGAGGGACATTGGTCTGTTGCAAAAAAAAAGTACTTGAAAGGAACTCAAGGCTTTGGACTCAAATATTCATAGGTGGATGACTTCAGCATGATGGTATATTTTGATTTGGAAATGGAGTATCTCCTTCAAGCTATGTTATGAGTTTTGGATCAAAAGTTGTCTCTTGGAAGTCACGCAAACAACGAATTCCAACAGATTAAACAACTGAGGTAGAATATGTGACAGCTGCAGAAGCAAACAAAGGAGATTATGTGGCTCAAGAAAATTCTTGAAGATTTGCAAGAGAAATACATGAACTCTACTCATCTTCTAATTGACAATACTGATGTAGTTAAATTGGCCAAGAATCCAAAATTCCATGATCAAATCAAACATATCAATACAAAGTATCATTCGATTCGACATCATGTAGAGACCAAGACTATTCACCTATGACATCATTCCTCAAATGAGCAAACTGCAGACATTTTCACCAAAACACTCGGAAGAGAAAAGCTTGAAAGATTCATAATCACACTTGGACTCACAAACGCCCCTTCAGATTAAGGGGGGAAATGTTCGACACCTAATTATCCGGAATTGGGCAGAATATGTAAATAAATAAATAAGGGTAATTTGAAGAGACCTTAGAATTGGAATCCCAAAGGTCACTCTGATATATATATATTCAGATTAATATCATTCAAATTGGCAGTCCAATTTTTTGATTCCCTGGCCTGACATAGTCAATTCAAAATTGTGAAAAGCATCATCCAATGAATTATTGTCAAAACAACATGACCAAATCCTTGTGTTAGTCACCTACAAAATTAACATGGCATGGCTACATTGTAATATGACCAATATAAGGGTCCATTTTTCCAAATATGATATACAAGTCTACCTTTCCTTGCCACCTTAAATTTCCTGGAGTGTTAAATTCAACGGATCATGTTTATCATCAAACAGATGATCTGGTAACATAACCTCGTTAACTATATGGGAAAAGAAGACACTGTAAAATTGCATGAATTTCTGTTTATGAAATGCCTGAGCCATTTCTGCCACTCTTCTACATTAACAATCTGAATTCACAAAAGACTTCAGGACATCTTGCATTTAGGAGCAACACAATCCCTTCAAAGGATGGGGAAAATTTTATCAAAACCCTCTAGATTATTAATCTAACAGATGGGGTCTTTTTCTATGGCCACCAACAAACAAACTCAACGAAAATAGAACCACGTGGAAAATTGAGCTCCAACAGATACAATATTTGTGTCCAGTGTAGGCAGGTCAATGCAATGTATCAGTATTTCTCAAATTTTCAAAGGGTTTCTACACTAAGTCGAATTTATTATGACCATCCATTAGGGGTAACCCGTATTTTCAACATCCATAAAATATAAAGATTCATGAATTTTCTACTTTTCCCATGCAATATCATTTGTGTGTTTATTGTAATCACATACCTATACATCGCAAAAGGCATCGGTACACTGCTGGAATCCAGTCTAAACCATATCAAAAAATTCTGGCATGATATCTCCAAGAAAGCAAAAAAGACTTGGCCTAAATATTACCCCTACATGCCAATAACGTTGTTGGAAATATGGTGTAAATGGTACAGTACACAGTAGGTCCCAAGTAACCGAAATAATATCACATCTCTCGTCGGACTGTATGGACTTTTCTGATGGCAGGTTGTTCAGTTCACCCAAACCTCATACTTTACAAACTTGTGTGACAAGAAGCTGAATGTTACTTTTGCTCTTTGCACCTTGAAAGAAATCCCAGAATCTAGAAGAACAATTCTATCTCATCACTTGCATCTTTTAGATGTGCAAAGGAACTACATAGGAGGGTCTAGAGTGCGAATCAAAATTGCTAGATCAATGTCTTTGTCCTCAAACTTTTTTATAAATGGATGATTCTGTAAAGAACCCAACATAATTAGCTTAGATAAAAATATAGAAGTCAACCAAGTTCAGAAAAGAAATAATTGCGAATATTTTAGATTGTTGTCACTGGCATTCCACTTGCATAAAAGTAAAGAAAAAGCAGCTAAATCAATGTATTAAAAAAATGATAGAACTTATTACCAAAAGATCCACAGGTGACATTCTCTCCTTGGGGTCCTTTTGAAGGCTGCCAAAACCAATGCTCTTCATTAACACACAAACAATAAAATGTACACAATTACTTAACAAGGCACAATCTCTTTCGATTCTCTCAGATATTACTTTTTCCCTCTTTGCTGTCCTTGAAAGGAAAAATAGCAAAACCAATTCCTCTTACATAATAGAGTATAACATGCATTTGCAAAGCCAATCATTTTCAACTAGTAATTTAGTAACCAACAAATACGAAAAAACAAGTACGAAAATTTTAGATACTGACCCTCCCAAGGTTGTCTATTTATTACAAGATTAAGAATTCGTTTTTCCGTATCCTCTAATTAATCAGATTCAAGAGGGTTAACTATAGTTCTATTTGAAGATAAGCCAGAAGTAAAACATTTCTTTCAGACTGTGGAGAAAATCCAAGACAGTTTATAATACGTCCAATTAGGAATGGGAGTAACCACAACATGAATATTTTCATTCATTTCACTATCATAAATTGGCTGTATTCAAATAATAGGAAGAGAAGAACCAAATATAGCAGAAATTAGACAAAAGGAGTATTGCAATGCTATTTTAGAATTGAAATTACCCTCGAGCATAATATTGAAAAATGGAGTGCAACTTTAAGAAAATTATAATTTGTAGGATATACTCAAAATAACAACATTACAAAGACATGCCCAGAAATACAGAATTGTGACTTGACGCAATTGACAAACAAATAAACACAAATTTACATCTTTTCAATTTTAATATTTTACAATATAAAAGTTTAAAGGTCTTATAATTGTGTCGAAAGTTTTCAACATGTACAGGTTTTCTCTCAGACAACTTTAATATTCAAAAGCAATATGCTGATACTGTTAACTTATTATCATATTAGCAAAACTAAACAATCTATATTGCATGATCATCAACATTTCTTATGAAATGTTACTAAAATAAAACCAAATACTATTAGATATAGGAGTAAAATGGATAATTGTAACTCTACTTGCCACAACTGCAGATTAGTGTGTAAAATTTACTTATTTGATCAACAAAACATTAAAATCATTTTGATACTATTTCTCCGAGTTGTATATTCCTTTTAAAAAATCAATCATTGCATTATTCCAATATTAATCATCTTTCAACACACTCAAGTGCGCGTTTGTGGCAAGTAATTGCCACAATATACTCTTATATTATTTAATCATAAATAGATTAACAGCAGGCATATTAATCACATATAAGAGGATTAAGAAACATGTAAGAAAGCAAGCATATGTATATGCAAGCAAGCACGCAGATGCAAATAAGTATGCAACGTGTAGTAATGAATGGATGTAATACATATGTATATAGTATATACTACTAAGTTGCATGGATGCAGATACGGATACAGCAAACTTCTAGAAAAGTTACGATAAGATACTGCCAGAATCCGACATAATTGTGTGCTCTTCACTTAAGTATTAAATATAGTTGACTATGTTATGTAAGATTTAAGGGTTAAAATCTTATTAATAAATTAAAATTTAAAATCAGAAGAGTTAGTTCATTGATTCGTCAGCCCAAGATCAGAAATGCCCAGACAAATAAATCCTATATGAATGGATGTAATATATATGTATATATTACCAAGTTGGATGGATGCAGATATGGATACAACAAACTTCTAAAAAAGGTTTGATAAGATACTGCCAGAATACGATATGTGTGTGTTATTCATTTAAGTATTATATATAGTTGAATATGTTATTTAAAATTTAAGGGTTAAAATTTTACTAATAAATTAAAGTTGAAAACTCTAAAATCAGAAGAGTTGTTCATTAATTCGTCAGTCCAAGATCAGAAATGTCCGGACAAATAAATCCTGTGTGCGCGCGCTTGTGCATGTGCTCTTCATTTAAGTATTAAATATAGTAAAATATGAGTTTTAAGATTTAAGTTTTAAATATAGTTAAAAAGCTTGATAAGATACTGCCAGAATACGATGTGTGTGTGTTCTTCATTTAAGTATTGAAGATAGTTAAATATGTGTTTTAAGATTTAAATCTTAAAATTTTATTAGTAAATTGAAATTGAAAACTTCAAAATCAGAAGAGCTGTTCATTGATTCGTCATCCCAAGATCAGAAATGTCCAGACAAATAAATCTTATGGCCACCCCCTCCACGCAAGCAGATCAATCGCTTGGTAAGTTGCTGCCCAATCTCAAAACTACACACAAATCAATTCCAAATAACTCTCTCTCTTGCATTCTGGGATAACCTCAAAAACCTCAAAGGGACAATGGGGAGACTACAAAATACGACACATCCTACACAAATTACTTACCCAATTTACAAAAATTCAGCTTATCCTTCCCCTACCTTCCCCTCCTTTTCCCTTGCCTCTTCACCAACACAGCCAACAAATCATTCAACCAAGGGCTCCACTACTTAAGCTAGGCCCTTTGAAGGGCAGAAATAATCCGTACCTAACTTATATCGATTCCCCTCAAAGCCATGGCAAGTTTTGCTGCCCTTAATATCAAGACCTTATGAGCTCACAGATCAAGAACATAATTTGTGAACCAGCCCTAGTCCCCACAACCTAGCAATCTCAAAGCAAGTGAAGTTAATGAAAGGTATGATGAGCCACTATCATTGTAAGGCATTTCATTTTTCCTTGCGAGTTCATATCATGTCGATAACTAGAGTAGAGATAGCATATAGCAGAGAAAATAAATAACTCCACAGAAAGGTCTTTGGGTAGGCTGTTAAGATATGATGGAACTTTTTAATGACCCATATCATGTCGGTAACTAGAGATAGCATAAATTGAAACTAACTCCACTTAAGGCACAACCAACTGGAAGAAACCAAGTCTCTAATTCTATGATGCCCAAGAGAATACTCTAACTTCCTCGGCCACAAGCACGTATAATGTCAATAATTGGAGCTAAAAAGATAAGTATAAGGAGGGTGAAACAAATTCAACCAATGGGTAAGGAACTTTTAGTTACTCAATTAACCATGGGGGAATTGAATAATGAAGTTTCTCAACCACTAAATTAACACTAATCAATAGAGAGAGGAATGATATCAGACTATTGAATATAGGAAGATCAAGGAACTTTTAGTTAATTGATTGACCACTGGCAGATCGAGAGTATTTGAAAACACACTCCACTAATGGGAGAGGAATGGAGTCACTTAATTGGCCAAAGGGAGATCAAGGAACTTTTAGTAATTCATTTGACCATAGGGAGATAAAAGGTGTAAGAGAGGAACGGCGTGGCTCAATTGACCATAAGAATATTGAGAAACTGAGTTACTCGAATGACCATAGGGAGATCAAGGGCATCTAAAAACACACAACCAACAAAAGAGGAATGAAGATGTTCAGAAATCAATACTCATATGAATTAGGGTTCAATTCCTCCTTGATAATTACTTGTGATTTATGTTGGCTTCTTTTACTTCTATGTTAGATTATCTTTCATTAAGCAATTACCAAATTAAATGTATAGGAAGACCACAAGAACAAGAGACACAAGATGTAGGCACTCAACCAGGGCAAAACCCCTACAAGGGGAAAACCCAGTCCAGCTCTGCCACTAGTAGATTCAAATCAAGATGAGACAATCCAAGACCCTTTAGACCTAGACAAAGCCCTCCTCCAATCACCAAGTCAGCCCTTCCTTCCAATAGATTATCCCTATGAAAGTCTCCAAGTGTCAGCTTCTCAGATGCAACTTCAATCCAAAATTTTGGCCCCTAGCTACAAAATTTCAGACCTGCAGTTGATTCAGAAATTTCGGCTCCATCTTTAGTCCAGTAACTTCGCATGTGCAAGAGAGATGCCCAAAAACTCAATTTTTGTCTTTCTCAGCATCTTCCTTGTTTCTCCTCAACTTCACTTTTCTTTTCTTCCTCTTTCTCTTGTAGATTGAACTTGTTGAGTGTGTGCCTCAAATGAGTCGAATTGCATCTCTATATATACTCCTTTTACTGGGTCAAATAGCCCTAACCCAGGCCGACTTCATGAGGGCAGGGTCAACTTGCTGTGGACGCAACAAATGGCACTTTTGACTCAAAAATAAATCCTTTTACATGTACAAAAGCCCAAGAAGGGTCTACTAAAAATGACAATGACTCTATTGAATCGTAACAAAAGCAAGCAGCGTTCAATGGAGGCTTTGACCTAGAAAATAAATAAAAGAGCATGAAACCCATTCTTCAAAATAATTTTTCTTTTACAATAAATCAAATACAATTATGAAGACTGACACTAGTTACATTTTTCAACAAAAGATGCTCAATTAACCATAGGAGATCAAGGAACTTTTAGTTAATTGAACATCAAGAAATCGACAAAGTTTTAGTTACTCAATTGACCATAGTATAGTACAGGAGATCAAGGCACAACATGACTTTATTCTAAGAGAGGTAAAATTAGTGTCTCAACCAAAAGTGCAAAGCCACTCAATCAAAGGGAGTGGAAATTAGTTGCTCAACCAAAGGGTATTAGGTAAATCATAGATACATGTTCCGATAACAAACTATTTCTCTTTGTTTCTAAAATGTTATCTTTGGAGCGAAGCCACTCAGTCCTTTAAATAAGGAAGAGGAATTTTAATCACTCGATCATAGGGAGAGGGAAAGGTGTGGACTACTCTTTAGTAAACAGAGAGAGGGACTCTATGGTACTCGATTGAACATAGGGAGATCGAGGAATGAAGTCAACTAATTGCGCATTGACCATATGGAGATTGAGGAACTTTAGTTGCTCGTAAGGGCCACCATAGAGAGGAACAAAGTTTCGAACACCTCGTATTTTAATACTCTAATTCTATGAAGGCTTTCTATGATGTGTTGACTCATATCATGTCGCTAACTATAGATAGTATGAGGCTATCAAAGGAAATAATGCATCAATAACTCAGTAAAAAATGGTCTCTAAGTAGTCTCTAAATCTTACACCAATTCTCTTTCAAGGCACTTTATTTTCCCCTACAAGCTTGTATCACGTCTATAACCAGAGATAGCACAAAGAAAAAATAGGAACATAGGCTCTTAACATATTATGCATCCCTTTATGACACTCTATTCCTACTTCATTGGCCTCAAGCTTATATCATGTCTATAACTAGAGAGAGAATAGATAAACTCTATAAACACTTGACCAAAGGGAGAGGAATGAGAAACAAAGTTGCTCAAATGATAGAGAGACAAATAAAGTTTTGTCATTGTAGGACCAAAGAATATAGTCGACTAGAATTTCTTGCCTAGGGGGAGGTAGGAATAACCCCTATTCTTTCAATAGAGATTGATTCTATGAATGGGCTCTCTAATGTATAGCATAAAGAGAAGAGAACTCTATATTTCTTCATTAAATAATCGCTTACTACTTGAGGTGCTTCTATAACATAGGTAATTTTCAAGATTGTTTCTATAATGCAACAAAAACAACAAGAATTATTGTTTATATAACATAATAAAAATGTTACAAATAGTCTATTGGTAACTAACCAAGAACAGGAGATAAGATAATAAAGAGAAAACAAAAGTTTGTATCTGGTCCTTATAAAAACTATGAATTTGCAACACCCTTGAGAATATATAAGGCTCTTCATGGACTTTAATTTGCCTCATAAGGCCATATCATATCAGTGACTAGAGATGGCATAAATAAAGGGCACAACCATGGTAAGTCTATAAATAGCCTCATATTTATGCTATGTGGAGTTATTTCTCTTCCACAATAAGGAAACTTCATTCCTCGACCTTCCTTACCATAAAACAATTGAGTGAATACATTCCTCAATCTCCCTATGTTTAATCAAGTGATTTCATTCCTCTCTCGCTGCTCAATGTGTTTCTCATTAATGTTACTCAAGGAAAATTTAATTTAGAAAATAAATGTTCCTTAATAACCCTCTAGTCAATCAAGCTAGTTCAGCAATCTCCCTCTGGTCAATAAAGAATCTTCTTTCCTTGATCTCTCTATGGTCAATTATGTGCCTTCTTTGCTACCTCATTGGTAAATTGTTTAAACATTCTCAATCTCCCTCAATCAAGTCACTACAAGTTGATAGTGAATTGTTGGTCTCATGTCTAAAGACCCTCAATTGTTGGAAAATGTAACTAGGTTCGGTCTTCATTTAATGTATTTGAGTCATCATGTAATGTACTTGTCAAAAGAATAAAAAAAGAATTTTTATTTTTATTTGTGACTTATTAAAGCATGGGTTTCATGCTTGGGTCACCATGTTTTAGGTCAAAGTCCCCATTGAGGACTTCTAGGATTTATTCTGAGTCAATAGAATCATTGTACTTTTAAAGAGACCCTTCTTGGGCTTTTGAATCATGTAAAAAAGTTTAATATTGATTCAAATATGATTTATGTATCCTCCACACCAAGTCGGCCTAGAAGAAGATCAAGACGGCCTAATAACACTTGTTCGACCCACAAGAAGCCTATAAATGCAAGCTAGTAGAAGTCATTTGGAGCATCACTCTCTCACAAGAAGTTCGATACTTCTTGTAGCTGGGAAAAATGCAAAGTTTGTTGCCGAGAAGTCGAAGTGAGTGCGATTTTGGGGAAGTCTAAGGAGAAAGGAAAAATCGAAATTTTGGTGCCTCCCTCTCTCTGTTTTGCGCCCTAGATTGGGAGATCGAACTCTTCCAAATTTCTCTGTTGCTGGAAGCTGCCAGTTGCCAAAAGCTATTGCCTAGTCAAAGTTGTTGGAAAGGGTTGAAATTCTAGGAGGCTGACTTGGTGTGGAGGGAAGGTTTGGTCTTGGTCTAGGGTGAGGAGTCTCAAAGAATACTATTGAAAGGAAGAATTTCTTCACTGGGTTTTCCCCTCGAGGGGGGTTTTTCCCTGGAATAGTGCCTACATCTGGTGTCTATTGTGTAATGCGTTGTTTCTTTGGTAATTGCTTGATGAACTAAAAGAAACAAGATATAAAGAATCGTAATAATAAGATACATCACAAGTAATTATCAAGAATAGGAAAATATTTCTGCCTTTCTGATTTTCTAACATCAATCTCCCTCAATCAAGCATCTTTCTTCCTCTCTTGTTGATCGCTCTCTATCTCCCTAAACTATAATAAATCAAGCAACTTTGTTCCTTTTCCATTGGTCATCTATCTAAAGACCCTTGATCTCCCATAATCAAGTAACTATTGTCAATAGAGATAAATCTTTCAATTTCCATATGGTCAATCAAGTGACTTTGTTCCACAATCTCCCATAGTAGATCGAGTTATAAAAACCTCACCAAACTAAAGAAACTCTTTAGATCCATTTGATGTGATGCCAAAAAAAAACATAATTACATATATAAATAATGATTTGAAGAAAAGCAACTGAAAGGGTCTTGATTTTTCATAAAGAAATAGATCCACACTTTAAAAGCAGTGCTTCAAGGCCAAATAAGTTATAATGTGCCTAATGGGGATAGTATGGCATACCTAGAGAGGTACCCAAGGGGATAATGAATATAATGAGGCCATAATAATGGAATAGACACACTATGTAATTAAAAGGAAAGAATATAATAATAAGGGGTAATTGGCATAAGACCTCAAGGAATACTCATGAGAAAGTATAAATACACACAAGTATCATTGTATTGGATGTGCGTTGAATTGTATTTTATTGTAGCAAGCATGGCTTACAGAGTGATCCCTTCCATAAGCAACATTTGATGGTGTTACCCCACCTCAAGGATTATTCTCTCTATATTCTTGTGTTTTTTATCGTGAAGGACTTGCATATAATTGGTGTTTAAGGGTTTATTTTGGAAGTTTTATGGGAAATTTTCTTTTTTATCTTTGAAGTTTTACTACTAAGCCCAAGCCAAGTAGAGAAGTCCCAAGTTATTGATCAATTAATGGGCTTTCTACATTGTAATATTCGATAGGTTCAATTTCTATTCCATTGGATGCTTGACATTAAGAGGGAAGGACATCTCCAAAGGCAAAAGACTATGTTGCAAGAAACAACACCAAAACTAGCATATCAATACTGGAAACACGTTGAAACATCAACATGCAACCGAAACACAGTCAAAACGCCTGTGTGGCATTTTTTAATTTGGAAATGCCATTGAAACATTTCAGTGTCTTTTTGACCGAAATTTGCCCCATTTCTACAACTTTCAGTGGCGCTTCAACCCAAACCTACCCTATTTTGGCAATTGTTTTTGCGAATTCACTCTGATATCCAAGAAGGGTGTGGGGCCCTTATATGGCCAACACAAATTTAATCTACCACTAAAATTTATCTCTAATCACTCCACAAACTAATTTATCTGTAATCAACCCATGCTCTACTAAACGAGCACCTTGTTCTATTTTTGTTAATGAGGATGAGGATGAGGATTATTAGGATATCTAATTATATTGGTCTTTCCCTTAGGTTTTATTTCATTTTCAACACATATAGACACGTATAAAGGTTGACTTCGGATGTATAACCTCATGTATAAAGGCTGATTTTGGATGTATAGCCTCATGTATAAAGGTTGATTTTGGAATCTTGGATGTATATCCTTCATCTATGAAGGATAATTTTGGATTTTGCATCATGAAATTTTCTATTAGAGTTGAGATAGACTAGGTTTCCTTCTAAAATATCATTTATGTGTTTCATTCTTTTTTTCTTGCTAGAGAATGTGTTATAAACTTGTTTGTAAGATGTTTAGCCTGACATTTCCATTTACTTTTTCTTTTTTTTGGCGGGGGTGGTCATGTTTCCAGCCATCCCCATTTCGAAAACTTCCAAATGTTTTTAAGTCTCATGAAACTTAGGCAAAAGACCATGAGAAGATACCAAAAATGATCCATGAATCTATGATTGAGAAATTGTATTCAAGCTCCTTGGCTAGTCCACCTTGGAGTTTCAAGACTACAAACTAAAACATCTAAATAGCTAGAAGAAGGAGAATCAACTAAAAACTTATTAGTAGTGGCAAGCAAAAGCGAATTGGGAAAATGCAAAGCAGCTACAGTTTTCATTTCCATCTTGATGTGGGGATTAATCCCCCCACCCCCAATTGACTGACTTCTTTATGAGATTTATTTCAATGATTTAAATGGATGGTGGAAGAACCATACATGTCGGTTCTTCGTCCTTGTATTTAGGTGACTAGGAAGTATCTGCATAAATGTGAATGAAAAGATTGGAAGATTTAGTCAAAGAAGGTGATAGCTCTATAGATCCTCCCATGGTCCTATTACGAATGTAAAATGCAGCATGTTTGAGTATCTCTTCTATGTGGGAAAAGGGGACCACCTCTAGCCCAAATATTCCTTAATGGCTAAAGGAATACATGATACAACTACCATGAAGGAAATGTGAAAAGAATCCTAGGAAAGAGTGCAATAGAAATAAATTTGATATTAACAACCAATGGAAAGCTAAAGACTAATCATATTAGAAGGGTGTAATATTATTGTCATCTCTACAACCTATATTTCTTTCAAATATCTTATAAGGTAACTCAAGGTTAACCTACATGCAACTCACCCTAATGATGTACCTTATGCATAATGGGCCAATCATTGATGGGAACAGTGACTTAAGCCATTAGGTAAAAGCACTTTCCAACATCCCAATTGTTCCTATTTGACTAGACACTAATTGTTCTAGTCATAAGCAAGTTTAAGAGAGCCCCAACATGCTTTGGAGGACCCAACCCACATGTGTAAAAATACAAGGATGCTTTGTGGCTAGGGGTCAAAGGCCAACCAAAATCAGATATAGTTGGTTATCTATGAGATTTATCTCAATAGAGAAAGTGTATAACCGTGCATAAGGTAGAAAACTCAATAAATAGGGTGGCCTAAAGTTTGCCTAACCCCAACAAAACTCTAAGGACATGCTTAATTAATCATATATAGAGAAACTTAGGGTGCTAAGTGTTGAGAAATCTAAAGGGCAATGATTATAGTGATTTATCTTTCTTTGATAACAGCTTGTGATGTCTTTTTACTTATCTTACTTATTAGCTTCACTTATTATTATTATGTTTGTGTATCATCAAACAACTACAAAAAACAAGAAGAACAAGAACACGGAATATAGGTTGCAAGCCAGGGCCAAAACCTCTCCACTTGAGAGGAAAGCCTACAAATTTCTTCTCTTCCTTATAGATTCTTCAATTGGCGAATTCCAAGTCCTTTAGACCAAGACCAATACCCTCCAAGACCAAGTCCAACTTTTCTGGATGATGTGCTTTCCTTGCCCAAGTCAAACCTAGTCAAATAAATCTCCTCTAGTAGCACAACTTCGATGTCCAACTACAGAATTCCAGCCTCCATTGCAGCCCTGAAATTTTCGGCACCCTTGAAGTTATTGTTGCCACACGTGTGAGCTTCTTTTAGCCTCCCAAGACTTCCTTAGACCTTCGCTTGGCTTTCTCTGACTTCTAGAGCTTGAGGATGGCTTCTTGTGACCTTTGCTTGACCTTCTTGCCTTCTCTTCTTCAAGATCGAACTTGTAGAGGAAAACCCTAGATCTGTTGCAGAAACCCTAGCCTTCCTTCGCACGTGTGAGAGAGAAATAGCCCAAAACCAAGTCTTCTTCATCCTCTTCCTTCTTCGTTGCCTTCTTCCTCTTCTTCCTTTGCTTGAATGAGTGAGAGATGAATGTGCTTCAAGGAGGTCGAGTTTCCTCCTTTATATAGGCTTCTCAAAGGTGGATGTGGCTCCTCAAATTAGGTCGACTTGCCAGTTGCTAGGCCGACTTGATCTTGGAGGGTATTTTGACACTTTTAAGGACAAAAATAATTTTCTTTACAAGTTACAATGTGCCCGATGGGGTCTTCAACTTATGACAATGACTCTTTTGACTTCTTGACCTAGGACAAACCCTAGAAGCACTCAATGGGTGCTTGACCTATAAAATAAAAGACCTTGAGCATGAAACCCATGCTCCAAAATAATAATAATAATTTTCTTTCATTTTACGATTTACAATAATCAAAAAGTACATTTCATATTTATGAAGACCAAACCTAGTTACACATTTTTCAACACTCCCGCTTAACTAGGGAGGTATTCATTAATAGTACATGGACATTCTCAACCTGAAGAGATCTCATAAGAAGCGTCAAATCGGTAACCCATCTATTTAGCATCATATCAACCAGCATTGTCACATAGCAAGGCCTTGACTAACATCTCTATCTCTCCACAAGATCAAAGCACAATGTTGGCAAGACCAATGATTTATAGACACCATCATCATTGTCTCTCAAGGTACATACCCCACCCGGGTGTTCACAGAATATGACCTTCTTTGGACTATTCTTATCTTGGATAGCTAGTCCTCAAAGAATATCGATCCACGACTACTCTTATCTTGGATGCCCTACCTCATCCTCAAAGAGTATCGGATGCCACATGCTTATCCAATCCTCCATTGTCTTCCCAAGTGAAGACAAGAATGATGTGCCTATCTCTCCCTGTCAACTAATGAGGATACATCAACCAAACCAAGCTTGTCTCTCAAATACACAAGCTTCTTATTAGGAAGAGATTTCGTCAATATGTCAGCAACTTGCTCATCAGTGGAGATATACTGTAGCTGCAACACACCATCTTGTACTAGCTTCTGAATGTAGTGATACTTGTTTTTGATATGCTTTGTCTTTCCAAGAAATATTGGGTCTTCAAACAATCGTATACAACTGGTGCTATCACAATATATCACTGTAGGGTGCATTGATTCTTCAAATAGGTCCAATAGCAACTTCCTTAACTAGGCAGCTTCTCTGCTTACTTCACAGGCTGCAATGTACTCAGCCTCAACACTAAAAGTAATTGTATCTTGCTTTTTGCTCATCCATGAGATCATGGAGGATCCCAAGCTGAAACATCCTCTTATGGTGCTCCTTCCATCTTGCTCACTGCCTCCCCAGTCAGAATCTGTATATCCAATCAAGTGGACATCATTCTCCCTATCATATTTCAAGTAGTAGAGAATGTTTCCTTGCAGATATCTCAGAATATGTGTTGCTACTATCCAATGATCATGCTTCGACTCCACTTGGAATTGACTAAGAACATTTACTGCAAAGCATATGTCTGGTCGAGTATTCACCAAGTACATCAAGGAGCCAATCAATTGTCTATACTTGGAAGGATCCACAGGGCTCAATTCGGAACTCCTTAGTCTTTTCAAATTTGTGATCATTGGGGTTGTCATTGGTTTGCAATCCATCATGTCAAACTTCTTCAACATCTTGATCACATACTTTCCTTGACCTAGATAGATCTCATCAGGTCCTTGCCAGACTTCTAGTCCCAAATAGTAGTGCATCAACCCTAGATCCTTCATGTCAAATTTTGCTGCTGGTTGCTTGTTACTTTCTCCAATTCGACCTTCCACACCTATCAAGAGAAGGTCATCCACATATAGAAGAATGATTATCGGCTCTCCCTTCACCACCTTGATATAAAGGTTTGGATCAGCAGAACACTTTGTGAAGACTAATCTTTGAAGGTATGCATTCATCCTAGTGTGCCATGCCCTTGGTGCTTGCTTGAGACCATATAATGCCTTCTTCATCCTGCACACATATGCCTTTCTATCTTTAACTTCAAATCCCAAGGGTTGTTCTATATAGACTTCCTCATCAATTGTGCCATTTAAGAATGCAGTCTTGACATCCACTTGGTGTATGCTCCATCCCATCAATGCTGCCAAAGAGACCAATGAACGTATAGTTGTACTCCTTGTCGGATCAAATGTCTCTTAATAGTCGATGCCTTCTTGTTGAAAGAAGCCCCTAGCAACAAATCTTGCCTTATATTTATCATTACTTCCATATGCTACATCTTTGATCTTGTAGATCCATTTGGAAGTTACCAAAAATTT
Source organism: Pinus tabuliformis (assembly GCA_031772625.1). Lineage (NCBI taxonomy): Eukaryota > Viridiplantae > Streptophyta > Pinopsida > Pinales > Pinaceae > Pinus > Pinus tabuliformis. Next base: position 942,943,243 of record CM062816.1, on the reverse strand, counting down.
GTCTTCAAGCCTAGGTACGATCTCCCAAACTCCATTCTTCATTATAGATTGATATTCTTCATTCATGGCATCGTTCCATTCTTAGTGATTGACAGCTTCTTCGAAAGTGGATGACTTTGCTTCTATTAGTTTTGTCATGTAAGCTACATACCCAAATTATTGTTTGGGCTTCTTGCTCTCCCTAAATGTGCCTTGAGCTGCTCCATGACCTTCTGCATCAAGTAGTGTAGAGTTCAACCAGTTAGGTCTCTTTCTAGTTTCGTGGATAACCACAGGTTGTATAGGTTCACTGGGACCTTCATCTTCATGATTTGATTCTTCCTCTTCCCTAATAACTTCTTCTTCAAATACTGGAAGTTCTTCATCATCAGAGTCCACAGAGAGATCCTTTGATTTCTTGAATGCAATACTTTTGTCAAATATCACATCTCGATTGACTTCTATTTGATGTTCTTCCTTTATGTAGATCTTATAGGCCTTAGAGGAGTTACTATAGCCAACAAATGTTCCCTTCATGCCTGATGGATCCAACTTCTTTTGTCCTTAGCTATATGAATATAGACAAAACAACCAAAAATCCAGAGATGATCTACGGTCGGTTTCTTCCCAGTGTATACTTCTTCAGGAGTTCTATTATCTAGTGACCTGTGGGGACTTCGATTTTGAATGTATACAGTTGTCTTCGTAGCTTCACCCCACGAAAACTTTGGTAAATATTGATCATGTAACATTGCTTTTGCACTTTCTTCATGGATCAATTCATTCGTTCTACAACTCCATTTTGTTTGAGATTATATGGGACTATCAGCGCCTTCTTAATACCATACTCCTTACAAAAAGCTATGATTTCCTTGGATGTATACTCTCCTCCATTGTCGGATATTAGTATCTTGATTCTTTTTTCAGTAAGGTTCTCCACTTTAGCTTTGAATTCTTGAAATTTTGTAAATACTTCATCCTTGGATTTCATTAAGTAAACCCAAGTCTTCCTTGAATGATCATCTATAAATGTGACATAATATAGATGACCTCCAAGTGATTGAGGAGTCATAGGACCACAGACATCAGAATGAATAAGATCCAAGATTTCTTTTGATCGTGAAGCACTGCTTCCAAATGGTCTCTTGGTGTTCTTACCCAATGCACATCCTTTGCATACTCCTTTGTGATCTTCTTTTAGTTCGGGGATTCCATCTACTATTGATCTTAGAGTTGGAAGGATTTTGAAATGGAGATGACCAAATCTTCTATGCCAGATCTCACATGGATCGATTTCAATGTGAACCAGGGCTTGAGCAAGAGGAGATATCAACCTGTAAAGTCTTCCTTCACGAATGCCAATCACTCTAGCATTTTCTATGCTTGATTTTTTACTCCATACTACAACTTTTCCATCAATGAAAGCCACTCTATCACCTTTATCTTCTAGACTTGAAATGGAGAGTAATTTCTTATGCAAACCAGGAACAAACAGGATGTTGTTGAGATGAATATTATCTCCATTCTCCAGTTCTATCGAGGTTGATCCAATTCCTCTTACAATGTAGCTCTTATTATCTCCAAGTTCTACAAAGTAAGAAGATTTTCATTTTGACAATGCATTTAGTGTCTTGAGATGACTAGTCACGTGTCTTGATGCACCACTATCGATCACCCAAATGTTCTCATATTGAAATGTGCTAGTGAATGCCAAGAAGAGTCCTTCATCCCTTGTGTTGGTCACTTCCTTCTTTGGAGTAAATAGAAGATTCCATGCTTCCTTGATACCTTTCTTAAGATGGCTTGCTACCTTTGAACACTTCTTGAGAAATGTCTTCAATCTAGTAGAGATCTTCATAATGCCCTTCGCCAACCTTAGCTCTGATACCATGTTGAGAAATCTAAAGGGCAATGATTAGACTGATTTCTCTTTCTTTGATAACTGCTTGTGATGTCTTTTTACTTATCTTACTTACTAGCTTCACTTATTATTATTATGTTTGTGTATCATCAAACAGCGACCAAAAACAAGAAGAACAACAACATAGAACATAGGCTGAAATCCAGGGCCAAAACCTCTCCACTTGAGAAGAAAACCTGCAAATCTCTTCTCTTCCTTATATATTCTTCAATTGACGAATTCCAAGAACTTTAGACTAAGACCAATACCCTCCAAGACCAAGTCCAACCTTTCTAGATGATCTGTTTTCCTTGTCCAAGTCAAACCCAATCAAATTTCTTCCAATAGCACAACTTCGACCTCCAGCTGTAGAATTTTGGCCTCCACTGCAGACCTAAATTTTTTGGCCCTCTTGCAGTTCTTGTTGCTACACGTGTGAGCTTCTTTTAGCCTCCCAAAACTTCCTTAGACCTTCGCTTGACTTTCTTTGACTACTGGAGCTTGACGATGACTTCTTGTGACCTTCGCTTGACTTCCTTGTCTTCTCTTCTTCAAGATCGAACTTGTAGAGGAAAACCCTAGCATTTGTTCACACGTGTGAGAGAGAAATAGTTCAAAACCAAGTCTTCATCGTCCTCTTCCTTCTTCATTTCCTTCTTCCTCTTCTTCCTTTGCTTGAATGAGTGAGAGATGAATGTGCTTCAAGGAGGTTGAGTTTCCTCCTTTATATAAGCTTCTCAAATGTGGATGTGGCTCCTCAAATTAGGTTGACTTGCCAGCGGCTAGGCCGACTTGATCTTGGAGGGTATTTTGACACTTTTAAAAGCAAAAATAAATTTTCTTTACAAGTTACAATCTGCCCGATGGGGTCTTCAACTTATGACAATGACTCTTTTGACTTCTTGACCTAGGACAAACCCTAGAATCACTCAATGGGTGTTTGACCTATAAAATAAAAGACCTTGAGCATGAAACTCATGCTCCAAAAATAAAATAAAAAAGTTTCTTTCATTTTACAATTTACAAGAACCAAAAAGTACATTTCATATTTATGAAAACCAAACCTAGTTACACAATTTTCAACACTAAGATCCATAGTAGAGATGGAAATAGCCTAGATAGCACACTAAGGTTCATAAGCAATCAATTAGTGGACATGGAAGTGATCAAATGATGACTAGGAGCTGGACTTGGAAGCAACCAACCCTCTGAGCAAAGAGTAATAACTCACTAGTCCAGCCTCATGGCACCAAAAAAGCATTGAGGCTCAAGTGATCCATCAAAGCAATAGGACTTTAGAAGCAACAATGACCAAGTGTTAGTAAAAGGATGCACCACAACATATTCATCCGAGAACTCTCCTTGCTATAAAACAACGAGAATTTTTCTTATCACATGGAGATAAAAGAATCTTCCTTCTCATTCCATGAAAAAGAAAACTTGTGTTGTAAGTGAAACAAAACAATGAAATAAACTAGAAGATCAAATACCTGAACCTTGTCAAATTTTTGAGATAACTCAGCAATTGGGTGGACTTAAGAAAGCAATTAAACAACCTCTATCTAACATTCTTGCATTGCGTTAAGCATTACTCAAATATGCATTCATTTACATATTCTTGGTAGCGGATGATGTGCATTTTAAATTTATGCCAATTCCTTCAAATTCATCCGTTGCTTTCTACTATAAAGGGTCAAAGTGGACTTGAAAGAGAATCGGCCCAAGGAAAAGTTCGTATGAATGAACCACAGTGCAATTTGCATAAGCAGGGCACTTTTAATGATTTATTTCCAAAATTCAGTGATCTCCCTAAAGAACCATCAAGTTCAATTTGGGGTCTTGGCACCAAGGCAAAAAGTTGAACAAGAGAAACTTATTAAGGATGCCCTTTTGGGAGGTTTAAAGACCACCTCCATCACCCCAAGACCCATCAAAAGTAGGTTCATTAAATAGCTACCTAGAGGATCATCCTTCTTATCTATCAGGCCATCCCCCCACCTACCCATAGAACCACCTATGAACCACCTATAATATATTTCCTATGTTTTCTTTTTCTTTTTCTATGTGATAACAATGTTGATTTTTGTAGCTATGCTTGTTCTTCATAATTTGTTCTACCCCTCCAAATATATGAGAAATGATAAATATAAATGTAAACATCATGTCAGCTTCAAAAGAGGGAATTTCAATTTTTGAAATCTAAATTTTATGCTTACAAAATTTAGCTATCCCTCCAAGAAAATCAAATCGGCTCAACCCAATAGACACAACAATTCGGTCTCTTTTAATTATTATATAAAGGCCATTCAACCTCCTCCTCTAGGCATCAGTTTGAATCACTTATGTTCACACGTGGGGGATTAAAAGGATGAAATCTTAGGCAAAATAAAGGATGAAATTTGAGGAAGAATAGAAGGACGAAATCTGAGGCAGACCGAATTCTTTTGAGGCAAATTGAATCCTTCTAAGGTGGACCAAAATTTCTAAGGCACAGCTGACCAAATTTCTAAGGCTATTCATAGGGATTTTGACCTGGGTTTGGTTACTGGTTAGTTTGACTTTTATTTGACTGGAAAGTTCAGATTGTATCTCTTGTTGAATTGGACAAATTTATCTAAGAAAAGGGTGTTGCGTTTTTCCCTTGTTTGGGTTTTCCCAAGATAAATCACTAGGGGATTTTTGAAGTCTAAAATGGGCCTCCTAAGGAAATTATAAAATAATAGTGGAAATAATAAAATAATATTTGATTACATCATCAAATTTTAGAGGGAAAAAAAGAAAAAACTATTTTTTCAACTCGTATTTTCAACTTATCTCCCTATGGGTTTACTCAAATTTTGAGCGAAAACACTCGTTGGATGCAAAATTTGATTCCTCATCCAAGGAATACCCATGTTGCATACTGTCGATAAACCCTACTACACAAAAAATGAGAAATACATGAAAAATGTGATTCCAATCACGTTTTTCCATATATTTCTCACTTTCCTTATAGCAAGGTCCATAGAAAGTATGCAACATGGGTACTCCTTAGATGAGGAATTAAATTTTTCATCCAACAAGTGCTCCCGCTCGAAATTTGAGTAAAACCTTAGGGAGATAAGTTGAAATGAGTTGAAAAATTAGTTTTATTATTTTATTATTTTTTAATCTTTTTACTTTTTTACCCCAAAAATGGTGAATCATCTGGATCCCCCATGGTTGACATCATCATCTTGAATCCTATTGGTTCTTACAAAGTTTATTTTGGTTGTACATTTTTCATACGAGACCCATTTTAGACCTCAAAATTCCCTTAATGTTTGTGTCTCTTTTTGTTTGGTTGTCTCTTCATGATCCTTCAGGCTTTGTTATTTACATTGTTGACATTTTCTATGTGTAATTGCTTAATGGTGAATGTGACACAAGACAAATTAATGAAGTAATTATCAATCTAGAAAATATTGAAAATCAACATGGTAAGAGTTATGGTTTAAGAACAGCCATTAAAGAGACTTGCAAAAACCAAGCCACTTGCTTGAGGAAGACTAAATGTTGAAGGAAAAGTTGCCCAGATTGTATCTCTGTCTACCTAATAATTCTGCCCTATAAGAGCCAAACACTACTTGTGTCGAAGTTTGGAATAAATTATGTGTAGGAGGCTCCCATCTAAATTACATTATGATTGACAAGAGTAAATGAGAGCCAAGCCATGTTTTGTGTTTTTCGAAGGTTGAAGAAAGAGGGCCAAAGCTCTAGTAGGAAACCTATAGAGCTTAGGCCAATATTCTAACTAAACCGAGATAGTAAGAAGCCTTAAAGATTAGGCCACAAGTTAGAAGGAAAGGATCGAAAGGCCTTAAAAGTTTAAGAGAAATTTTGAAGTTTGTGCCCAAGTACTGGCTGAGTTTCAATTGATGGCCTCAACCATAGTTGTAGGAGGGTTGAAGGGCCTTAGTCCAAGATGAAGGTGAGCCTCCAAGGCCTCAAGGCTAGTTACAGGGGGGCGAGAGACCTCAGCAGAGCCAAGGAGCCTCGGGACTAGGCCACAAGTTTAGTAGAATCCGAAAAAGGGCCTCAATCTGGGCATCAAAGGCCAAGGAGCCTCAGAAAGAGGCCAAAAGAAGTCTCAAATACCTTTGACTCTGGAAAAGCCAGCAAAGTTGTCTTTTGTAAAGTTTGCATAAGGTGGGTTGTAGACCTTAAATTGTGGAAGGCACTGTACATTCAAGTCACAAAAAGGAGCCTTTATTAAGAAGGGATTTGACTAATGCTTTAGTAGCAATGGTATTTCATGGTTAATAAGTTTGAAGTGTCTCAAGTATCACATGCTCATAGCAATTGAAGATTGCTTAGTTCTCTTTGAAGAGTTGTTCTGGCTACAAGGACTGATAAAACAAGGTATATTGTTTGGCTCATTCACAAACAACAATTTTATAGATGTAATCAAAGACTATGTTGCTTAAGATTTCCAATCCAAGCATACTACAATGTTAGGATATTTGGGCATTGTAAATGATTAAGGATAAGGATTGCTAAAACAAGGTATATTGTTTGGCTCATTCACAAACAACAATTTTGTAGATGTAATCAAAGACTTTGTTGCTTAAGATTTCCAATTCAAGCACACTACAATATTAGGATAGTTGGGTGTTGTAAATGATTAAGGATGGGACCTATTTTGAGAATGTGACATGTTTGCAAGACTTCATTCACTTAGATAAATGGATGCCAAGCCCAGTGTTAACACAAGAAAAATGATCACCTAGCCATTTCTTACTAGGTGGATCGAAATACACCATGTATGATTAATTTTACCATAGTAAATTCACTTTCACCATAGGAAATAATTTAGTAAACCATTTTTTCCTAAATTATTTCTCATTAAAATCCAAAAACCCCATGAGAATAATTGAATAAATCATTATTTATTTAATTTTCTCTAGAAATAATTATTAAATCATTATTTGATAATTATTTTCTTGATTGATTTTGACTTAATCACCTTGAAATATTTAAATAAATCACTATTTATTATTATTTCTTATGTACTCCATATTTTCCTTATGAGATGATTATTAAATCACTATTTAATAATTATTTATTTCTTAATTCTCACAAAGTAATTAATAAATCATTTTTATTTGATAATTACTTCAATCACTTTCTAAATAAAGATATTTGATCATTTTGAATATATTTTCCCTCTCCACAAAGTATAATAAAGTATTCCCAATGGCTAGATTTTGATTTGGTCAAATAATATTTTATTATTTTCTAATTCCTAATTTAGTTCAATACTTTGTTGTAAATAGAAGCTTTTCCATTCATTCTTCACCTTGATCATTCTCATCGTCACAACTATCGTCTTACCACATTTGAGCTCCCATTTGAGTTCAAGCTATTTTTGTTTGTTTTTTGCCTATCACGAGTTGAGAGAGAGAAACAGATCGTTGAAGCAAAAGGACATCAAAAGAACCAATCCCATGGAGGGGAATCTACAAGCCCATGTTGTAAATCTTTCTCACCGGGTGTTTTAATAAAATTATTGTTCATTTGAAGTCCTCCATTGAATTATTGCACTTTCATTTACTGCTACTATATGTTTTGGCTTGCATCAAATATTTTCTTGCAAGGTTTTCTCACATTTTATTGCAGATCTGAAGCATAGAAGTAGCCATTCTCTATTGTTAGGACCACTAGTCAACAATGCCTTAAGTGAAGCATTTTTTGTACACCTACTAAGAATTTTCATACTAACACCCAGAATGCTAGAATCTATTCTTTGCACATCAAGGCAATCAAAATTGTATTTTTGAAGAAAGCATCTACGTCGTAGACCTAGAAAATACCTTAGAAGCCTCAAACCCTTCACAATACAAAACAGTGATACCTTAAAGTGATGGATAGAGATTGCAAATGTTAATTCTTTGAAGAGGTTATTCAACCATTAATTGAAGAGGGAGAAGCTTGGAGTATTGGCTATAAATATAAATCGTGATTTTTTCGAGTTCCCGATTTAATCGCCGATTTTTTCATTTTCAAAAAATTGCAAGTCGATCGGAAAAAATCGTGGGGGTCCGAAACAACGTGTTTTTTAAGCAAATTTTTGGTTGTTATCTGTCAATTTTTTTCGGACAGCGGGCTTGTTTGAGAGCTGAGGAGGAGAGGAAGGCGACTACTAAGGCAGAGGAGGAGAAAAACAAAAGATTTTAGCATCCCAAGAAAGACAAATTCGTGTTTGGACCAAATTTCTTCAATAAAGCACGGTTTCCAGGTATGGGCACCAAATTTGGTCATTTTTTTTTGTTTTTTTCTTATTTTTGCTTGGGTTTCTATAACCCATTGATTATCAATGATTTTTGAGTGGATTTGATTGTGTTTTTTCATTTTTGTTGCATAAAGTGGAGAGAGTTCATTTTGGTCAAAAATGAAAAAACTTGATTGTTAGATTTATTAGTTTAGTTTCTTCTTGTGCTCTATTTTTTTGCATCATTTTTTGTTTGGGTTTGAATGTGCATTTTTTCTATTATTGTTGCATTGAGTTGAGGTTTTTTGTTTTTTGTCAAAAATTCAATGTGTTGTATCCTAAGTCACCTGACACAGCGATTCAGGATTCGAGTGTCGGATACGGACATGTTGACCCCCCGGAACAAGACACGTTCAAATACGTTTTATATATATATATATATATATATATATATATTTCTTACACAAATTCTCATTGATGATACAAATTCATTGATTCAAACATAGATCTTCATCTAGATGTAAGTTTTACAAAGTAACATTATGCATACAAAATTACAAATACAATTGTGACATAAATGATAAATGATAAATTATACATTTATAATACATTCAATTCATCAATGGTCCAATAGGAGAAAGACAAGATAGTAAGATAAAGATATTGTAGTTTTCTCATTAAGTCATCAAAATCAAAATGTGTTATTGTTTACATAGGTAGTGCAATGCCAATGGAAAATAGAAATAGGAAATACAAAACAACTACAAGTCTACAAGTATACAAGCCTCAAGGCAGTAGGTAGCTCATGATCCATGAGTCATCAATCCTCATAGTCATCATCAAAATCAGCATCATTGTCCTCATCATCATGGTCACCACTGCTCTTCGTTGCTGCGTCCTCCTCCTCGATATCCAAAGTCATCTATGCATCTGCTGGTGTGGAGAATGACCCCTCTATAGTATCACCATCATCAAATCTAACAGGCTCTAACACTTACCTGTTGCTTGAATATCCTTGAAAATGCTCCCACACCCTTTCCTCCAAGCTCCCAAACACCCACAACAAACTAAGCAAGTGAATGTGCTAATAGAATGGGGAAATACTCCTTTATAATGTCGTGCGGGTTCTTGATTTTCGGATTCATGTCTGAAAATCAAGGCGCGTTCCGGAGTCGAAGTGTCCCGATCGGACATGACGTGTCTTGATTTTCGGACACAAATCCACCTAAATCGTGTCTGATTTGCCAGATTCGAGACACGTAGGGCCTAGGGCGCGACTCTGGTTTCATAGGTTGTATCATGTATGTAATTTTTATTTTTATTTTTTTAACTTGCAATTCTTCTTGTGCCTTAGGTTCAACTTCAAACTTCATCTTACATTAAAACTCAAGAGTTCAACCAAGTTACAAACATGCCAAGGAAATTGGGCCCTCTGTGGGAATTTGGTGAACCTAATGGAGGGTTTGACAGAGAAAAATTGTTTTGCAAGTTGTGTGGGCATCATATGACGGGGGGTTTATAGATTGAAGTATCACCTTACACAAATCCCTGGACATGATGTAGGGCCTTGCACCAATACAAATCCGAAAACCATCCGAAGAGCCCTCAGATCATTGGAAGAATTAGAGCAAGCCAAATTGTCCAAGTCAAATTTGAAGAATCAACTAGCAGAGAATAGAGTGTTAGGAGGTGAATATGATAGTGGCACTGGTTCTACTTCAGCATCAGTATCTACAACCAACCCTGTAGCTACCTCATCATATTTTGTTCCTAGAACCACGGCTGGTTCACAACCATCTATCTCTTCAATGCTTAAAAAAAAGGAGAAAGAAGAAGCTAACAAGTTGTTGGGCAAGTTTCTTCTTTGGAGTGATATTCCTTTCAACGTTGCAAGGAATAATCCATTTTTCCAGCCTGCTGTTGATGCTATTGCAGTTGTTGGCCCAGGGTACAAAGTCCCTTCTTATGATGACTTTAGAGGTTGCATTCTTCAAGATGAAAAGGTTGACTGCACCAAAAGATTGGAGGAGTTTAGGGCATCATGGGCACACACAAGATGCACTGTGATGTCAGATGGTTGGACCGATCAAAAGGGGAGAAGCCTTATAAACTTCTTGGTTAATTGTCCCAAGGGGACAATGTTTATGAAATTTGTTGATGCATTTGCACATATCAAAGATGCAAAATTATTATGTGATTTGTTGGATGTGTTTATTTTGGAGGTGGGTCCAAAACATGTTGTCCAAGTCATAACAGACAATGTTGCAAATTATGTTGTTGCTGGCAAGATGCTTATGGAGAGGCATCCTACTTTATTTTGGACACCTTGTGCTGCACATTGCATTGATTTGATGTTGGAGGACATAGGAAAAATTCCTTTTGTCAAAGATATTGTTGACTCATCAAAAAGCATTACAAAATTTATATATAATCATGCATCTGTGCTTCATTTGATGAGAAAATTCACCAACAACAAGGAGTTGGTGCACCCCGCCATTACACAGTTTGCCACCAGTTTCATATCTCTTCAATCCCTCTTGAATTCTATGTGGGATGTGAAGAGAATGTTTCTTTCAGATGAGTGGCGTGCTTTGGCATTTAGCTGCAAACCAGAGGGAGAGGCCATATGCAGATTAGTTTCATACCAAGAAAGCTTCTGGGCAGGAGTGCAAGAGGTGTGCAACATTACTAAACCTTTGGTAAAGGTTCTTCGATTAGTTGATGGTGACAAGCCTGCAATGGGCTACTTGTATGAGGCCATGGACAGGGCCAAAGAATCCATTTGGACCTACTATGATGATAAGGGAGATGAGGGGTTTCAGAAACAACTCCTCCTATGGGAAGTGATTGATGAACGATGGAACAACACACTCCATCGTCTCATTCATGCTATAGGGATCTACCTGAACCCCGCATTTTCTTACCCCTGTGGGTTCTTATTTGATGTTGAGGTCATGGATGGATTCTTCACCTGTGTTCAGAGGATGGTGCCATCTCCAGCAGAACGTGCAGAAATCTCCAAAGAAATGGAGATATACAGGATGGCAGGTGGCACATTTAGCTTTGATATGGCTGTGGTTGATAGGAAGACTAAAATGCCAAGTATTTTTTAGTTTGTTTCAAATTTCATTGTCTCTTCAAGTTCATAACTTCATACTTTGCTTCAACTTTCAAATTTCATTTTTTCTTATGTTTATCTTATTTGTAATTTTGTTGTAGATGCATGGTGGAGAAGCTATGGTGCCAGAGTACCCGATCTGCAAAATCTTTCCATTCGAATCCTCAACCAAACATGTAGCTCCTCAGGATGCGAGCACAACTTGAGTGTATTTGAAAAAATACACACCAAGAAGCACAGTAGGTTAAACTTAAAACTTAAAAATTAAAATATTCCAAATTTCCAATTAATTTTTTGAATTTATTAAACAATATTTTTTTATAATTATTATTTTATGACCTTTGTACAAGTTGGAGTCCCAGCAACTTAATGACATGGCCTACGTCTACTACAATCTTCAATTGTGGGTGAGGCAACTTGAGAGGACACCTAATATGGACGCCATCTCATTGGATGGGATTGACACCACTGTTGCATGGAGGGTTGAGGCCGAGAGGCCTCTCATGGAGTCTGTCAATGATTGGTTAGAGCAGGAGGTAGTGGAAGGCGTAGAGGGGGTGGAGGAGGAGGAGGAGGAGCAATGGGAGGAGGAGGTGACACCACCTACCCAGGCTACCCCTGTCACCAGTAGAGGACGTAATCTACCTCTTGTAGCTCCTAGTTCTTCAACTTCTAGAGCACAACAGAGTCCACTGCCAACTCCACCAGCATCTACATCTAGAGTGAAAGCTATTGCATTTTCTCTCAAGATTGGTAGAGGTAATCAGTAGTATTAGTTATTTGGTTCATTTCATTGTATATGACATTATGACTCATGATATGAGATACATTATTATATTTTTTGTTGATATTTTGAGGTTGAGTTGGGACTCAAGAGTCAGGACTTACTATTCAGGACATGTTTCACTGTTATGTGTGATGTAGCACTAGAAATGATATTACACATCTTATATATTAGTTCTTTTATCATATTTGTGTCAATGTATTTATTTTATGTTGTAGATGCTTTAGATATTTAAAAATTTGAAAAAAAAAAAACGAATATTTTTGTATTTACCGATTTTTCCCAATTTTATCCGATTTTTTCCAATTTTTCCCCTCACTGATTTAATCTTGATCGCGATGTTCACAACATTGATAAATATAACTAAATCTAAAGCAAACCTTTAGAGGTCTCTTATTGAGACAAAATGGACATGGAAACACTTGCTTCAAGTGTCTTGATCTGTTAAGACATACTGTTGATTGAATTCATTTTATTAAGCTCGTGTTTCAAATTGGAAAGCAAAAAGAATTCACGCTTTAATATTTTATTATTGTATTATGTTGATCATGCTCAAGGACAGAGTTCAATTTTGACATGATAATTGAAAGGACATTCTTAAAGAAGAGGTTGAGTTCCTCACTAGTTTTGGAGACCGAAATTCTCTTGAAGACCATGGCGCTTTGAGATCTGGAGTTGTCCTTGTAAAGGAAAAATTGTTGCCATAGCTACATCTTGTTGAAGAATGTTACTAATGTCAGTGTTCATAATTATACTTCTCAAAAGAAAAATTATTATTAAAGAAAATGACTTATTAAAGCATGGGTTTCATGCTTGGGTCAATGTTTTCAAGGTCAAAGCCTCCATTGAAGGCTTCTAGGTTTTATCTTGAGCCATTAAAATCATTCTCATTTTTATTAGACCCTTCTTGGGCTTTTGTATCATGTAAAAAGAATTATTTTAGACTCAAAAAGGTTATTTTTCACCTCCACACCAAGTCAACCCTGTTCCCATGAGGTTGACTTATATTAGGGCAATTTTACCCAGTGGAAAGGATATATATAGAGAGGCAATTCAACTTATTTGGAGCATTCATTCAACAAGTTTGATCTTCAAGGAAGAAAGGCAGAAAAGAGAGCGAAGTAGCTGGAGAAGAACGAAATTTGTTGGGAAGACCTAATTCGAGTTTCTGAGCTATCTATCTCTCACAAGTGCGAAGTTTTTGGGCAGTCGTTGGGACCAAAATTATGTGTCTAATGCAGGTCTAAAATATTGTTGTTGGGGTTGAAGTTCTCTGAAATTATGGACTGAAGCTACTGTTGGGGAGTTGTTACTCAAAGACTTTGGCAAGGATCATCTATTAAAGGGAATGGTTGACTTGGTGGTTGGAGGATGTCTTTATCTAGGTCTAAGAAGTTTGGAAGTGTCTCATCTTGACTTGAATTTATTGAAGGAAGAGTTTGACTGGGTTTTCCCCTTGTAGGGATTTTTCCCTAGCTGAGCGCCCACATTTTGTGTCTCTTGTTCTTCATATGCACATAATTTGTTAAATGCTTGATGAAAGGCAAACTAATAAAGAAGTAAAAAAAACCAACATAATTCACAAGTAATTATCAAGAAAGATGAATCAAATCCTAATTCCTATAAGCATTGATTTCTCAACATGGTATCAAAGCTAAGGTGAAGAAAAAGGAAAAAGGCAGACCAAAGATCTATTTAAAAAAAGAAGAGAGAGATATAAAAAAAGGTTTTCAAGGAAGGTCACAAGGAGTAGGAGATAGCAATATGACAAACTCAATGAAGGGAGAAAACAAACTAGAAGTAGCCACCAACTACAGGGCATGGAAAAAGAGGATAGATGTCATCCTTGCTAGGCACAAATTTTTGGACCTTGTTCAAGGAAAGGTCAAAAGCCTCCAGATGAAGCAGAGAAAGAGAAGTTTAGAGAAACCGAAATATTGGCCATGAATCTAATAGTGGATGAAGTAAAGGACAACATAATTCCATACATATCCAACATAGACTCCGCTCAAGAAACATATGAGGCTCTCTCCAAATTAGTCACCATCAAGAACACTGGTCAAATAGAAAGTCTCGAGAATGAACTAAGGACAATAAAGATGACAAGAGATGATATTGTATCATCCTACTTTGTAAGGATATCTAGAATAAGAGATGAACTCCAAGCAATAGATGAAGTTGTACCATAAAAGGAGCTTGTAATCGCTGCTCTTTTAGGACTACCAAAATCTTTGAGTGCTTTTGCATCAAGAATTAACAGTTGGAAGGATACTCTAACATTCGAACAAATGTGGAATGCATGCAGTCATGAAGAAGCCATAATATCATTAATAAACAACAAGGAGGAGGATGAAGAAGAGAACGCCTCTAATGCTTATTTTTTTCATCACAAGCAAGGAACCTTCAAGAAGTTCAAAGGACCAAAGAAGAAAGTTGACCTATCCAAGATTGAATGCTACAACTGTCATAAGATGGGTCATTACAAAAATCAATGTCCTGAGAATCCAAGGAATAAGAAGAGAGATAGGGATCAGGCAAATATTACCGATGAAGCTCCACCTAAGAAGAACAAGACTAAAGAATCGAAAGTCAAGGACTTATACGACTAAGCCCTCTCTTACATATCCTTGTTAAGATTTGTAATGTTTTCTTTTATGTTTTGATTTCTAGAGTTTGTAGGTCAAGCATATCTTGTTAAAACATTTTTGAATTATTTTGATAAGTTGTAGGTGTCCCTCAAAAAGATCAAATTAAGAGGGAGCCTCCACCATTTTACCAAATGATAAGTATCATGTTCCTTGTTTCCTCTTTTATGTTTGGTTTCCCTATCATATCAAGATTTGTTTGTATTATATGCTAATAACCTTTTATGTTTTCCTTGGTAGGAAAGATTGCAGAATACACAAAGGTTATGAAGGAGACTTCAAAGGATAAACTTGAAGCATGGAAGAAGCTATGTTGCAAAGGAAGAAGTTATAAGATCCTTAGGGGGAACATAGCTTAGGATCCTTAAGTTACTTGATCCCTAAGCCCTACCAACGAAGCCTCCCTTGTGTTGGATTGCATCCTTCACTAAAGGGAGGGGAGTAGTTGTCGAGGTGATAGTGGTGACACTCCCTTGTGTTGCATACTTTCCAAGTCACCTAATGAGGATTTACACTATGTGCTATATTTTGTTGTAACAAGACCAAGCTCTTACAAGCAACCTATAGCAAACACTTATATATCAACGCAAGTGAGCACTCCACACCAAAGTTCACATGTCATGCTCCAAGGTGATGTCACACACAATAAATTCTCCCAGATGATGTAGCTAAACAAGTTATGTCCCCATCTCTCCATCACAAACCTCCACTAACTCCATCAATCCTTCTAAGCAATGTACTCCACTATGTCAGCTACTCCCTATGTAAACACATTGAGAGTAACCCTAAAAGCTAACAAGTAATATCACCCTTTGGTCAAAAGAGCATTGGCTTAGAAGTAAGAGGAGTATTAATGGAAGTCGTGTTTTTCCTAAGTGGTCATCTGATCTCCATTTCAAATGATAATAGGTCATATTACCCCTATTTCAGTAGGGGTACTCCAGAACTTTTTAGCCACGCCATATCAACCCAAAGAATGTGCCTTATAGCCCTATAAAGCCATATGGGTGTGTGTTGTTTTTGAAAGTGACTTTTAAATCCTCGTTGGTGTGGAAAGAAATGCCTATTCTTGATATTGTTTGCTTCATTGTTTGTTTGCTTTTATGGCATTGTTGACTTCCCCTTACTGGGCGATAACTCCCTCCTTGATGGATATTCTTATATCCTGGGATGGTGTGCAGGTATCATTAAGTAAGCATTGTTGGGAATCATGGTTCTAGGGAGCACTTTTGTCAATAAAGCCTTGTAAGAGTGATCATATGTACATTTTCCTAACATTATCCCTTCTGATTTCCGTGTACCCCCCTACCCCACAATCTTATGTATTTTGCACTCCCTTTTAGCCTTGGCCTTGCATCTTGATAGTCTCACAATTCCCAATGCATTTGCGTCTCTTGAGGCATCATGTTACATGTTTTGAGGCAAAGAAGGTGCCCATTTGATTTTCTATGTCAAGATCAAGGTTAAATGGAAGCGGGAGCGAAAATGGGGAGCGAGACCGGGAGCGAAAACGGGGAGCGGGAGCAGAAGCGACATTTTAAGAAGCTCCCAGTTTGGGAGCAAATCCCTGTTTTCGCTCCCGGTCTCGCTCCATTTATTTATTTATTTTGATGCATATATGTCAACAAAAACATGTAGAATGATGAATTAGATATAAAAAAGAAAAACATAAAAAAACATAGATTGAACCATATAACAACAATCATCTATAAGTTAGAATCTTCATCAACCACGTCCACAAGTTACTAACATACAACATATTGAGTCTCATGATTCATCAATCTTAAAGTTTCAAGCTTTCAAAATTCAATATATAACATTTATCATAATTGATCACCAAAGTTGTACTTGTAAGCTAAGTGTAACCATTACAACAAAGAATATCTAACATGAAATGAAATGAAATGAAATAACTTTCAACTTTCACGAAGCATCATATTCATAATTCATTACCAATGAGTTATAATTGCCAACTTCAAACTTCAAACTTAAATTGTCATATATTGTTTACAAAAAATATCATAATAAATATGAAAGAGTCAACAGTTATTAAAATTACTAGAAACTAGAAAAGACAAGTAAAACCATTATCGACAGCTTCCTCTTTCCACGAGAAATTTCTAATTTCTAAGCAAGTCGTGGTGGTCTTCTAGGAATATCCTCCCGCACAGTCCCACGACCAAGAACAGAAGGCACATGCCCTCCACGTGAGGATGTACATGGAGGTTGTGGCGGCGAAGGAACAAGACTTGGAACTCGAGCACTAACACTGCTACTGGATGGTGGGGGTGGCATGGCTTCATCTTCATCTCTCATAAGTTCTACTTCCAGTTCCTCAAGATGTATAGTGCCATCCTCCAAATTATCGTCCTCTGAGTGGTTGTCCCAAATTTTATATGTTGGATCCTTATAAGCCCGATCACAATGATGACTCAACAACCTCAAGTTGTAGTGCACATAAACCAAGCTTTCTGCCTAGTTTTCATTGAGTCTGTTTCTTCTCACATTATGTATGAAGCTATAGGTGCTCCAACACCTCTCTGCAGAAGAAGTATTTACAACCTGTGAAAACTTTTTTTGCCAATGTTGGCACAAGTCCCATGTGAGAGCATCAAACCTGTCTCTATCTTCCATTACATGGAAAGAACCAAACAAACCAGTGCAACTGAAGTATCTGCCTAATTCAAGACGTAGATTAGCACATTCCTCCCTGTCAGGTATCAACTTGTCTAATGCTTGCAAATATCCTGTAGATACTTCTTGATCTATATGGGGTTTGACCCTAACCCCACCCCCAGGTGCAGGTTGTCCCAACCAAGATGGAGAGTAGTATTTTGGCGTAAGGATATACACCAAGGCATGTAGTGGAACATTAAGTTTATTCCACCGTGTACACACACAATTGTGAATCAGTGTATATAAGTTGGGTTTCTGAACAATATCTTTTATTTTCCCCAACATGGTATCCATCTGCTCATACACCTCCCCAACCACTAGTTTATTTGTATCTGCAAAACTAATCATCTAATAAATGGGCTTGGTGAATTCCAATACTTGCCTCACACGTGCCCAAAACTGACCATCAAAAGTGGTCTCCTCCACCTGTTCAAAACCTTGCTTGTCAGCGGCATTTGTAGCCCTTTCCTTTAATACCTGCCAGTGTGGACATGATACCATGCTAGCCAATGATTCTCTTACCTTCAAAAGGAGCCTGAAGGTGAGGTAATAGCTAGCAATCTATTCTTCGCAATCTTCAATAGCTCCAATCTTGAGTGACCGCGGAAAAGCCCATGTGTATTGCTATGATTTGTAATAAATTTTATCATTTGTTTGTCTCTCTTGTACAAATCACCAATCCATTTGTATTGTTGGTTTTTGTTCTTAATAATATCATGCATCAAAAGGTTCATTGTGTGAACCAAACACCTAGACCAAAATATGTTGGGGTATTTATCCTCAATAATTGCTCCCGTTGCCTTACAATTAGCAACATTATCAGTGATGACTTGGATGACATTGTATGGCCCAATATGTTCAATTGTTTCAAGTAATGGTTCTGCAATGTTGATGCCAGTCTTGAACTTGTCTGAGTAATCATATGCTGAAAGAAAGATGGCACCACTAACAGACACAGCAAGAACACTTATCAATGGATTGCCTTTTACATTTGTCCATCCATCAGATACAATGGACACCCCATGCTCAGTCCAAGAATTTGTCATTCTACTCAAAGAATGTGATATTTTTGCTTTTTCATGATCAAGTCCAACGATTCTACCCTTGTCATACCCAGGGCTCTTGTATCCTTTAGGGGCATCATTTATGGCAAAAACCATTTCATGCTAATAAGGTGAGCGAAGAACATTGAATGGTATCCCACATGCATAGAGAAACCGATAAAATTTTGAATCCACGTCATTCCTACACCCTTCATCAAGGAAATCTGATATGGTTCTATGCCTTAAAGAGATGTTTGGTGACCCTGTGCCTCCATATCCACTACCATGGGAGAATGCTGAAGAAGTTGTTTGTGCATGTGATTGTGAGCTTGGTTCAAAGGAACCCTTTGTTTTTTAGATTTGTATTGGGCTTCCTCCTCTTCCCTTATGTATTTGGCTCTCTCTGCTGCTAACACACCTACACAAGTTTTGATTCCTATTTGTTTATCTCCATCCCATGGCCTTTTCCCGCAAAGGTGCTTTCTGGCACGAGTGTATGAACCTGTGTAATTATTGTTGCAATGGGGGCAGTGAAATTTAGTGGTTCCACCCCCTTTCCCTGCTTTAGGCCTAGTAACATATTTCCACAATGGGGTTTGGTCTTGTTTAGTTTTTTCGGCTAAACCATGTCAACTCTTCTCCAACTCCTCACCAAGGTACTCCTCTATGGGGTTTTCATTAAATCCACTATAACCCACTTCTTCATCCCCTTCTTCATGTTCAACCCTCCTTTTTCTACTCTCCAACACCATAATAACCAAAAAAGGAACCAAGAAGAAGAAAATGCCAAGCAATATAACCATGATGTTTGAAATTTGAAGTTTTGAATCTGCAAAAAAATGGAATGGGAATGGGAATGGGAAATAGAGAATTTTTTATTTATTTATTTAGCAATGAACATAAAAAAAATTGCTAGATTAGAGTGTAGATCCTACCTCTTTGGCCTCCAATCCCAAGCTCCAATCTCCCCTTGCAAGCTCTTCAAACTCCTCCAAGCTCCTCTCTCACCAAGCTCCTCTCCTTGCTTCAAACTCTCTCCAAACTCTCTTGCTCTCTCTCCAAATTCTCTTGCTCTCTCTCAATGGGATGAAGTGAATAATGGGAGGGGAGAGGGTCTATTTATTCCCCCCCCTCCCTCTCTCCCTTTTTCCCTCCCCTTCCCTCTCTCCTACGTCGTCATCGCCTCTCTCTCGGTCGCGCAGGCGTCACTTTCCACCAGTCGAGAGCGAATTTTCCAACCAAGGAGCATTCGAGAGCGATCGCTCCCGAACTGCTCCCTCGTTAGATAATTCACTCTTGGAGTGGCGGGAGTGATGCTCCCGACCTCGCTCCCAAAAAAACCAAGGAGCGATTTTTTTTGGTCAAGAGCGAAGCGCAAATTAGGAGCGGGATCGAGTGGGGGGAGGGGCACTCCCCTACAACCCTAGTCAAGATGAACCACTTGTCTTTAAAGAAGTCAAAATGTCCTCAAAGATCTCTAGTTATAGAGGTGGACCCACTTTTGGGGCAAGCGGGTTTTCCATGTGGCATTGCAAGCAACCATGTTTAGAGACTAATCATGAGGTGGACAAAGAGAAACGGTCAAGCAAGTATCAACCCCAAGCTAAATCAACTCAACGCTCGAGCAAAGTGACATTAAACCAAGCCTTTTCAAACATTTGTACCACACGTGGGGCATGACATCATACTCTTTGGGGTTGTTGAATGGAGTAAAAGGTAGTGACAAAGGAAAATGTTGGAACGTTGAAGTCTTATTGTGCTAATTGAAGCCCCCAAGGGCTAATCATCTAAGTGTTAACTCAAAATTACTCAATGAAAAGGCAAAAGCACTCCAAACTAGCCTAGCCATCAGCATTCCAAGAGGAAACGAGAGGTCCAGTATGTTGTAAAATGTAACTAGGTTTGGTCTTCATAATGACATGTAATTATGATCTTTGTAAATGATGAAATAAAAGAAAATAAAATTATTTTTGCATGCCTTGCTTCATGGGTTTCATGAGCAAGAGATTTTATTTTATTAGTGGCTCCCATTGAGAGCCTTAGGATTTTATCATTAGAGTCAAAAGAATTAATGTCATGTATGAAGAGCTCTTCTTGAGCATGTGTCATATATATATGAAGTCTATCAAAGTGTCTAACAGCCCTCCAAAAGACAAGCACAATCCTCTCTTGAAGTCGGCCTCCAAACTATATGGAATAACACATGTCGGCTCACCTAATGAGACACAACGGTTCACTATCTCATGTCGGCTTATATATTTGGACCAACTACTATATATACCCTGCTAGGATCTTCGCATAACACAATTTAGAATTCGGACAGCTCTGAGATTTTCGATGCTAATTACAGTGAACCAATTCAGACAACTATGAGATTTTCGGTGATGTTTTCGGGTGTTATATCACAGCATACAGTGTGAATAAAAGAGAAGAGACAGCAAAGGTTTGGCTCAGATCTCCACCGTCATCAAGCGCAGATTCCTCTGGAATTCGAACCATAGAAAGGAGGTAAGTTCGGATGGGTTCTCAAGAGGCATCAAAGGGAGAGTGAGGACCTTTCTAGGGATAGTGAAGACATTCCAAGGGACAGCAAGGAAGGACTATAGGAGATAGCTCGGATGTGTCTCTCTCTGAACTTGGAATGAACAGTGACATAAGAGAATGACAGTTCAGATGAAGGTACATGATAGGGTGTCGTTCGAAGCTAGAGTTTAGTATAGTTCCATGATAAATTTTGTGTTATGATTCGGTTCAGGTTTAGAAGAAGATCTCGGTGTCATGATGATGTCACAATGCTAAGAAGGTAAAAGCAGTGGAAGAAGAATCTAGAAGACAAAAGCAGAAGAGGACTTGTGTCTTGGTCTTGGAGTGGCTAATAGGTCAAGGGTCTTGGTCTTGGTATTCATCAATTGGAATCTTTGTAAGAAGAATTTGTGCAAGTTTTCCTCTCAAAGAGTGAGAAGTTTTGGCCCTGGCTCATAGCCTACATGCTGTGTCTCTTGTCTATTTATGTTTATGCATTGGTTACTGTTTGATGAAGAAGAACACTAATAATCTAATGTGAAGTAGATACTAATCTAAAGAAGTAAAAAGCATTCACAAGCAGTCAATAATGAAAGAGAAATCCCCTAATGCTAATGCCCTAGATTTCTCAACATGGAATCAGAGTTAAGGTGTTGAAGTCAAAGGAAGGGCATCTAATCAAAGAGACATTCAAGGATCAATTCGAAGGTTATCAAAGCAAAAGATCAAGACCTACATTGAAGAACCAGACCCCAGATCAAAGAAGTAGTCTACAACAGCAAGAGCCTTTGTTTCTATAGTCATCATCAAAAGGCCACAAAGACCCTCATCAAGTTGTCTACAAGGCAAGATAAGTTCTAAGGACTTTTAAAGATGAAGATCACATCATCTTGGAAAAAGTCGAAACCCTAGAAGCATTTATGATCTACACTACAAGAGAAGTCGAAGTATGTTGAAGGCAAGAAGGCATTGTCATAATTTTCAAAGTTATAAAGCAAGCAAGGATTCTCTCCTCGCCCTTGAAGAAGTTCATCCAAGGAAGCAGCAAATCATCCTCATCAAAAGAAGCAACCTTCTCTATTGAAGAAAGGCTTTTCATTTGGAAGAAGATCATCCAAGAGGGAGCATTAATACATCTTCTTCAACCATCATCAAAGTGATCAAGGTGAAGATTTCATCTTCACTTGTCAAGTAAGTATCTTTCATTCTTTAATCAATTTGGTAAAATGACTTCATGTTTGCAAGGAGATCTATAAGCTGGTTGGGTCATCAAAATTCCTTGCATGAAAAAGGAGGATAGACATAGTCCTCTAAGAAGTTGAAGTCATTGAACATATCAAAAGGTCTCCTCTGAATTCATGGAAAGGGATACTTATGAAAGATCCCCTCATATAGCAATATTGGAGACATCAAAGAGATGCATGTGATAAACTCATTCTCTGAAGGTACGATAAAGAAGGTCACATCTGATCTACACAAAAGTAAAGATATCAAAGGATGAAGGATATCTTCATAAGATCTCATCTTCAAGATCTAGGAAAGAAGATAATCATCATTGATCTATAATGCACTAACTAATAATCAAGGTAACAAATATCCATGGGATAAGAAAGTTACCTCATTCAACAACTTGTGATTTCTATGCAAGATAGAAGATGACAAATTGAAGGCAAAAGTGTTGAAGGTTAAGGACTCAAACATTTGTTGAAAGAAGGAAGTCCAAGGAAGAGAAGCATTAGAAGCAAGAGCTTGTGACATCACCATAGGGAAACATGAAGGACCGCTGGAACAAAATCTATGGTAGTCAACTTTGGAAGATATAGCTCTTGGTGACCTCATTGGAAGATCAAAGGAAGAAGTCATCCAGGACAAGTCTCATCATACATCAGTTTAAAATGGAAACAATTGCTGAAAAAGGATATGCAAGATGGAATCCTCATTGGAGGATTCACCGATCAAGAGAGGAAGCAAAAGTTTCATCAAGAACTCCAACTTGTGGAGTTCATGGGATGATGGTATGATGACATGAGAAATGAAGCAAATCAAGGGGTTGAAGATCTTTTCAATCAAGGAAGTTGTTGAAAGAAGCCTAGATGACCTAAAGGTAAAATGTGGTATGTATGCTAGTATTCAATATTATAAAGTCATGTCGTATGGTTGCAAGTAACAAGGATCACTACTTCTAATTTGAGAAGCTTAATCAAAGGAAAGGAATCTCCTCCTATAAAAGAAAGTCGGAAGGCATGAGTCACACTAGATGAAATCAACATAATATGTCCTCATATGAAGTATAAGGTGGTTGATTATGATTGAGGAACTCTGAAAACCCTTGGAATGAAGAGTGTGAAAAGGTAGGAAAAGATTGTGATAATATGCAACAAAGGTAGAAGGCATTCAACATCCGAAGTCCAAGAAGATTTGACTAGAAGATCTCCCGGAAGAATGTGAAGACTCTAATGGAAGTTGGAAAAAGATAGAGACCCTTGACACTGAATATATGTGGGAGATGTGTCAATCTGCATGCAGGATGTTGATACTTACAGGAAGATGTCATGGTGAAAGATCATCACAAAGGTAAAGGACTGTCGAAGGGAAGATCTGTGAATAACTTCCAAGCAAACCATATAGAAGGATGTAATGTCCTTCCAAGAAATATCGCATGAAAGCAGAATGACATGAAGCATAGCCAGATGGAAAATCTAATGGATCACTTTCTAATGAGTTAAGGACGTGACTAACTCATGGACAAAAACGATGAATGATTTGTGCCCTATATATATAGAAGTTCCTAAAAGGTTGAAGACTCCTTAAAAGAAATTCATGACATCGAAAAAAGGAGTTCTTCATACAACTGATTGTTGCTATAGGTCCCTGGTTAAGAGGGAGCCTGAGAAGAAGTTTCTTACTTGGAAGAAACTCGGAAATTCCTAAGCCGAAAGCTTAGGTATATTCGTATGTGATCGGAATGAGTACATTACTTTAATGGAATAGGACCTCCTAGTATAAGGAGCGATAGACATGTTGTTTTGTGCTTCACCTGAGAAGACAAAATGGAGGATTGTGTAATCATTTGGCATCCAATGCTCTTGTGGGATGAGATAGAGAATCCCATGGAAGAGTAGTCGTGGGGTACTGATATTCTTGGGGGGCTTGGGCATCCAATAAAAGAATAGTCCTCATGGAGCATATGCTGAGAGAACCCAGGTGGGGTATGTTCTGAGAGGGACAATGATGAGGATGTCTATAAATCATTTGTCTCGCCAACATTTTTCTTTGATCTTATAGAGAGATAGAGTTGTTAGTCAAGGCCTTGCTATATAAATGTTGGTTGGTATGATGCTATACAAATGAGTTACAAATCTGAATTCTTCTTATGAGAAATTCTTTATATTGAGAATGACCAAGTACCACTATGAATACCTCCCTAGTTAAGAGGGAGTGTTGTAAAATGTAACTAGGTTCGGTCTTCATAATGACATGTAATTATGACCTTTGTAAATGATGAAATAAAAGGAAATAAAATTATTTTTGCATGCCTTGCTTTATGGGTTTCATGAGCAAGAGATTTTATTTTATTCGTGACTCCCAACAAGAGCATTAGGATTTTATCATTAGAATCAAAAGAATTAATCTCATGTATGAAGAGCTCTTCTTGAGCATGTTTCATATATATATATATATATGAAGTCTATCAAAGTGTCTAACAGCCCTTCAAAAGACGAGCACAGTCCTCCCTTGAAGTCAGCCTCCAAACTATATGGAATAACACATGTTTGCTCACCTAAGGAGACACAATGGTTCACTATCTCACGTCGGCTTATATATTCGGACCAACTATTATATATACCCTGCTAGGATCTTCGCATAACACAGTTTAGAATTCGGACGGCTCTGAGATTTTTCGGTGCTAATTATTGTGAACCAGTTCGGACAGCTCTAAGATTTTATTTGATGTTTTCGGATGTTATATCACAACATACAATTCGAATAAAAGAGAAGAGACAGCGAAGGTTTGCTTCAGATCTCCACAGTCATTAAGCTCGGATTCCTCTGAAATTCGGACCACAGAAAGGAGGTAAGTTTGGATGGGTTCTGGAGAGGCATCAAAGGGACAGTGAGGACCTTTCTAGGGACAGCAAAGACATTCCAAGGGATAGCAAGGAAGGACTACAGGAGACAACTCAGATGTCTCTCTCTCTGAACTTGGAATGAACAATGACATAAGAGAATGATAGTTCAGATGAAGGTACATGATAGGGTGCAGTTCAAAGCTAGAGTTCAGTATAGTGCCATAATAACTTTTGTGCTATGATTCGGTTCAGGTTTATAAGAAGATTTCGATGTCATGATGATGTCACAATGCTAAGAAGGTAAAAGCAGTGGAAGAACAATCTAGAAGACAAAAGCAAAAGAGGACTTGTGTCTTGCTCTTGGAGTGGCTAATAGGTCAAGGGTCTTGGTCATGGTATTCGTCAATTGAAATCTCTATAAGAAGAATTTGTGCGGGTTTTCCTCTCAAAGAGTGAGATATTTTCGCCCTGGCTCATAGCCTACATGTTGTGTCTCTTGTCTATTTATGTTTATGCATTCGTTATTGTTTGATGAAGAAGAACACTAATAATCTAATGTGAAGTAGATACTAATCTAAAGAAGTAAAAAGCATTCACAAGCAGTCACTAATGAAAGAGAAATCCCCTAATGCTAAAGCCCTAGATTTCTCAACTGTCTTGTAAGCAAGCAAAAGAAGCATCTCCAAGCAAGACACTAAAGGAAGAAATGAAGAAGCAATCCCCCAAGGGCTAACTCAAGCATTATCAAGCCAAAATTAATTCAGATTTCAAGCTTTTTCTCTCAAGCAAGGTAGTTGTTAGAAAGATTGAGGACCAAGGGAGGAGGTCGAGCGCTCCTTAAGCAAGATTAAGCCTTTTTCAAGCAAACTTAAGGAGACTTATGCATGAAGGAGAGCCCCCAAGGGCTATTTCAAATACTTCCAAGCTAAATCAAGAGGGAATCCAAGGGAGTGTTGTATCCTCAAGGAAAAAATATTTCTTCTATGTTTGACGTCACCTTATTTATTAAGGGTTTTATGACCAATCTTTTAGCTTGAACAGTCATTCCCGGCCTCATGGAAGTGCCTTGACTTATAGTATAGGCATGGACCTTCAATTAAGGAATATTTTGAAAGAGAATAAACATTTTTAATTTTAATTTTGTTGGCTTCACCCCCTGGGGATTTCAACCTTGAATCTCATTGTTTACATAATACTTCATAACACAGTAATTGCCAATTGAACTGCTCCCCATGGGCTTGAAGGATAATAAACATTATTTGAGCCTTCATTGGAACTATTTTTGCAAGATCTGTCCACCATTTTCCTATTCGTTGGAGGATCAAACCAAGGTCAAATGAATTCGTTGGACAACCAATTAAGAACCGATTTTACAAGTAAAATAGCCATGCAAGTACAAGTGGAACGTTTGGTCATTTAGAGTCAAAACAACCCCTCTAGGCTATTGAAATTTGGGCAACTTTGGGAAGAATTTCCCCTAAGGGAAACCCTAAGCCCCAAGGAAGCCCAACTGCCCCAAAGAAGAATTTGATTTGGATGAAGGGAAATATTATTGATTTATGTTATTAAGGCACATGTGAAATGATAATTCAAAATTAAGAATTCCCTCCAAACTCATGTCAGCCTCCCTAATGGATGTGAGTTTTCACATATTGAATCAACTAACTATAAAAACCCAATTGATATGCCTCATTTGATAGACGAGCAGCCCACATATCCCTGTGGTTTTGAATATTCCTTTGGCTCGCATTGGTTCGCTTATTTGTGGCAACTTGCTCCTATGGCTTGAATTTGTGGTTCAGTGATCTATTTAGATGGCTCGCTCTTTGTTGAAGGTTACTGAGGCTCACATCCATCTGAGGGCTCGCATCCTTTGGAGTTCGGAATTCTCTAAGATTCTAATTCTTGGTGGTTCGTGTATATACTCAGTGATAGCCTTGCATTCGGTTTTCTGCGGATTGTGATTGGTTATGGAGGATTGTATAAACAAAAGCCTCGCATAATAATAAGAACTGAGGCCCACTACATCAACATATCGAAGGCTTGCTATAACAGCGTATCTAAGGCTCACATAATGAACTGAAGTAACTCGCTACACACACATATACATAATATATTCTGTGTAATACAATTGTTGGAAAATCGATAGTAGCAGTTATTAATCTTATTTTCCTTAACTTTAATATTTGCTTGTGAACTTATTAGCTTTCTTGTGTTCTTTTAGTTAGATCTTTCATCAAACAAATATCAAGAACATAAACTGCAACTATAGAGGATACAGATAGTAGGCTCTTAGCCAGGTCAAGACCCCTCCAAGGGGAAAACCCGGAAACTTTTCTCTTCATAGAATCTGCTTCAAATGAGATACAAAGGCCCAAACCCTAGACCAGTCCTTCTCCTAGTACCAAGTCAACCCTTCTTCAAGTCCTTCCTTTGATTTGTACAAACCAGCTTCAATATTGCAAATTCAACTTGCCAGCTTCAACACTGCAACTTGTTCAGCAACTTTGACCCTACAACTTCGTCCTTGTAGCTTCTCTAGAACCTTACTCCATCCTCCTCCTGAGACCTTCCTAGAGCAAGACAACTCTCCTTAGGTCAACTAGGTCAATATAGGGTTTTCTACTTTTCAGCTACCAGATTTTGCACTTCGTCCTACTGTAACTCCGATCTTCAATTTCAGCGTCTTCTTGCAGCCCAGAAAACCTAGAATTTTGCATGTGTGAGAGATAGAGCCTAAAAACAAGATATTTCGTCCTTCCATCTTCTCCTTGACTTTTTGCTCTTCTTTTTCTTGCTTCCCAACTACATATTGAACTCTTTCTTGATAGATCGAACTTGTGAGAGAGTGTGTCTCAAATGAGGCCGAGTTGCTCCTTTATATAGCCTTCTCAAGGGGTCAAATTCCCTTCTTTGGGCTGACTTGATGATCCCACGACTGACTTGTACTGTGGCGCTTCCAGGACTTTCTATACTCAATAATTATTTTTACAAATATATTTTTGCATGGAAGGGTATTACAAACATGATGTTGACTCCTTTGACTCAAGACAATAAATCCTAAGACCTAACAAACCCTAGAAGCGGGAAGAACATGCTTTTACCTAGAAGACCATCAATAATGAGCATGAAACCCATGCTTTAATAATAATAGATATATCTTTTTTTCTTGTTTGTTACATAGGATACATACTGAAATGAGTACACCAATTATGAAGACCAAAACTAGTTACATTTTCAATACTCCCTCTTAACTAGGGAGGTATTCACAATTGTACAACCAATACAACATCATATCTCAAGCTAAAGAGTTCTCAAGAAGAGTCGAATTGATAAGCTATACTATAAGCATCATCATCATGACCAGCACTGTCACTGAAGCCTAATTGGACAAACTCTACTTTAATTAAGATCATTATGCTGGGAGGTTATACGTGTGATGCTACAGTACCTCTACAAGGTACATAAGCCATCCAAATGTCTACGAGGTATGTCCTTTTAGGACTATTCTTCTCTTGGATCTCCAATCCTCAGTCCTCAGAATATCAGTCCTCTCCGACCACTCTTCTCTTGGATACCTGTCACATCCTCAAAGATTGTTAGTCCCTTTCCTTTCTTGGATGCTATATCCTCAAGGAAACCACATATGCTTATCCAATCCTCCGCCATTCTCTCTTCATCATCTGAACAGGAGAATGCACGTGTGATATCCAACATCACTTCCTCTCAAACCGAGAGGACATCCATATTCTCCTTTAATCTTGAGAATAGAACCTTGCTCTGATACAAGGAAACTCCTTTACTCCTCAAAATCAAAGGAGATCTTTGACTTCCTTTCTATTTGGGAAGTCACCATCACAAGCCTTACAGCTTATCTTCATAAGAGTATCAACTACCAGTTCCTCATAGCTGCCCAGCTCCCTCTTTCCTCTGCGTCATCAAACTTTCTTTCTTTCAAGGTATTATGGAGCCACCTTCTCTCTTCGATTTTGTGACAGGTTCTAGGCTAATCTTCTTGCTCATCACTTTCTTCTTCGATATGAAGGCATTACATTGAGCCTTCCCAAACTTCAAGCTGATCATAGCTTCTTCTTGAAAGTGATCTTCCTTTGACCTCCAGGTTATCTTCTCGCACTGCTACCTTTTAATCCCAATATGTCCATATCTTGACTTCATAGTTTCCAGGTACCAAATATCGAGCTTCCCTCAATATCCTTCATCCATACAGTTGAACTTGCCTCAACTGCCATCATATATTCCTGCAACTTCTTCCAGGTAGCAAAATAATATGTTAACCAGATAACCAACAATAATGAAAATCAAACTTACCTCATCATGATGACCTTCTCGTTCCATCAACATCCTCATCAACCATCTCCACTTGAAACTTCCTTCATGCATCAGAGTGCCCAAGGATCGAACTTGATTACCAAGTTACAACTTTTCTTCTGGAGAATCTACTAGATGTTAATCATTTATATATATTCTAGAGAAAGTCTTAAATTCTTTACACATCCTTAAGTCAAAACTTATTCTTTTCAAGTATCATATATCCATATACCCAAGCATATTTTATGACCAACTTTCTTTTCACAAGATTCTATACATATGAATCTTATCCAAAGTTTTATATTTAGCATGCATTCCTATGCTTTCATCCGATCATCTAGCTTTATATATATATATATCACAAAGAGAGTTGACCCATTGCATTCCTTCATCCCTTTACCAATATTGATTCCACATTACATGGAATGTCTACTAACCTTGTCATGATGCTTTTCCCAAAGACCTTCCAAAATGATGGTCTTTCCTGAATCATGATGATTCAACTAAGCAGGATGACAACTTCTAACATAATGTTAGACAATACATGGATGAACATTATGCAAAAATGGTCTATCTATCCATCTATCTAGATGATCTCTACAAAGCAACCATGTAAGTTCTAGACATGCTACTATTATATGCTTCTTTCTATGATACCATACAAAGCATACTATCCTAAAGGAAAGATTAATCTTCATAAAGAACCAGATAGTCAGTGAACCTTCTTTAGTAGTAAAGATCCTTCAATTCTTCCTTCTTTGCCTTCTTCTCAAGTTCTCCCACTGCCCCAGTTACATGAGCCTCACTCCTCTCCTTTCTCTTGTTGTTCTACTTGTTTGGATAGTCTCTCTTAAAGTGTTCAAATTCATTGCATCCAAAACATTGCACTTTGGACTTGTCTTTCTTCTTGGACTTACCAAACTTCCCCTTCTTCAGCTTCTTGACTAGAAAGGCTTGAGATTGCTCATTTCATCCAATATCATCTAGATCACCGGATTCGTCCAAAAGCCCACTCAAATCGCGAATCCGACACGATTCGCTACGGATTCGTGTCCAAAGTTTATGACACGTCGTGTCCCTTTATGACACGTCGTGTCCTAGAACGTGTCACGATTTTGCTGAGCGTGTCGTGATTTTGAAGAACGTGTCCTGTTTCCAAACGAGTTTCTAGGACTCGTTTCCAGCGCGGGTTAGAAGGGTTATATGGGAAGATAATGATTGGAATACACATTGAACCTGTAATGGTTGAAGATTGCGTTAGAAGGGAACCAAAAAAGTATACAAGTCGATCAGTGATGTGTAAAGCAGTAGTCAAAGCTTTTCCTTTAATAGGGAGATGATTGTTTTGGAAAACTAGTGGAACAGATAGAATCGAAGAAGATCCTTGGATGGGGGCACTAGCATTTACAAGCTCTAAGAAGAGCTGAAATTTCTTTTGGTAGGTAAGGAAATAAACTATTTAGCAAGGGAAACTAATCCTGAATCAACTTCAGTTTGGAATCAAGGTTTGAAGTCACAAGATCAATTGCGAATCCAAGGAGATAGGAGTGGAAACTGCAAATGATATCTTTAAAACCTCAAAAACAGTACTATAAGACTGAGTACAAAGGCAGATGAAATTATTTGGTCTAAAAACAAGGCCTCTAGGGCATATGATCCAAAACTAGGTTGTGAAGCGTCAATGAATGAAAGAATGAAAGAAGCATCATATGATCCAATAAGGACCTAACATGGAATAACTGCAAAAGGAGGGCCTGGCAAGGTCCGTGTTGGTGCATCTTGTGCAAAAGCGAGGATGTATCAATGGAACATTTGTTTGTGCACTGCCCATTCACAAAGGAAGTATAACTTTATAAGAGCAAGCTTCAAACTTAGTGGATGGTGAAAGAAGCATCATATGATCCAATAAGGTCCTAACATGGGATAACTGCAAAAGGGGGACCTGGCAAGGTCCATGTTGGTGCATCTTGTGCAAAAGGGAGGATTTACCAATGGGACATTTGTTTGTGCACTGCTCATTCACAAAGTATGAGGGCAAGCTTCAAACTTAGTGGATGGCTGGGAGGATGTACCAATGGAAAATTTCTTTGTGCAATGCTCATTCACAAAGGAAGTATTAGAGCAAGCTTCAAACTTAGTGGATGGTGATTATAAGTGGGACGGGAATTCTCTGCAGGAATGTTGGCGGAAATGGCATAAGGATAGGGCTGTTAGAAGTCACATGTCTTTGCCTTGTATGGTGATATGGGAAATCTAGCTTACCATAAATGAAAAGACTTTTCACAACCCCCTAGACAGGTCTGTCACCAGATTAGATATGCGTACAGAGGGATATCACATCTGTTGAAGGGGAAAGAGAGATAACTCTAAAGGCTTGGAAATAGACAAATCAGTAGCCTGGGGTTATTTTGACATGTTTAATCAGGGTAATACCAGAAAGTGTGGCGCTGGAGGTCTATTATATTTGTAAAAGATAATTGTGAGATCAATTTCAAAGCAGCAGTAGGAGAGGGTTCTAACAATAAAGCATAATTATGTGCCCTTTGTTTGATGCTGACTTATGAATTATGAATCATGATTTAAATTTTTAATAGATTTATTATTTATGTGACCAGTACCACTGACATTTATTTGAATTTTGTATGTACTATGCATGCTAATAGCTATAGATGAAGATCTATGTTTGAAATCAATAAATTTGTATCATTAATTAAAATTTGTGTAAGAAATATGATAATATCTAATTTTTAATATATATATATATATATATATATATATATATATATATATATATATTTAATAAAATAATATATAACGTGTCCTGTTCCGGGGGGTCAGCGTGTCCGAATCCGACACCACGAATCTCGAATTCTACGTGTCCCGAATCCCTGTGTCAGGTGACTTAGAATATCATCCTTGAACTTGATCCTTGATTCTTCCAATATGCATTGCACCCACAACTCATCGAAGGGAGTTGAATCCTTCTTGGAGTAGATGCTTGTTGCAAAGTTGCTCCATTCTAGTGGCAATGCATTTAGTACACAGATGGTTACTTCAGAATCAGTGATTGGTTCCCCAAGTCCTTGCAAATGGTCTCTTAGTTGAGAGACTCTCATGAGAAAGGATGCCACATCCTCATCCTTTGATTTCTTCATTCTATACAGCTTGTTCCTCAACGACATCTTTTGTCCTGTTGTACTTACCGAGTACAAATTCACTAGCTTGTCATACATGGCCTTGGAAGTCTTCAAATTTGCAACAAATGGAACAAGAGAATCCTTAATTGATTCAACTATGATCCTTTGAGCCCTTACTTCCCCTTTCTTGTACTTTGCTAGTTCTTGTGTCTTATCTTTCTCAGGTTCAGTAATTTCCCCAGTAACATATTCCATTACTTCTTGTTTTGTGAGTATCAAGTCAATTCTTTTCTTCCATGCTAGATAGTTTGATGCCCCAATGAGCTTGTTGCTCTCTTTGCAAAAAGAACCCATATGACTTGAAGATTCAAGCATGATGTAATAATATGTTACTTGAGATCAAGATTCTCCTTGATGATGTCTTCAACCTTCTTTGATGCCTTCAAGATTCTTGAAGAGTCTTCAACAAAAACAACTTCCAAGATCCTTGATGCCTTCTTCAAAGATGCCTTCCAAATAGATCTTCTTCCAGAGAGAGATCAACACTCTTCTTCTCAAATCTTCCCTTGATGCGAGCTTGATGTAGACTTGATCTTCTTCAGTGTAGAAACCCTACTTCTAGGTCTTCTACCAATGAGTCTTCAATCCTTCTTGAAGTCTTCTTCTTTAGTCCTTTCTTGAGAGTTTCCTTTTTCCCTTCCCCTTGACAAGTAACTCCTAGTGTCCTTCCAGCTGACTTCCTTGCTCACCTTAGCTCTGATACCACGTTGGAAAATCGATAGTAGCAACTATTAATCTTATTTTCCTTAACTTTAATATTTGCTTGTGAACTTATTAGCTTTCTTGTGTTTTTTAGTTAGATCTTTCATCAAACAAATATCAAGAACATAAACTGCAACAATAGAGGACACGGATATTAGGCTCTCAATTAGGGAAAAACCCCTCTAAGGGGAAAACCCGAAAACTCTTCTCTTCTTTGAATTTGCTTCAAATGAGATACAAAGACCCAAACCCTAGACCAGTCCTTCTCCTAGTACCAAATCAACTCTTCTTCAAGTCCTTCCTTTGATCTATACCAACCAACTTCAACACTACAACTCGTTCAACAACTTCGACCCTATAACTTCGTCCTTGTAGCTTCTCTGGAACCCTAATCTAGCCTCCTAAGACCTTCCAAGAGCAAGGTAGCTCTCCCAAGGTCAACGAGATCAATATAGGGTTTCCTACTTTCCAGCTACTAGATTTTGCAATTCTTCCTATTGCAACTCGGACCTGCAATTTTGGCCTCTTCCTACAGCGCAAAAAACCTAGAATTTTGCATGTGTGAGAGAGATAGAGCCCAAAAACAAGAGATTTCTTCATTCTGGCTTCTCCTTTACTTTTCGCTCTTCTTCTTCTTGCTTCCCAGGTACATATCAAACTCTTTCTTGAGAGATCAAACTTGTGAGAGAGTGTGTCTCAAATGAGGTCAAACTACTCCTTTATATTAGCCTTCTCAAGGGGTTGAATTTCCTCCTTTAGGTTGACTTGATGATCCCAAGGCCGACTTGTACTTTGGAGCTTCCAAGACTTTCTATACTCAATAATAATTTTTCTTACAAATATATTTTTTCCCAAAAGGGTCTTACAAATATGATGTTGACTCCTTTGACTCAAGACAATAAATCCTATGACCTAACAAACCCTAGAAGCACGAAGAACATGCTTTTACCTAAATGATCATAATAATGAGCATGAAACCCATGCTTTAATAATAATAATTTGTCGTTTTCTTTTCTTGTTTGTTACATAGGATACATGTTGAAATGAGTACACAATTATGAAGACCGAAACTGGTTACATTTTCAACAACAGTGACCCAGCTCGCATTGTTTAATGGCTCTTATATGTTTTGTATCTGAAGCTCATTGTTCTAACATCGAACTCTAATGAACAGTGGCATCATTATGTTTCCATAATAACATTGTTTCACAACAGCATCACTACTCATTGACATTGTTTCTCTCTCCAACAGTGCATCACTCTTCAAATGGTATCGCAATGTATTTGGCATCTCTTTGAGATTTGTCATTGGCATTGCTCTTTACACAGTGGCATTGCTCTCAAATTCACACAGTATCTCGGTATTGTACTATATTGCAATAGCATTGTAAGTTAGTGATATTTAACTTATTTTGTATGGTTCGTCAAAGCACTCATGTTTTTCTCTTAGAGACAAACCTATGATTTGTCTATAGTTATATGATGTATGATATAAGCCCTAATGTCATATGATCTAAGACATGCCTTTTCATTATTAACTAACTAACCATTAGTTAATTTACTTATTACTTATTATTATATTTATATTATTGTGGTTATTATTTATTATTTATTTTTATATATTTTTACATAATTTATGTTCATAACATTACCTTCCCCTTCAAAAAGCTTTGTCCTCAAAGCTTGTTGATGAAATGGCTTGATCTCTTTTCTGCTACGAATGTCTTCTACTTGATATCTTTTCTGCTACAGATGCCTTCTTGTCTCGGAACAATCATCTTTGTCGATACAAGTTGATATGATCCTCAGAATGATATATAAAATTGTCTTACTGAGAATGGATCGGACCATCCTAAATTAACCTTCTATGGAATCTTCTGACTATTGGAATTTTGTAACAAATTGTTATCAGTAGACTGAATTGAGCTCACTTCAATATTCTTTGTAACATAAGTTTGTTTTTTATGTTCTGAGTGATACAAATTTGTAGATTGATTAAGGTGTCTACTCTTGTGATTCGGATGTAGATAAGGAATTTTTCTTGTTTGAACTTCCTTAAACGTTTTTATGGCAGTTTCCTGATTTCCATCAGGCATTGTTGTTGTTGACTTAACTACTGAATCCTTATTTGGTGTCTCCTCTATTTGAACGACAACCTCTGAGTACGTTTTTACTTCAATAGGGTTTGGATTTGCCTGAACTACGAGATTAGTGGTATTGATGTTTGTTTCTTCAGTTTGGACTGTTACATCTGGAGATTTTGATGCTTTCTTTGTGATAAGTTCTTTGAACCTATTCGTCAATGATTTCTTTTCGTCCATAAGTTTTTTAATCTGTTTGAGCAGATTTTGATTATGATTTTTGAGATGTAAGCATTCCTGATTCTCTGAGTCAACTTTATTTTGGCCTTCACGCTTCTCACCTTTTAAACACTTGATTTGTTCTACGAATGTTTGGTTAAGGTTCTTTAAACGTAAATTTTTTTCTTCTTGTTCTAATAAACGCTCCTTGAGTTCCTTCTTTGATGCTTTATCTTTCTTGACTTGTTCGAATAGCTTTTCTTGGTGATCTCTGAGGCAAGGAATTTCTTTGTCTTTGCTGCAGATGACTTCTTCAAGCTCTTTTTGCTTCTTTGATATAGTTTTTTCGTTATCTTGAAACATCAAATCTGAGATATCCTTAACGTATTCTAATGAAAATTTTATCGATTTTGATTTACTTGTTATGTCTCAAAACGTGACCATCTTCCCTTTATAAGGAAACATCAAAACTTGTGTCTCTATGTTTAACATGAATGTACCCAAATCTTTAAACCAGGGTTGACCGAGCATGATGTCAGTCTTTTTATCCGTCCTTACAACATGAAATTGAGATATGTAGTCATAATGACCTATTGTCACTTGTAGATCACTAATTTTATACTCGTTTTGGTCAAAAATGTTTTTTTTTACACTAATGCTTAGCTCTGGAATTAATAGTTGATTTGCCAAGTTGATGTTAATATATTTTTTATCATTGCTTGGGTTGATGGCAACATTAACTTCTCTTCCTTGGATACTTCCTTTTAATGTAATTACTCTATGATCTATAACTAAAAGTCCATTATAGGAAAACCTTTCTTCCTTCGTCATTTTAGAATTGAGCTCCATCATTTTTTTCAATGATTGATCCCATTTGTTTTGTCGAGATGACTTAAGGTATTATATTTAAATTTCCTTTGGACTTTGTACTACAAACCTCCTTTAAAAGTGCCTTTTTAATATATATATATGATTCTTTAAAACTCTTTTAATCCAAATTCCTATTATCCTTAATATTTCAAAACTCCCTTGTATTCTTTTTATATAATTCTACTTACGCTTTTTTTCCTTTTGTATTTTAAAAAGAATATTTAAATATTGTTTCAATTGACTTCTTTTAAATATCTTATTGTCCTTTGTATTTATTTTTTAAATTTCATATAACTCGTTAAACTTTAATTCAACTTCACTTTAATGTAAACTCTTAACTGATATTTTCTCCTTATGTAACCTTTTATAATAATACCCTCTTTGTACTTATATATATTTTCAATAATTTTATGACTTGAACTTTTCTTTAAATACCCCTTTATAATATAATATTTCTCTTTATATATCTTTTATTTATAATATTTTTTTTCTTTTTGAAAAGTTACAACCCTGGTGAAACGGGCTATTCACCTTTGGCATATATTATAAAATATATGTTCAATTATGTACTTTTGACTCTGTTAATGTTATCCACGTAAAAATTAAAACTTGCCATTCACATAAAGAGATTTTGTATTCCTTTTGTTTTTCTTTTACTTTAAAATACCATGGGTTGGTTTCTAAAACCTCCATTAACGTTTTCCACATAAAAAGTAAAACTTACCATTCACATGAAGAGATTGTATTCATTTTGTTTTTTTTTTACTTTTAAAATACCATGGGCAATTACCATGGGTTGGTGTATAAAACCTCTGTTAACGTTTTCCACGTAAAAGTAAAATTTACCATTCACATAAATAGATTTTGTATTCCTTTTGTTTTTCTTTTACTTTTAAAATACCATGGGCAATTACCATGGGTTTCTAGGTTTCTAAAACCACGGGCTTGTAAACCACTTAATGAAGAATCAAGATAATATTATCTACTCTTCCTTCTCTTACTTCTCTTACATATAGTTTTAAATATAATTGGAAAGATTCCCTATTATCTTTATTATGCACTTTTTATCAATAATGTAGAACCTTTTTTTATATATATGAATGTTCTCCTTCAAAATTTACATCGGACTATATTTATTTATTTATTTTTAAATCTTTATATGTACTTATTTTATTTTCTTTTTTTCTTCTTTGAATTTGATTTCTTTTTCTATATTTTTTTTTTTTGCTTTTTTTTTTTTACTTTTATTTTCTCTCCATATATATTAATTTTTTTTTGAATGGCCAAATGCTTGATAGTGAAATGGAGAAACTCCAAATTCTTGTAGCGAAACACTTCAATGACAACAATGTTGATGAATTTGACAGTCAAAGACTTGGATCGGAGAACACGCCTCTGTGCAACGGTTGAGCGACCAGTCGATCGAACAGCTCTGATACCAATGGCCAAAGGCCCGATCAGTTGTAGCTCTGATACCAATGTAACAACCAAAAGTCGTATACGCAGCAAAAATATTCAAAATACTTCG
Source organism: Pinus tabuliformis (assembly GCA_031772625.1). NCBI lineage: Eukaryota > Viridiplantae > Streptophyta > Pinopsida > Pinales > Pinaceae > Pinus > Pinus tabuliformis. Next base: position 942,905,350 of record CM062816.1, on the reverse strand, counting down.
TAAACAAAGACATGCATCATAGGAAAGTAATTGTAATTGTATATTGACTAAAAGAATTGATGTAGGATGATTACAAATGAGAATGAGGGTCTTGTATATATAGCCAGGTAAGTACCCTTTCACGAACAAGCATGTCTCTAAGACATGCCTTTTCATTATTAACTAACTACCCATTAGTTAATTTACTTATTACTTATTCTTATATTTATATCATTGTGGTTATGGCTGCTGATGCATAACAATAACCATAAAATGCACTTGTATACCTGGCTGTATAGGGTGAAGATCCGCTGAAGATGTCTCTCCCTTGAGAGTATCTTTGTTGTTCACCACTTTTGAATGCTCCCTTAAGAATCAATGTCTTGAATGCATCATCCTGATTTCTTCAAGTGTTGGTCTTCCAACTTTCAATGTTGGTTGATTTGTGCAGGACTTTGACTTTGGGCTTCTCTCCATTTTTGGCATCAAGGTTCCTTTCATGAGACTTCTTTTCTTCCTTGACATGTGGTTGCTCTTCATCTTTGGAATGTGGCTGCTCTTCATCATTGGGATGAGGCTTCTATTCTTCGACATGTGTCTTTTCTTCATTTTTGGAGCATGAGGATTCACTGACATATCCAGGAGTTGTCTTGATAAGTGGTAATCTTTGGCAGTTGATAATATCATCCATGGTAATCTTTGGCAGTTGATAATGTCATCCAAGACCTATGAAGTCCTCACATTTTATTTCAACTTGTTCACTTTTGCTCTCAATGTGACAATTTCCTGCTCACGCTTTATGCAGTCTTCTTCCTTCTGCTTCGTCTGACTTCTTAAGACATCCTCAATCCTTTTGGCTCTTCAAGAAGGTGATTTGCTTCCCTTTATCCTGCTTGTTCCATTTATTTGGTTTTTTTCCTTTTCTTTGAGTTGGTTTGTTAGTGTGCTTTCTCTCTTGTTTGCCTCTTCCAACATGCTTTTGAGATGCTCCACTTCCTTCTTTACATGATCCAGTTCCTAATTCTTTCCTGATGTTTGTAGTCCTTTAATTTGAATTTTGAAGTTGAAGCTATTTGATATCAAGTATGGAAAACCTCCAACTATTGTAATAATTTGTCCTCTTGGCCTTCAAGTCTTCATGTTCTCTATAAAGACTGATATACATTCTTGTGGTCCTATCCCTGTCCAGTGTTACTGCTTGAAGCTTCTCTTTGAGGGAATTAACATCTTCTTCCGAATCAGCAGCCATCTTATCTTCAACTGCAAACTTCTCTTAATGTTGTGGATCTGCCTTCAAGCAGTTAAGCTTCAAATGAAGGACCTGCTCTGACACCAATTATTCGAAATATTGAGAAGGGGGTGAATCGTATTTCATTCCTTTTCACAATCGGTTAGTTTATTTAACATTCAGAGCATTAATGAGAACATGAAAACATCACATCAAGTAACATTACACAAAATTTGGCTCAACAATAAGCTCAATTATGTATGATGTACATACAACATTTACCAGGCAAACCTGGAAGGAAGTACAAGACTCCCCAAATCTGAAGATATGCAGACTAAGTCTGCAAGAGTCTTCAGTCTCCTTTACAATCAATCAATTTGCTCACTGCTACAGTCACTTTGCACTCTTCATACTCTGCCTCGGCTGCCGCTGCCACACTCTCTGCTTCAGCTGCTGCACTCTACTGCCTCTTCTTCTACTTCTGCTGCACCACCACTGTTACCTGTTGTTGTACCCACTGCTACTACTAGACCACCACACTTCACTGCAACTGCTGCTATTGCTGCCACTCACTATTGTCCAATCTGTCCCTTGGTGCCCACTGCTCTATTAATTTTGCTGCTACTTTTGCCACTGCTCCACTGCCCACTGCTGTTGCTTATTCTGTCCACTACTCCTACTAAAGCCACTGCTGCCCATTGATGTTATTGTTGCACATTGCTTTGCTGGTGTATATCTCACCGTTAATATCCTTGCCTCATACTTTCAAAATAGTGACACAACCAGTCATCAAGATAGCTGCCATCATCAAGATACTTGTCATCATGCTATCATACTCAAATTTTTGAAGAGATGCTACATAGTGATTCTGCTCTTAATACTCAACATGCATCCGTTATTCTTGTCATCATAGCTGTCAATAATCTCACTATCTCGAGAGCACTGTCACGTACTGCTATGTGGATACAGCCATATCACTGTCATCTTCATGCTGATTTCTCATACCAAGGATACTGCTCTCCAGGTCAATTACCACTATCAAATATGTCTAGATCATTGTGACGTAACTGTCATATCATCAGGGTTTCTGCCATAAGGAAAATCAAAGTTAAGCAAGGATCATAGGGTTATTGTTGTCATATCAAACACATAACAGGCTTACTTCATATTCTCTCCTCGAGAGTATTGCAGAATGTCAACACTGCCCTATACACCAATCACTGTCATGCAACATTATCACTGTCACTGACTTGCATCTTCATTCACAGCTCACTGCTGCCTCAATGCTCCATCAACAAATCAAACCCTGGCAAACACCTTGACAATACAAGGTCAATGTTGTATTCTCCAAGTTACTGTGAAACGCTATCTCAAGGCCATCACCATATTTTTGCTATACAAGAAGGTTATATTCACTGTCAAACAAGGTTTTACCAAGGTGAGATCAGCTCCAGACTATCCTCAAATTTCTGCCTCATCAGACTTTATTTGCACACAACAGCTCTACCTCAAAATTCAATACTACTGGACATATCACTATACTGCTCATTAGATTTAAAACTAGGCTTCATTAGTAATATGCACGTCAGGTTCTGATAATAATGATTTTGGTACATAGTATTAGCAAACCCATTCAACAAAATTACACGAGATTCCAAGCATGCATCAATACTTGGAGATAGGTCTCAGATGATCAAGGTGCAGGGAATATGATACTTCAGAGAGCAAGGTCAAAGCCTGCTTCAGAATCTAACTTGAATGTCTTCAGCCAGCATTGCTTTTAACAGGGACTGGATTTCTTCAGTTAGACTATGACTAAGCAAATCAGAACATGTCTTTTGCTTCACAAAAGATCAATGTCCACATGCTCTAATTACTTTGATCTGTTCCGCACTATCTACTAACTAAATGTGTAGCAACAAACATTCCACAGGAAAAGAAAATGTTTGCACTGATATATATGTATACATAATGTTGTATTGTTAGTGCAATCACCAGATCATTAGATCGTATGGGGTTTCAATAAAAGAGCCGCAATACAAGCCTCACGTTCTTGTCCCGGTGCCTTCAATTCATGCTACAGAACTCTGCCCACTGTGCTACAGATCTGGGAATATTTTCATGCATCTCTCAATCCAAAAATACCAGAGATGACCACATATGCACTAGTCTAGAATTGTTTAGTCCAATTCAAGTTTCCTGAATTTGTACAGAGCGACAACAGGCTTTGAAGGCCGAAAAATGCAAGGTTGATATGCATAGTTTATAGTTCAAGCTTCACTTGCAAAAATTACAGAAACTAACCCAGCAAAGCCCATTTGATAGCCCACACATACTTAGAATAATGTCACAAGCCCTGTTGATGTAGACCGAACCCCAGACAAGAAGAGAGTTGGCAGAAGAGTAATAAGGGATCGCTCATTGTGACTACTCCAGATTGTGTCTCAAAATTAATGTGGTGACTGTCAAGAAGAATGTCGCATAGCCAAAATGGTCGAAGAGAAATAAAGCCCTAGAGAGGGTCGAAGTTCATATTTTAGAGCCCCGCAACTTTAAACACGAATCTTATACGAGACTCGGAATTGGCATGTGTGTTTTATGCCTTCACCGAGATAGGAAGAGGGCCGCATTTGCTTGATATCCAACTACCTACAAAGACAACCAGCAAAAACCACAGAGATATATAGAATTAGTCCAGTAACCCTAACGAACAACACCCTTGAGTCTTCTTGGTCGCAGGTTCTCACGGCCTTTTATATTCCTCTGCTGGAAGAGTGAATTAGAGAGAAGATTAATTAATCAATTACACTTAGGATCATATCATCAAGAGGGCTCCCAATAATCTTGATCATAGGACTCATTTGCATATAGTATTCGTGAAAGAAACGAAATTCCAAGTTTTGAAGAACTATGGACTTCATGTACTCAAGAAGAATCTAGACTCATATCAAAAGGAAAAATTCAAAGACCTCAAGAAGTGAAGAAATTTCAACCCCCACTCCAGTTATCAATTTTCCTTATGACTCCATGCATTTAGTTTTAAATCCAAGCATGATAAAAATTCTAAAATCTAGAAATGACAATAATTTTCTGAAAACACAAATTTAGAGATTTCACAACTGCTGAAATTGCAGAAATAAAACACAGCAAAATTATGACAACCACACACATAACACAGTTATTTTTTGTCAATGTGACCCTAGAAAAACCCCCTACAACTCTTGGGGAAAACCAGTTTGAGAGCTCTTCTTTATTTCTAAAAATGCTTTTACAGAGAAACTGAAATACACAGTAAAAATTCCAGCAACCACAAATTACAACTTATCTCGATTTCCATGCTTGAACTCCACCTCGAAAATCATGCCAATCAGCGAACAACCAAACCAGAAATTTTTATAGCATTAAATGTTGTACGGCCAGCGTCGAAAAAACTTGCCCAGAAATTGTTGTCCCTCTTCCTCGATTTGTCTGTCTTTCTCCTATTGTACGGTTTTTCCTTGGGATGCGTGCCAATAAATGCTGCTGCCCAGATTCGCTAAAATGTCTTCTTGCTGCTCTCTTTCACTTCCTCACTGCTCAGAAATTTTCTCCTTGCTCTCTCTTCTTTTTCTCTCAAATGTTCATGAAAGAATGAATGATATTTTCCTCTTCTCTTCTCCTTTTATTCTCTAAATGACCTTTTGGGTTACCCTAAGATCTAATGGCTGAGATTCATTTAGATCTAGGGATGAGAATAAATGTGCATTTAATTCTCACTTTCTATTTTTTAACTCACCCACTTAAATAAAGACCCACTTAGCCTTTTATTTCCATAGTCACTTTTTCACTTTCTAATTCTTCATTGAGTTTAATAAAGTCACCTTTAAATTAAAATGTAACTTTACCACTTATAAAGTCACTTTTAAATTAAATTGACTTTACCACTTATAAAGTCACTTTAGGAGAAAAATACAAATAAATTTGGATAGTTTTCCCTAGGCCAAAGATCAAAACCTTAGGGAACCACTTGTCCTCCGGTACCCAAATTTAAACACTCCCTCTTACAGAAAAAAACATTCCTCACCACTCCCATCTTGTCTCTGAACTAGACATGCTTGCCCCATGGTAAGGCTTTGGTGAAAATGTTTGCTACCTACTCATTTGTGGAAATGTACTCAAGCTTGATAGCTCCCTTTTGGACATAGTCTCCAATGAAGTGATACTTGATCTCAATATGCTTTGACCTATCACGAAAAACTAGATTCTCTATGAGTTTTATGCAACTTTGATTATCACAGTAAATTACTAAAGGTCTCAATGCCTGACTAAATAGACCAAACAACATCTTGCGAAGCCATATGGCCTCACAACTAGCCAAACTACCAGACATATACTCTGCCTTAGCTGAACTCAATAAAACTGACTGTTGTTTCCAGCTTATCAACGACACAATTGCCGAACCTAACCCAAAACAACACCCGGAAGTACTCTTCCTATCTGAGCACAACCTGCCCAATCTGAATCCGTGTACCCTGCCAGTCTCACTCCATCACCCTGTCTATAATCTAGACCAAAATCCACAATCCCCTGCAAGTAACGAAGAATGTGTTTTCAGCCACCCAGTGCACTCTCCTAGGCTCACACATGAACTGACTCATACTGTTAACTGCAAAACATATATTTGATCGAGTGTTAACCAAATACATCAAACAACCTGTTAGAGTCGATCTAGTTATCCCTCAGTCAGAGATCAAAGCTCTTTTTTGCATTTCATTTTTAGGTGTCCCATCGGTTTCGGTTGGTTGCATTTCGTTAGGCATGCCATAACTCTGACAGAATGGTTTGTGCTACTTATTCCCCTCTTGCTTGGCACTGCTGGTTCAGGTCTATTCATAAAAACAAGTCTTCAAAGGTCATGTACAGTCCTGTTTCAAATTTTTGGGTCATAACAATGGTTCTTGCTCATTAGGTCTTGGGTTTGAGTCAGTCTTGTTTTGCAAAGTCTAAGAAGACTAGCAGGCCAGAGGGATGTCTTCGATAGGTGGTTACTTCAATAATTGTTATCATTATACAGATAAATTAGGACTTTTCTTCAAAACTCTGTTTTGAAGACAAGTCGTCATCTCATTTTTGTAAAAATCTTCAAAAATTTCAGTTCTTGAAATGTCCAAGCGCAGCCTTGGTCTCCTTTGCCAGATCATATCACAGCTATCCCTGCAAAAAATTGCAAAGAAAATCATCATTTCAATCAAATTTAAGGAGGAAACCAAAAAGGTCAGAAGTCTATTAATCCTGAAAAAGTGTCAACGACAAAACATTACAAAATGGGTCATGGACCAAGCAAAAATCAAAAGGGAGTCTTTATAAAGATATTTCATGACATTTTCAACTCATTTTGCATGCCAAGAGTGAAGAGCATCGTTCCAAAGCGAAATTGTGAATTTGTAAGGAAGTTGGAGCAGTTTCAGGGGCGCGCGACGCGTTGGACTTGGCGCGCGACGCATCAGGAGCGCGCGGCGCATCAGGCAAGAAATTGCAGTGCAAAAATACAAGCGCGTGATGCGTTGGGTTAGGCGCGCAGCGCACTGGGGTTTTGAGCCCGAAATTTGATTAGAAGCACATGAACTCGCCTCCTTTTCGCACAAAATTGCAGGTAGGCTCGCATCTATCACTTGTGCTTGGTTTTTGAAAGATAAATGTAATGTTTCATGATATGTTTGACTTTGAAATCCAAGTGGAGAGCCCTCCTTGTCAACGAAATTGCTGTAGGGTTTTAGTGTAAAAATTGCTGTAAGGGTTTTAAAAAAACAGAGTGTAACTAAGGTTGTCATTATTTCTCCCTTTCCCTTTATTTCCCATTCCCAAATTCACCCTCATTCTCCCCATTAATTCCCTCCTTCATCCTACATTATAATCCCTCAAAATCCTAGTCCCTCTCCTCTATTACAAAACACATTTCCTTATCATTTCCCTTCCCTTTTCTAAGTCCCTTGTTTTTATTTCCAAATTCCTAATTCCCTAATGCTTCCCCTGTCCTAATATTCCCTTGTGCATTTGTGTCCCCTTGGTCACAGCATTCTTAGAGCAAAAGAATAGTTTACGAGCAATTGTACACACAGTTTATACATCAGCATATATATTCCAGCTATCTTGTTTTCAAAGACATGTCAGAGACCAAGTCAGCTTATGAGCAGGATTATGATAGTGATTCTACACCGGAGGTAAATGTGCCAAGGAGGTATCACAAAGGTGGCAAAGGTGGTCAGCATGTCAGGGAGGAGCCTACTTCTTTGGCTCAATTGCAAGCTTGTCCACTTGCAATGGACTGTTTTCGATATCAATCATGTTTTTAATACTGTGAGCGGATCTCACAAATCCAGCATCATCGGGAACTAGTTCGTTTCTTTGTTCTGCATTTACAGGATGGTCATGTAAACCTTGCCGGAGTGAATTTCACCTTGTCACCCGAGACTATTGCTCAGGTCACTGGGATACCAAATGTAGGGGAGGAATGGAGTAAACGCCAGCAGTTAGACAGATTCTACTATGAGCCATATATCGAGCCCAGGTATATAAGACATTTGAGTGCAGTTTTTCCTTTCAGATTCCTACGGGATGAGTATGCACCATTGATGAAAATCATCATCCGATATTTCAGTTGCGATGGCAGATTCTCACGTCTATATGCGTACCATGTTCGTTTGTTGATGCATTTCACAAGGGTACGTATGATGAACATTCCGTTTTTCATGTGTCGCAACATAGAGAGGATGGTGCCTTTAGTACAAAGGAAGAGCCCAGCACATCAGCATAAGAGCATCTATCATTATGCATTGATTAAAATTGTAGTGATGCATCAGTTGGCACAGCAGGGCATTACTTGGGAAGATTTCATCTCCCGTGATTACTTTGCAGCATTACAGCCACCTCCCGAGATAGTTCATGATGAGGGAGCACCTTCACACCAGCCAGGCATTCCCGAGACTGAGCATATAAGTGCTCCTCCATATGTGACATACCAGCGAGGCTACAGGGCCTTATTTGCATCTACACGACGAGTACTATCTCCACCCGAGGTGGAAGGGGTCTTGTTGACTTCATCAGCACAGCGAGTGTTATCTCCACCTCGAGTGGAAGGGGCCTCGCTTTCGACAGCAGCACCGCAGGTACAGGATAAGGGCAAGAAGCCCAAGCATGAGGAGAGGCCTTCAGGTGAGCCATCAGGTTTTATTACTATTCATGATGATGAGACAGCTTCAGAATCAGAGAAGACCCAATATATCAGGGTATCTAGAGCAGCGAAATAAATAGCTTGAGGACCAGCACGTGATCATAGAGCTACAGAACATTCGTGAGAATCGCCAAGCTGCCCAACATAGAGAAATTGAGTTCACCTCTCTAGAGCAACAGGTAAATGAGGATCGAGAGGCTAATCTCGAGAGGGTCAACATCTACTTGGAGGAACGGCTGAAAAAGGCCAATAGAGACAATGTATTATTGAAACACATGACTATGCATTACAAGGTCCAGAACCTAGTTTGCAAGGCGCGAATTAGAAGTCTTAAGGCAAAATTAAAGAAAGCGGTCAAGAAGCAAAAAAGACAAAAGGAGCTTGATCGTCTTCGGATTTTGGCCGAAGCCTCTTTGGCTGAGCATGGTACTTGATTGGGGACCCCCAGCCCAAATTTCAAGGAATTTGGAGGAAATTTTGTCAATTTTGAATTTTTGGCTCTAAAAACAGGTTTCTTGGCTCAACGCGTAGCGCGCAGCGCGCGACCCATAAGATTGGGAGGTCCAAATCACAAATGGTTTGCATTTTTGGATCTGTCATGATGAAATATACCTGCTCAGTTATTGCCAAGGCATTTCACCAAGGTTTGGGTCCCCAAAAAGTCAAAAAACATGCAAAAAATGACCTCACTGCCCCTTTTTGGACACACAAAAAGCAGCCTTGGGAGAATGCACTTTTGGAGGGGCAAATGGGCATCAAATTGGAAAATTCCACTTGGGTTGGAAAGTAGACATCCAGGGCTTTCCAACAAGCCAACTTGAGCTCAATTTGGATGCCGGGAAGTACCCCAAATGCAGGTGGAAAGGCACGCAGCGCATAGGGCTCAGGCGCGCGGCGCATCAAGGTGTTTTGGCACAATTTTCATCTTCAGCTCAGGAAACGTAGCCAGTTTGACTAGTTTTGACTCGTGATGTTATTTTTCACTCCTCTTGATGTAATTAATGAAACATGATGTAATTTTGACACTTTATTACTTGTTCTAGAAGATTCATTCACTAAAAAGTGAAAATTAAATGAATGAATCAGTTTCCTACCTTATAGAGACAAGTTGTTTTGACTGCCTAGATTGTAGTGCTTTGTTTAAAATTGGTTGAAACAGCTCCTAGGATGATGAGCTCGACCCCTAGAGGCAAGGGAATGAGTTAGCTTGCCTATATTATGCATTTTCTTAGTCATTTTCAGGGTTGGACTCTTTGGAAACAGGCTTTGAGACTTTATTGTACATTTTACTTCAGCATTTTGGCAAAAGAAAGACCAGGGTTTTGCAGCACTTTTTGGAATTCTTGTGGTTTTATTTCTTGATGGTGTGCTTCTTTCAGTACTTGTAAGTTTGTTATGTGTATCATTTTCCCTCTCTCATCTTCTGCAATTGAACAAATGAAGTGTTAAGGTAGAATTCATAATCTGTAATGCTCTGCCTTTAGGTTTGTTTGATATCCTATGTTTTCATCTGTTTAAGGAGAACTCTTGAGGTTTTCTTGCTCTCCTTAGCTCCTCACCTGTCTGATCTATTCACCTCATTGCTTTTAAAGCATCAAAACAATTGCCTACCTTGCTCCAATCAGACCTCTGCAGAAACTGTGTCTCATTCTCGCACCCAAAATTGCTTTTCCCTTTGATTCAACGAAAACCACAAAAAACTCACCTTTGAACTTCTGCACTTAATACCTAGCCTAAGATTAGTTACATTTTCAGTCATCTCGAGCCTAATTGATTATATTTTTCCGAGATTGACCCGGAGAAAGCCCTCTCCTATCCTCGTAGGGCTAGCTACGAGGCTGAGCGTGGTTTGATGTTGCCTTGAGTTTTGCCTTCCTCAGCCTGAGGCAAATTCGAGCGTTAACACAACCAATCAACTCTCTATATAGAGTAGGATCCACCAACTCGGAATCAGAAGCATGAAGTTTCTTCCAGTTAGTGATCATAGGTGTAGACATGGGTTTGCAGTCCTCCATGTGAAATCTGCTAAGAATATCCACAATGTACTTCCCTTGTCCCAAGAAGAAATGCCCCTCCTCCTGCCACACCTCCAATCCCATAAAATAATGCATCAAGCCGATATCCTTCATCTCAAACTCTGAAACAAGATTTCTCTTGCAGCACTCAATGAGTCTCTTTGCACCAATGATGATCAAGTCATCAACATACAACACCAGAATGAGAGGCTCTTCACCCACCACAATGAAGTATAGGTTCGAATCAGCCTCACTCTTTGTGAAACCCAACTGCTGCAAGTATGTATCAATCCTAGAGTACCAAGCTCTAGGAGCTTGCTTCAGGCCATAGAGTGCCTTTTTCAATCTGCATACATGGGACTCCTTCCCATGCACCTCAAATCCCTGCAGTTGCTCAATATAAACCTCCTCCTGAATGAAGCCATTGAGAAATGTGGTCTTCACATCCATCTGGTGGATCTTCCAACCCATCTCTGCTGCAATCGATATAATGGAGCGAATAGATGTATACCGAGCTACGGGAGCGAAGGTCTCCTCATAGTCAACTCCCTCTACCTATGAGAACCCTCTCACCACAAATCAAGCTTTGAACTTTTCGATGCTGCCAACTGCAACATGCTTTATCTTGTAGAGCCAGCTAGAAGTAACAACTGATTTACCTTCAGGCCTCGGCACTACCTCCCAAACATCGTTCTTCATAATAGAAGAATACTCCTCCATCATGGCCTCTCTCTAGACTTGCTAGCTGTCTACCTCCTCATAACTAGAAGGCTCAGAGTCAACAATGCTTGTTACCAATGCCATGTAACTACATAACTACTCAGGTGGTTTACTCTCTCTAACCTGTCTCTTTGGCCCAGCAACTGATGGAGCCTCGCGCAAGGTATCTTGAAGCCACTTGGGCTTCCTATTCCCTAAGCATACTTCTCCCACCGGAGTGAAAGAATCCTCATCATCATCAGAAGCCTGAACTCCTAAAGGCCTGTCAACTAACCTCATGCCTGAACCTGTGCCTGTAGACGCTGAAGTATCGTGCAAATTGTCCCTTAGTGGACTACCCTGTGAATTGCTTTGCGGACTGCCCTGCATGCTGCCCGAAGAACCACCCACCTAACTCTGAGAGCCACTGCTCACTAATGGACCTAACACTGTAATCGATGTGCGTCCTAATCCTTGACCATTGGATCCCTGTGATTGACTCAGCTGCTCCTGAGGGTCTGGTGACTCTAGATACTCTAACTCCCTTGACCTCCTGAAAGCTCTCTCCTCCTCGAAACTTCACATCCCGCCTGACAACCACTTTCCTCTGCGTAGGAATACAAATCTGATAAGCTTTCGAGGTCTCACTATAACCCACAAAGATGCCCTTGTCTACAAGTGGGCTCTAGCTTGGTCTTATTCTCCTTGGGGACATAGGAATATGTAAGGCACCCAAAGATACGAAAGTGCCCAACATCAGGCTTCTTCCCAGAAAAAGCCTCCTCCGGAGTCACATTCCCCAAGGCACGATGTGGACTCATGTTTTGCAAGTACACAGTAGTGTTGCAAGCGTCTGCCCACAAAAATAAAGGTAACCCCTGATCATGAAGCATGGCTTTGGCACCCCTACAGTGGATCTGTTCTCCTCTCTGCAACCCCATTCTGCTAGGGGTAGTAAGGAATTATAAACTCCCTTCTAATGCCTGCCTCAGCACAAAAATCAACAAACTCGCCAAGGGTATACTCCCTTCCAATGTCCGACCTGAGGACCTTGATCTTCCTACCTGTCTGGGTCTCCACAAGAGCTTTGAACTCTTCAAACTGCTTGAAGACCTCACTCTTGGTCTTCAAGAAATAAATCCAAGTCTTCCTAGAGTGGTCATCAATGAATAAAACATAGTACTCATAGCTACTCAATGATACATCAGACATCCGACCACTCACATCGGTATGTATCAAGTCAAGGATCCCGGTCGCTCTGCTGTCACTGCTGGGAAAAGGGGATCTGGCAAACTTCCCCATAACACATCCTCTGCATACATCAAGGTCAGAACTGAAATCTGGCACACCAGTGGTGATCTCCTACAATGTACTCAAGGCCCCATGATACATGTGCCCCATCCTGCGGTGCCAAATCTCACACAACTCTGAACTGCTAGATCTGTTGTCGGTCCTGTCTCGGGTGCTGTTACTCAATGCCATCAGAGGCTGGAATGAGAACTTGTACACCTTGGCATGGCACGTACCAATCTCTCTAGTTGAAGAAGATGGAGTTCCCCCAGGATAAATAAGCACATGCCCTCTCTTGTACAACACATCATACCCTCTATCCTCAAGTGCTGAGACGGATATCAGGTTCTTCATTCCAGGCACATATAGAACATCTGACACTTTCAAGGGAGGTTTGGGTCCCCTGTCAAATGTCAATGTCCCCACACCGACTGCTCTAACAATGTTGTCATCACCAAGTGCTACCTCCATATCGATATCACCCTCTGAAAGCTCTGAGAAGTACTCTCTGACCCCTGTCATGTGGCGAGAAGCACCACTATCAACATACCAAATGCTAGAAGATGCTTTGCTAGTAGTGGGGAATGCACACTCCCTCTGAACCTGTATTGCAAGTGATCCTACACTAGTGGCCTCACAAGCTATGAACCCAAACTCCTGATCAAATCTCTCCGAGAAGCTCTCTATCTCTGCAGAAGTTGCCCTGGGTTTGCCTTTCCCTTTCTTGTTCTTCTTCTTTGGACACACAATAGCATAGTGCCCAACTTTTGACAATTCCAACATTTGACTTTGGAATAGTCCTTCTCCTTGTTCTGTTGTTTGCCTTTACCTTTGCCTTTGCCTCCACTGTTGGAAGCTTGCTTCTTTTCTCTGCCCTTCTTGCCTCTTACTAACAATGCCACATTGTCATCCTCCTCCACCTGTTTGGATGCCCCAAGATGGTTCTTTTTGATCTCATTCCGAATGCAATCGTCCCACAACCTCTCCCAATCCAAAAGGTTTTCCCGTGCAACAATGCCATCCACAAAATTCTCCCAATTCTTGGGAAGACCATTCAAAGCAATTCTCACCAACTTAGTGCATACAATGATCCAATGTTGCACGAAACGAGGAAACGGGTACGAGTTTCCGAAACAGGAAGCGATACGAAACGCGACCTCCCCAACTTTTGGAAACGGGGAAACGCGAATATATATATATATATATATAGTAGGACATTTAAGAAATATGTGCAATCATAAAGCATATATGGTACATTCTAATTTATTACATTATGATAAAATTGTCAATTGTCAATGCATTAAGTATCTAAATTTACATCACATTTACTCAAGAATAATCACATAATGAAAATAGAAATATCCAAAATCAGCCACGAGAAATTTCTAATTTTTTTTCTCGTGCTTGATTGGGAGTCTCTTCCTACATAGTCGAATGACCTTAGTGCTCTTGATTAAATACAAGTTTCATACCCTAGTACCCTACATTCTCTTGATTATTGGGAGTCTCCCCTGCATAGAGAGCTTTGTTCTCTCGATTAAATACAAGTTCCATACCCTAGTACATGATTAAATCCAATGGAAACATTGCAATCCCCCCAATCCTGAAATCCTGAAAAACAGATAAGTCTGCTGGATTTTGAGTGAGAACTAAAATTCTACTTTCTCCATATGAAATCCAATGAGGGCGAAACCACTCTCAAACATCCTGAGTCATTTCATGGTAATGTTAAAAATTTAAGTAAAATGATGAAAATGAAAAATAAAGGAGAATATCACTTTTACTTTAAGAATTTAACATTACCATGAACTGCATATCAACACTAGGGCAAAACTTCACTTTTATAACTTTAGACAGGCATCTAGAAGCAACTAGAAGTCACTAGGCTAACGTAAGAATAGATTACAAAACAAATAAAATTAAAAATTAAAAAAAACACAAGTAAATGCTGAAACGTGGGTCGTACGGCCCTGAAACGCGTTTCAGGTCGTATTGGCCACGTTTCAGTTTCGTGAAACGTGGCAGTAAGGCCTGAAACGCGTTTCAAGGCCGTACCAAACGCGTTTCAGCGTTTCGTACTCGTTTCCATACGGAAACGCCCTCCTACCCCACGTTTCCTGCAACATAGCAATGATCTCACCTACGGCTGCCAACTCATCTCTCACTGAAGTGATCTTTGTGAGGTATGTTGTAGCACTGTCAGTCTTAGCCATTTTAATGGCCTTCAGTTTCTCCTTTAGGACCATTTTTTTGTTTTCATTTGAGCTCTGGTAAAGACTGGTCAAGGTTGTCCACATCTCATGTGCATAAGTCTTTCCTCTCACATGAGGAATGACATGGTCTTTGATTCCTTCCAGAATCAATCTTTTTGCCTTAGCATTCTTTTTGTTAAACTTTGCCAACTATACAGGGTCAGCAAGTACTGCTACTGGGTTCTGTGTGGTATTTACCATAATGCCCCAGACTTCTGCTTCCTCAAAGATGCTCTGGATTCTCTCCTTCCATGCACTGTAGTTGTTCTGCCCATCCAACCTGTCTTCAACTCTCAAACCCAAAGACATGTTTCACTGTCCTACCAAACTGAAATTTTCAAATCTATGGTAAAGGTTTCTGTTTTCTATGTAAAAATCAGCTTGCTATAATTTTCACTTTGTTGTCCCAAACTGCACTTCTCAGCCAACCAAGCTTTGATACCATGAAGAAATTTCAACCCCCGCTCCGGTTATCAATTTTCCTTATCACTCCATGCATTTAGTTTTAAATCCAAGCATGATAAAAATTCTAAAATCTAGAAATGACAATAATTTTCTGAAAACACAAATTTAGAGATTTCACAACTGCTGAAATTGTAGAAATAAAACACAACAAAATTATGACAGACACACAGAAAATAACAAAGTTATTTTTTGTCAATGTGACCCTGGAAAAACCCCCTACAACTCTTGGGGAAAACCAGTTTGAGAGCTCTTCTTTATTTCTGAAAATGCTTTTACAAAGAAACTGAAATACACAGTAAAAATTCCAGCAACCACAAATTACAACTTATCTCGATTTCCGTGTTTGAACTCCACCTCGAAAATTGTGCCAATCAGCAAACAACCAAAACAGAAATTTTTACAGCATTAAATGTGGTACGACCAGCCTCGAAAAAATGTGCCCAAAAGTTGTTGTCCCTCTTCCTCGATTTCTGTGCCTTTCTCCTACTGTACGGTTTTTCCTTGGGATGTGTGCCAATAAATGTTGCTGCCCAGATTCGCCGAAATGTCTTATTGCTGCTCTCCTTCACTTCCTCACTGCTCAGAAATTTTCTCCTTACTCTCTTTTCTATTTCTCTCAAATGTTCATGAAAGAATGAATGATTTTTTCCTCTTCTCTTCTCATTTTATTCTCTAAATGACCTTTTGGGTTACCAAAAGATCTAATGGCTGAGATTCATTTAGATCTAGGGATGAGAATAAATGTGCATTTAATTCTCACTTTCTATTTTTTAATTCACCCACTTAAATAAAGACCCACTTAGCCTTTTATTGCCATAGTCACTTTTTCACTTTCTAATTCTTCATTGAGTTTAATAAAGTCACCTTTAAATTAAAATGTAACTTTATCACTTATAAAGTCACTTTTAAATTAAAATGTAACTTTACCACTTATAAAGTCACTTTTAAATTAAATTGACTTTACCACTTATAAAATCACTTTAGGAGAAAAGTACAAATAAATTTGGACACTTTTCCCTAGGCCAAAAATCAAAGCCTTAAGGAACCACTTGTCCTCTGGTACCCAAATTTTAACAAGAAGGTGACTCCCAAGCATTTGTAGCTCATTCCATTAAAGTTAGAGTAAGAAAGAAGTTTGGTTTCCAAAGAAGAAATGCAAGTAGAAGGCCCGCTCCTCAAGAAAAGAAAGATATGTCGAAGATTCAATGCTATCATTGTCACAAATTTGGTCATTACAGAAATCAATGTCTTGAAGGATCGAATGACAGAAAAAGGAAGGGCATGCAGTGTGCTTCCACAATAGATAGTGATCATGATGAACATCCAAAGAAATCCGAGAATGGAAAAAGAAACAAAGATTTGTTATTTTTCCCTGCTCTTGCAGGTTCTATTGCAGATAGCAGTGACATATGGTTGGTCGATAGTGGTGTCTCTAGACATATGACAGGAGATTGTGACAATCTCACAAATCTAGTGGAGAAGAAACCCTCACAAAAAGTAGAACTTCGAGATAACAACAGTTATATAGTCAAAGGTATTGGGTCATCATCCATAATGTTGGAATCAGGCAAAAACATTCTTCTAAGCTAAGTTGCACAATATAGGGAAACAGGTATGGGTACGAAACGTGACCCCCCAAAAATTTGGAAACGGGGAAACGCAATATATATATATATATATATATATATATATATATATATATATATATATATTAGGACATTTAAGAAATATGTGCAATCATAAAGCATACATGAAACATTATAATTTATTATATTATGATTAAATTGTCCAATGTCAATGCATAAACTATAAGTCTCTAAATTTACATCACATTTACTCATGAATGATCACATAATGAAAATAGCAATATCCAAAATCAGCCATTTGAAATTTCTAATTCCTTTTCTTGTGCTTGATTGGGAGTCTCCTCCTGCATAGTCGAACGGCCTTAGTGCTCTTGATTAAATACAAGTTCCATACCCTAGTACCCTAGGTGCTCTTGATTATTGGGAGTCTCCCCTGCATAGAGGGCTTGCTTCTCTTGATTAAATACAAGTTCCATACCATAGTACAAGACAAAATCCAATGGAAACAATGCAATCCCCCCAATCCTGAAATCCTAAAAAAAAAGATAAGTTCGCTGGATTTTGAGTGAGATCTAAAATTCTACTTTCTCCATATGAAATCTAATGAGAGCAAAACCACTCTCAAACATCCCGAGCCATTTCGTGGTAATGTTAAAAATTTCATGGTAATTCCCATTTATCTTTCATTTTCATCCTTTTACTTTAAGAATTCAACATTACCATGAACTACATATCAACACTAGGGCCATAAGCTTAAACATTAGGCTGCCCCACTCAAAAATATTTGTTTCCAATCTTCAATAGCTCCCTCCATCACTCTTGAATTGGCAGGGAGCTCAAATAAAAAATTAAAAAAAAAAAAAACAAATAAAAGAAGAAGAGACAAAAAAACAAAAAAAACTCGCTATTGTTGAAACATGGTTGTACGACCTGGAAACGCATTTCAGGCCTTACTAGGCCACATTTCCCCCATGTGAAACATGCCAATACGGCCTAAAACATGTTTTCAAGCCATACCGAATGCGTTTCCATATCGTTTCTACCCAGAAAGGGCTCGAGCCCAGTGTTTCCTACAACATACTGTATGTACCAGGTTTGAAAAAGAATTTAGTTTCTACTTCATGTTTGGAAGATAAAGGATATAGAGTAGCATTTGTTGATGGTCAAGTCCTTGTTTGGCCCAAGGGGTCAAGTATAGATTTTGGGATTTTGTGAAGGAGGGTTGTATAGACTCTTGGGACAACCAGCTCAAGCACCAGTGCATGATAATATTAATCTATGTGAACTATGGCATAGAAGGTATGCTCACATTCACTACAGAGCTCTGCTAGCATTGAATCAGATGGTTTTAGGTATTCTAGAATTGGAAGTAGAGCATGAAGGAGTATGCAAAGGGTGTGCACTTTGAAAGAATGTCAAGAAATATTTTCCAAGCAGTGTTAGTAGGTCCAAGGAAATCTTTGATCTAATTCATTCTGATGTATGTGGTCCAATGCCAGTAAAATCTCTAGGATGATTTTTGTACTGTGACTTTTGTTGATGATTTCTCCCACAAAGCATGGATCTACTTCATCAAGACCATGGAACTTCAGCAAATTTCAAGAGTTAGAAGCATGTGTAGGGAACTTCACAAGGAAGAAAATCAAAACTCTGAGATTAGATAATGGAGGAGAATACATTTCCAAGGAACTCATTGCCTTCTGCAAAGAAGCTAGTATTAAGAGGGAGTTGATAGTCCCTTACAACCCCCAACAAATGGAATCGTTGAAAGAAACAGATCCATTGAAGAAGTTGTCAAGGCAATGATTCATGATCAAGACTTGCCAATGTTCCTATGGGGAGATGCATCCATGACAGAAGTCTATGTTTGGCAACTAAGAATCTTTGGTTGTCCAATTTATATTAATGTACCCAAGAAGAAGAGGACAAAACTAGACCCTTCAAGAAATAAAGGAATATTTGTCGGATATAACGAGTCATCAAAGGCTTATAGGATTTATGTTCCAAGATTGCAACTAGTTGAAGCCAGCGAGGACGTTACCTTTGATGAGAATGTTGCCTATTAGAAGTCCAAAGAAGTTCACATAGACACTAATGATGATGACGAAGAACATGAAGTTCTCAAGGAGGAAGGTTCAAGTCCTTCCAATCCTACAAAACATCTCGTAGATCATCAAGAAGAGCCAAAAGGGCCCAATGAACCAGTGGATCCAATTATTGTTCCTGAAATCAAGAAAAGGCTAGCATGGCTTAGATCTACCTTGCAAGAGGCAAAAGGACATGCAACTCCACGTGGCACCTTCAGGGAAAGTAAAATACCTATTTATTCTAGATATGCAACGTCGATGACCAATCTCATTGATTTTGAACCTTCCAACTATGAGGAGGCAGCTAGCTAGCAAGTTTGGAGAGATGCTATGATGGAGGAGTACCAATCCATTATGAAGAATGATGTATGGGAAATTGTGTCGAGACCTAAAGGGAAGTCAGTGGTAACCTCCAAATGGATATACAAGATTAAGCATGCAATGGATGGCAATATTGACAAGTACAAAGCGAGATTTATGGCTAGAGGATTCTCCAAGAAAGACGAAAAGGATTACAATGAGACATTTTCCCCTATTGCCAAGTACACTTCTATTAGATCTATTATTTCTATTACTTCTTCTATAAGTAGGAATTTACATCAAATGGATGTAAAGATTGTTGTCCTCAATGGTGTGATTGATGAAGAAGTGTAAATAGAACAACCTCAAGGTTTTGAGATACATGGGAAGGAGTCTAACATTTGCAGATTAAAGAAAGCTTTGTACAGACTTAAACAGGCACCAAGTCCCCAAGAGCCTGGTATTCTCAAATCAACGACTACCTAACAAGGCTTGGATTCTCCAAAAGTGATATTGATCCAAATCTCTATATCAAGGTTGAGGAAATGAGCTTGTGATTCTATTATTATATGTTGATGACTTATTTCTGATAGGTGCAGAGAAGCTCATTATAAGAGGGAGTTGGCCTATTAATTTGATATGAAAGATCTTGGCTTGATGCACTACTATTTGGGACTACAAGTATGGAAGAAACTTGGTGAGATCTTCCTTAGCAAAGGGAAGTATATTATCAAGATCCTTCAGAAGTTTGGAATGATGGAATGTAAATATATGGCAACTCCCTTGGTGACTAATCTAAAGAAACTGAGAGACTCTGAGTCAAATTTAGTCGATCCATCCATGTACTAGAAGTTGATTGGCTCCTTGATGTATTTGGTTAATATTAGGTTGGATATTTGCTTTGTAGTGAACACTCTGATCCAGTTCCAGGTGGAACTAAGACATTATCATTGGATTGCAGCAAAGCACATATTGAGATATCTACGTGGCACAGTCAATTATGGTTTGAGATATGTCTCAAACATTGATATATAGATGCAAGGATATATAGATTATTATTAAGCAGGGAGTGCAAAAGACAGGAAGAGTACATCTAGAGGTTGCTTTATTTTGGGCTCTACTATGATTTCTTGGATGAGTAGGAAGTAGAGATCTGTCACACTTAGCACTGCTGAGGTCGAATATATTGCAGCCAGTTTAGCGAGTTGTGAAGCAATGTGGCTTCGAAAGCTACTTGCAAGACTATTCAATCAGGTGTTGGAACCAACTATCATATATTGTGACAATCAAAGTTGTGTAAAGCTTTCAGGTTATCCAATTTTCCATGACAGGTCGAAGCACATCGAGATAAAGTACCACTATATTCGTGACATGGTTTAGAAGGGAGCAGTGAGGCTCCAATACATCTCTACAAATGAGAAAATAGTTGACATCCTCACAAAACCTCTGTCCAGAGCAAAGTTTGTGTATTTCAAGGACAAGCTTGGAGTTGTTGAGAATGCATCCCTTCATGAGAGGCAGTGTTGATGTGATAGCATCAGGGACGATCATTCTCCTTAGGTCAAGTATGTTGACCAGAATTAGGGAGAATGGTCCAAAGTGTATAAAGGCCTAGAATTACTCAATCGTAGGGATCGGTGTGTAACTTCAGCATCAGGGTCAAGAATTACTCTCCAGATAGGTTAAGTGAGCACCTTTAGCATCTGACCCAAAATTACTCAACTAAGTGAGGGCTTTGGGTTTGGGACAAGAATTACTCAAATGAATTGGGTGTGTCCTTAGGGTTCCACCATGGGTCAAAGATGTTGACCAGGATTATGGTGAACCAAGACTAGCCTATATAACATAGGTCAAAGATGTTGACCAAAATTATGGTTACTAGTTGATGATGTTGATTTATCATGGGTCAGAGTTGTTGACTAGGATTATGGTAATTGAATGATGTTGATGTTGATGATATATGATATATGATGAGTTGTTTTAACCTTTTCTTAGAGAAATTTTCAACAAGAGAACATCTAGATAGTCATTATGAATACCTCCCTAGCTAAGAGGGAGTGTTGAATTTTGTAGCTATGGTCGGTCTTCATAATTAATATTTTAGGCTTTAGCCCTTCAAATATATGTAACAATAAATATAAGACATGTTCTTCATGTTAGGTTCAAATGAGAAAAATTTTGAATTTTAAATTTGAATTTTTGGCTCCAAGGAAGTCAAGTTGGCCCTCCAAGTAGATCTGCCCCTTGTCACACCTATTCAACCTCCCGAGACCATTATATAAAGGCATTCTACTACCTCCTCTTGGAACCATTTTGGATCACACATAAGATAAGATATCTTCTGCTCATCTAGATGAAGAAGACGAAGACAAGAAGAACGAAGTTGATCAAGCAAACCAACATCTTCCCTGTCTATCTATTTGACTTCGCACGTGTAGAAATTTGAAGGTCTCCAGTAGCCCTCCCTTGTTTCAGTTTCTTTGCATTTGGTTTAATGCCCATAGCCCCACAAGTTAAGTTGATATATAAACATAATGCAAATTTAAAGGAACACTATAGTTCTACTCTACTTCTTTTCACTTTTCAACTGATAGGAAAATAAAGACAAGCATTCACGGAAATTTAGACACTTATTTTTTGTTAAACTGACCCTGGAAAAACCCTCAAGAGGAAAACCAGTGATAAGAAGATTTTATTTTGCTTTCCCGTGAAATTTATACATAGCAAATTAAATGACAAAAGGTACCTCCCTTTTAAGTTTTTGCCCATCTCCTTGAAAATCGAGCCACTAATTTAGCCTTGAATAGCGTCCCACTTGCCTAGAATTCTTCTTTAAAAATTCAGGCCACAATCTGGTATTTATTGCCCTCGACTTTTGTGCCTATAATCAACTCTTCTCAGCCTTGAACTGTGTGTATGACAACCTGTTGTAGCAACCTTGTTTTCTGTGCCTCTGACCTAATTTCTCAGCGTCAAAATGCAGGCTTGTCTGTTAAAATTTGACAGTTCATGGATGAATCTCCTAGAAGAAATCATATCTTCCAGTTTTCTTTGAACCACCTATAATAAAATTTCATTTCTAACAATTCTAATGACTTTCCAAAACTAGTAAGTCACGTCTCAATTTGGAAGTGACTTTCCAAAAATAAAAAGTCATTTCTAAATGATCAAGGATGATCTCAACATCTGGAATCCACTTTAAAATCAAATCAATCATAATTATACAAGTCAAGAGTTAATATTTTTATCCTTACTAGTATTATTATTATGATAATATTATTTATATAATAGTCTAAAGTCATTCAACTTTAATGGATTAATAAAAACAAATTCTCTCATGGAATAAGTAACTTAAATTGAGAATCTCTTACTTGGAAAATAGAACCTCACTCTTGGAATAAAATAGTAACTCCACACTAAAGAAAATGTAACTCTCCCCCTCTAATTCAATGTATGGCAAAAGTGTAACTCCTCCTCATTAAATGCACTTGTAACTCTCACCAAATATTCTCTCATGTTTAAGTGTAACTCTTTCTCTCCCTAATTAGAATTGTAACTCTTCAAGACAAATGTATCTCTTACTCTATTCTTGGGATGAGTTACACTTTTCCTTAAGTAACTCCTCCCTCATGGAATCGATTCTCCTATTATTAGCTCAAGGCATGAATTCATTTTGTAACTCCTCTCCTTTCTCATCTATTTCAGCAAGAGCAAGTGAAAGTTGAGAGTAGCATGTTCATTGTGAATAAGGAAAGCTAGTGTTGAGTGTGTGCAGGAGAAGTGTGAGAGCAAGTGAAGAGTAAGAGTAAGGGAAGAGCTAGAGCAAGTGTGAAGGGCAAGATCAGATCAAAAGAAGAAGAACTTCAAGCAAAGAGCAAGAGCACTTCACCTACAAGTTGATCAGGCATTAGTGACTTTATTCATTCTCATTCTCTCTTTCTCTCTACTCTACTAAACAATTGAAGAAATCTAATAGAAAAAGAATCATTTGGGCTTTCCCCTTGTAGGTTTTGCCATGGTCATTGGACCTAACTCTCTGTCTTATATTTGTGTTTGGTTGTCTTCATATGATCCTTAAGTTTATGTTCTATCTACAATTGTTGGCCTAAAAAGTTTTGAAGAAGAAATTTGCATCCTAAGTAATTGCAATAGCATAGAAAATTTTGTTTTTTGCAAACTAAATACAATTTTCTGCAAAATAAATTTAGTTTTCTACAAAATACATTCAATTCCATTCAAAATTTTGCAAAGAACATTCAGTTTTCTACATAGAACTTTCAAATTTCTACAAAGAAATTTCAAATTTTTGCATAGAACTTTCAGATTTTAACATGGTATCAGAGCCTTGGTGAAGACAAATCCAAGGAGACCAGAGATCACATGAAGAGACCCCACTTGCTACCAAATTTTTGTGATCAACATGACTTTGTCCTACTTCAAGGTAGAGGAGAATCTTAATGATACTTCAAACTTCGGTCCAAGGAAAGAAAAGCTCGATATCACTCTTGGAAAACAAGAAGTTTTGGAGTATTCTGAAAGCATGGTAGTTGATCCACTAGAGAATTCAAGTGCTGCTATCAAATCCAAACATAAAAAGGGTGAAATCAAAGCTAGGAAAATTATCCTTGATTCTCTTAATGATCATTTCATTACTTATGTTTCTGGTTTGAAGAAAGCTAAATAAATATATGAGAAACTAATTAGCAACTTGAACCAGATTATTGCCTTGAAGAATCAACTGAAAAACATCAAGATAAAAAAGGAGAGACAGTTCAAACATACTTCTTGAGAATGACTAAAATCAGGAATCAACTATCAACAGTTGGTGAAGTTGTACCCGATAAAGAAATGGTGTTGATTGCACTTGGAGGCCTTTCTCCTGTTTGGGAGACTTTTATCACCACCATCAACAACATCAACACTATTCCCACATTTGATAAGCTCTTGGGAAAGTGTATCTAAGAGGAGGTCAGAATGATCTCCAGAAGGAGAATTTCATATCATGAAGAAGGAGAACCTACTGCTTTTACAGCCTATGACAAGAGAAAGAAAGGTAGTAAAAAAAAATCTGCTTTCAAATCAAATAAAGGGAATCTAGACATGTCAAAATTTAGATACTTTAATTGTCAAAAGCATCATCACTTTGCTCATGACTGTAAAGAAAGAAGAAGAGCACCTAGATTCAAAAACAAATCTGATTATAGAAAAGACTCTTATGAAAATCGAATAAAAGGGCATCCTAAGAAAACAAAAAATTGGAGCTATAGAAATAAACTCAATCACAATATTTTATTGTTTCTGCTCTTTCTAGTTCTTCTTCTACAGATTCATTTGATAATCGGTTAGTTGATAGTGGTGTTTCCAAACATTTTACTAGTTTAAAAGAAGCACTTTCTAATCTAGTTGAGGGGGAGACTAATTTAAATGTTATCCTTGGAGATAATTCTACTCACTAAGTTAAAAATTATGGTTTAGTGTCATTTCAGTTAGATGATGGCAAATCTATTTTTTTGCAAGAAGTTTTGTATGTACCTGGTTTGAAAAATAATCTTGTATCCATATCTGCTCTAGAAGATAAAGGAATGAAAGTTATTTTTATTAATGGAAAGGTTCTAACTTAGCCTTTGAACTCAAATATGAGAGAAGCCTTCACTCTTGGATCAAAATGTGAAGGGCTTTACAAAGTCAATGGTAAACCCATTCATGCCCTGGTCCATGATACCTATCTTTAGTGTGAGCTATGGCACAGAAGATTTGCTCACCTACACTACAAAGTGTGAAAATTATATCATTGCAGCAACTCATTTACTTTTCCTACTTACTTCACCATAAGTTATTCATGAAATTACTTCAATAAACATTAAAATAAATATTGCTGCAGATATCACATCGTAATATAGAAACAAACATATGCATAAGAATCAACACATTGACACAATTATTTTGGACTAATGTCCCCGGAAAAACCCAATGTGGGAAAACCGATGCAACAAGGGAGGATTTTATTATTCAACAATTTTCTAGTACAACAGAGTGCCAAACTGGCTTACCCACAGATAGACAAATTTTCCAGCACTTCTTCTGAACCCAGCATCAACCCTACTAACCTCTGCATGAGCTGAAACCCTCTGCGTCAGCCTGTTGAGACTCTACGCAGCCTCTTTGGCCTTTTGCATCACTCCTACAGCCTCTGTGTGGATGGCGCAGGCCCTGTTGGCGCTGCATAGTTTCTGCTGCCTCTGCGTGGCTTCCTCTGGCCCTGCGTCTACCTTTTCTGCCTCTGTGCTGATCTCCCATCTCTCTGTTTCGTACATGTTGCCTTCTGACTGCTCTCCAGACCACTGATTCAATTTCTCAGCTAACCCTGCTACAGAAATTGAACTGACTGGTCTCCCTCAGTGTGTTCTCCAAGTGACCCTCAAGCCTCCTCTTATACTTTTCTCATTGACAAATCAACAACCGAGATTAAGTCCCTAATCAACGGCTAAGATTAGATATGGCTTGAGCCATGACTTTTGGACCATTCTAACACAGTTTTATATTAATACACATTAATATTTTATTTTCCCTAAGTTTAGACTTAGGGACTCCATTAAAAATATTGATTATTTTCATATCTCCCAAACTGTTTAGAATTTTCCCAAACCCTTTCTGAACATTGAAGATCTCATGTGCTTTAGCTTCTCCACCATCTTTCGTGGCTAGAGCACATCAGATGCTACCCCAAAACAACACTCCCTCTTAGCGAGGACTGTGCTCTAGTAATACTCCTCACTGAATATCACCCTGATCATCCGGCATCGATTCCTATGCTAATGTTAATCCTCCCTGCCCAACATCCTCTGCACTGCTGCCCATGGCTCTGCTACTGCCACTGCTGCATCTGTACAACAACTCCCTATGCATCTGTACTGTTGTTGGTCCTTTCTACCAACACTACATCCACACTGCTACTGGTCCTTTCTACCAACACTACATCCGCACTGCAACTCCCTCTACATCTGTGTTGCTGCTGGTCCTTTTTCCCAACACTGCAACTCCCTCTTCATTCGTGTTGCTAACACACTCATTTCTACTTCTGAAAGGGGTTCTTTACCATCCCCATCTTTTCCCTGAAGTAGTCAAATTTTGACTTTCCAAGGGCCTTGGTGAGGATATCTGCCACCTGTTCTCCTGTAGCAATGTAGCTCAACTGTACAGCTCCTTGTTGGACACACTCTCTGACAAAGTGACATCGGATATCAATATGCTTCGACCTATTATGAAACACTGGACTCTCAGAGAGTTTGATGCAACTCTGATTATCACACATGATCATGGCCGCCTCCATATTTCTTCCGAATAGGTTCACCAGCAGTTTTCTAAGCCACAGCCACGGACTTCTATTTCCTACTGCACCAAGAGGTCATTCCTGATCCAATGTTGAAACAATACCCAGAGGTACTTTTCCAATCCACTGAACTTCCTGCCCAATCTGCATCAGTAAATCCACTCAACCTTATATCCTTCCCCTTGGTGTATAAGAGCCCATAATCAACTGTTCCTTGTAAATACCTGAGAACGTGTTTGGCTGCTGCACAGTGTGCCCTCTTTGGTTCCACCATGAACTGACTGAGGGTGTTGACAACGTAGCAAATATCTGGCCTAGTATTGACCAGATACATCAAGGACCCTATGAGTTGCCGGTATAGGGTGGGATCGATATCCTTGTCTTTTGATGCATCAATCTTCTTCCAGTTGGTGATCATTGGCATAGCCATAGGCGTACAGTCTCCCATCCCGAACCTTTTCAGGATTTCTATAGCATACCTCCTTGCCCAAGGAAGATTTCTCCTTTCTGTTGCCAAACTTCCAACCCTAGGAAGTAGTGCATTCGTCCTAGATCTTTCATATCGAACTCTGTGGCTAGATTCTTCTTGCACTCCTCAATGAGTCTGAAAGATGTTGTCAGAAAGAGATCATCCACATATAATACTATGATAAGCGGCTCGTTCTCTACGACTAGATAGTAGAGATTCAGATCCACGTCACTCTTGACAAACCCCATCTTCTGCAAGTAACCATTCGACCATACCAAGCTCTCGGTGCCTGCTACAGCCCATACAAGGCTTTCTTTAGTCTGCATACATAAGATTTATTCTCATGAGTTTCAAAGCCCTCTGGTTGTTCAATGTATACCTCTTCTTCTATTACCCCGTTTAAAAATGTCGTCTTGACATCCATCTGATGGATCTCCCATCCCATCTGGTTACAAGAGATATCATGTTTCTAATAGATGTATACCTGGATATCGGGGCGAAGGTTTTCTCATAGTCAATCCCTTCCTTTTGAGCATACCCTTTAGCCACAAACCTGGCCTTGTATTTCTCAACACTGTCGTCCGCAACATATTTGATCTTGTAGATCCATCTCGAACCTACCACAAATCTGTCTTGAGGTCTTGACACCACCTCCCAGACATCATTCACCATTATGGAGTTATACTCCTCTACCATCGCATCTAGCCAGACCTGATGCTGAGCTGCTTCCTTGAAACTGGCAGGCTCTCCATCCTGAGCTACTAACGCCTGATATCTGTCTCGTTGTTTTCGCTCCTTCTTACTATCCCTTGGCTCATCGATGAAGTTCTTTGCATCACGCAGAATCTGACGAAGTTCCCTGCTAGTTCTGCCTCTACCAGCAGGTGCTTCTATTCGCTCCTCCTCTTCATCCTGAGAATCTTCCTAACTTGAGGAAGAATTCCTCACTTTCGTTGGTTGAAGAGGCATGACCAACAAATCCTCTTTCTATTGCTCCTCGGAAGGCATTTCGCTAGATCTTCTGAAAGCTCTGTCCTCCATGAACTTTACATCTCGTCGTACTACTACCTTCCTACTCCTTAGAAGATAGATTTTGTATGCCTTAGCATTCTCGCTATATCCCACCAGATATCCCTTTTCTGCAGTCTGATCCAGCTTCTTCCTATTTTCTTCGGGTATTTGGCAATATGCTAAACTCCCAAATATCCTTAAATGACTGCCTTTAGGCGTATTCCCAGTGAAGACTTTCTCTGGAGTAATCTTGCCCAATGCCCGATGAGGAGTCCTGTTTTGAACGTAGACAGTTGTGTTGCATGCTTCCGTCCACAAGTATTTTGGCATATCCTAATCATACAGCATGGCCCTAACTACTTCTATAATAGTCTTGTTTTTCCTTTCTACCACCCCATTCTGCTCTGGATTGTAGGGAGTTGTCCACTCTCTTTTGATGCCCTCCTTAGCGCAATAATCAGTGAAGTCCTTATCGACATACTCTCCACCATTATCGGAGCGCAAGACATTTATTTTCTTCCCAGTCAGATTCTCCACCAGAGCCTTGAACTCCTTGAATCAACAGAAAACCTCATCCTTGGTTTTCAGAAAATAAATCCAAGTTTTCCTCAAGTGGTCATCAATGAAGGTAAGGAAATACTCGGAACCACTGAGAGCTTTGACGGACATAGGTCCGCAGATATCTGAGTGTATCAATCCTAGTACACTCTTGGCCTTGTGTTTGCTCCTAGGAAATGTCGCCTTGGCATACTTTCCTGCATACATCATCTCGTTTCATACTTAGATCCAGAACTCCTGTTGCAGTGCTCCTGAGAATTCTCGAGCTCCATGGTGCAAGTGACCCATCCTTCTGTGCCATAGTTCGTTCAAGTCCTTGTCCCCATGACTGCCTATTAGTGCCATTGGTGGTTCTAGTTGTAATCTATACAACCGATTATTTTTTATCCCAATCGGCACTTTCTTTTTCCAGCTCGGGTGTTTGACGTATACCTTTTCCTTGATGAAGTAGCCCTTGCCTTGTAGTTGTGACACAAAAAGTAAGTTTATCCCCAATCCTGGTACATGCAGCACATTTGTGGCACGGAACCGCTCTCCCGATTCTGTCTTAAAAACTATGGTACCCTTTCCTACTGGAGTACACTTTGCCTTATTCCCCATGGTGATCTTAAAGTTCATCTTCTCTTCTCGATATTCTGAGAAACACTCCCTGGTTCTTGTCATATGCCACGAGGCTCCATTGTCTATATACCATACTTTTGATGATGCAGCACTAGTCATGCACGCCACTTCTTCTTCCAACCTGGAAGCCAACATCGAGAAATTGAAATCTCTTTCTCTTGTGCAATCTTCTGAAAATCTACGTGAGTCCCCTAAGGTGGATGCCTCTGCATCGTGGTTTCGACCCATAACTGATTTTCCCTTTGTCTCTGATTACTACTCTGATACCATGTGAAAATTCTATCACTGCAGCAACTGATTTACTTTTCCTACTTATTTCACCATAAGTTATTCATGAAATTACTTCAATAAACATTAAAATAAATATTGCTGCAGATATCACACTGTAATACATAAACAAACATATGCATAAGAATCAACACATTGACACAATTATTTTGGACTAATGTCCCCGGAAAAACCCAATGTGGGAAAACCGATGCAGCAAGGGAGGATTTTACTATTCAACAATTTTCTAGTACAACAGAGTGCCAAACTAGCTTACCCACAGATAGACAAATTTTCCAGCACTTCTTCTGAACCCAACGTCAACCCTACTAACCTCTGCATGACCTGAAACCCTCTGCGTCAGCCTGTTGAGACTCTACACAGCCTCTTTGGCCTTTTGCGTCACTCCTGCAGCCTCTGCGTGGATGGCGCAGGCCCTGCTGGCGCTCTGTAGTCTCTGCTGCCTCTACGTGGCTTCCTTTGGCTCTACCTCTGCCTTTTCTGCCTCTGTGCTGATCTCTCGTCTCTCTGTTCTGTACTTGCTGCCTCCTGACTGCTCTCCAGACCACTAGTTCAATTTCTCAGCTAACCTCGCTCCAGAAATTGAACTGACGGGTCTCCCTCAATGTGTTCTCCAAGTGAACCTCAAGCCTCCTCTTATACTTTTCTCGTTGACAAATCAAAGGCCGAGATTAAGTCCCTAATCAATGGCTAAGATTAGATATGGCTTGATCCATGACTTTTGGACCATTCTAACACAGTTTTACATTAATACACATTAATATTTTATTTTCCTTAAGTTTAGACTTAGGGACTCCATTAAAAATATTAATTATTTTAATATCTCCCAAACTGTTTAAAATTTGCCCAAACCCTTTCTGGGTATTGGAGATCTCATGTGCTTTAGCTTCTCCTCTAATTTTCATGGCTAGAGCACATCCGATGCTACCCCAAATCAACACAAAGTCTTACCTCATGTAAAGAAGATGGTTTCTAGAATGCATGAGATCATAATGGATCATGAAGGAGCTTGCCCAAGATGTGCAAGTGGAAAGCATGTAAAGGGACCTTTCCCTTCAAGCAAAACAAAAACTAGTCAAGTACTTCAACTCATACATTCTTATTTATGTGGACCTATGTCTATTACTTCTCTTGGTGGCTACTTGTATTTCATGATTTTGCTGATGTTTTTTTCTCACAAACATGGATATTCTTTTTGAAAAGGAAAGGAGAAGCATTTAACATATTCACAGATTTCAAGGCTCTGATTGAAAATCAAACTAGAAAGTTGATCAAAACTTTCAAATAAGATAATGGGGGAGAGTTCACCTCCAATGATTTTAATGATCTTTGCAAACACATCGAAATAAAGAAAGAAACCATTGTGCCATACAATCCACAACAAAATGGTGTGATTGAAAGGAAGAATAGAACCATTATGGAAGCGGTCAAAGCCATGTTGCATGATCAAAAGCTACCAAAGTTTCTATGGGAAGAAGTTTCAAATACCGTTGTTTATGTGTAAAACAAAACTCCTCATCAAGCCTTAAACAATAAGACTTTTGAACAACTTGAGAAGTCTTCACTGGTAAAAGCCCTGAGGTGAGACATTTGATAATATTTGGTTGTCTTGTATGCTTCCATGTGCCAAAAGAGAGAAGGAACAAGCTGGAAGCTCCAGGTAAGAAGGTACGTTTGTTGGTTGTTGTGATAATTCAAAAGCTTATATTATTTGTGTACATGGTCAAAGAACTATAGAGTTTAACATAAACGAAATGTTTGATGAAGATGCAGCTCTTAAAAAAGCAAGAGACTCTCCTCCTCCTGCCATTGCTGAAAGAGAAGTTGTTAATGAAAAAGAGGTTGCATCTGAGTCTGAACTAGAACTTGAGAATGACCTTGCTGATAATGCAAAGGGTTCCATGGATCCTCTACATCCTCCACCACATGATTCTCTTACCAGAAAGAAACCACTATGGTTGCGAGATACCTTGCAAGATGTTGAACAACATGCTGCCCCAAGAGGAACGTTCAGAGAAAGTAAGAAGCCAAGTCGGTTTCAAGGGTATGTTGCTGCCATGAGCAACATCATTCAGGCATAACTATGCACCTTTAAAGAAGCTGCAAAATAACAGTCTGAAAAGATTCCATCACTGAAG
Source organism: Pinus tabuliformis (assembly GCA_031772625.1). Lineage (NCBI taxonomy): Eukaryota > Viridiplantae > Streptophyta > Pinopsida > Pinales > Pinaceae > Pinus > Pinus tabuliformis. Next base: position 942,873,824 of record CM062816.1, on the reverse strand, counting down.
AATATGAGTCCATCATCTAGAATGATGTTTGGGAAGTGGTTCTTAAACATCAAGGTAAATTTGTTGTCACTTCCAAATGGTTGTTTAAGATTAAACATGGTGCAGATGGTAGTATTGAAAAATATAAGGCTAGATTTGTAGCTAGAGGTTTCTATTAGAAAGAAGGAATAGATTATGAAGAGATTTTTGTACCTGTAGCTCAATATACTACTATTCGATCTGTTGTTGCCTTAGCTACTAGCCAAGGATGGACTCTTCAACAAATGGATGTGAAAATTGTTTTCTTGCATGGCTTCCTCAAGGAAGAGGTATTTGTGGAACAGCCACAAGGCTTTGAAGAGCATGACAGGGAAACTCATGTATGCGGACTGAAGAAAGCCTTATATGGGTTGAAGCAAGTTCCAAGAGCTTGGTATGCTTGCATTGATAGCTACCTAATAAAGCTTGCTTTCACAAGAAGCAGTGCAGACTCAAACCTCTACTTCAAAACAGTGCACGATATACCTTTGATTTTGGTATTGTATGTTGATGATTTATTTTTGACAGGAGGAGAACCTCTTATCCTCCAGTGTAAGAGGGAGTTAGCTTCTGAATTTGAAATGAAAGACCTTGGTTTGATGCATTACTTTTTAGGTCTAGAGATCTAGCAAAGACCTGGTGAAATTATCTTTCTAAAGGAAAATATGTTGTTAAGCTTCTTGAAAAATTTTGTTGATTTTTAATGTACCTTGGACAAGTGGTTTCCCATGGGTTAGTCTTTACCTAGGACAAAGTGTCCAAAATAATTAGTTTCCTAAGTGTGACTTTATAAAGTGAAAGTGACTTTATAAGTGGTAAAGTCAATGTTAAATTATAAAGTGAAAAGTGACTTTAGACATAAAGTACAACGTGGGTACTTAATTTAATGGATGAGTTAAAAAATAAAAAGTGAGAATTAAATGCACATTTATTCTCATCCCTTAGATCTAAATGAATCTAAGCCATTAGATCTTAGGGTTGCCCAAAAGTCGTTTAGGAAAACAAGAAGGGAAAAAGAAAAGAGACAATGCATTTCATTCTTCATCAGCAGATTGAAGAAAGGAGGCTGAGAGCTGAAGAAAAGTTCTAAAGGAGAAATTTGTTGCAGCAAGCTGAAGAAGTGATTTCTAAGCAAAGCTAGACACGAAAATCAAGGCATAGAAGACAACAGAAGGTATAGTACGAACAACAATTAATGTTGTGAGTTGCACATCGTTCGAGAGAAGTTATTGATAAAAAACCAAAAAACAAAAAAATATGTATAGTCCATACAGCAATACGAAAATCTGTACAGTACAATTTGTATCCGTACAGTACATATTTTCAGCTTCAAGTGGGCACAAAAATCGAGGCAAAGTGGGCACGGTTTTCAAGGAGTTTTGGGCTGAAGAGATAAGTTTTATTTTGTTGTTTTGTTTTGTCTACAAATGTATTTTTCCTGAACTTGAAAGATAAAAAAAATTTGAAGAGCTCTCTAACAGGTTTTCCCTGGAGAAAACTGAAGGGGTTTTGCCTAAGTCTAAGTTGACCAAAAATCTGTGTATTTTTATGTGTGGTGTTGGTTTGTTTATGTCCATATTTATTTTTAGCATGTGTTGACAGTCCCATGTGTTTTAATCTGAAAATTTCATTTTCAAATTTCTATATGTTGAATGTATGTTTATGGGAAAGGGCTTGTAACTGAATGGGAGTGATAAGGTGAAATTAAAACCGGGTTGGGATTGCAGGAAACTTTTTAGTCATCAAATTTCAACATGGTATCAGAGCTACAGGCTTAAAATTGCAGTTTGAACAGTGGATAGTAGTTTGGGACAGCAAACAGTGGTTTGGATAACAAACTGAATTTTTGGACAGCAAATTGATATTTTGGGACAGCAAAGTGAAATTTCACACAGACTGAACTTTTGGGACAGCAAGGTGTGCTGGAAAGTTCATTTCTCCATTTTCTTGGTTTTGTAAATTTGGACAGCAATCATGGCCATGTTTTTAAGGATAGAGGACAGACTGGATGGGATAACCAACGTCGCCTGGAAGGATTAAATTCAGACAGTGTATGAGGGGGCAGCAGTTTGGGACATAGTGCGGCAAGTGGTTGTACCTCCTACTGCTGCAGATGAACTTGTTGAATTCACAAAAAATAATGCAAAGGCAAAAAAGATTTTGATGGACAGTCTGAGGGATCATGTGGTTCCTCGGGTGAGAGGAAACACATATGCATATCAGATGTGGACAGCTCTAACCACTCTCTATCAGAGTACCAATGAGAGCAGGGAGATGGTACTCAATGAACAATTGAAGAACATTAGAATGACAAAGGTTGAAAGTGTAGTTCATTATCTTGGCAACATCAAACAAGTAAGTGATGATTTGACTGCTATTGGTGAGGCAGTTGCACCCACAGAGTTAGTCAAGATCGCTATAGCAGGACTTCCTAAGTCTTGGGAGGTCTTTGGAGATGTTGTTACCTCTAGGGAGAATCTTCTCAATTGGGACAGATTTTGGGATGATTGTGTGCAGCATGAGATACAGAAGACTCACAGTGGTGGGGTGAAGATAGCAGATGAGGAGGATGTAGCCTTGACAACCAAGGGGAAGAACAAAGGGAAGGCCAAGAAAGGGGCCTCATCAGATAGGGCTAAGGGAGAGGATGTTGAAGTTTCTCAGTCTACCTAGTTAGAAACCCTTCATGCACTTTATCTGATTTATTCCTACCTACTTGTTATGTTACTTAACAAGTTATTTACAATGTAAATACTAAAAATAAACATTAGTGCATGCTCAACATATTACAAATCAGCAACTAAAGGAAACAAAAACAATCACACCATATGACACCATTATTTTTGGACTAATGTCCCCGGAAAAACCCAATGTGGGAAAACCAGTGCAGCTATCTGAGGGTTTTCTTATTAAGCAATATCATAGTACAATCTAGGTGCCGAAATTGGCCTACCCAACAGAGAATTTACTTGGCAGTAATACCTCTCAGTTTCTGACAAATCTCCTGGCTGAAACCCCTAATAATCCTTCTGGCAGCTACTCAGCACCAATCTACCCCAGAAACCCCAACGTCAGCCTCTCTCTGGACTACGTCAGCACCTCTCTGCCCAGCACTGGCCCTGCGTCACCCCGGATGGGTCTGTGTCAGCCTTAGGAGGCCCTGCGTCAGCCCTCTGGCCCTCTGCGTCAATAACCCTGGCCTCTCTGAGACTCTGCACAGCTCCCAGCTACCTCTGTGTGGCCCTGCGTGAGCCTTGGCTGGCTCTGCATCACTCTCCCCGGCTACTGCGCTGCTCTCCCGGCACTATCTCTGCCTCTCTGTCTCTCTGTACTCAATGCCCCTCAGCTGCAACTCTCGATCACTAATTCTATCTCTCTTAGCAAACCCCGCTCTAAAGAATAGAATGACTGATCACTCTGATGTGTTCTCCAAGTGACCCTCAAGCCTCCTCTTATACTTTTCCTGTTGACATATCAACGGCCAAGATTATGTCTCTATTCAACGGCTAACATTAGATCTGGCTTGATCCATTTCTTTTGGACCATTCTAACACAGTTTCATATTAATTCCCATTAATAGTTTATTTTCCCTAAGCTTAAACTTGGAACTCCATTAAAAATATTAATTATTTTAATATCTCCTGAACTGTTTAGAAACTGCCCAAACCCTTTTTGGGTATTGGATATCTCATGTGCCCCAACCTCTCCACCAAATTTTATGGCTAGAAAACATCTGATGCTACCCCAAATCAACACTCCCTCTTAGCAAGGACTGTGCTCTAGCAATACTCCTCACTGAGTATTACTCTGATCATCTGGCATCGGTACCTGTGCTGATGCTAGACCTTCCTACCCAACATCCTCTGCACTGTTGCATCCTGTATTGCTGCCCATGGTTCTGCCACTGCCACAGCTGCATCTGTACGACAGCTCCCTCTGCATCTGTGCTGTTGTTGGTCCTTTCTCCCAGCACTGCACCTCCTCTCATCATGCTACATCGTGCTGCCCATTGTTGCACTGCAACTCAGTTACTGAGAAGTAAGTAACTGATCTCCCAATCTAACCTCCCTGTTGGGCTAGAGACACCCACTGATGTTGAAGCTCCCTCTGCCGCTAACAAGTGCTCCCTCTCTGACCTCTGCGTTGCTACAACAACTCCCTGCATCTCGCACAGTTGCACACCTCTCTGTGCCATCCTACACTGGTGCAACACTCCTGTGCCTCTTGCACTGCTGCAACCTACTAGCCTCGCGTTGTCTCGGGACTCCTGCACTATAGCTCTCTCTGCCACTCCATCCGCATCCGTCTCTACCCAACTCAGCCAGTCCTGCTACTCCTCTTCAGGGTTCCCATAGCAAGGTCTAATCCAAGAGGTTGGGTACCTCGAGGATCCTGCCCCTCATCGTCTGTAGTCCACCTGACTCTAGCTCGATGTCTCCCCACTTCCGCTCAAGTGGTGCATGTGCACTCATGGCACAGTCATCGTCTGTCAAAACTTTCTTCTCTGCCCATGTTGGCACTGGCTTAGTTTCAGAAGACTCTCCCTTACTCTTCTTCCTTGGACACTAGGTCGCATAATGACCCAGCGCCCCACAGTGGAAGCACTTTATCTTGGAGAGATCTTTCTTCTTCCGCTTTTCTTGCTTTCCCTCAGATGCTAGGGCAACATCTTCCTCCTCCTGCTTGACTTTGATCCCCTTACTACTGCTACCCATTTCGACTGTCGTCTAATCTCTTCCTAACGAAGAGCCACCCACATCTCATCCTAAGGTGGAAGTGTCCCTCTCCCCAGTATACTCTAGACAAATACCTCCCAGTCTTCTAAGACAGCATTCAAGGTTGTCTCACCATCAACTCCTGATCCGGCGTGGCTCCTATAGTAGTCAATTGATCTCGAATCTCATTCAATCCTCCGAGGAAGGTGTTAAACGGTTCTCCCTTCTTCATCTAATACGACCTCAACTGATTCTCAAGTAACATTCTTCTCTGCACATAAGTACGTTGGTACAATTTCTTGAGGTCCTCCCACATCTCATATGTTGTTTCCTTCTCAGCAATGTGTGGTACTACATGGTCCTTGACCCCGTCAAGGACGATGCTCTTGGCCCTCACCATTGTCTCCTCGTACTTGTCGCTATCATTGGGGTCGACTGGACAAGTACAGATAAGATTTTGGACTTTTAGACTGCGAAGTTCGACGCTCCATCCAATCTATCCTGGTCTCTTACTCCATGTAGTGCCATGATGCTCCTCTACTTCCCTCCTGGAAGTTCTCTGTTCGACTCCTCTAAGTCCCTACTTCCCATCTAGAAGTTCTCTTTTGGACTCTCTTTGCGTCTTGATTTCCCTCCTGGAAATCCTTCTGTCGTTGTCGAGATGCCCCCTACTCTGATCGTCTTATGCAACCACACCACTGATCCGGGTTCCTAGGCTAGAAACCCTGAGTAGCAACTACTCTTGCCCTTGCTCTGTCAGGCACTGTTCTAACTACAGTACCTCACTAGCTCCACTCTGCAATATTCCCACAACCTTCTAAACTCCAGCAACCTGAAGGTGAGAGCTCCTAGGCTCTGCACAATCCCAGCACCAGCAACCCTGCCTCCTCAGCCAACTGTGTCAACCCTCCCAGCTTCTACGTGGCTCTGCATGAAGCTCTCTTTGGCTTCCTTAGCCTCTTCCTGGCTCACCCTTGATGACACAGGCACTGCGTCACCCTTCGTTAGTCCTGCTGCTATTCCTCCACTCGACTGATGTCCTTAGTCCTCCTGTGATCTGCAATCACCCTCTGATACCATGTTGAAGTTTCTAAGTCTACTTAGTTATAAACCCTTTATACACTTTATCTGATTTATTCCTACCTACTTGTTATGTTACTTAACAAGTTACTTACAATGTAAATACTGAACATAAACACTAGTGCATGCTCGACATATTACAGATCAGCAACTAAAGGAAACAGAAACAATCACACCATATGACACCATTATTTTTGGCCTAATGTCCCCGGAAAAACCCAATGTGGGAAAATTGGTGCAGCTATCTGAGGGTTTTCTTATTAAGCAATATCATAGTACAATCTGGGTGCCGAAACTAGCCTACCCAACAGAAAATTTCCTTGGTAGTAATACCTCCCAGTTTCTGACAAATCTCCTGGCTAAAACCCCGGATAATCCTTCCAGCAGCTACTCAGCACCAATCTGCCCCAGAAACCCCAGCATCAGCCTCTCTCTGGACTATGTCATCCCCTCTCTGCCCAGTGTCGACCCTGTGTCACCCCCGATGGGTCTGTGTCAGCCTTACGAGGCCTTGCGTCAGCCCTCTGTGTCAACGACGCTGGCCTCTCTGAGGCTCTGCATAGCTCCTGGTTGCCTCTGCGTGAGCCTTCGTTGGCTCTGCGTCAATCTCCCCAACTACTGCACTGCTCTCCCGGCACTATCTCTGCCTCTCTGTCTCTCTTTACTCAATGCCCCTCAGCTGCAACTCCTGACCGCTAATTTTATCTCTCTTAGCAAACCCCGCTCTAGAGAATAGAATGACTGATCACTCTGGTGTGTACTCCAAGCGACCCTCCAGCCTCCTCTTATACTTTTCTTGTTGACATATCAACAGCCGAGATTAAGTCCCTAATCAATGACTAAGATTAGATCTGGCTTGATCCATGTCTTTTGGACCATTCTAACACAGTTTCATATTAATTCTCATTAATATTTTTTTCTCTAAGTTTAGACTTAGGAATTCCATTAAAAATATTAATTATTTTAATATCTCCTGAACTGTTTAGAAACTACCCAAACCCTTTCTGGGTATTGGAGATCTCATGTGCCCCAACCTCTCCACCAAATTTCATGGCTAGAGCACATTCGATGCTACCCCAAATCGACAAAGGAGAAGAAGAAGAAGAAAGATATGGATATGTCCAAAGACAAATGTTGGGCATGTTAGAAGATGGGACTCTATGCTGCTACATGTCCTAAGACGAAGAACAAGGGGAAGAAGGGTATTGCAGCTTCAGCAGAGGTGGAGAAGTTTGCTTCACAGTTTCACCAAGACTTTGCATTTATTACTTCTACATCTAGTAGGAGTACATCATTCGATGTGTGGTACATAGACAGCAGGACTTCCCGCCATATGACAGGTGCACAGGAGCTCTTTTCAGAGCTTGCAGAGAGGGCACTTGATATTGAGATTGTACTAGAAGATGACCGCACTGTAAGAGTTGTTGGTGTAGGGACTGTGACCTTTGAGAGGGAGTCTTTGCCTCCTTTGAAGGTCATGGATGTTTTGTATGTTCTGGGGATGAAGAAGAACTTGATTTCAGTGTCTGCTATGGGGGAGAAGGGGTTTGATGTCACTTTCTCAGGAGGGTAGGTATTGATGCATCCCAAGGCAGCTTCCATCACTTCGGCCAGAGTGATTGGAGTCCGCTCTGGGAAACTATACAGGTTCAATTTTCAGTCGGCAGGAGCATTGGTGAGTAGCAGATCTGGTAGCACTCACACTAGTACCACCAGCAGCAAAGACTTGTGCGAGTTATGGCACCGAAGGATGGCGCATATGCATCATGGAGCTTTGAGAGTACCGAGGGATATCACTAGTGTAGTTCCTGATTTCAATGTCGAGCATTATGAGGTCTGCAGAGGGTGTGCTTTGGGAAAGTACACCAAGTTACCATTCCCAGCGAGCGACAATAGATCTACAGGTATACTAGACTTGATTCATACTGATGTTAGTGGTCGTATGTCTCATATGTCTTTGAGTGGTTACGAGTATTATGTTATATTCATTGATGACTACTCTAGGAGGACTTGGATATATTTCCTAAAGACTAAGGGTGAGGTCTTCAGTCGCTTTAAAGAGTTCAAAGTTGTTGTGGAAAAGCATACTGGTAGGAAGATTCGGGTCTTGAGGTCAGACAATGGTGGTGAGTACACTGGTGGTGGGTTTTCTTACTTCTATGCACAGGAGGGCATTAGGAGAGAGTTCACGGTTCCTAACAACCCCTAGCAAAAATGGGGTGTCTAAAAGGAAGAACAGAGCTATTGTTGGGGCTGCTAGAGCGATGATTCATGATCAAGGGTTGCCTTTGTTTTTGTGGGCTAAGGCCTACAATACTGTTGTTTATCTTCAGAACAAAAGTCCTCACAGAGTATTGGGGAATATGACTCCGGAGGAGGCTTTCACTGGAAAGAAGCCTCATCTGGGACATCTTCGTATCTTTGGATGTCTCACATATTCTTATATCCCCAAGGAGCAGAGGACGAATCTGGAACCCATGGCAGAGAAGGATATCTTTATGGGTTACAGTGAAACTTCGAAGGCCTATCAGATCTTCAATCCTTCTAAACGAAGGGTGGTAATTAGGAGGGATATATAGTTCGAGGAGGAGAAGGTCTATCGAAGATCACGGGAGTATGATGAGAGAGAGTCACAGACTAGACTTGATTCATACTGATGTTAGTGGTCGTATGTCTCATATGTCTTTGAGTGGTTACGAGTATTATGTTATATTCATTGATGACTACTCTAGGAGGACTTGGATATATTTCCTAAAGACTAAGGGTGAGGTCTTCAGTCGCTTTAAAGAGTTCAAAGTTGTTGTGGAAAAGCATACTGGTAGGAAGATTCGGGTCTTGAGGTCAGACAATGGTGGTGAGTACACTGGTGGTGGGTTTTCTTACTTCTATGCACAGGAGGGCATTAGGAGAGAGTTCACGGTTCCTAACAAACCCTAGCAAAATGGGGTGTCTAAAAGGAAGAACAGAGCTATTGTTGGGGCTGCTAGAACGATGATTCATGATCAAGGGTTGCCTTTGTTTTTGTGGGCTAAGGCCTACAATACTGTTGTTTATCTTCAGAACAAAAGTCCTCACAGAGTATTGGGGAATATGACTCCGGAGGAGGCTTTCACTGGAAAGAAGCCTCATCTGGGACATCTTCGTATCTTTGGATGTCTCACATATTCTTATATCCCCAAGGAGCAGAGGACGAATCTGGAACCCATGGCAGAGAAGGATATCTTTATGGGTTACAGTGAAACTTCGAAGGCCTATCAGATCTTCAATCCTTCTAAACGAAGGGTGGTAATTAGGAGGGATATATAGTTCGAGGAGGAGAAGGTCTATCGAAGATCACGGGAGTATGATGAGAGAGAGTCACAGACTTCTCCTCAGTAGGGAGGTTAGGTACAGGGAGTAGGACCTCAGGGTTTTGGATTGACTGGTACAGGAGGTACTTCAGTGTCAATGACATCTGAGGCACTAGTGGCGAGTTCACCGAGCACTTCTTTAGGGAGTCCATTGGTACAAAGTTCACATGGCACTTCAGTTGACACAGGCACAGGTGCCAGTACAGGTTCTTAGAGGACAGGTGTTGGTACAGGCACACCATGGTCAGTTGGCAGACCTTCAAGTTCACCAGACTCAGGGGCAGAGGATGAGGTTCCCTATGGAGAAGCTTCTTCAGGGAAGAGGAGGCCCAAGTGGCTTCAAAACACCTTGAAGGAAGCGGAGTCTGTTGGTCCTCCAAAAAGGGTGAAGAGGGAGAGTATGCCACTTGAGCGGTTTTGCAGTTATGTAGCCAATGCTACAAGCATTGTTGACTCTGAACCGACTAGCTATGAGGAGGCTGCCAACCAGGAGGTATGGAGAGAGGTTATGGTGGAAGAGTATGCCTCTATAATTAAGAACAATGTCTAGGAAGTGGTGCCTATGCCTGAGGGAAAGTCAGTTGTGACTTCCAGGTGGCTCTAGAACATCAAGCATGGTGTGGATGGCAGCATTGAGAAGTTCAAGGCGAGGTCTATGGCTAGAGGGTTCTCACAGATAGAGGGAGTTGACTACGATGTGACCTTCACTCCCATAGCTCGGTACACTTCTATCCGGTCCCTTATTTCTATTGTTGCAAAAATGGGTCGGCAGATCCATCAGATGGATGTGAAGACCACATTTTTTGAACAGAGTTATAGAGGAGGAGGTGTATGTTGAGTAGCCACAAGACTTTGAGGTACTTGGGCGAGAGACTCGTGTATGCCGGTTGAGGCAAGCACTCTACAGACTTAAGCAAGCTCCGAGAGCTTGGTATTCGAGTATTGATACTTGCAGCAGATGGGTTTCATGAAGAGTGGTGCAAATCCGAACCTATATTACATTGTTGTAGGGGATGATCCACTCATCCTTGTGTTGTATGTTGATGACGTGTTCATTACTGGGGCAAAGAGACTGATTAGTGGTTGCAAGGAGGATCTTGCCATGGAGTTCAAAATGAAGGAAATTGGGTTGATACATTACTTTTTGGGGCTTGAGGTGTGGCAGGAGGAGGGGCATATCTTTTTGGGGTAGGGGCAATATGTTGTGGATATGTGGAGAAAATTTCACATGGCAGACTGTAGACCCATGTCTACACCTATGATCACCAACTAGAAGAAGCTTCATGCTTCAGATTCTACTTTGGTGGATCCCACATTGTATAGGCAGCTTATTGGGTCCTTGATGTATCTGGTCAACACTAAGCCAGATATATGCTTTGCAGTGAACACACTTAGCCAGTTCATGGTTGAGCCCAAGAGGGTGCACTGGGCAGTTGCAAAGCACATTCTTCGGTACGTGCAGGGGATTGTTGATTATGGTCTGGACTACAGGCGGGGAGATGTAGTGAGGTTGGCAGGTTACACAGATTCAGATTGGACAAGGTGTGCTTCTGACAGGAAAAGCACTTCAGGGTGTTCCTTCGGATTGGGGTCGACAGTTGTGTCGTGGTTTAGTCGAAAGCAAAAGTCAATTGCTTTGAGCTCTTCTGAGGCTGAGTATATGGCTGCTAGCCAAGCTAGTTGTGAGGCCATTTGGCTTTGCAAGTTGTTGTATGGCCTATTTGATCAAGAGTTGAGACTGACGGTTATTCACTATGATAATCAGAGTGGCATTAAACTCACGAAGAATCCAGTGTTTCATGATAGGTCAAAACACATTGACATCAAATATCATTTCATCAGGGACTATGTTCAGAAAGGGGCAGTGAAGCTGGAGTATATATCAACAGATGAGCAGGTGGCCGATGTTCTCACGAAGTCCTTGCCAAGAGGCAAGCATGTCCATTTCAGGGACAAGATGGGTGTGGTGAGAAACACTTTCCTTAGTAAGAGGGAGTGTTGATTTTTAATGTACCTTGGACAAGTGGTGTCCCATGGGTTAGTCTCTACCAAGGGAAAAATGTCCAAAATAATTCTTTTCCTAAGTGTGACATTATAAAGTGAAAGTGACTTTATAAAGTGAAAGTGACTTTATAAGTGGTAAAGTCAATGTTAAATTATAAATTGAAAAGTGACTTTAGACATAAAATACAATGTGAGTACTTTATTTAACGGGTGAGTTAAAAAATAGAAAGTGAGAATTAAATGCACATTTATTCTCATCCCTTGATCTAAATGAATTTGAGCCATTAGATCTTAGGGTTGCCCAAAAGTCTTTTAGGGAAACAAAAGGGGCAAAAGAAAAGAGAGACTGCATTTGATTATTCATGAGCAGATTGCAGAAAGGAGATTGAGAGCTGGAGAAAAGTTTTGAAGGAGAAATTTGTTGCAGCAAGTTGAAGGAGTGATTTCTGGGCAAAGTTGGGCATGGAAATCAAGGCATAGAAGACAACAGAAGGTACAGTACGAACAGCGTTTAATGTTGTGAGTTGCACATTGTTCGAGAAAAGGTTTTGGAGAAACAAAAATTGAAAAAAAAATCCATACAGTCTATATAGCGGTACGGAAGTCCATATGGAATCCATACAGTAGAGTCTGTATCCGTACAATACATATTTTCAACTTCAAGTGGGCACGGAAATCGAGGCAAAGTGGGCACGATTTTCAAGGAGTTTCGGGCTAAAGAGATAAGTTGTATTTTGTTGTTTTCTTTTGTCTACAAATGTATTTTTCCTGAACTTGAAGGATAAATAAATTTGAAGAGCTCTCTAACAAGTTTTCCCCGGAGAAGATTGAAGGGGTTTTGCTTGGGTCTAAGTTGACCAAAAATCTATGTGTATTTTTATGTGTGTTGCTGATCTGTTTATGTCCATATTTATTTTCAGCATGTGTTGACAATCCCATGTGTTTTAATCTGAAACTTCCATTTCCAGAATTCTATATGTTGAATGTAAGTTTATGGGAAAGGGCATTTAACTGAATGGGAGTGATAAGGTGAAATTAAAACCAGGTTGGGATTGCAAGAAACTTTTTAGTCATCAAATTTCAACAGATTTGCTATGGTAGAATGCAAGTCCATGCATATTCCTATGGAAATGAACTTTAAGAAATTGTGTGGCAAAGTTGCAGGACCTAGTCTAGCAAATCCCACAGAGTATAGATAGCTCATTGGTTCTTTGATGTTTTTGGTAAACACTAGACCTAACATATGCTTTGTTGTAAACACTTTAAGTCAGCATATGATTGGTCCCTTTCATGCCCACTGGATTGCTACAAAACATATACTCAAATACTTGCATAAAACTATCAATCTAGGATTGAAATATACTGCGAAAAATGTAAGACTTCATGGATATACTGATGTTGATTGGGCATATAACTCGGTTGATAGAAAGAGCACTTTTGGGTATTGCTTTAGCTTGGGATTTGCCATGATCTCTTCGAGGAGTAGAAAGCAGAAGTTTGTTGCACTGAGTACCGCTGAAGCTGAGTACATTGCTACTAGCATGGCTAGCTGCAAGGCGGTTTGGCTGAAAAATCTTTTTGGGGAACTATTTGAGCAAGTTCCAGGCAGAACAATTATATATTGTGACAATAAGAGTGAGATTCGACTTGCGGAAAATCTTGTGTTTCATGACAAGTCCAAACATATTGAGATCAAGTATCACTAATAACTATATCCGAGATATGGCGCAGAGAGGAGCAGTGAGGCTCCATCACATCACCACTGATGATCAGATAGTTAACATTTTTACCAAGCCTTTACTGAAAGGAAGGGTCTTGGTTTTTAGAAAGCAGCTTGGACTTATGGACATGACCCTTCCCGGAAGTGGTCACAGCTGATCAAGAACATTGAGCTTCCTTTCCCCCCATTAGAGCTCATAGGATTAGGGAATGATGTTGTAAAGCTCCTGAGGATGAGGAACCTCTTGTGCAGTGTGTGCCAAAAGAGTATGCCTCAGTATGCATCTGACCCACACTCTAGGACATGGGAAGAGCCACCTATTTGCCCAATAGGTGTAGTGAGACTTGTCTGTGTGACTTGTCTAGGATGCAAGTGTTCCACCACTTAACACTTGGTTGTGTTTGATCCTTTTCTATGTGACTTGTTTGAGTCTTGTTTATGTGATCCCTGTGTTCTATCACCTAATTTTTTGAGATGAAAATTGGTTGAGTGTAATCCTTGTCTATGTGGGGCATGTGATGATTCTTTCCTTTCCAAAATTGTGTCAAGTGGACGATTTGAGAGCTTGCAGCAAATCAGTTGCTAAGACAGATTAATGGTAGAAGACAGTAGAGGAGAAATCCATCATACAGAGCTTAAACTTTAAGAATTCTATATATCTAGATTTAGAGAGAAACAAGAGAAAGGGAATGTTTATGGAATGCTAAGATACATGGAGCGTTTTTTAAAGACTTAATTTCCACATCAATACATGCATTTTCCATCAATAACTTGATCTAAATGAATCTGCATCTAATGAGAAATATGTCTAGCAGCTACGTGACATGAAATCTGAGAAGAATATTTAACATATATGAAAACACAAGGGGAGATGAACATATTGCAATCCAATAAGTTGGAATCACCAGAAATCTCATATTAATCTTTTGAGAAATGTGCATACATCAAGATTCATAACACTGCCTTCATGAAAACAGGAAAAGGCCCTTTCCAAGAGTTATTTCCAAAAATTCTGAACCTTCTTTAAGTGTTTCTTCCCTCTATTTATAAGGAGAGGGGAGCTTTGAACAATAGTTAAAAAATATCTCAGCCAAGCTCCAACTGTCTCAGCATGAGATGGCTCTGCTACCCAAAATGATTACAACAGATTTGATTGCTTCTTTAAAATGCAACAAAGTACAAAATAACAAAACATGGGAAAACTGAATGATGACCACAACAAAATATCTCCATGCCAATTGCTGCGACCGCCTCTAATTAGGCCACGCCTTTGCCATGATGTTCCTCCTCTGTTACTTGGCAGGTTCACCTGTCATTTTCGCCTTAATTGCTTGAATTCCCCACTTTTTGGAGCTGGGAGCAATCAACTGTTGGTTTCTTGTCATAATGCAGAAACAAAGATCGACCTAGCAGTCTTTCATTGCATAACTACGTGGAGCTCCATGCTGAGAAATTAATTCTCAAGTGACCTGCACACTACTTCCTGAGTCCCATACCTCCATTTATCTCACTAAAGACGTGCATCGGAGCATAGAGATGGCTTGTATCACTTCAAGGCAGACCCAACACTCTTTCCTGTGGATCGTGGTCCTTGCTACCTTGACCTAGCGATCTTTGACAGTCGCCATTACTCCTAAGACCAACTCCTTTGTTCCCGCATTAAATCTTGCAACTGCCGACCCATACGCCTTTAACTCTCTGTATTACACTATCGAAGCCCAATATGTCCTGTATTATTGCAATAGTGTTATATCAGAGCTTTTACTCATTGGGACTTTTATTCTTAAAGACATTACGAAAACAAAGTTCTAATGTCCTTGGCCCCTTTTGTTTAGCCCCTTTCTATTTTCCTCCATGGGACTGGGTGCAGTGATCGAAGGCTTAGCCTTAAGGCGCTAAGGCATTTTGTTCCTGCCCAGGGCCGTTTTTCTTTTGTTAAGAGCTTACCGCCCTTGGTTCTATAAGTTCTTTTCGACCATGTGCCAGCCCTAATATCGGAGCCCCCTTATCGGCACTTTTTCAATTGCCAACTGTTATAAAGTGTCAACATCCTCAACCTCCAATATGCGATCTCCGATATGATGTCATCACTCCACGTGGCACCTCATGAGTGGTGACACGTGTCACCCAGATTTGTCCCCTTAGTCCCCCTCAAAATGCCAAAACTGCCTGCCACGTGTCCTTTCATACCACCACGTCATGCTGACGTTAGATGCCACTGTAGCTTTATCAGAACCATTCATGTGTTGCCATGTGTCCCGTTAGAGGAGAGAGAAAAGGGCATGTCCACCTTTGGTTTTGCGACAAAATCCTTTGTTAATCTTTATCTGCATTCCTCGGTGATTTTTAACACTATCGACACTTTATGATATCGCAACTTTTTAAAGGATCTCACTTTAAGAAGTTCCAATTCTACGATATGCTGATGCGCCGATATGCCTGACTGCGATGTTGCGATGCGCCAATATCTCTAGACCTCCGATATGTGATCGTCATTATGCTTGACTGTGATGTTGTGATGCGCCGATATCTCTGGACCTCCGATATGCGATCACAGATATGCTTGACTGCAATGTTGCGATGCGCCGATAACTCTAGACCTCTGATATGCGATCGTCGAAAACTCTGGACCTCTGCTATGCCATCGTCAATATGCTTGATGCTCTGATGTTGCACTGTGCTAGTATGCCCAACCTCCGATATGCAATCGTTGATACCTTTGGACCTTCCTAAGGCTTCAATCCTTGAAACTTCAGCAGACCATATTTTTCTATCCATGGGTCCATTTTTGGACTTCCACATATCGTTGGAAAGCTTGTTTAGAGCACTTTCCAATGGAGAGGGTCTGATTTAGGCTTTGAGTCCTTCTACGGCTTGGACGATGACTGCAAACTTCTCTGCTCTTTTGCATTCTTTTGACACCATTTGGCCCCATTCAAACAATTTTGCAGTAAGTGATAACAGTGAATTTAATATTAAAAAATATATAGTACATAGTACTCATAAAGTGACTTTATAGCCTGACTTTAATTTAACTCATAAAGTCTCTTGCAAAAAATGTGTTATAAAGTGTTTTCTTAGGAAAATCCTCCTTGGTACCCTTTTCTTCAACAACATGTGTGACTTTTCTCTCTTTTTGTGACCTCGCACGTGTGATAGACAGACCGAGTTTCTGAGCATATCTAGGCAGCAGGTCTGAATTTTTCTCACTGCAGAAGTAGATCAAAATTCGGCCCTAGCAGATCAGATCAAACAGAGTTTAATGGGCAGCAAATTGAATTGACAAGAGGGCAGTTTGACCAAGTTTTACAAGGGTTGTGTTGTTGGTCAATTTGACTTTATGTTTGACTTAAAGCATTAGATGTATCTCTTGTTGAATTGAATAATTTCTCCATGGAAAAGGTTGTTGGGATTTTCCCCCAAGTGGGTTTTCCCAGGGTGAATCTTGTGTTGTCGTGTGCATCATTGTCTCATTGTGATCTCTATTGTCCTACTGCTTGTTATGGTTGAATTTCTGAAGTATAATTGCTAAATAAACAACTAGTAGTAAGGATAATATCTACAACATCGGAAGTAATCATCAGTTTCATAAATTAGTGCTTGTATCCTATTGCACTTGAAAAAACAACACTCCATGTGTCATATCATTGTGTTAGGTGACTTATCTGCTCAAATAGCATTATGGTAACATGTGGTATGGCTCTAGCTATCTTGCACATCAGTTTTGACATGGTTGTGGTGTCTTAACATTGCAGTTTTAAGGCAACATCTCTCCAGTCACAATTTTGAACTTCAATATGATTCGCATAGTTATGATATGAATGCTTCAAACTCCATTTTGATCTCCTTGGCATATGCAGGTATGATGACATGTTTCATTTCAAGTTGTAGTGGTTTGTCTCGAATCTCAATCCAGTTATACTTTCGTTTCTGGAAAGTTGTTTTGATTACATTCACATATTGTTATGGTTAGGAGGGAAAAAAAAGCATGATTGTCATGCCTTTTGGTTCACTCAGAGAAGATAGAAACAGGGGCTTTTTTCAGCTTTCAGCACAACAGAAAATTTTCTAACATTTCCACATATATTCAAAACATGACCCTGGAGCAGATTGTTCAATGGTACTGACAAATTGAATGTTGATTTGGGGTAGCAACGGATGTGCTCTAGCCATGAAAATTGGTGGGGAGGCTAAAGCACATGAGATCTCCAAGACCCAGAAATGGTTTGGGCAAATTCTACTCGGTTAAGAAGATATTAAAATAATTAATATTTTTAATGGAGTTCCTAACTCTAAACTTAGGAAAAATAAAATATTAATGGATATTAATATAAAACTAGATTAGAAGGTTCTAAATGACATGGATCAAGCCAAATCTAATCTTAGCCATTGATTAGAGATGTAATCTCGGCCGTTGAAGGACCAACAGGAAAAGTATAAGAAGAGGCTTGCGGGTCAATTGGAGAACACACCAAAGTGATCAGTCATTCGATTTTCTAGAGCGGGGTTTGCTAAGAGAAATCGAATCAGTTATCAGTTGCAGCGAGGGGCAACGAGTACGAGGCAGAGATAGTGTTGAGCGACCAGAACAGACGCAGAGAGAGGCAAAAGGTTGAGCCAGAGGGAGCCACACAAAGGCAGAAGAGACTGCACAGAGGCCAGAAGGGCATGCGTCATCCACGTAGAGGCTGCAGAAGTGACGCAAAGGGCCGTAGAGGCTACGCAGTGCCTCAGAGGGCTGACACAGAGGGTTTCGAACTGACCTAGAGGCCAGGAGGGCTGATGTTGAGCTTCAGATTGTGCTGGAGAGGGTTTCGTGGGGCAGACTTTCTGAATATCTGCTTCTGAATAGAGAGGTATTACTGTCGGATTATTTTCTCTGTCGGGTGAGCCAGTTTGGCACCCAGTTGTACTCAGAAAGACTGCATAATAAAATAAACCTCATAATTTTTGCATTGATTTTCCCAAGTTGGGTTTTTCCGAGGACGAGTTGTCCAAAAATAACGGTGTCACTTGTGTGTTTGCTATTTCTTTCAGTTGTTGATCTGTAGATGGTTGAGACTGTATTGTGTTTATTTCAGTATTTATATGGTTAAATAACTTGTTCGTAATTAACAAGTAGGAGAAATAAACCAGAGAATACAGATAAAATTTCTAACGGGTAATACTTAGAAATTTCAACATGGTATCAGAGCGTGGTTGCAAATCACAGGAGAGTTGAAGGCACCAACTAAAGCAAAGCATTTGCAGCAGAAACAGTTGTCTCGAGTGACAGAAGTTGTTCCTTGCAGAAAGCGGCAAAGAAGGGTTGACGCAGAGGGACTGCGTCATCAGTTTGGGCCAGAGAGAGGCCAGCACAAAGGCTGAGGAGGGCAGAAAAGGCTCACAAAGAGCCATGCAGAGACCAAGAGGGTTGACGCAGTTGGCTAGGGGAGCATTTCAGCCAGTGCTAGGGTTGCGCAGAGCCTAGAGGCTCAATACTTCAGTTGTTGGGGCATAGGAAGTTGTGGACAGATTGCGGGGAGTGACGCTACTGGGGTGTTGTTGCTGCCGAGACAGAACAGTACCTAACAGGGCAAAACCAAGGTAGAGGGAGTCACTACCTAGGCAGATTTCTAGCCAAGAAATCCAAATCAGTGTTGCAAGTGCATAGGAGATTGGAGAGGTGCGACTCGATGGTTGGCAGATGGATTTCCAGGAGGGAAATCGAGACTCAGAGGGAGTCGAAGAGAGAACTTCCAGAGGGAAATAGAGACTCGGAGGATTCAAAAGGAAGAGCAGAGAGATGGCCATGAATGGACTGAGGGATCAAGACACGCTGGACGGGGCGTCCAACTTTGTCGTTTGGAAGGCCAGGATCCTATCCATTCTAGATAGACATCGCATCAAGCCCTTCGCCTTGAGAACAGTGGCTATCCCAGTTGACCCAGCTGACAATGAAAAGTATGAGGAACCAATGGCCAAGGCGAAATGCATCATCCTTGATGGGGTCAAGGATTATGTGGTCCAGCATATTGCCAAGAAGGAGACGACAAAGGAAATGTGGGACACCTTGAAGACGTTGTACCAGCATACTTCCATGCAGAGGAAGATGTTACTTGAGAATCAGTTGCGGTCATACCAAATGCAGAAGGGGGAGCAGATAGATCACTTCCTCGATAGATTGAAGGAGATTCGGGACCAATTGACTTCCATAGGGGCCATGCCGGATCAAGAGTTGATGGTGAGGACCGCCCTAAACGTAGTCTCCGAGGAGTGGGAGACATTTGTCCAGAGCATTCTGGGCAGGGAGAATCTTCTAGATTGGGAATAATTGTGGGCAACTATTCGCTAAGAAAAGATCAAATGGATGTCCAAGACGGGAAGTAGCAGCGAAGGAGTCTGGGTCAAGAAAGAGGAGGAAGAGGATGCAGCTCTAGCATCTGCGGGGAAGCAGGAGAAGAGGAAGAAAAAGGACCTCTCCAAGATTAAGTGCTTCAACTGTGGGGAACTGGGGCATTATGCGAACTAGTGTCTGAGGAAGAAGAATAAGGGAGAGGCATCTGACTCCGAGGCAGCGCCAACAAAGGCAGAAAAGGAGGTAAAGGAGGATGACAATTGTGCCATGAGTGCTCATGTACCTCTATAGAAGAGGTGGGAAGACATCAAGTTGTAGTCAACAGGACTACAAGCGATGGGGGGCAGGATCCTTGAGGTACCCAAACTCTTGGATTATACCTGGCTACGGGAGTCCCGAAGTGAGAGTAGCAAGATGGAGGATGTTGCTAGAAATGGATGCGGATGAAGCGACAGGGAGTGCTACAGCAGTAGTCTCAAGCAACATAGAGAGGGTTGCAGCAGTGCGAGAGGCACAAAGGAGGTTGCAGCAGTGCAGGATGGCATAGAGGAGGTTGCAGCAGTGCAAGAGGCACAGAGTTGTTGCAGCAGTGCAGATGCAGTAGAGGGAGCACGTGATAGCGGCAGAGAGAGCTTCAGCATCGGGAGTGTTTCTAGCCTGACAAGGATGTCAGTAGTTGGGTGGATCAGTTACTTACTTCTCAGTAACTGAGTTGCAGTCTAGTAGCAGTTAGCAGTAGCACGATGCAATATGATGAGAGGGGGTTGCAGTGCAGATACAGTGTTGGGAGAAAGGACCAGCAGCAGCACAGATGTCGAGGGAGCTGCCATACGAATGAAGCAGTGGCAGTGGCAGGGCCATGGGCAGCAGTACAGGATGCAACAGTGCAAAGGATGTTGGGCGAGGAGGCCTAGCATCAGCATAGGTACCGGTGCCATATAATCAGAGTGATGCTCAGTGTGGACTCTGGAGTATTACTAGAGCACAGTCCTCTCAAAGAGGGAGTGTTGATTTGGGGTAGCATCAGATGTGTTCTAGCCATGAAAATTGGTGGACAGGCTAAAGCACATGAGATCTCCAAGACCCAGAAAAGTTTTGGGCAGATTCTACCCGATTAAGGAGATATTAAAACAATTAATATTTTTAATGGAGTTCCTAAGTCTAAACTTAGGAAAAATAAAATATTAATGGGATTAATATAAAATTGGGTTAGAAGGTTCTAAATGACATGGATCAAGCCAAATCTAAACTTAGTCGTTGATTAGAGATGTAATCTCAGCTGTTGAAGGACCAACAGGAAAAGTATAAGAGGAGGCTTGAGGGTCAGTTAGAAAACACACCAGAGTGATCAGTCATTTGATTTTCTAAAGCGGGGTTTGCTAAGAGAAATCGAATCAATGATCAATTGCAGCAAGGGGCAGTGAGTACGAGGCAGAGAGGTAGAGATAGTGTCCAGAGACCAGCGCAGAAGCAGAGAGAGGCAGACGTTGAGCCAGAGGGAGCCACGCAGAGGCAGAAGAGACTGCGCCAAAGGCCAGAGGGCCCTGCGTTATCCACGCAGAGGCTGCAGGAGTGACGCAAAGGGCCGTAGAGGCTACACAATGCCTCAGAGGGCTGACGCATAGGCCAGGAGGGCTGACGCTGAGCTTTAGATTGTGCTGGAGAGGGTTTCGTGGAGCAAACTTTCCAAATATTTTCTTCCGAATAGAGAGGTATTACTGCCGGATTATTTTCTTTGTCAGGTGAGCCAATTTGGCACCCAGTTGTACTCAAAAAGACTGCATAATAAAATAACACTCAAAATTGTTGCACCAATTTTCCCAAGTTCGGTTTTTCCGGGGACGAGTTGTCCAAAAATAACGGTGTCACTTGTGTGTTTGCTATTTCTTTCAGTTGTTGATCTATAGATGGTTGAGACCATATTGTGTTTATTTCAGTATTTACATGGTTAAATAACTTGTTCGTAATTAACAAGTAGGAGAAATAAACCAGAGAATATTCGTAATTAACACGTAGGAGAAATAAACCAGAGAACACAGATAAAATTTCTAATGGGTAATACTTAGAAATTTCAACATTGAAGCATGGGTGTTTCCCAATGCTGGTATCTGATTTGAAACATCAAATAGCAGAAGTTGTTGTCATTCGCCAAAAGAGAGAAAACATCATATTCATAGACTCAACTAACTCAAAATAATGAACTAGACTTAAGATGAGCTATCTATTCATTTCTTGATAGTATGACAATTTTGAACTTGAGATGCCATCTCGAACCTCAATGTTTACATATTTCCTTTCAGAACTTTAATTGTATGTACAGCAGAACTAATATCTCGAGGGTAATTTTGTTATTGCATCCTTACATGCAATATAAATGAGAAAACTTTGCATATTTGATGTCTAATGGTTTGAATTTGCATTGATGTACATGAATATTTTTAATATTTTACGTATTTGTATTCAATGTGTTTTATACCAGGTTTTTCCTTGGTTTTAGCCTGGTTCTAGTGTGCATTTCATAATTTTGGGGCAAACAGTTCCAACCTGATTCCATTTATAATGACATTGGTCACACAATTCTTGAAGTTTAGAGACTTAAGGGAGCAAGTGAATGTAAGGATAATCATATTCATACTAAAAGGACCAAAGAGGCATCAGGTAGAACCTTAGAAAACCTGTACCCTTCTTGTGTCATGTTAAATGTTGGCTAGAGTATTGACAAGTAGGATAAAATAGTTTGAAGCAAGAATTGTATTGTCGGAGAAAACTGAATTAATCGAATTAAAATCCTATTTGGACAACCTGATCACAGCCTAACAGCTAAGTTGCATTGTACAGGGAAGGGAAACGTGTATCTGAAACAGGAACGAATTGGAAACACGACCCCAAAAAATTAGGAAACTGGGATATGCAATATATATATAAATAAATAAATATATATATATATATATATATATATATATATTTATATATATTTCAAAATTTTATAGTGAAACTTTGACAGAAAGAATTAAGTTTTAGGTTTCAACATTATAATTTAGAATACAGATGCATATTCAAAAATAAATAAGCAAGTGCTAAGGCCCAAGGTCCAAGAACATTTGAATGAAAAACATAAAATAAATAATGGGACAGCCTCGTTTATAAGATTTTTTTACTCTCTAGAGGCTTCTTGAAATCTACGGGAAAAAAATTAAAACATAATAATTAAACAAAAAAAGTTTAAACAATTAAAAGGAGAAATTGGGCAATATCAGCTTTGTTGTATGGACCCACATGCACTGTACGGTCACTGATATGCATATCTGTATGCAACAATCAGCATATCTGTATCCATTGAAAAATGATCCACATAATTGCAAGGTATTTCAAAAGCATCATCAAAATGGTATTTATCATTATCACAGTAACTGATCTATACCACCTGGCAATTTAAATCAAAATCATGCTTTGATACTCAGGTTATAGACAGTATTAAATTCAGCCCATATGCTCAAGAATCAGTAAACTTCAAGTGCTGAGCCCAAGAATCCGTAAACTTCAAGTGCTTAGCCCAAGAATCCGTAAACTTCAAGTGTTTTGCCTCCACCACTTGGATTACACAAACAGGACATTCAGCAATTTAAAATTTTGACAGAATTAAACATTCATCTGGCATCATATGTAACTTGAAATCTTACCAGGCCGAAATAAATGAGCAAAATTCTGGAGAAAATTGATCTGGTGGAGCAGAAGGTGGTGGTTTCTCAATTATTGTCTCCAACAGCTCATAGAAGTTCAACCAACCTTCTTCTTGTTCAAGAGGTAAATAAGGGAAGCGGCCTATTGCACACTCTAATATAACAAGTCCCAAGCTCCAGATATCACTGCTATACCCATATACATTTCCACTAATGCGCTCTGGCTGAAAAATACAAAATAAGCAGAGTTCACTTTTTTCAAAATATAGAGAGAACAACATATACATAACTGAGAAAATAAGACCAGCAAACTCAAATTTCTAAACTGGCAAACTAAGCCAAACACAATAAGCTGGCATCAAAAAGAATATGTCCAACATAAGCAAATACCTACAAAATTTTGTTGAAGTTAACTAGATAAGATTTCTAAAACACCATACCGCCATATAATTATAGGTGCCAACAAAGGTGTCACGTTGCCCCATGGAGTTTGCCAGAACTGCACTAACACCAAAGTCTGTAATCTTTACTTCACCTTTATGATTCACTAACAGATTTGATGGTTTAATGTCCCTGTGAATTATATGCCGTTCATGGTGCAAATACACCAAACCTTCAAGAACCTAGATAAGAAGCAATTGAGAAAACAATACTTTAAGAGAGAATAGCTACATTCCATCTAATTTCTAAATCAGCTTTCTTACGAAATGCAATTAACAAGAGGGTAAATTGCATTAAATAGTCAAACCTGCTTACAGACAATAGCAAGATACGGTTCAAGAATAGTTTTCACTTGCTTAATGACATCTGCAAGAGAGCCACAATCCATGTATTCCAAAACTAGGGATATAACACCATTATCGTAGAAAGCATGGTGACATACTACAACGTATGGACAATGTGAGGCTTTGTTTATTTTCAGTTCTTCTACAATCTGTTTCCGAACAGTCTCTTGGACATTCATTTGGATAACCTGCATACAAAAAAGAAAATAAAACATTAAAAAAACATTTACTCGGTAAAATGAAAACTAGTTGGAGACACTAACAAGCCTAAGGAGAAGAAATTATAAACCAAATATTAATAGCATGTACATGTAAACATAAATTATATAGATACATAAATGATATATATAAATAAGAGCACACAAACATAGACATATAAAAATATTTAGGCCATTCCTAGACAAAATTTTCACCCAGAAAACAGTTAACTTTTGAGAAGTTGGAATTTTTGGGGAGCTTTTGTTGGCTTTTCTTTCCTCACAAAACCCTAAAGCAAGAACAAGAAAATTACGAAAAAGTTAAGTGGACTTTCTCAGAGTTTATTGCGAAGATATGGACAGTAGGGGGGACCATAAGGTGTAATGCAAATTTTGAAATGGTCCACTGAGTAGAGGAGTCAACTGTATGAATTTCCATTTGACATAAAAGCCACTGCACCATGTAAAACGTAAGCCAAATTGTGCCTACAGACGTTCAACTTTAAGCAATTACCAGCCTGGGTGCCAAGGAAGATGCGAGGCAAACGATAAAAAAATTAAGGCTGAAATTGGCCAATTCTCTTCTTCTGCATTTGATCCACCACCTACTGTTGAAACCACTGCTTCTGACACCCAAAACAACTTCTCCATTTCGATCCAGCTTTGAACTAACAACCTCAACTAATATTGGTGAAGAATCCATACATAGGTTTCTTTCTCCCACTGCTCCACCAGTATCTCCACATAACCCAGAGGCCACAACATTGATTAAATATGTCCATCAGCAAGCTGAGAAGCTATCAGAAAATTTTGGTTTTATTCAGACTCACCTTTTAATGTTGATAGATCCCTATATTAGCAAGCGATGGTTGATGCTATTCCCATTTGTGAAGTACGTTTCAAAGCCCCTGGTTCCGACTCTCTTAACGTAGGTTTTTCACAGAAGATGTCCAAGATATGGAAAAATTCATTGTTGAGCATAGTTCTTTATAAAATAATAAAGGTTGCCCCATTATCTCCAACGTGTGGAGTGATGGGTAAAACAGAACATTAGAGAATTTTCTTGTATCTCATTCCCAGGGAACAAAAATTCTTAAATATGTTAATGCATCCAACCCTCTAAAGAATGCCTTATTGCTTCATGAGCTATAGAGTCAGCTGTGTTAAAGTTGGGGGGGTAGGTGGGGGTTGTCCAAATTGTGATAGAAAGGTTTCCAAATATTTGGCCATTGGCACACTTCCGACAGAGAGCAATCAGCAACCCCACTATATTTTGGACACATTGTTCAGCCATTTGTTTAGGCCAGATCTTAGAAGTTAAGATCTTTTACCTGTGGATATGGATCCTTCACCAAAACGCCAAAACAGGGTGTTCAGGACATTAAAAAGCATGTTTCAAATTGTTGTGGACAAGGAAACATCCATAACAAAATACAAATACAATCATGCATGAGTCCTCAACTTGTTGAGGAAATTTACAGAAGACAAGAAGCTTGATCATCCATTCATCACCAAATGTCCACTAATTTCTGTTGAATCTCCACAATCTTGGGTCTAGGTTAGAATCTTAAAATCTCTGACGCTACCAACCCAAGAATCTCAAAAAGAACTACTTTGCACGGCGGAAAATATAAAGCAGTAAATCACATATGCACAAGTATACACAATTTTTAACAAAATTGGACAATAATGTACAACCCAATCTTCGCTATATTTAACCAAATCTGCATAATACAACAGTCTATGGTATACAAGATATAATGACAAACTTTATTGCAGCTTCGATGTCGTATCTTGTCCTGCCGATCCTTCGCTCCCATACTGCTCACTAGCTGCCCCTTAGTCCTTCAAAGGACAACACATCGAGACTCCAGGAGGGCTTCCACCTAACACTGCTGCATGTCACTTCTGTAGCATGTACACGGGCTGATCCAATCTGCTCTCTGGGTAGGCCTAATCCTGAGCTCCAAACTGCCAGGCTAGCAGTCACCTTTGTCCATCAAGGTGTTGCACTTCGGCACCAATCTTCACCCAACCTTCAGCTCCTCTTCATCACTTCAAGATAGCTCATCTAGGGCTACTTTGGGCTATCAACACGCTGCCCTCCACCAGACCAATGATGCCCAATACTTCACTGTAGGTTCTACTCCTAGGATGGACTTTTCACCTCCACGGAAAGTCCTCCAAATGGCACCCACAGGCTGCAATGAAACCCGATCCAAATCTGGTCAACAAACTGTGACCCAACACACACAAGATGCACTTCAAAATGCATGCACTAGCTCACTGTTTTAGTGTATGTTGACTGCTGCAATTCTGGACTGGTTAGGGCACCCGACCACAGTCCCTAACAGCCCTGAAATCTGGCCCAGAAATCTGGCCTTTTCTGCGGCTGCCCTTCTCCAGCAAGTCTCCAACTCCACGCTACCTGTTCACTGCACCCGCTCACTCAATCAGGCCTTATGGCCCTCTTGTCTTGCCTAGAACAGGCCTATGGTGGCTTCTAGGGCTTGCAGCTTGCTACAGCAAGCCTTCTCCTTGCTGCGGCAGCCCTTCTCAAGGGTCTGCACCCTTCCTTCTGCCCCCAAAACAGACTTCCCTCCCTCGGCCTCCAAGAACAGGACCTCGGCCTTCCAACCAGCACTTCGGTCCTCCTGAAATGACCCAAAACAGTCCTTCAATTGACCTCACTGTCCTTCTTGGCTGCAGCCCAAAACAGGGATCTCTCTCTCCTCCAACAAGCTCTTCTCTTGTGTATGCGTGTTGCACAATGGATGAGGATTTGTCCTCCACTCAACCTCTTATTTATACACATAAAGAGGGTTCCAAAACGTCACATTTTAGGGGCTGTCCAGCTGTCACAAGCCTAAAATAACCTTAGGCTGACCTTGACACTTATGGTGTCAACCCCAAAATTACCTTCAAAAATTATGTTGAACACCTAATCCTCTATGGCTTGGTGTGGAATGTGAACAGCCACTGGAGTCCAAGAGACCACTTGGAATATGAATTCAAGGGTCACACCATGTACTATAAATGCAAATCATGTCAATAATATATGCAATCTAATGCTTATCTTTCATATGCGTTGTTTACATTCCATGTATGTTTAACATGGTATCAGAGCTGCAGGCATATTCCTGTCGTGCTCAAATATGAGCCACTGGTTTTGTGGCCTCCTTAGAAATTGAATTGTTGTGTGGCCTTCTTCAAACCTAACACTCTACAATTCTGCAAATATTTCTCTAACCTGAACGCTAGGTTTTTTGACATTTTCTTAGCTTGTCAGGTCAGCCATTTCTACTTGACCGTTTCCTATTTTGGCCGCCAACAAAAATGTGCAGCTCCTATTTTTAGCCAAAGTGCCATGTTCCTGCCTCAGTATTGACTTGAGTAACGCTTAGCGTAAGTGAGTCATTGTAACGTTGATTATTTGTCCCCCTTCACACTGCGAAATCATCCAAAGCCCTAAGCTTCTCTGCTATCATTTCCCTTCTAAGCCACTCAAACATTGTTGCGCTAGTTCAATATGACCAGGGTTCGAAATTGTTGAGCTTGTATATCAACAATATCCCTGCATGCTTTGGCTCTCCAGAACAGCATGCTTGCTAGATGATGCCACCACAATGCACCTTTTTCCATTATATTCTGGCTTCATGATAAACATTGTTGAGTCATGAGCATCCAAAATTTGTACAGTGCACGCAATTTGTCAGTGAGCAGTGGTATCAATATCACGCCTCCCCCATCCACGCCTGCTCCTGGTCACAATACGTGTATCATTATCGCATCCCTCCATACCTTTTCTCTCGTTCTTGAATGTACCGTCATGGTTGAATTGTTCCATAAATTGTGTCTGCATGTGTGTGGAATCGACAAAGGTTCTATGTGAGGACTCTCACAAGGAGGAAGTTGTGGAGTGCACAAATGCGGGACTGATAGACATGAGCCGAGACAAAATTTTGTCTAGCAAATAATGTAACTATTTCCTGTCCCTCACCGACATGGATTGGTGGAAGAGTTAAATGTGCAGGTTTAAAGCAAGCGGTAGATGGAGAGTGAAAAGTTTTCGTTCCAAATTTCAAATGGGACTGGTGGAGATGCGGGGTATTTTCACGAGGTTCGATATCGATTTAGAAGCTTGAGTCTGTGATTCATTATGTACATTGAGCCATTTACATGTGCGTTGAAGTCTCTTCATCTTCTGATGTTTGTGTGAGTATCGATGAAGTTGTTGTAGTGTTGATACATTGAATGCTTTATATATGTGTTTTTGAATGGAATTTGGTACAATTTAACAATAAAAGAGACGAATTTATTATCTCAATGATATCACTTGTTCCCGAAACCGAGGGGCAGACACAGCAGGAGTCATCATTTGCTCGGTAGCAACAGGTTCTTGTTTTGCCTGTGCAATGACAGGATTTTCATCTGTTTGAGACTCATTTTTCACAGAGCCCTTCTCGATCCCCAACAAATCCATCGCTACAGCCTGATCTTGCGACATCTCTCTTGTCAAGAACCGAAATACGAAATGTTGTCACGTCTTCCGCCCTCACCGTCTTTCCGCATAACTCAATTTCCAAGAATCGTTTTTCAAATTATCCACAACGCTCTTCTTCCCAAATCCAGTGGCAAGGTGCAATTCTAATAACTGTTTTGCACGTGTATTGAAGCAACAAACCACAGCAGCCATCTCATTCAACAGTGATGGAAAGAACATCCTGTCACACACAAGATAACAGGTGCGGCAAGCCCTACCGACGTCGTCTCCCTCTGCGTTAATGTCATTAACCTCACTGGAATTGTTTCCTTTATCCGAAGACAGCTTTGTGCTGCTTTGTTTGTGACATTAATAGTGCAGTGCTTGAAATTTTTCTTAAATTTCTTAAATCAACATAGGAGAAACCGGGGAGTCGTTCCTGGTGCCTTTGCATGTGCTCTCGGTACTTCTTGCAGAATTTCATCATTGAATCCTCCCACTGCACAGACAATTAACTAAGATTGGTAAGTTAGAGCGTTAAACAGTCTTAAATCTCATGTAACCTATGGTTAGCTATCCCTTCTCTACATTATGAAGTTGCAAACACTGACATACACCGGGTTGAATTGGTATGTGTATTGAAATTTAATTGGATTAGTTTGTTTCTTATTATACAAGTATCATAAAGATATATTTTATGCAATAGAGAGAGTAAAGTTATGATTGCAATGGAGATTGGAAAATCTTTGAAATCGTTGTGGTCGTCAACTAATACTTCTTTTCTAAAATGGCTCTGATTGGTGATGTATTAGAGTTATTAAATATTCTCACTCATTCAATTGTTGATGAGATGGTGAAAATTAACAAAAACACTCTCTGTGATATTAAAACATGTCTGCAGAATGCATAGGAAAAGCTTGATTTTTTGCAGCTTGAATCCCAACTTCAGCAAGATGAATTACAGCAACATAAGCATCATGACACCCATCAGAAACAAGAAATGGCAAATGTAGTACCCATTTCAAGAGTGAATTTGCATGCAAAAGCAGAAATTCAATCTGCACTTCTAAAGCCAATCATCAAACCTTGGGAAGAGCTTGTCCATAACAAGCACAGAACTGGTCTTGGATATGACAAGGATGTGTCCCTTCATATTCAAGATTACTCAAAGCCCATCCAGTTTCAAAGTGTT
The DNA here is from genome assembly GCA_031772625.1 of Pinus tabuliformis. NCBI lineage: Eukaryota > Viridiplantae > Streptophyta > Pinopsida > Pinales > Pinaceae > Pinus > Pinus tabuliformis. The sequence goes on along the minus strand of CM062816.1, from coordinate 942,844,263 downwards.
GGATTCCTTCATAATAGTTCACCTTCACTTGTTCTAGATTTTGCTCCTCCACATTTGCAGGCAAAGGTTGTTAAATGCCAACACTGTGACCGAGTTGGCCATATGAAAGATCATTGTTTTGGTCTTCATCCATGTGAGCACTGTCATAAAACCACACACTCCTCAAACAGATGCTTCAGAAACAAGCCTCCTGCAAAGAACAAAGATTCATCTTGGATGGATCGCTTTTTGGCAATGGGCTTCAACAGCCAAGAAGATATTTCAGTCATATGTTAGAACTTGTTCTAAAGTATTGAACAATCTTGCAATTTAGTTTTCTCCATCATCTCACCTTGTATCTGATAGGGGGGGAAGTGATGGTCATCTACAAGCTTCAAAGCCACATCAAGCGAGCCTGAGCCACAACCTGCCATACCAGATTCAGAGTTGTAGCCAGAGACAAAGATGCCCCTAAGCATGCCTTCGGTTGATGATCAGCCTTAAACCATCTATGCGGGTTGAGACATCTCTTCAAAGAATTGGGGACACTTCCTCTAGCAGAAGACTTCAGCTTCTTGCCAATTTTGGAAGAGTTCCAGGAATTGCATTAAGCATTCCAGAGTTGGTGGTCATCCTTAAACCATCACAGGTTGAGACCTCCCTTTTCAGGTTGAGGTTCTCCCTTTTATGCGGGGTGAGACCTCCCTTTCAAGGTTGAAGGTTTCCCTCTTCAAAACATGAGGAGCACTTCCTCTAACCAGATTTGGAAGAGTTCCAGGAACTGCACTAAGCATTCCAGTATTGGTGGTCATCCTTAAACCATCCCCCTTATACCAACATTTCAGAAAGCACAATTCAGCCTAGTGCTACCATGCATTTTTGCACATTTTGTATTACATCTCTCTTCTTGGACTCATACATACCCCTTCATATTAAGGGGGGGAATGTTAAATACCTAATCCTTATGGGTTGGTGTGGAATGTGAACAGCCACCAAAGTCCAAGAGACCACTTGGAATATGAATCGAAGGGTCACATCATGTACTATAAATGTAAACCATGTCAATAATATATGCAATCTAATGTTTATCTTTCATATGCGTTGTTTACATTCCATGTATGTTTAACAAATTCATATCTCCACTTCTACAACTCGGAATTCGACGATTCTTGAAGCGTTGGATTCTCCTTTCTGCCCTCTATCATCTCATGTCATCACATGTAGAAATGTGCTCATGGAAATGCCCAAAACACAATTTGGTGCAAAACCCCATACTTGGGTTCCAAGCCCACAAGTGACTCTTGTGGCACTTTGCCCTCCAAACCCCGAACCCTAGGGCTTGGAGTACCTCCCAAGCTACACAAATCAACACTCCCTCTTAGCGAGGGAGGTACTTCCAAGACTAGGAAGTAACTCATCATCATCATCACTACTCGCAACACTTGCCCAACTCTTGGCACTCACAATCGCAACAATCCCTGTTCTATGAACTACGCCTCTCTTGGAAGTGTCACTGTCACTGCTGGAAGCACCCTACTTCTTCTTTTCCTATAACGTCTTCCACTCTCTCCATGATTCCTTCTTGGTAGCTATAGGAGCACCCTTGCTCCCCACTGACCACGCACTCTTCTTGGACTACAAAGTCTCCCTCTGAACCTGCAAGCTCCCTCTAGAACTCGACTCCCTCTGAATCTCTGGAATTTGGACCTTCTTCTTGAGAAGGTGTACCTTTTTCTCAGGAACCTGTACCTGCTCCTCTGAAGCCTGCACCTGCACCTGCTTCTCTGGAACGTGCACCTATTGCACTTGCTTCTCATAATCCATAGGCTTCCCTGTCAAACTATATAGACCATGCTCTCTAACTCGAAGTACGATACCAGCGAAGCTAGAACCTCTATGCCTGAGTCTTGCCTTCCCATCCTGGAACAAGACCTCAAACCCCTTCTTCTCGATCATTGAGACAAAAATCACGCTATATATGAGTCTTGGTACGAACAGTACATCCTAGACCCGCATCACTCGTCCTGTCTCCATCCTGAATGGCACAACACCCAATCCTCGGATCTCCAATTGACTCTTGTTGCCCAACATCATGTGCAACTTCGAGTCCCATTTAGCTAGAGTCTCAAAAACCTCCTGTGACCCTGTCATATGTTTCGTCACACCACTGTCCACGTACCATCCATCCTCATCGATAGTACCCTACGAGAAATGAGAGATCATAGCAAAGTCCTCCTCCTCCAATCTCCTGGTAAGATCATCTATCTCAGCAGAAGTGGCAACACTAGTGACCTGCTTTCCTTTCTTCTTCTCGTCATCTCCCTTCTTCTTCATCGGACATCTCGACGAAAAATGACCCATCTCACCACAGTTGAAACACTTGACCTTACTCAAGTCCTTCTTCTACTTACCCTTCATTTGCACTACAAGTGCCACGTCATCATCGAAAGTCTTCTTCTTTGGATGAAGATCCTCGTCTCGCAACTCTTCCTAAATGAAGTCGTCCCATAGCCTATTCCAGTCTGGCAATTTCTCTCTATCAACAATTCCTTTGATGAAGGGATTCCATTCCTCGGTGAACCCTTTCAAGGAAATCCTCACCATATCTCCATCTGAAATAGTCACACCGACAGCAGCAAGCTCATATTTGACCTGAGACAATCTCGTCAGATACGAAGTCACGCCTTCACTCCTTATCATCTTGGTGGACTTCAGCTTATCCTCCAATACCAATACCCGGTTCTCGTCCTTATTCTAGAACAAATTCTTAAGAGCCATCCACATCTCACGTGCGGTGTCCTTCTAGCAAAACAAATGATGTATTAGAGCATCCTTCACAACATCTAGGATGATCAATCTCGCCCTTGAATCCAAATCCTCATACACTTCCAGCTCCTTTTGGTCAGTTGGCTTCTTGATGGCTTTCTCGGCAAACTCCCAGATCCTGTTGACCTGCAAGACCAACTTGATCCTTTCCTTCCATGGACAATAGTTGGACAACCCCTCCAACCTGTCCTCATACCGAATACCAGCCTGCAACTTCGACATTGTCACCTAAAATGTGACCAACTCCCTCTTAAGTTGTACTTTGTTGTGCACAACTCTGATTCACTGACTTCCAAAGTAGCTCAGACACACTTTGATACCATGTTGAATTTCCACGATCTTGGGTCTAGGTTAGAATCTTAAAATCTCTGACGCTACCAAACCAAGAATCTCAACAAGAACTACTTTGCACAGCGGAAAATATAAAGCAGTAAATCACATATGCACAAGTATACACAATTTTTAACAAAATTGTACAATAATGTACAACCCAATCTTCGTTATATTAAACCAAATCTAAATAATACAACAGTCTATGGTATATAAGATACAATGACAAACTTCATTGTAGCTTCGATGTCATATCTTGTCATGGCGGCCCTTCGCTCCCGTACTGCTCACTCGCTGCCCTCTAGTCCTTCAAAAGACAACACATCGAGACTCTGGGAGGGCTACCACCTAACACTATTGCACGTCACTTTTGTAGCACGTACACAAGTTGATCTAATTTGCTCTTTGTGTAGGCCTAATCCCGAGCTCTAAACTGCCAGGCTAGCAGTCACCTTTGTCCATCAAGGTGCTACACTTCGGCACCAAATCTTCACCCAACCTTCAACTCATCTTCGTCACTTCAAGATAGATTGTCTAGGGCTACTTTGGGCTATCAACACACTGCCCTCCACCAGACCAATGATGCCCAATACTTCACTGTAGGTCCTGCTCCTAGGATGGACTTTTCACCTCCACAAAATGTCCTCCAAATGGCACCAACAGGCTACAACGAAACTTGATCCAAATCTGGTCAACAAACTGTGACCCAACACACACAAGATGCACTTCAAAATGCATGCACTAGCTCACTGTTTTAGGGTATGTTGATTGCTGCAATTCTAGACTAGTTAGGGCACCCAACCACAATCCCTAACAGCCCTCAAATTTGGCCCAAAATTGCTCCCTTTGTTGCGGATTCCCTTCCCCAGCAAGTCTCCAACTCCATGTTGCTTGTTCACTGCACCAGCTCCCTCAATTAGGCCTTACGACCCTCTTGTCTTGCCTAGAACAGGCATGTGGTGGCTTCTAGGGCTTGCAGCTTGCTACAACAAGCCTTCTCCTTGCTGCAACAACACTTCTCAAGCATTTGCACCCTTCCTTCTAACCCCAAAAAAGACTTCCCTCCCTCAGCCTCCAAGAACAGGGCCTCGACCTTCCAACCAGCATTTTGGTCCTCCTGAAATGACCCAAAACAGCCCTTCAATTGACCTTGTTGTCCTTCTTGGCTGCAGCCCAAAACAGGGATCTCTCTCTCCTCCAACGAGCTCTTCTCTTGTGTATGTGTGTTGCACAATGGATGAGGAAATGTCCTCCACTCCACCTCTTATTTATACACATAAAGAGGGCTCCAAAACGTCACATTTTAGGGGTTGTCCATTTGTCACAAGCCTAAAATAACCTTAGTTTGACCTTGACACTTATGGTGTCAACCACAAAATTACCTTCAAAAATTCATATCTCCACTTCCACAACTCGGAATTCGACGATTCACGAAGTGTTGGATTCTCTTTTCCACCCTCTATCATCTCATGCCATCACATGTAGAAATGTGCTCATGGAAATGCCCAAAACACGATTTGGTGCAAAACTGCATACTTGGGTTCCAAGCCCACAAGTGACTCTTGTGGCACTTTGCCCTCCAAACCCCGAACCCTAGGGCTTGGAGTACCTCCCAAGCTAGACAAATCAACAATTTCCTCTCCTGGTATCTGTGTGAACACTTGAGCTTGAGGAGAATGTTTACGTGTGAAGGGTGAGCTGAATCAAAAATAGTGAGTCAACAGGTAAAACAAAGGTGTTCTAGTCTCGAAAATTTGTGGAGAAGCTCAAACACGAGTTCTCCAAAACCCATAAATCATTTCTAGAAATTCCACCAAGAAATTGCTCAATTAAATTAATTGACCATCATTTAAATTTTTCTCAAGTCTAACTTAGGAAAATTGGTTAATTAATAGTAATTAATTGAGAAAGTTGAGAATTCTCTAGAAACACAGATGGATTGACTTGGAGATGATATCAACCATTGATTAAGTTTTAATCTTAGCCATTGGAGTCCCAACTAGAGATTATAAGAAGAGGTCGATGGGTAGGTGCAGGTATACACATATAGAGAAAGCCAACAGTTTGAGTTGCTTGGGCAGTTCGAGCTAGCCAGCAACAGAGTTCGAGCTAGAGAGGGGACACAGAGGTAGAGAAGGGTAGAGGCAATGATCCAAAGGAAGTTTTCCAGTTCCAGAGAGGCAAAGAGAGAAGGCCAAATTATTTCTCCAAGAGGCTGCGCAGGGGCCTGTGCAAAGCCTCAAAGAGGGCATTCGATTTAGCTAGAGCAATGGCAGTTTCAGGTGCTAAGGGCTGGGAATATTTCTAGAGGGCCAAGCCAGAGGCTTCCAGACTAGCAACAGTCAGTTAGAAATTGATTCGAGGTAGTTCCGAGCTAGCAAGATTCAGGCTTGCACAAAGGCAGTAGGGGAGCCAGTTTGAGTGGCTAGATTGAGCTGAGATTGCTCGTCCAGGAAGGTATATTTATTCAATTGATTTTTCCAATGTTTCTCTCAGGTTGGATAGCCAATTGGGCATCCATATTTATTGTACTTACACTGCTGAATAATAATAAAACCCTCAGTTGTTGCATCAGTTTTCCCACAATGGGTTTTTCCGAGAACAATTGTCCAAAAATAATTGTCATTTTTACGTGTCTGTGTTAGTATTTCTCAATTCCTATTTTTGCTTCTACGGTATTTTTATGGTGAAGAAATTGCTGTGTGAATAATTCATTATTTTGCCATAAACAAAATAAACTGCATAACTATTTTATCAGTTAGAAGAATTATTTCTAGTTGTTGCATTTCTATCGAATTTTCACATGGTATCAAAGCATATTTGACAGACATGATGCTCAGAGTCGGAGGAAAATTTGGCTTTTCAGAGGGAGCAGCAAGAAGTTATTTTAGGGGTTGCGCAGAACCTAACCAAGCAGTGTGAATTGTTGGACAAGATTCAATTTTCTAGTTACAGGTGGCAATAAAATTTGATTTCTCCGGGGAATTGATTCTAGCAAGCAGAGGGAGCAGCAGCGTAGTATTTTTTGCAAAGTAGATCTCTTGTTTGGACGCAAAAGGGTTTTGCAGTAGCAAAATCAGCGTCGAGTGCAAGAGAAATTGCACACATAAAGGGAGTTTCTCTCAGAGGGTTTCTAGCTTCAGAAATCCAACAGTTTCCAGTTGTAGCAAGAAGATTTTTTCAATCCAAAAGGGAGCGTGAATAACAGAGCAAGCAATTGAATAGGAAAAAAAGGGAGATTTCCATCACACGTCGAGTTTTTGTAGAGATGGCTTCAGTAAGACTTCGAGATTAGGACAAATTAGAGGGTGCATCCAACTATTGTATCTAGAAGGCCAAGATGTCTTTCTTGCTAGTCGAGTATGGTCTAAAGATGTATGCAGAACGTGTTGTAGTTGTGCCTACAGATCCAGACCAGCTAGGGAATTACAATAAGGATACGTCCAAGGCAAAGCGGTTGATTCTCCATGGAGTTCGAAACCATATTGTCTCGCATGTGGCAGCCAAGAATACGACCAAAGAAATGTGGGATGCTATTGCCTCACTATATCAAAATCCTTCCGAGCAGTAGAAGATGTTCCTGAAGGAGAAGCTGAGGAATGTTCGTATGCAGAAGGGTGAAGGCATAGATCCCTTTCTCCCCAAAATTCAGGATATTTTGGATGACCTTGCAGTCGTAGGAGAAGCCCCTCAAACTACAGAGTTTGTGTGTTTGGCCCTGAACAGTGTCCAAGGCATTTTGGGACGAGATATGTTACCTGGGTGGGACCAGATGTGGTCAGACCTGCAACAAGAGGAGATGAGGCGATCTCTATTAAAGAGCTCCATCAGCGGCAGCAGTAGCAAGGAATTGAAAGGTGTGAAGGAGGAAGACAACGTGGCACTTGCATCAAAATGGAAAGCAAAAGGTCTCAGTGAAGTACAAGGCTTGCAAAGAGAGAAGAAGAAGAAAACAAATTCCAGAGTGACAGTTGCAGAATAGTTCCAGTCAGATGTTGAGGAGCACAGAGTAGTGTTGATAGCAGTGCAAGAGGCTCAGTGCAAATTCAACGGCAACGCAAATTTCTCAATGGACAGTGCAGAGGTTAGTGGCAGTCAAAAACTCAAGAAATAGTTACAACACAGAGACATAGTTGATTCAATATTTTGGATGTTTTTCAATTGCAGTGTTTGTAGTAGCAACAGCAACAATGAGAGGGTTGATAGTTGGGTTGCAGTGCAGATGCAGAGTTGGCAACAGTACAGGATGTACAGTGCAGTGTCGGCAACAGCACAAATGTAGCATGGTTCAGCTACAGTCAGTAGCAGATGAATCAGAGTTAACGCAGTGGTTGGTGGACAGTGGTAGGCAACTATAATTGTCAGACATCAACAATGTGGGGAGGATGTTATGGGGACAGTTGGAGAACACCTTCCTTGCTAAGAGGGAGTGTTAGTTGTTGTAGCATCGGATGGTGTTCTAGTCTCGAAACTCTATAGAGAGACTAAAGCACATGAGTTCTCCAAAACTCAAAAATCGCTTCTGGAAATTCCACCTAGAGATAGCGTATTAAATTAATAGACCATCATTTAAATTTTTCCTAAGACTAACTTGGAAAATTAGTTAATTAATAGTAATTAATTGAGAAATGTGAGAACTATCTAGAAACTCACACAAATCGACTTGGAGATGATTTGAACCATTGAGTAAATTTTAATCTTAGTCATTGGAGATTATAAGAAGAGGTTGATGGGTAGATGGAAATATAAACATATAGAGAAAGCCAGTAGTGTGAGTTCTTTGGGCAATTTGAGCTAGCCAGCAGTAGAGTTCGAGCCAAAGAGTGGACACTAGAGAGGGGCAGAGACAGTGATTCTGAGGAAGTTTTCCAGTTTCAGAGAGTCAAAGAGAGAAGGCCAAATTATTTCTCCAGGAGGCTACGCAGGGGCCTGCGCAGATCCTCAAAGAGGGCATTTGATTTAGTTGGAGTAGTGCCAGTTTCAGGTGCTAGGGGTCGGGAATATTTCCAAAGGGCCAAGTCAGAGGCTTCCAGACCTGCAACAGTTAGTCAATAGCTTATTCTTGGCAGTTCCGAGCTAGTGAGATTCATGCCTGTGCAGAGGTGACGCAGGGTCTGCGCAGAGGCAATGGGAGAGCCAGTTTCAGTGGCTAGATTGAGTTGAAATTGCTTGTGGAGGAAGGTAAATTCCCTCAATTGATTTTGCTAGTATTTCTCTCACGTTGGATAGCCAGTTGGGCTTCCATATTTATTGTACTCAGAATTTCATTGTTGCGTAATAATAAAACCCTCAGTTGTTATACCGCTTTTCCCACATTGGGTTTTTCCATAGACAATTGTCCAAAAATAATTGTAATTTTTATGTGTGTGCACTAATATTTCTCAGTTCCTAATTTTGCTTCTGCGGTACTTTTTATGGTGAAGAAATTGCAGTGTGAATAATTCGTTATTTTGCCGTAAACAAAAGAAACTGCATAATTAATTTATCAGTTAGAATAATTATTTCCAGTTGCTGCATTTCAAGCAAATTTTCACATAGCACTTGTTTTTTATGATATTTTTTTGCAAGATGCTTAGGAGGTGATTAGAATGTCAAAGCCACTGGCAAAGTCCCCAAGAATGTTGGGTGGAGAAAATCACCCCGTGGAATGTCACAAAACTAAATCCACACCAATAGCCAGCCATTTTTTTTTAATTGTTGAAAGATAACCATAACAAAATCACATTCCTTGTGCCTTTACAGAGAACAGTTCAATACCAGTAAAACTCAACAATACTTCGCTTAACTATATGATAACTCTTCGAGCTACATTCCAATCAACCTTGAAGAAATAAAAGACACTGGAAGACAGAGTTAGAGTTTCAAATATGCCTTGCATTGAATTCAGTCCTGGAAACATGTCATTGCACATTAAGGCACCCAAACAAGAGATGAATTGACAATGAGACTAAACTGGGTTGTTTGTTAAAAAGGTATATTAATTATCCAAACAAATCAGCTTCATAACTTCAGTACTATAGAATCTGCTGTGTATAAATCACAAAAAAATTGAAACAAAACACTAAAACAGCAACAACATAATCACATTCTGCTATAGCAGTGAGCTGACCTCTAAAGTAGACTTTCTACTAGTTTCATCAGTACCATACAAACAGTGGAAATGAACACAGGATACACCCACAGATGTGTAGTTATTTTTCTGTATTAAACCTGGCTGCTAAGGACAAACCTGTACACATTCATGTTTTCAACCTTTCAGTTTATTCTTTGAGTCTGGCTGGTTTGGGTTTCAGCTAAAGTCGTATACAACATCTTATTGTCAAATGGATATCACGTATCTTCCCAGCCTAAGCTACAGGAACAGGGCAAGCACTAGTTGGATGATAAAGTTGTCGTTAAGTGGACTTTCAACAGACCATAATGCATTTGCTAGTCTGATTTTAAACCTACAGTTTGTATTGATCCTTTGTATGAGAATACTTTCGTCAAAAAATGTCTAGAAAACACTGGGAAAACAAATGGACTTGTGACATACAAAATCTCAAAATACCATATGCTTAATCTTAGAAGCCTTGACGTTGATTTCTGTAGCATTGGATGTGCTCTTGCCTTGAGATTTTGCAGAGTCTAAGACACATGCATTCTCCAATACCCAGAATCGTTTGGGAAAATTCCACCTAGAGATGGTTTTATTAAAATAATTAACTTTTTTAAATGGTTCCCTAAGTCTAAACTTACGAGATCTGGTTAATTAAAGGGTATTAATTAAATCGGATGTGAATCTTCTACAAGAAGACGAGGATCAACTCCCAATTAATCTTAGCCCTTGATTACGTTTTAATCTTGGCCGTTGGAGCTCCAACAAGAGATCATAAGAAAGAGTTCGATGGGCACTTGGAGAACACATCGAATGAGAGAGATCAAAGATCGAATTTCTCAAGAGTAGCAATGCTGAGTTTCCGGAGAGAGATCAAGTGATCTTGCAGTGAGGGGCAAGGATAGTAGTCCAGAGGAGAGTTTTCCAGATCCGAAGAGTGCAAGGCAGAGAAGGCATAGACAGATTCAAAGAGGCAGTGCAATGCCACACAAAGGCAACGCAGAGCTCCAGAGGGAGTTTGAAATCCAGTGGGGAGAGTCGAGATCCAGTGCCAGAAGCTGGGGTGTGAGACCAGAGGGGCAGAAGGTCGAATTTCCAGACAGCAGGAGATCAACAAAGGAGGTGACGCAGAGCCCAACCAGTGCGACGCAGATCTGCATAGGATTGATGCAAAAGCTGCACAGAGGCAGCGTGGGGCCAGCCAGCCCTGATCACTGTCAGATCTCCCGAATTAGTGTGAGATTTTTCTCACTAACTCTTTGTCAGCATTTCTTTGTAACGGATAGCCAGTTTGGGCGTTCAACAATTTGTACTCAAATTTACTATTGCATAATAATAAAACCCTCAGTTGTTGCACTGGTTTCCCCACATTGGGTTTTTCTAGGGACATTGTCCAAAAACAACTGTGTTGATGTGTGTGTTTATCTCTCCAGTGTAGTATTTAGTTTCTGCAGTATTTTGTTTTGTGTAGGTTGCGTTGTATGTATTTCAATATTTGTCCTAGAAAACTGCAAGTAATTTGTTCAAGTAATTTAACAAATAAGAGAAATATCATCAGTGTGTTGCATTGGGAATTAGGTCACCGATTTTTCACATGGTATCAGAGCATAGATTGTGAGCAGAAGAGCTCAGTTGCAAAAAGGAAGAGGGAGTTCGAAATTACTACAAAGGCAGCAATTCGAAACCCTAGAGGCAACGCAGTCCTTAGGCCAAGGAGGTCGAAGTTTTGAGTGAGATCAATTTCTCTGAGTGAGTCGACAGAAAAATTTGATTCTCCAAATTGAAGCTTTCCAAAGGCAGAAAGGAGCAGCGCAGTTTACTTGCAGAGCAAATCTTCAGCTGGGACGCAGTTATTTTGCAGCAGTTGCTGGCAGAATAGCGTCAGAAGGAGAGAATAGCACATACTGAGGGAATTTCTTCCTCAGAGGAATTCCAGCGAAGAAGTCTAAATTTTTTTTTCTAGCAGAGCAACAGTAGATGTGTGCGAGATTTCTCACTCTAGAAGGGAGTGCGAATAGCTAGTTAGCAGTTTCATAGGGTAGAAGAGGAGGAATTCGACATTTGCAGAGATGGCCACGAATGCGCAAGATCCATAGAAGAGCAGCAAATTAGAACCAGTAGCTGCATATATCTCACATGAATCAGTATCCTTGCTACGGGAGCCCAACAGAATCAATAGCAAGAGGATCACAATGTCAGTAGACGCAGCTAGTCATTCAAATGACAATTTCATAACTAGTTGCAATCAATTTCCAGAAGACAGTTGCAAAACTAGTTGCAGTTACATACACAGTGTGAATTGCCTAGTTGCAGTATACATGTATCGTGCCATAGGCAGTCTGAATTGCCTAGTTGCAGTATACATGTGCAGTTCCAACCAGGAGATTCCCAGCGCAGAGCTTCGCAGTCCAGTTTCCAGTGCAAGATCACTATGTGAGTTGCCAGGAGGAAGTAGAGAGAATTCCCATAGGGAGATCGAGACTTGAAGGGAGTCGAGTTTCAAAGGGAGCAGCCCTATGGAAGCTAGTACTTCAAGAACTGGGGAGATCAGACCCATTATTGCAATAGTTGCAGCAGCACTACAGAAGCATCAGCATAGTAGTAACAACAACAATACGAGTAGATCAAATTTCGCGATGATGACATCCATACCTCCAGGACAGAGGTGGGGTGATTTGGTGTTATAGCCCTAGAGAGCTACAAGATGGGCAAGATCCTTGAGGAGTCCACCTCTTGGATCAAGACCTTGCTACAAGAGCCCATAGTCAGCAGTAGCAGGATGGACCAGTGTCAGTTGGTGCAGTCAGGTGCCAGAGTGACAGATGCAGTAGCTAGTAGCATTGGATTTTGAGCAGCGCAGAGCAGAGTTGGCAACAGTGCAGTTGGCACAGAGCAGAGTCAGCAGCAGCGCAGAGGCTTCAGTGACAACGCAGAGACTAGAAGCAGTCAAAACTTGAACGACAAATGCATCATACTAAACACAGTTGGTTCAGTATTTTGGATGCTTTTCAGTTGCAGATTTTGCAGTTGCAGCAACAGCAGATGGAGAGAGGGTTCCAGTGCAAATGCAGTAGTTGACAGCAGTTTAGCAAAGTCAACATCAACACAGATGCAGCTCATATCAGAGTTGTGCAGTAGTTGGTGGGCAGTAGAGCCAGACATTAGCAGCGCAACAGGAGATTGTACAGAGATAGAGTGAGGCTTCAATGGATTGCAACACTAGAGCACATTCCTCGCTAGGAGGGAGTGTTGATTTCTGTAGCATCGGATGTGCTCTTGCCTTAAGATTTTGCAGAGAGACTAAGACACATGCATTCTCCAATACCCAGAAATCATTTGGGAAAATTCCACCTAGAAATGGTTTAAATAAAATAATCAACTTTTTTAAATGGTTCCCTAAGTCTAAACTTACGAAATCTGGATAATTAAAGGGTATTAATTAAATCAGGTGTGAATCTTCTAGAAGAAGACGAGGATCAACTCCCAGTTAATCTTAGCCCTTGATTATGTTTTAATCTTGGTCGTTGGAGCTCCAATGAGAGATCATAAGAAGGAGTTTGATGGGCACTTGGAGAACACATAGAGTGAGAGAGATCAGAGATCGAATTTCTCAAGGGTAGCAACGTTGAGTCGTCAGAGAGAGATCAAGTAATCTTCTTGAAGTGAGCATCAGGGATAGTAGTCCGGAGAAAAGTTTTCTAGATCCCGAGAGTGCAATGCAGAGAAGGCATAGAGAGATTCAAAGAAGCAGCGCAGTGCTACGCAGAGGCAACACAAAGCTTCAGAGGGAGTTCGAAATCCAGTTGGGAGAGTCGAGATCCAATGCCAAAAGTTGGGGTGTGAGACCGAAGGGGCAGAGGGTCGAATTTCCAGACAGCAGGAGATCAGCAGAGGAGGTAACATAGAGCCCAGCCAATGTGACACAGATTTGCGTAGGATTGACACAAAAGTTGCCCAGAGGCAACGTGGGGCCAACCAACCAACCCCTGATCAGCGTCGGATCTCTCGAATTAGTGTGAGATTTCTCTCACTAACTCTTTGCCAACATTTCTCTGTAACAGATAGTCAATTTGGGCATCCAACGATTTGTACTCAAATTTACTACTGCATAATAATAAAACCCTCAGATGTTGCACCGATTTTCCTACATTGGGTTTTTCCATGGACAATGTCCAAAAACCATTGTGTTGATGTGTGTGTTTATTTCTCTCTAGTGCAGTATTTAGTTTCCGCGGTATTTTATTTTGTGTAGTCTGTAGTGTATGTATTTCAATATTTGTCGTAGAAAATTGCAAGTAATTTAAAAAATAAGAGAAATATCATCAGTTTGTTGCAATAGGAATCGAGTCATCGATTTTTCACACTTGTGACTTTGCAGCTATCATTTTGTGCTACTTAATACTTTGCAGCTAGCATATACTCCACCATGGACCTAGACCACCTGCAACCAATTTATTATCCACTTCATTCCAAAGAATGAGGGAACAATAGGTTCAGGCAGGATAGAGAAAAACAAATTGTGCTATTCAACAAAGAAACTTTAGAGGTCATCAAAGGAGCTTTTTCAGTTACCAAAGAAATTTCATGCGATGCCAGAGATCGAATTAATCTAGAGTGGCATCAACTACCTTGTTACAAAACTAAAGTAAAATGTCAAAACAGCAAGAACTGGAGCTGGCAATAAGAAGCCCAAGCCAAAGGCAAGAGCTAAGAGCAAAAGTGAGAAGTTAAGGCATTCTGAAACCATGGTCATGCACCCACAGTAATCTATGCCTAACATACTTCAACGGACTTATGCTAATTTAGATTTTTCTATTTTCTACTTGAATTGTTTTACCCTTTATCAAAATAAATGTTAATTCTTCTTGGTGCAGCCGAGGTTGACATTTAAACAACAATCAGGGCTATGAATCTTCAAACAAAGTGTTGAAAAATGTAACTTGTGTCAGTCTTCATAATTGTACTTGAGTCATGATGTAATGTAATTGTCAAAAGAAAGAAAAAGGAATTGAAAAATAACTCGTTAAAGCATGGGTTTCATGCTTGGGTCATCAATTTCTAGGTCAAATCCTCCATTGAAGGCTTCTAGGTTTTGTATTGAGTCAATAGAGTCATTGTCATTTTTATTAGACCCTTCTTGGGCTTTTGTATCATGTAAAAAGAATTATTTTTGAGTCAAAAAGATCATTTGTCACCTCCACACCAAGTCGGCCCTATCCTCAACAAGTCGGCTTGGATTAGGGCTATTTGACCCAGCTAGAAGGCTATAAATAAGAGGCAATTCGACCTATTTGGAGCACACACTCAAGAAGTTCGATCTACAAGAAAGAGAAGCAGAAAAAGAGAGTGAAATTGCTGGAGAAGAAGAAGATTAGTTGGGAAGACCTAAATCGAGTTTTTGGGCATTCTATCTCTCACACGTGTGAAGTTACTGGGTTGTTGTTGGGGCTGAAATTTTGAATCTACTGCAGGTCCGAAGTTCTGAAGCTAGGGGCCAAAAATTTGTAGCTGGGGGCCGAAATTCTGGATTGAAGTTACAACTGTGAAGCTAGTACTTGGAGACCTTGGCAAGGATCATCTACAGGAAGGGTTGACTTGGTGGTTGGAGGAGGTCTTTATCTAGGTCTAAGAGGTCTTGGATTGTCTCATCTTGATTTGAATCTACTAGTGGAAGAGTTGACTGGGTTTTCCCCTATAGAGGGGTTTTAGCCCTGGCTGAGTGCCTATATCTGGTGTCCTTGATCTTCATGTTTTGATTTGATGATTGCTTGATGAAAAGAAGATAAAAGAAGAACATAAACAAAGTTAATAAGAACTCAAGAATATCACAAGTAATTATCAATATAAGAAAATATTTCTGCCTTTCCAATTTTCTAACATGGTATCAAAGCTAAGGTGAAGAAGGAAGAAAAAGGCAGCTTGAAGATCTATTGAAGAAAAAGGGATCAAAGGAAGGTCATTAAGGAAAAGGATTATATAAGGAGAGAAGCCTACTATCTATAGGAACTATGTCAACTACAATGAAGGGAGAAAATAAGCTAGAAGGAGCCTCCAACTACAGGGCATGGAAAAAAAGGATAGATCTTATCCTCGCTAAGCACAAAGTTTTGGATCTTGTTCAAGGAAAAGTCAAGAAGCCTATGGATGATGCAAGAAAGACTTGAATCATGAAAGAAGTTTTGTTGTGGAGGAAGCCCTTCAAGAATTGATGCCCTACAAGGTTTGTTAAAAGAACAACTCAAGGTATGTTTGATTTGATTTAATTTGTTACAGAAAAAGGTATGATCATTCTCTTTTGAAATTTGCTTTACATTACTGGCATCGCTATGTCAAGGTCTTTGAATCATGGAGATTCTTGTTAGGGTGATTAATCATTAGATTGAATCTACCCTCGTTATACTGTCATGTGATCATTCTTGTGAAACCCTAACCCTTAGGGTTCACTATAAAACCCTAGCCTCTTGCTGCTAAGGGTATGTCAATGTTATGAAATCCTAGTCTACTTAGGGTTGTTGATAAAGTCTAGAAATCCTATTCTTTTGAAGTTTAAGGTTTTGATAATGTTATGATAAAAACCCTAGTCCTTTAGGGTTTGTTGTTAATGTCTAGGTTATATATCAAAACTCTAGATCTTTAAGGTTTGGTGAATTAGGGTTTATGATCAAAACCCTTGTAATAACTATAGTAAGATCCTAGGAAAAGAAATCATAAGTGTATATTCTTCTACGTGATTGAAACCCTAGTCTCGTCAAAATTGTTGTATATCTAACTTTGATATATTGATGTTTGTGTCATGGGTTTACCTAGTAGGTATAAATATTGATATGAGATACTAGTGCATGATAATGAAACCCCAGATATGTATATGCAAGTATGATATCTTGATTAATGATGAAATCTAGGGTAGATATTGATATTCTATGACATGATGATATTGTTTATTGATAAAATCTAGGGTTTGCACAAACCTAGTAGCCTGACATGTAATTCTAAAAAGAATATTGTTGAAACTTTAAATGATTGAATTGTTGATATCTAAGGCTTTATGTCTCGAAGATGGAGTCTAGGGTTTATGACAAAACCCTAGCAAGATATTGAAGTATGTATGTAAAATGTAAACCTTCTTGAATCTGAACCTAAATAGGTTTAGGAATTTCATGCTTCCATTGTAATGATATGATTTTGATGTAGTTGACTTCATTCTTCTATATATTTGTATTTGGTTGTACTTAAAGTTTTGCAAGTACACAATCTTCAAGATGTTGAAGATGATTGTAATTGAAGATGATAATAATGATGAGCATGATGAAGGAAGAATGACGGTGATCAAGATGACCTTGATGACATGAGAAAGAATGAAGCATATCCGATGTTGTTGTTCTCCCTAAGTTGAGAGGGAGCATGGTTAGAAAAAAAAAAAAGGTACATCTCCCTAATTGAGAGGGAGGGCATATTATGATAGTCATAATGAATACCTTGAAGAAAGAATGAAATCGAAGAATGAATGAAAGCACTGCAAATGGATTTACAAACAAAATATTTGAGAAATGTTGAGGCTGTATTAGGTGCTACCGAAGAAGTGAAAGAAGATAGCTTTCGAAAAAATTGTATCTGGATACTTTGATAATGATATGAGTAGCATCAAGATGACTGAGGACCCCGAAGGTTTGTGTTTACTTGTATGTATACTTAAAGGTTTATTACTAATTTGGGTTGTGACTGTGTAGGATCTCTCTATAAAAAGGTTGAACGTTTGAAGCATGCTTGGAATGATGAATATATATCAGATTTAGTTGAAAAGGAGAGATGAAGCATCTTGTGGCAACAAGATGCTTGGGAGGACATTTGGCCAACCTATGTGTTGATGTCTAGATCCCGAAGTAGGGAGGGTGGCATTGGTCATGGAGCTCCGACCTTAGAAACGCACCTAGATCCTAGGTTGGTGATAGAGCTTAAAAGCATGATGGTACCTAGAGTGGCTAAAGCTTGAGTTCACCTTAATCCCACCCAATTAGAGTACCCTAGTCAAGTATCTAATTTGTACCATCGCATGTGTGCTATGACTCTTCATAGATCATATCATTTTGAGATCTTCCATGTACCTATATATGTAATTATGAATAACTCCTCAACTGAGAGGGAGTATTGAAAAATGTAACTAGTGTCAATCTTCATAATTGTACTTGAGTCGTGATGTAATGTAATTGTCAAAAGAAAGAAAAATGAATTTTTTATAAAAGAAAAATGACTTATTAAAGCATGGGCTTCATGTTTTGGTCATCAATTTCTAGGTCAAAGCCTCCATTGAAGGCTTCTAGGTTTTGTATTGAGTCAATAGAGTCATTTTCATTTTTATTGGATCATTTTTAGGCTTTTGTATCATGTAAAAGCAATTATTTTTGAGTCAAAAGGATCATTTGTCACCTCCACACTTAGTCGGCCTGGATTAGGGCCATTCGACCCAACTAGAAGGCTATAAGTAAGAGTCAATTCGACCTATTTGGAGCACACACTCAAGAAGTTCAATCTACAAGAAAGAGAAGCAGAAAAAGAGAGCAAAATTGCTGGAGAAGAAGAAGATTAGTTGGGAAGACCTAAATCGAGTTTTTGGGCATTCTATCTCTCACACGTGCAAAGTTATTGGGTTGTTGTTGGGGCCAAAATTCTGAATCTACTACAGGTTTGAAGTTCTAAAGTTGGGGGCCGAAAATTTGTAGCTGGGGGGCCAAAATTATGGATTGAAGTTGCAACTATGAAGCTAGTACTTGGAGACTTTGGAAAGGATCATCTACAAGAAGGAAGGGTTGACTTGGTGGTTGGAGGAGGTCTTTGTCTAGGTCTA
Source organism: Pinus tabuliformis (assembly GCA_031772625.1). Lineage (NCBI taxonomy): Eukaryota > Viridiplantae > Streptophyta > Pinopsida > Pinales > Pinaceae > Pinus > Pinus tabuliformis. The sequence goes on along the minus strand of CM062816.1, from coordinate 942,826,189 downwards.
AGAGGTCTTGGATTGTCTCATCTTGATTTGAATCTACTAGTGGAAGAGTTGACTGGGTTTTCCCCTATAGAGGGGTTTTAGCCTTCGCTGAGTGCCTATATCCGGTGTCCCTAATCTTCATGTTTTGATTTGATGGTTGCTTGATAAAAAGAAGATAAAAGAAGAAGATAAACAAAGTTAATAAGAACTCAGGAGTATCACAAGTAATTATCAATATAAGAAAATCTTTTTGCATTTCTGATTCTCTAACACAGAGTACACAGCTAATAAACAGAAGCGCAAATACACGGGCAAACTCAGTTATTTATTCTTGGCTTCATAAAAATTTATAACTAGATACCAGTAATAAGCAAAGGTTTTAATTGATGTTGCAAAAACATGTATTCCTTAACCATAAACCATAATGATTTTGTAAACAAGGATAAATAAATAACGCACTTTCTAGAACTGGATGAGACAAAGTGATTTCCACCCGACTGTAGGTAGTTTGTTGTTGACACCACCCCCCATGTTAATGTTTGTAGTAGCAGATAGATTTTTTTGCATTGACTAGGTGAAAAACCCTCCTTGGTAAAACTTGCTCAATTTATTAAATTGTCTTTATGATTTAGCCTAAGTCTAACTTAGGGAAAGCACATTAATTAAGTTAACTAATTAATGTTAACTATTGAGCTAGGAGAACTAAGGAAATGTAATTTTAATTACATTAATGAATTTGCTTTAATCACAACTGTTGATCCCAGGTGGGTTAGTATCTAATCCTACCTATCCATCACTTTGGAGATTAGGGTTAGGGATTTAGCTCAATGAGAAATTAGAAAAGAAACCCTGAGGAAAGGAGAAAGACACAACAATGATAGAGATTTGAAGAGTGGTTTTCTCAAGGGCTAGAGAGAAAAAGAAGTGTGCAGCAGTGAGAGGAATATTTCCGAGATTGAAAGGAGGATTCTTCAACAAGGAGGTTGTACCAAATTATGAGCACAAGTTGCAAGGGCCAGAGCTCACATGTGCCACACAGATAGAGAAGCTGGGCCATATGTGCCGCATGAGGGTTGCTACAGCAAGCCGCACATGTGGAGGAAAGGCTTCAGTTCGGCCAAACAACGCTTATCTAGTGCAGGTCAGATTTCTCAATGGCAGATTTGCCCAGTTTATTTGTTGTAATAATTTCTGTAATTTTCTTCATGAGCTAATTTCCCAGTAAGGGAACCTCATCATTTAGATAATTAAAAGTGAAGATCAGTTGAAGGAAAAAAATTGTGTGAATAATTTCCTATAATTTACTTCTGCTGTCTAAATTTTTAGTTAAAAATTCCAGTGTATTTTATATTTAACAATTGCAGAAAATATTTTTTGGGTTATAAAAATTACTAGGAATTAAAATCAGATCTGGAATTTAGAAATTAACATGGTATCAGAGCATCAACTATGAAAAAGGAAAATCATAATTCATATAGGTTTAAAGTGGATCTAAATTTCCAGCAGCAGATTTTTTCAGTAAAATTTCTGATTTGGAAGATGGTTGCAACCAGGTTAAAGTTTGAGGACAGGTTGGAGGGCACGTTAAACTTCATTCCCTGGAAGATGAGGGTTACATTGATCCCGATGGAGAATAGTTTACGATTGTTTTCTAACACCAAACTCAACCTGCCTACAGATGCTACAGAACTGATCATCCACAATTAGAAGGATGTGAAACCAGGAGGATAATCTTGGATATGGTGAACAGTCATGTGATTCTTCACTTATCTAAGAAGAAGACAACAAGGGAGACATGGAAAGCTTTCACAAAGCTTTATCAGAGCTTTAACACTAACAGGCAGATGGTGTTGAGAGAGAAACTCTAACACCAAGATGACCGGATCAGATACTGTGACCAGTTATCTTACCAAGATCACTCAACTACATGATGAGTTCGCAAACGTTGGGAAGACTATGACATATGAGGAGATGGTAAGGATGGCCTTGAATGGCTTCACCAAGCCATGGGCTCCTTTAATAAATGGCATCATTGCATGAGAGCATCTTCCTGATATGGGGCAGGCTATGGGATGATTTTGTCTAGCAAGATATTTGGGAGGAATCTCTAGGAGGGCAACAAAAGGGTGATGATGAGAACCTTGCCCTTGCCAACCAGGCAAGAAAGGGTAAGGGGAAGAACAAGAAGAAAACAGGTGGAGAGGATATTTCACATGTTGAAAAGAAGGATCTGAGTAAAGTGAAATGCTTTGTGTGCCACAAGAGTGGGCATTATGCTTCAGAGTGTTCAAACAAGAAGGGTAAGTGTAAGTCACAGCAAGTAGCAGCATCTGCAGATACTCAAGTCAGTCAATTTGTTGCAAGGTTCAAAGAGTTCTCTCCAGTATCTTCCTTTTCTGGCAAAGTTTCCAAGGGTTGTTGGTTCATGGCAATGGTGCTTCTCGTCACATGATAGGATCACAAGAGTATGCACCAATTTGTCAAAGGACTTAAATCTGCATGTGAAGCCTGGCAACAATGCAAAATATGGTAGAGAGGGAGTTGTGACCATTTTGTTTCACCCTGAGTCAAGAGGTTCTCTAGAGGTGTACGATATGTTGTTTGTTCTGAGGCTAACAAAGAACTTACTCTCAGTCTCAGCCATGGACAAGGGTTATGTCATTTATTTCCAGCATGGACAGGTTCTTGCCTAAGTCACCTGACACAGGGATTCGGGATTCATAGGATTCGGGGATTCGAGTGTTGGATTCGGACACGTTGACCCCCCGGAACAGGACACGTAGGATTCGTTATATATTATTTTATTAAAATTAAAAAAAATATATATATATATATATATATATATATTAAAAATTAGATATTTCTTACACAAATTCTAATTAATGATACAAATTCATTGATTTCAAACATAGATCTTCAGTGGGTGACAGGTATGCCCAAATTTAAAGTAGAACATGAAGGTGTTTGTCAGGGTTGTGCCTCAAGTGATAGCAAGACTACTGACATTTTGCAATTGGTTCATTCTGATCTATCTGGTATGTTGCCCCTGAGATCTGGAATTTGACATTGGGCTTATAAGTAAAATTGAAGTTTGCATTACTGTAAGCTGCTCTATATTTGCAACTAATGTAACCAGGGTGCTTGGTAATTTCACGCTTGCAGCATAGCTAGTCTTGATTGCAACTTTATTTTTTATATTTTGCTTGCAATCCACATATCTGCATGGTAATAGGTTGCAGCTATCCTATTTGTGCTCATTAAAATCTCTTTGCTGCAATTACTGATCGCGCTATATCTCTACTCATTTATGCAGCTGATGATCCACTGCATATGCTAATCACAAATAAGAATTTGTTTTTCCTGTTCACCTACAGTTCAAATGATAAGAAGTATCGTGCATGTTTTTAGAAAATATAATTATAAGAAGCATGCTATTAAGTTGCCCTAGCCTTGTGGATTCAAGGTAAGTTATTGTAGGAAATTTGCCAATGTTCAAGGTTCGGGAGGGGTGCCTCATTGATTTTTCTTGCAATTTAGGCATGGTCAAGAGTAATAGTCTCACAATTACATTCTTATGCATCCTCTGAGCTTGTTTGCCCAGTTTATGGTACTAAAATCATTGGCCTTTGCAGTACAGTGCCTTGAGAGTCGAGACTTAGTAGATTTTATCTTCTAGCCTCTAGGCATATTCCTCTTCAAACTTCAAAAACCAAAAGCACTTAATGGAAGGAGTTTGTAGTGGTCTGGACTCTGAAGTCTGAACAACCAAAAAATGTATATTCCTTCTGACCAAGCCTCTTACTAACCTTTCCTATGATTTGGGCTAATCTTGGGCTAATACCTTAAGGTGAATGAGAAAAAGAATAGCATGTTTTTAACCCGCGGAAGTCATATTTTGGGATTCGAATCCCAGAATCAGGATTCGATGTGCCCGTACGAGATTCGTACGTGATTCGTACGAATCTTGTACGGACAAGTCGAATCCTGTTCTGGGATTTGAATTCCTGTCGAATCGTATCCGATTCGCACAATTCGAATTCGACAGGGGGTTTGGACAAATCCAGTTACATAGGTTCTTGCTCAGTAGAGAAAATCTAGCTTGGATTCATGACGAGTGATTGAGATAAGAGGGTAATTTGTACATGTTAAAGCACCAGCCTATACAAGTCCTAGTTCATGACAATGACAACATGTGCAAGCTTTGGCACAAGAAGATGAGTCACTTGTATCAAAAAGGATTTCCCATACCGAGGGAGATTGTCACTGGTCTTTCGAGGTCTAACATGGCATAGTGGGGAGTATGCAAGGGATGTGCCCCTGGCAAGTATGCCAAGGCTACTTTTCCAAGCAACGAAAACAAATCCAAGGGGATCTTGAATCTAGTGCATACAGACGTGTGTGGTTCGATGTTAGTAGCATCAGTGAAGGGTTCCAACCATTATGTGACCTTCAACAATGATTTCTCTAGGAGGACATGGATTTTCTTCTTGAGGGCCAAGGTTGAGGTTTTTAGTCGATTTTGGAAGTTTCATGCTCTCGTGGAGAATCAGACAAGCAAGACAATCAGTCTTGAGGTAGAATAATGGGGGTGAGTATACGTCCAATGACTTTGAATATTCCTGCAGGGAGGCAAGTATCAAGAGGACACTGGCAATGCCATACAACCCATAACATAATGGTGATCGAAGAGGTCTGATGATTAGGATAGGGTGCAAGCAAAGCCTTGAGTGCTTAGAAAATATTTACCAAAGTACAAGCACTTGAGGAAGGGGTGACTTGGTACAGGGAGGAGGACTTGGTCTAGGGATTGGGTATTTGTATGTTAAAATTGGCAACTAGGGCCAAACTCCATGTGGGTCACCTTATTTATGGCAGTTGATATTTTCTTGGATTCCTCTCATTGAGAGGTGTAGGATTGATCTAACGATCATCCGATTCCGTCATGTATTCATGCAGATATGAATTTATTTGTATTTCTTGACAATTTGTCAAGGTCAGCCAGCAAGTAAAACAGTGATTTTCACCCCTAACTTGTCCTCCACGTTTCATATAAAAGGAGGAGACCTTGTGGCATTATTACACTCATCTCATCATACATCTTCTCTCTCTCTTATGCATTAGAGGAACATCTCTCTCTCACACGTGTGGCTGAAAGGAGGACGCAAATTTCTAGTTAGGGCAGCGTTGACTTGGGTTGACCTAGTTGCAGGTGGGCAGATTGGATAGCATTGACCAGCATGGAGGCTTTCTTGATTGTGATTTGGGTTGGGCAACCTCTCCTAGGCTAGCCGCATTTCCATTCAGCGTTTTTGACCAGGTTTGACCACTCTTTGACTTGCGTTGACAATCAAAGAGTTGCCGCAGGTTTGACCAGATATTGACTGCATTTTCACTCAGTATTGTGGACTGTTTTGAGCTACCTATACTAGTTGTTGAAGGCCGAGTTGATCGAGGTTGACTTGGGGTCATTATTGACCTATTTGACCAGCTTTGACTTTGTTGGTTAGAGTTTTGTTGTTGCTGTTATAAAATAACATATTTGTGTAATTGTACTATTTCTCTCTCTCTCTACGGAATTATTGAAGAATATAAGAAGAATTGATCAAAGGGTTTCCCCGCATTGGGGTTTGTCCTGGCTAGTGCCACATATTGTGTCTCTTGTCTTGGCTTGTCTTCTACTATTTATATTTATGTTCTATCTGCATTTTACTATCATGTTCATGTGATTGAAATTCTGGAAATTGATATTGGGCTAATAAGAAGATTTGAAGTAAATTGCTCTTAAGCATAGAACATACCATAATTAACATGGTATCAGAGGTGAGGTGAAGACAAAGCCCAAGCAAGAGTGAAAGAGCAATCACCAAAGACAGTTGCAAAGGTCAAAAGGCTTCATGGGTTCCTCATCTCACTTCCCAGCCGAAGACAAGTTCCGTGAGAAGTCTGACTATCACAGATGGAAGATGTCTCTTGATCTGACATTGGAAGAGCAAGAAGTGTTGGACTATGTGAGGGGTAGAATTATGGAGCCTCCATCAAATGCACCGGCTGCTACAAAGAACAAGTACACTAAGGGTGAAGTCAAAGCGCAAAAGATTATTCAAGACTCTATTGACAAGCGTCTGGTGGCCTACATTTCCGAGTTGAACACCTCCAAGGAGATCTACGATAGACTGGTAAGCTTGTTTAAAGTTAGTGATGCAAATCAAGTTTTGTTCCTCAAAAATAAGCTGAAGGATATTAAGAAGGGCAAGGACGAGGATATTCAATCCTACTTCTTAAGGATCACTGAGATCAAGAATGATATCCTATCGATTGGAGAAGCCATTCCTGATAGGGAACTAACTATCACTACCCTTGGAGGGCTCCCATCCAAATGGTATATATTTAGAACCACTCTTCTCAGCAATGATTGAATTCCGAGATTTGAAGAATTGATGTCGAGATGCATTCAAGAAGAGACAAGGATGGTGGAGCAAGAAATTCCTTCAAGCAAAGGCAACCCCACTGCTTTCTCCTCTCATGCCAAAAGGAGAAATAATTTTGGGTCTAAAAGTCACTTCAAAGGAAAGCCCGAATTGAAGGGTGGAAGGAAGGGAAGATGCTTCGTTTGCAATAAATTTGGCCACTATGCGAGGGAGTGTCCAAATAGAAAGGACACATTACATAATGATGATCAAAATCACTCCAGGGGCAACTCCAACCACAATCAAAGGAATGGCAGGTTCAATGGCAAAGGAAAGAGGAATGCGGGAAATCAAGGAAGTGGTCAACCCTCCAAGAAAGCAAGAAACTCCAGGTATGAATCAAATGTTGTTAAAAATAAGCAAGATGAGTATTATCTGATTTCGACCCTCTCCACTACCTCTCCTCCGGACTGGTTGGGCAATTGGCTTATTGATAGTGGTGCCTCAAGGCACTTCATTGGTTACAAGGAAGCTCTCTCTAATCTAATAGAGAAGGAGACAAACTTGGAGATTATTCTTGGAGATAATTCCACCTATCCCATAAAGGGTGTAGGGAATGTTACTCTTCAAATAAATCAGGGTAACACAATCCATTTGCAAGAAGTCTTATGTGTACCCGATCTCAAGAAGAACCTGGCGTCCATTTCGGCAATGGAAGACTAAGGCTACAAGATGGCCTTCATCGATGGCAAGGTACGTGTGTGGAAAAAGAATTTTAAAGATGCTTTTATTCATGGGTTCTGGGTTGACTCTTTATATCAAGTTCGAGGAAGTCTGCTGGGGGTCATGTCTTGTGACACATCTCTTCAGTCTGAACTATGGCAACAGAGGTTTTCCCACCTTCATTATAAAGCTCTACCCAATGTGAGACAAATAGTGACATGGATTCTCGAGTTCAAAGTAGAGCATGAAGGTGTATGTTCGGGATGTGCCGAAGGAAAGCTCAAAAGGGGACCATTCCCCACAAGCCATAGCAAGACCTCTGACATTTTGCAGTTGGTTCACTCCAACATATCTGGTATGATACCCATGAACTCTTTGGGAGGATATCTATATTATCTTACTTTTACAGATGATTATTCTCGCAAGATGTGGATCTACTTCTTGAAAAAGAAGGATGAAGTGTTCTCCTGGTTCCACCACTTCAAAGCCTTGCTCGAGAATCAAACCGAGAATAGGATCAAGATTTTAAGGATTGATAATGGGACCAAGTATGAATCCAATGAGTTCCATGACTTTTGCAAAGAAGCTGGCATTAAGAGGGAGATCACAACACCATACACTCCTGAGCAGAATGGTGTGGCTGAAAGGAAGAACCGTACGATTATGGAAGTTGTTTGTTCCATGCTCCATGATCAAAGTCTTCTGAAGTTTGTATGGGCCGAAGCTGCAAATATCGTCGTATATGTTCAAAACTAATGCCCTCATCAAGCATTGGATTCCAAGACTCCCGAAGAAATGTTCACTAGTAAGAAACCTGATGTCTCTCATTTTAGAATTTTTGGAAGTCCCGTATATTTTCATGAGCCGAAAGAGAAAAGAAGCAAATGGGTGCATCCGGTAAGAAGGGAATCCTTGTGGGCTATAGCGAAAATTCTAAGGGCTATAGAATCTATGTGGCTGGTCAAAGGGAAGTCAAAATAAGTCATGATGTCACCTTTGACGAAGATATGGCTCTTAGCAAGGTTGACAATCTTCTTATTCTAAGGAAAGATAAAGAAGCTGACACCAAGAAGCTGGATGAGAAGGACGATGAAACGATGCCTGATGTTGAAGAACCTATGTATCCTATTGATCCCCCTCTACAAGAGCCTTCCTATTCTAGGAAGAGGCCCTCATGGCTTAAGGGGACTCTTGAAGATGCCGAGAGACATATTGAAGCCAGAGAGACTTTCTGTGAAAGAAAGAAGCCGACCAAGTATCAAGGATACTTGACCATTATGAGCACCATCATTCAAAATGAGCCTTCATCGTTCGAAGAAGCCGTGAAGCATCAAGTATGGAAGGATGCTATGAATGAAGAAAACGAGTCCATCATGAAGAATGATGTCTGGTATGTGGTCCCCAGACCCCAGGACAAAACAGCTGTCACCTAGAAATGGCTTTACAAAATCAAGCATGGAGTTGATGGAAGTGCTGAAAAGTATAAGGCTCGCTTTGTTGCTTGAGGCTTCTCTCAAAACGAAGGTGTAGATTATGATGAGATATTTTAACCTGTTGCCCGATACACCACCATCCGCTCGATCATAGCCCTTGCTGCTTCGCAAGGATGGAACCTACATCAAATGGATGTCAAGACCACGTTCTTGCATGGTTCGATTAAAGAGGAAGTCTATGTGGAACAACCCGAGGGGTTTGAGATTCATAATCAGGAATCTCATGTATGCAGGTTGAAGAAAGCTCTCTATGGGCTGAAGCAAGCACCCCGAGCTTGGTATGAGAGGATCGATAGCTATTTGATGAAGTTGGGATTCACTAGGAGCGAAGACAATCAGAACCTTTACTTTTAAGGTTGAAAATGATAAGCCTCTCATACTAGTGTTGTATGTTGACTACCTCTTTCTGACAGGTGCAGACCCTCTCATTCACAAATGTAAGAGGGAGTTGGCTTCCAAATTTGAGATGAAGGACCTAGGACTAATGCACTATTTCCTAGGGCTAGAGGTCTGGCAAAAGCCAGGAGAAATTTTCCTATCTCAAGGAAAATACATGGTAAAGATATTGGAGAGATTTGGGATGGTGGACTTCAAGCCTGTGACTACCCCGATGGAGCTTAACTTCAAGAAGTTATGTGGTAGTGTTGTCAGACCTGTATTGGGAAATGCTTCTGAGTATCGTCAACTCATAGGAGCACTGATGTTCTTGGTGAACTCCCGTTCGGATATATGTTTTGCAATCAACACGTTGAGCCAATATATGGTTGAGCCTCCTCACTCACATTGGATTGGTGCTAAGAATCTTCTGAGATATCATCGGGGCACAATCATTCATGGACTTAGATACAATGTTAGAGATGTGAGGCTGCATGGTTATTCCGATGTTGATTGGGCAGGCAGTGTGGTGGACTGAAAGAGCACTTCCGGGTGTTGTTTCTCTTTGGGTTCTTCTTCAATATCCTGGATGAGCAGGAAGCAGAAGTCGATGGCGTTGAGCACCGCTAAGGCCGAATACATTGCTGCAAGTATGGCCTCCTGTGAAGCTATCTGGTTGCGGAAGCTCTTTAGTGAGTTGTTTGGACATACATTGGATACTACCGTGATCCTCTGCGACAACCATAGTGGGATTCGTTTATCAGAGAATCTCGTATTTCATGATCGCTCCAAGCACATTGATATCAAGTACCACTTTATCCGGGATATGGTACAATGAGGAGCAATAAGGCTCCATCATATTGGGACTGATGAGTAGGTCACCGACATTCTGACGAAGCCCCTGGGAAAGGTCAAATTCTTGACTTTCCGAGAACGACTAGGAGTCATGGAGAGACCCTCTTATGAGGGTCCTGTATGATACATACATTGAGCTCTGGTAGCTCCAGGGGGCTTGGGGTACTTCTTGGAGCGATGAGCAACCATAGGGTGATTTAGCCTTCCCCTATTGGTTTGCTATGTACAGGGTGAGTGGTTCAGCCTTCCCCTGTGATACCTCGTGGCGACATGTGTTGAAGAAAGTGTAACTAGGTTTGATCTTCATAATGACATGATCTTTGTAATTGATGTAATAAATTATTTTTGTAATCTTGATACATGGGTTTCATGAGCAAGAAGTGTCATTAGGTGAAAGACTTCTTCTTGATGTATTTAGGATTTATTTATATGTCAAAGAGTCATGCCATATGTATAGAAACTCTTTATGAGTTTATGTAAATGTATTCAAGTCTACAAAGCTATGAAAAAGCCCAACAAAGACCAATCATAATCCTTCAAGAAGTCTACAAGCAAAAACAAGGAAGAAGTCTTCATGCCAGCTCCAAAAATAAATTAAATGCATAAATTAAGGTCACGTCGGTTCATGGGATCATGTCGGCTCAAATTAAGAGCACTCACTACTATAAATACCCATGAAGGGTCAGCGCAAAAATCACAAGGGAAAAACTTCAGATGCCTCTGAAATTTCGCAAAGCCGCAACTGCACCGTGTTTTGGATTTTACGTGCACTCCCGACATATCTATGTAGTGCAATCTCGGCATTACAGTGATGATTGATCCCGCATGATAGAGGAGCAGTCATGGCATACGTAGATCTTGGTGGTACTCCTGTAGAAGACTAGATAGTGAACAGCAGTGATAGAACTACTCTCTCGGCCCAATAAAGATTATGTTAGATGTTGTCTCAATCATATCTATCTATCTATCTATCTATCTATCTATCTATCTATCTATATATATATATATATATATATATATATATATATATATACTATAGCCTTTCCATAACTCTGATGATGTAATGGGTTTCGGTGATGATCAAGAGATCCTCGGCATACCTGTGATGGGAGACATACAGTCTCACTAGTTATTACAGTATTCAGATCTAACGTAATGCAGTCTTGATGTGCTACAAGGAGCAGTGACAAAAATCATAGTCTAGATCTTGGCAGAACTGTAATCATAATAAATATGGATCATGATCTTGTATTTTTGTGATCTCATGGTGTCAAGGTACAGCAATGATCTCAGTTCAGCAAGAGATAGAAGAGATACAATAGATCTCGGTGATATTGTTGTGAAGAACTCTATGGTGCAGCAATGGTGACTTCTATGCTGGTATAGCAACTATGGTCTCAGTGAAGAAGCAACGAGGATGATCTCAGATAAGTTGCAGCAGTGATGAAGATCATGGTGTTGCAGCAGTGATGAAGATCATGGTGTTGTAGCAGTAATGAAGGTCATGGTATTGCAGAACATGATGGTGATGATCTCTGTGGTGCAGCGAAGATAATGATCTCAGCATTGACACGAAGAGGATTGATGGCTTGGTCTTGGAGAGGCAGAGTGTGTCAAGGGTCATGGTCTTGGTATTCGTCAATGGAATCTCTATAAGAAGAATTTACGCATGGGTTTTCCTCTCCAAGAGGGAGAGGTTTTGGCCCTGGCAGATAGCCAACCATTTGTGTTCTTGTCTCTTTTGTTTGATAGTAGTTTGATGAAGTTAACTTACACATGCTAATAATGAAGTAAACAATCAAGCTAAGATAAAATTGCATTAACACTTCACAAATTATTATCATGTAACGAAGAATCAATGTAATTATGCATGCCCTAGATTCTTCAACAACATGTAGGCAGGAAGAGTGGTTCATCCTTCTCCTACTAAGACATCCTACCTATGCAATCTAGGACTCATGGTAAGTACCTCTCATCTGGCCAATGAGTAGGGAAATGAGGATGGGGACCATAGTAATACCGATGGACGCATCGTGTATATACTGTACTCCCTATGCTAGGACGACAATGATCTGGTACCAATTGGAACTGACTTCGGGTCAGTCAGAGTGATATAACTCTCTCTTTTGGAACTGACTTCGGATCAGTAAGAGTAGTATGAGACACTCTCTTTATTTGGAACTGATTTCGGATTAGTAAGAGTGGTATGACACACTCCCTTCATTGGGACTGACTTCAGGTGAGTAAGAGTGCTATTAGACACTCTCTTTTCTCTGGGATTGACTTCGGGTCAATAGAGGATGGTATCATACATTCTCGATTACTTCTTCTTCTTCACAGTTCAATAGAGCAAAGCAGAGCAGTGCAAAGCAGAACATTGATGGCAGAGATAGTACCAAAAGACAAATGGATTAGCAGATGGAGTTCTCCCTAGTTGAAAGGGAGTGTTAAAATTGGCAACTAGGGCCAAACTCCATGTGGGTCACCTTATTTATGGCAGCTGATATTTTTCTTGGATTCCTCTCATCGAGAGGTGTAGGATTGATCTAACAATCATCCAATTTCGTCATGTATTCATGGAGATATGAATTTATTTGTATTTCTTGACAATTTGTCAAGGTCGGCCAGGAAGTAAAACAGTGATTTTCGCCCTCAACTTATCCTCCACTTTTCGTATAAAAGGAGGAGACCTTGTGGCATTATTACACTCATCTCATTACACATATTCTCTCTCTCCTATGTATTAGAGGACCATCTCTTTCTCACACGTGTGGCTAAAAGGAGGACGCAGATTTCTGGTTAGGGCAGCATTGACTTGGGTTGACCTAGCTGCAAATGGGCAAATTGGACAGTGTTGACCGGCGTGGAGGCTTTCTTGACTGTGGTTTGGGTTGGGCAGCCTCCCCTAGGATAGCAGCATTTCTGTTCAGCCTTTTCGACCAGGTTTGAACCATTCTTTGACCTACGTTGACTGTCAAAGAGTTGCCGCAAGTTTGACCATATATTCACTGCAGTTTGACTGGGTATTGTGGACTGTTTTGGGCTGCCTATACTTGATGTTGAAGGCCGAGTTGACTGAAGTTGACTAGAGGTCATTATTGACCTATTTGACTAGCTTTGACTTTGCTGGTTAGAGTTTTGTTGTTGCCGTTATAAAATCACAGGTTTGTGTAATTGTACTATCTCTTTCTCTCTGCTGAGTTATTGAAGAATATAATAAGAATTGATCAAAGGGTTTCCTCGCATTGGGGTTTGTCCCCGGCTGGTGCCACATATTGTGTCTCTTGTCTTGGCTTGTCTTCTACTGTTTATATTTATGTTCTATCTGCATTTTACTATCATGTTGATGTGATTGCAATTCTGGAAATTGATATTGGGCTAATAAGAAGATTTCAAGTAAATTGCTCTTAAGCATAGAACATACCATAATTAACATTGTATCTCATTTGAAGTAGATTCTAAGAAGAAAAGAGTTTCCGGGTTTTCCACTTGGAGGGGTTTTGCCCTGGCTGAGAGCCTACATCTGTCCTTCTTTGTTGTTATTGCTTCTTGATATTGTTTGATAAAAAGATCTAAGGGAACATAAAGAAGATAACTAAGATTCACAAGCAAGTATCAAGGTTAAAGAAAATAAGTATAATAAGTTGCCACTTTACATTTTCTAACAAAAAAGCGAGAGAAATTAGTAAAAATAGAAAGTTTGATCATCACCAAGTAGACTAGTGCCTCGATCTAAATGAGCAATGGAGTTTTATAGGGGAAATTCAATGAGGACGACCTTGTTGAGGAGAGTGACATGGCAACAGCATCTACTTACGAACCCTAGCAACTTCCTTTTTAGGAAGATTTTAAATTTAAGTGATGACAAAACAATTTTGTATACAATAATGAAGAAATAGTTTTAGACAAATTTACCAATTTTAACGATATCACATGTAGAAACCCTACTTCAAATAATATAAAACGCAAAATATAGAAAAAAACGGAATAACTTACAAAATTTCCACCAGAATCTCTTCAATAAATCCCAAGAAACCAACTTAAAGAAAAATTCCACCTCCAAGAACAATTTGCACCATAGAAATCGCATTGCATCCAAGTAGAATAGAAAATGAGCTAATGTGTACTTCCAAAGAGAGGAAACTGTGATGAATGAATGACGATCCAAGTGACATGAGACCTCTCTCTATTTATATGAGGGCAACAAAGTCTCATTTTCACAATTTTACATGCAAAACCCCTAAAAGTTTCACTTGAGCATTCAACAAGCTCAGTAGGTCAAAAGTCAAGCCTAAAATAGCTCAAAAACATAAAAATGTTGGAAATATTAAGAGGGGGTGAATCAGTATTTCTCTTCAATTAGTTATTTTTAACTTCATAGAGCTTTAATTATCATTAGCATCATATAAACATAAACAGTCATTTGTTGGAAAATGGATAGTGGTAGTTATTAATCTTATTTTCCTTAACCTTGATATTTGCTTGTGAGTCTTATTTATCTTCTTTATCTTCTTTTATTAGATTTTTTCATCAAACAATATCAAGAACAGTAATAGCAACAATAGAGGACACAGATATTTGGCTCTCAGCCAGGGCAAAACCCCTCTAAGGGAAAACACAGAAACTCTTCTCTTCTTAGAATTTGCTTCAAATGAGATTCAAAGACCCAAACCCTAGACAAAGTCCTTCTCCTAGTACCAAGCCAGCCCTTCATCAAGTCCTTGATTCTGCAACAAACTACTACATACTACAATTTCAGCTTGCCAACCTCGATACTGCTACTCAGCCTACAACTTCAACCCTGCAATTTCGGTCTTGTAACTTCCAAGGAAACCCTAAATCAACCTCCTCTTGAGACCTACTTGGAGCAAGACAACTCCTAAGGTCAACAAAGTCTAGATCGAGTATCCTTCCTTCTAGCTACAAGATACTGTACCTCATCCTATTGCAACTCAGTCTTGCAATTTCGGCCTCAACCTGTAGCCCAAGAACCCTAGAATTTCACACGTGTGAGAGAGATAGAGCCCAAAACAAGATATTTTTGTCCTTCTTCCTTCTCCCGAACCTTCTCTCTCCTTTTCTACTTCTCCCAGCTACAAATCGAACTTCTTGATAAATCGAACTTGTGAAGTGAGTGTGTCTCAAATGAGGTCGAACTGCTTCTTTATATAGCCTTCTCAAGGGGTTGAATTCCCTCTTTTAGGCCGACTTGTACTTTTGGAGCTTCCAGGACTTTCTAAACTCAAAAATAATTATTTTTACAATTATATTTTTCCCGAAAGGTTCTTATAAACGTGATGTTGACTTCTTTGACTCATGACAATAAATCCTAAGACCTAACAAACCCTAGAAGCACAAAGAACATGCTTTTACCTAGAAGACCATCAATAGTGAGCATGAAACCCATGCTTTAATAATAATAACTTTTTCTTTTCTTTTCTTTTCTTGTTTGTTACATAGGATGCATATTGAAATGAGTACAACAACAATTATGAATATAGAAACTAGTTACATTTCTTAACATCATCAACACGATTCAACAATGCATAACAATAAAGATAGTACACTAGAGATTTTACTTGGAAATCCTTCCGAGAGAAAAACCACCAAACACTTCTTAATATTTGTCTTCAATAATTCACATCAATAAGAAGCTCCAATTTCCAAGATTTTCTGCATCAGCTGAAGGAGGCTCCAACCGTCTGGATTATAGGCTCCAACCTGAAGGACGCTCCAACACCCTCGTTTACCAACTCCAATTGGAATGATGCTCCAACGGCCTAGCTTTACCAACTCCAACTAGAAGGACGCTCCAACGCCCTGGCTTTACCAGCCCCCACTGGAAGGACGCTCCAACGCCCTGTGCAGGCTCCAACTACCTAGCACCACCCTGTCGCCATGAAGTGTTCGCATGCTCTAACCTGAAGGAGACTCCACTCTCCTACCTTGCACCACCCTACCCAGCAAGTTGCCACTTGCCCTAAAGCCTCCAAAATTAAGCTCACGACGGTGGACCACGTTTCATATATTTTCAAACTGGATCCACCTGTGTTCAAAAATAAACTATTGTTAATAACATTGCTTGTACTTCCTCTTCTCTTATCATATCATTATCAAAATTCTGCTATAATTGCCACTACTGTCATCGTGGTACCATCATTGCTGCCAATGTACTACTTTACTCTTGCTTTTGCTCAATAAAATATGTCATCTGCCAATTGTAACCTCTAACAACACTCCAACTGAGCTATGATGATTTTTGGTAGCATCGGATGTGCTCTAGCCATGAAAATTGGTGGAGAGGCTAAGGCACATGAGATCTCCAAGACCCAGAAATCGTTTGGAGAAATTCCACCCAGATAAAGAGATATTAAAATAATTAATATTTTTAATGAGACCCTAAGTCTAAACTTAGGAAAATTAAAATATTAATGTGTACTAATATAAAACGGGTGAGAAAGTTCTATGAGACGAGGATCAAGCCAGATCTAATCTTAGTCGTTGATTAGGGACTTAATCTCGGTCATTGAATCGTCAACAGGAAAAGTATAAGAGGAGGCTTGAGGGTCAATTGGAGATACACCAAGAAACTTGAGAGATCAGTCAGTTCGATTTTCTGGGGCATGGTTTGCGAAGGAAATCGAACAAGTGATCAATTGCAATGAGGGGCAGCTAAGCAGGAGGCCGAGTAATACATATCAGAGAGGCAGCAGAGTGTCGGAAGAGGCAGCGTAGAGCCTTGGAGGGTTGACGCAGAGGCAGCAAGGGCTGATGAAGAGGCTAAGAAGGCCAGCGTGGAGGAGCATTGGCCCAAGAGGCTAATGCAAAGGTCGTAGAGGCTAACACAGTTGACGCAGAGGTGATTCAGTGGGACAGACTGGCAGCTGATTGGTTGACACAGAGTCAGAGAGGGTGCACAGTCCGTAAGGGGGTGACGCAGTTCCAGAGAGTACATGGAGCAGCTTTCGTTGTCCAGCACAAGGAATAGTCGGAGTCACTATCTGGTCGCTGATCAGTCGGAATATCTGTCTCCAGATAGAGGTATTGCTACCAAGGAAATTCTTTGAAGGGTGAGCCATTTCTGGCACCCTAGTTGTATTTAGAATCTGCTTAATAATAAAACCCTCTATATGCTGCACCAGTTTTCCCGCATTGGGTTTTTCCAGGGATGATTGTCCAAAAATAATGGTGTCCCTTGTGTTGTCTCAGTTTATTTCAGTCGTTGATATGTATGTATGTGAAGGCTGCAATTGTGTTTATTTCGATGTTTATATTATTAACTAACTTGTTAATGTAAATGACAAGTAGGATATAATAAACTAGATATTGCAGTAGGGGTTTCTAATGTGTTAGATTCAGAAATTTTCACATGGTATCAGAGGGATTGCAGATCACAAGAGGGCTAAAGACACCAGCAGAAGAAATCTGAAAATTTGCAGTTGAAGCAGCTGTCCTAAGAGACAGCGTTGTTCCAGAGCTGAAGTGGCGAGAGAAGAAGTGACACAATGCTTAGAGGGTGATGCAGAGGCTCACGCAGATCCTGCGTCAGCATTTTGAGCCAAGGGGAGGGCTAGCATAGAGACAAAAGGAGGCAAATTAGGCCTACGCAGTGCCCAGTCATCTCTCTCAAGCAGGAAGGATTGACGTTGAGGCCAAGAGGATCTAATCTAGTTCTCACTGTAATTGCGCAGAGCCAAAAGGGCTCAGATTCTTCAGTTGTCAGGGCTAAGGGAGCTGTGCAGATTGTGATTTGAGGAGCTGGTGGGGCGTTGTTTTTGTCGGTGCAGAACAGTGTCTAAGGAGACGGAACCAAGGTAGAGGGAAGCACTACCTCGACGGATTACTAGCCAAGAAATCTAGATCTGAGTTGCAGCAGCAAAAGAGGATTGGAGAGGAGTGTCTCGACAGTTGGCAGGAAGATTTCCAGGAAGGAAATCAGGACTCAGAGGGAGTCTAACAGAGAAGAGAAGAGATGGTAGTGAACGGACTGAGGGATCAAGACAGATTGGACGAGGCTTCCAATTTTGTCATCTGGAAGGCCAGGATCCTGGCAATCCTGGATAGACATCACATCAAGGACTATGCCTTGAAAATAGTAGCTATCCCAGTTGACCCAGCTGAGAATGAGAAGTGTGAGGAAGCTCAGGTGAGGGAGAAGTGCATGATCCTAGATGGGGTCAAAGATCATGTCATAGCACATATTGTTGAGAAAAACACAGCAAAGGAGATGTGGGACACCCTGACCACCTTATACCAGAGCTCTTTCGTGCAATAGAAGATGCTATTGGAGAATCAGTTGAGGTCATATCAAATGCAGAAGGGAGAGGAGATAGATCCCTTCCTCCTCAAGTTGCAAGAAAGTCAGGACCAGCGTACTTCCGTGGGGTCTACACCAGATCCAGACTTTATGGTCGGGACTGCTCTGAATGTAGTCTCCAAGGACTGGGAGACATTTGTCCAAAGCAATTTGGTCAGACTCTCCCCAGTTGGGAGGAGATGTGGGCAGCTCTTCGAAAGAAAGAGATCAAGATGGTGACCAAGGCGAGGAGTAGTGGTAAGGGATTTCGAGTCAAGAAAGAAGAGGAGGAGGATGCAGCTCTCGCATTTGCGGGACATCAGGGACTACAAAATAGGAAGAAGAAGGACATCTCCAAGGTCTAGTGCTTCAATTGTGGGGAGCTAGGACATTATTCATCTCAGCGCCCCAAGAAGAAAGGCAAGGGAGAAGCTTTCGACTCAAAGGAAGCTCCAGCTAAGGCAAAGAAGGATGTCGAGACTAATGACAATTGTGCCATGAGTGCTCATGCACCTCTAGAGAAGAGGTGGGGTGGCATCGAGTTGTAGTCAGGAAGACTACATGCTAGGGGCAGGATCCTTGAGGTGCCCAAACTCTTGGATCACATCCGGCTACGGGAGCCCTTAACGACAGTAGCATGATGACAGGTGTCGGGTGGAGCAAAGTGTGATGGAGCAACAAGGCAGGGATAGAGTGCAGAAATCTGAGGTAGCGCGGTGGAGGTTGCAGCAGTTCGAGAGGCACAGAGATGTTTGTAGTAGCGCAGTGGCAGCAGAGGGTGCACAGGATAGCAGCAGAGGTAGCTTCAGCATCACGAGGCTTCCAGACTGACCGGGATGTCAGTGTTAGGGTGAAGTTAGTTACTTACTTCTCGGTAACTGAGATGTTGTGTAGCAGTTAGCAGTGGCAGTGTTATGGGGCAGCATGAAGTAACATTTTGAGAGGGAGTTGCAGTACAGATGTAGCAGTGGCAGTGGCAGTGGCAGTGTCATGGGCAGCAGTACAGAAAGCAACAGTGCAAGGGATGTGGGGCAGCAGGCCAAGCATCAGCACAGGTACCGATGTGGAAGATCAGTGTGATGTTTCTATGGTGAAGCATTACTAGAGCACATTCCTCACTAAGAGGGAGTTTTGATTTTTGGTAGCATCAGATGTGCTCTAGCCATGAAAATTGGTGGAGAAGCTAAGGCACATGAGATCTCTACGACCCAGAAATCGTTTGGAGAAATTCCACCCAAATGAAGAGATATTAAAATAATTAATATTTTTAATAAGACCCTAAGTCTAAACTTAGGAAAATTAAAATATTAATGTGTATTAATATAAGATGGGTGAGAAAGTTCTAAGAGACAAGAATCAAGCCAGATCTAATCTTAGTCGTTGATTAAGGACTTAATCTCGGTCGTTGAATCGTCAAAAGGAAAAGTATAAGAGGAGGCTTGAGGGTCAGTTGGAGATACACCAAGAAACTTGAGAGATCAGTCAGTTCAATTTTCTAGGGCGTGGTTTGTTGAGGAAATCGAACAAGTGATCAGTTGCAATGAGGGGCAGCTCGGCAAGAGGCTGAGTAATACATATCAAAGAGGCAGCGGAGTGCCGGAAGAGGTAGCGCAGAGCCTTGGAGGGCTAACGCAGAGGCTGAGGAGGCCAGAGCAGAGGACGCAAAGGGCCAAGAGGTTGACGTAGAGGCTATAGAGGCTGACGTAGAGGCTATAGAGGCTGACGCAGAGGGCTTCAGAGGCTGCGCTGAGGTGATTCAGTGGGACAAACTGACAGCTGATTGGCTGACGCAAAGCTAGAGAGGGTGACGTAGTCCCTAAGGGGGTGACGCAGTTCCAGAGAGTGCGTGGAGCAGCTTTCATTGTCCAACACAAGGAATAGTCGGAGTCACTGTGGGATCGTTCATCTGGTTGCTGATCAGCCAGAATATTTGTCTCCGGATAGAGGTATTGCTGCCAAGGAAATTTTCTGAAGGGTGAACCATTTCTGGCACCCTAGTTGTATTCAGAATTTGCTTAATAATAAAACCCTCTATATGCTGCACCAGTTTTCCCGCATTGGGTTTTTCCAGGGACAATTGTCCAAAAATAACAGTGTCCCTTGTGTTGTCTCAATTTATTTCAGTTGTTGATCTCTATGTTTGTGAAGGCTGCAATTGTGTTTATTTCGATGTTTATATTATTAACTAACTTGTTAATGTAAATGACAAGTAGGAGATAATAAACCAATTATTGCAGTAGGGGTTTCTGATGTGTTAGATTCAGATATTTTCACAGCTATACGTGCTAAAACCTTAATACATTCCCATAACATTATACATCCATCCATCGCATCATGCTTGATCATCAACAAACTAAACCATACTAGCAATAGTACATTCTTTCACAAAAAAACTTCTCGCAACATGAACATCCATTTTCATCAACACTACAGCAGCTCAAACTACTAGCAATGCAATATCAAACTTTGAACCTTTTACCACCAGAGCCCTAGCAGCAACATACCAACAGCCTTCGTCATTTGTATTCAACAAGCCGCATCCTCATTTCTTAATCTCAGCCTTTGAAAGGAATAACACAGTGATGCTTTGATGATGTTCTTTGTGTCACTGCTATGAAGATTCTTTCTTTCTTCCTTTCCTTAGCATGTAACTTATGACAATGAACAAAACCCAGAAATAGTATACCTCAGGGATCTTCAGAAAATAGAGTATTGCCTTTGTTGAATGTCAATGCACCTTTCTACCATCAAAATACTTTTCAAGCATGATTCTACCCTCAACAATTATAGTCTTAGTATTGCAAACCATAGTCCATACTTTAATAAATGGTGTACCTCATACCTGGAAGCTACCTTCAAAACTAGTGTTTTCAACTGATCAGGCCATGAGATTGATTATGTCACCGGACAAGGACAAATAAATCCGCAATTTGATTGCTAGAATATAGAGATTAACCCTAGATCACGGGCAAAGTGTGATGACAAGCTTGCCTCAAATAAACAATTTAAGAAGGCAGAGAAGGCTCATTTATGCTCAGAATGCTTCAACAAATTAGACAACTTTAGACAAGTATCAAAAGTGTGTCACAGATTTGTGTCCTTGAAAACTTCGCTTACTGTAATGACCTTGAATTACTGCACAAATCTGTCTATAGAGGAGTGATGGATAACCTTCTTCTGAAGTTTTGTGTGACAACTCCAAATCACGAATTTTTGCCCTGACTCGCACCACAGAACTGTGCTCCGAACAGGCTGCTTATGGGAAAGATTTGGCACAAGGCACTAGCCTTAATTTACACCATAGATCAGTTCTTTTTAGGGGACCAAAACAAGTAGAATTTTCACAAACTTTTGCCTCCTCAGATCAATGCGAATATTTTGCCCAGATTACTGCCCTAACACAGGTCTGAGTCAAACTGCTCAATTAAAAACAAGCCACATCATCTTATTTGGGGGATTTGACACATGAAGGGAACAGTGATCTTTGATTGGCCATATCTCCTCAATCATGAGGAGTTACAAGACCATTGGCCTGGAAGGATTTCATGGGAGGTTTTCATAAATTAATGGTTGTTGAAGTTTATTTTATTGAAGGGATATTCATCAAAGGACCAGTTTCAAATTTTATAAATTAATTTGGTTCTAAAAGTGTTTGGATCCAAATGAAATTTGAAATTCAAATTTCAATCTATTTTTCCAAGCAATAAAATTGCAGACTGTATTTGCCCTTGTCCTGTGACATAATCAATCTCGTGGCATGAACAGTTGAAGACACTCCATGTTCTGAAGGCAGCTTCCAGGTATGGG
Source organism: Pinus tabuliformis (assembly GCA_031772625.1). Classification (NCBI taxonomy): domain Eukaryota; kingdom Viridiplantae; phylum Streptophyta; class Pinopsida; order Pinales; family Pinaceae; genus Pinus; species Pinus tabuliformis. The sequence goes on along the minus strand of CM062816.1, from coordinate 942,804,254 downwards.
GTACATCAATTATTAAAGTATGGACTAGGGCTTGCAGTACTAAAACTATAATTGTTGAGGGCAGCATCATGCTTGAAAAGTATTTTGATGGGAGAAAGGTGGATTGACATTCGACAAATGCAGTACTATAAGATCCCTGAGGTATACTATTTCTGAGATTCATTCATTGTCATAAGTTGCATGCTAAGGAAAGGCACAAAGGAAGAATCTTCATAGCAGTGACACAAAGAACATCATCAGAGCATCACTATGTTATTCCCAGTGTTCCACGGGGACGCGTCCCCCAGGGTCGGGTGCATGCACCCCTTGCACCCCACGCACCTGGGATGGGGGCAAGTCTAGGAAAACATTTCCCCATGTCCCCCTTTTGAGGAGATGTGGGGAGACACATGGGGGGATGTTTCCCCAGTGTGGGGGACGCGACTCTCCAAAAGGGGGATGCTTGGGCGTCCCCCCTAAATTTTTCTTGTAAACAACGATTTATGACAGGGGAAACCTAGTATTGGACCATATTGCCCTACTAATGCTATGCAATTCATGGTAATGTTAAATTCTCAAGTAAAAGTGACATTCTCCTTTCTTTTACTTAAATTTTTAACATTACCATGAAATGACTCGGGATGTTTAAGAGTGGTTCTGACCTCATTGGATTTCATATGGAGAAAGTAGAATTTTAGATCTCACTCAAAATCCAGCAGACTTAACAGTTTTTTAGGAATTCAGGATTCGATGGATTGCAATGTTTCCATTGCATTTTGTCATGTACAAGGGTATGGAATTAGTATTTAATCAAGATCACCAAGCCCTCTGTGTACTTTAGAGTGACTTTTAGACTCACCAGTCCACTGTTTTTGAGTTTTAGTTATACCAATTTACTATTCCAGTCTTCAGATTTCAGTATCTATTATAGTCTATTTTGCTTAGTACTAATTAGATTCTAGAATGATGAATTTTAATTTTAAATCAATTTAGAATCTAGAATGATGAATGGTGAATTTAATTTTTAAATCAATGTAGATTCTAGAATGGTGAATAATGAATGATGAATATAAATAAGAGTATTTCATTATTGAATCTCGTGGTCTATGGATGAATCATGTATGTATTAGTAAGGATGATGAGTATGGATCAATGTATTTCATTATTTAATTCAATTATGTATGAATCATTGTATTTACTATTTATGCTTCCATTATTGAATATGAATCTGAAATATATATATATATATATATATATATATATATATATATATATATATATATATATATATAAAAAATAAAAAGAAAAAATTATATACCCCGACGTCCCCATGTCCCCCCTAAATTTCCCTAAAATTTGAGGGTACTCCCACACACCCCCCTTGTGTGTCTCCCCACACCCGCGTCTCCCCATCCTGGAGTCTTGTTGGGACATTGGTTATTCCTTTCAAAGACTGAGATAAAAGAATGAGGATGCGACTTGTTGAATACAAATGACAGGTTGTTGGTATGTTGCTGCTAGGACTTTGGCGGTAAAGGTTCAGAGTTTGATATTGCCTTGCCAATAGTTTGAGTTGTTGTAGTGTTGATGAAAATGCATGTTCATGTTGCAAGAAGTTTTTTTGTGAAAGAATATACTATTGCAAGTATGGTTTAGTTTGTTGATGATAAAATGATGTTGTGGATGGATGTATGTTGTTACAGGAATGTATTAAGGTTTTATCACGTATAGCTGAGTTGGAGTGCTGCTAGAGCTTACATATGGCAAATGACATTTTATTGAGCTTCTAGGGTTTGAGCATTGATGACATGTTTGAGTTGTTGCTAGGGTTTACACATTGAGCAGAGTTGTTAAAGTTTCAAATTTATTGATTTGATGAGCAAGTGTTATGCTGGTTCATAAGGTTTGCAATGTGCAAGTTGCTTGATGAGAAGTCTGTTGTTAGGCTATTACAGTGATAAGCATCGTATTGTTGATTTGGGGTAGCATCGGATGTGCTTTAGCCATGAAAATTAGTGGAGAGGCTAAAGCACATGAGATCTCCAAGACCCATAAATGGTTTGGGGAAATTCTACCCGGTGAAGGAGATATTAAAATAATTAATATTTTTAATGGTTTCCTAAGTCTAAACTTAGGAAAATAAAAATATTAATGGGTATTAATATAAAACTGGGTTAGAAGGTTCTAAATGACATGGATCAAGCCAAATCTAATCGTAACCATTGATTAGAGATGTAATCTCGGTCGTTGAAGACTCAACTAGAAAAAGTATAAGAGGAGGCTTGACGGTCAGTTGGAGATACACCAAAGTGATCAATCAGTTCGATTTTCTAGAGCGGGGTTTGCTAAGAGAAATCGAACCAGTGATCAGAGTTGCAGCAAGGGGTGGTGAGTACGAGCAGAGAGGTAGAGATAGTGCTAAAATACCAACGCAGAGGCAGAGACGTAGACGCAGAGCCAACGGAAGTTACGCAGAGGCCAGCAGTGACTGCGCAGAGACCAAAAGGACCTGCGTCACCCACGCAAAGGCTGCAGAAGTGACGCAGAGGGCCAAAGAAGCTGCGCAGAGCCTCAGAGGGCTGATGCAGAGGGTTTCAGGCTCATGCAGAGACCAGGGGGGCTAACGCGATGCTTCAGATTATGCTGGAGAGGGTTTCGTGGGGCAGACTTTCAGAATATCTGCTTCCGAAGAGAGGTATTACTGCCAGATTTTTTATCTCTGTCGGGTGAGCCAGTTTGGCACCCAGTGTACTCAAGAAAAGCTGCTTAATAATAAAACCCTCAGAACTGTTGCACCGGTTTTCCCAAGTTGGGTTTTTTCGGGGACGATTGTCCAAAAATAACAGTGTCCCTTGTGTGTTTGTTCATTTCTTTCAACTATTGATCTATAGATGGTTGAGACTGTATTGTGTTTATTTCAGTGTTTATATGGTTAAATAACTTGTTAGTAATTAAACAAGTAGGCAAAATAAACCAGAGAATACAGATAAAATTTCTAACGGGTAATACTTAGAAATTTCAACATGGTATCAGAGGGTTGCAGATCACAAGAGAGCTAAAGGCGCCAGCTGAATCAGAGAATTTGCAGCAGAAACAACTGTCCCAAGTGAGAGAAGTTGTTCCTAGGCAGAAAGCAGCAGAGAAGGGTTGACGCAGAGAGCATGCATCATCAGTTCAAGCCAGAGAGAGGCCAGCGCAGAGGCAGAAGAGGCTCACGAAGAGCCACGCAGAGACCAAGAGGGTTGACGCAGTTGGCTAGGGGAGCATTTCAACCAGTGTCGGGATTGTGCAAAGCCTAGAGGCTCAGTCCTTCGGTTGCTAGGGCATAGGAAGCCGTGGGCAGATTGCGGGGAGTGAATTTGGTGGGGTGTTGTTGCTACCGAGACAGAACAGTACCTAATGGGGCAAAACCAAGGTAGAGGGAGTCACTACCTAAGCAGATTTCTAGCCAAGAAATCCAAATCAATGTTGCAAGTGCATAAGAGATCGAAGAGGTGTGACTCGATGGTTGGCAAGAGGATTTCCAAGAGGGAAATCAAGACTTAGAGGGAGTCGAAGAGAGAACTTCCAAAGGGAAATATAGACTCGGAGGAGTCAAAAGGAAGAGCAGAGAGATGGCCATGAATGGACTAAGGGATCAGGACAAGCTAGACGGGGCGTCCAAATTTGTCATCTGGAAGGCTAGGATCCTGTCCATTCTAAATAGACATTGCATCAAGGCCTACGCCTTGAGAACCATGGCTATCCCAGTCGACCTAGCTGACAATGAAAAGTATGAGGATGCAATGGCCAAGTCAAAATGCATAATCCTTGATGGGGTCAAGGATCATGTAGTCCAGTATATTGCCGAGAAGAATACGGCAAAGGAAATGTGGGACACCCTGACGACATTGTATCAGGGCACTTCGTGCAGAAGAAGATGCTACTGGAGAATCAATTGTGTTCATCTCAGATGCAGAAGGGGAAGTAGGTAGATCACTTCCTCAGCATATTGAAGGAGATTTGGGACCGACTTCCATAGGGGCCACGCCGAATCAGGAGTTAATGGTGAGGACCGCCCTGAATGTAATCTCCGAGGAGTGGGAGACATTTGTCCAAAGCATTTTGGGCAGAGAACATCTTCCATATTGGGAAGAACTATGGGCAGCTCTTCGCCAAGAAGAGATCAGACGACTGACCAAGACGGAAGTAGCAGCAAAGGAGCCCGGGTCAAGAAAGAGGAGGAAGAGGATGCAGCTTTGGCATTTGCGGGGTAGCAGGGGAAGAGGAAGAAAAAGGACCTCTCCAAGATAAAGTGCTTCAACTATGGGGAACTGGGCCATTATGCAAACCAGTGTCCGAGGAAGAAGAATAAGGGAGAGGCGTCTGACTCCAAGGCAACGCCAGCGAAGGCGGAAAAGGAGGTAGAGGATGATGATGATTGTGCCATGAGTGCTCATGTACCTCTAGAGAAGAGGTGGGGAGACATTGAGCTGTAGTCAGGAGGACTACAGGAGATGTGGCGCAGGATCCTTAAGGTACCCAAACTCTTCGATCATACCTAGCTACGGGAGCCCCGAAGTGAGAACAGAAGAATGGCGGATGTCGATTGAAGTGGAGGCGGATGAAGTGGCAAAGAGTGCTAGAGTGAAGTAGTCTCAGGCAGCGCAGAGAGGGTTGCAGTAGTGCGAGAGGTACAGAGGAGGTTGCAGCAGTGCAGAACAGCACAAAGAGGTTTGCAGTGATGCGAGAGGCACAAAGTTGTTGCAGCAGTGTAGAGGTAGTAGAGGGAGCATTGGATAGTGGCAGAGAGAGCCTCGGCATCGGGAGGGTTTCTAGCCTGATGATCTGAAAATGGGGCTCTTAGGATTCTTGTCTAACTTACAAGAACCTCTCCCACTTCCAAAGCTTTAAATTTTCCCAAGTCTTAATGATTAACCAATGCGGAATTAAGAAATGCTTGAAAATATGGGTGTACGCTTGTGTTAGTTTTCAGCTGATTATTTACTTTAAAATCTGTTGTTTGTGCTGATATGGGAATGTGCTTAAATTGATATATAAATGCATATAACAGTAAATAAAGCAGCAGAAAAAACAAACACATAAGACAACAATATAGTATGGAGTTCACCCTGATATCTTGAGCTACGTCTCCTTGAGCTCTAATCAACTCGATTAGGCTCTCTCAGATTATGGCAAGAGTTCTTTTACAAGTTCCACATTCAACTCCAATGTTTTACATAGGAACATTAGGTTCAGAACACCATCTTATCCCTTAGCTCTTGGAGCTCTTAGGCTTTCTAGCTCTGGCTCTTTGGCTCTGGCTCTTGCTCTTGCTCTGACTCTAGCTCTGGCTCTTTGGCTCTGGCTCTGGTTCTGGCTCTCAGCTCTCGCTTCTGGCGCTCGCTCTGGCTCTTGGCTCTGGTTGTGGCTCGTGGCTCTCTGCTCTGGCTTCTCTAAGCTCTTTCTCTCGGCCTTTGCATGCCTCTGTGAGTCGCTTGACCTCCAAGCAACTCCAACAACAATATGCTGCTGTCAATTGAGCTCTCTAGCTTTTCACTCGACCTCTGAGTGACTCCAAAGACTCTCTACGCATTCAGCTTTTTCTCGTTGTTCGCTCTCCTCTCTTCTTCTGTCCCCCTTTTCTATCTTTGTCAGTCTGTGGCTTTAAGCCATCTACTTCCTGACTGTTCATTTCCGCTTTCAACTCTCTCATTCCCTGTCTCTGTCCGTTTGAATCCCTTCTTTCGACTGTTATAGTCACTGCATCACACCTCACAAGGAAGTGGGCACCTATTCCGTAACAGATAAGTGTCAGGTTCACCAAAAACACTCTATCGTTTGAAACGGCCGTTATTTCCGTTTACTCCAAGAATGCCTGCAAAACACGAATCTCTGCCAACTCATCGTCCACGTCGGACTTCAAATCTTTATGCGTCGTAGCTTATTTCTCCCTCGGGTCCAGTCATCCATCAGGTGCAATCTTCGCCGTTAGATCTGGGGCCTCCAGATCCTACGGTTATCGCTCTTATTGCACGGTTGACTCACTCGAACATTAGCCTGCGATGAGAGCAGTTTTCCCTCTCATCCGCCGGACACGCGTCATTCAACGTATGGAATCACTTGGTCCCCTTCCAAACCCGCTTACCGCCTAAAACGCCTCCAATATTCCGCCAGTTTTGGAGCGCGGGACCCGCCTTCGTTTTTAGCACTTTTCCCACGGTTTTCTGGCTTCCCTTGTGACCAAGCGCTCGGGGCTTCTCCTTTTCGAGGGGTTTTGCCCAGCAATGCGCGATTAGCGCTAATCGCGCATCAAAAACAGCCTCTGTTTCTGGGTTTGAACCTCCCAACTGCTATTTTTGCACCATGCACAGTCTCCATGGGCCAACGGTCAAGCGCTTTGACCGAAGGTCCTCGTTGCTTCGTGTTGGCTGCAATTTACCATTATTCAGAGGTTATTTCTGATAAGCTCGATATCCACAAGACTTTGAACTTCAGCATGAGTTTCTTTATAGAGTTTGGGTAACTTTAAGAGAGTTTAAGGATCCAATTCGGATCACGCCTTCCCACTAAAAGAACTTTTGGTCCACCAAAAGACTGATATACTGATCTAAGCAGTAATGAGAGTAACAACACCTTCTTCTTTCAGCCTCCCTACACCTGCCTTTGCATAGTGCCTCTGAACCACAATATCTAACCACTTCCCTTCTTGGATGGGTTGGTCATCTTGGGAAGAACTGTTTTCCTCCTTGACTTCATGCAAAACTTCCGCTGTGAAGTTTACAGAAGGTAGTTTGAACTTCTTTGCCTTGATCCTTGATCCAAGGTGGCTCAAACGAATGTGAAGTACATATGCTTCACAAAATTTTCATTTGTACCTATTTGAAAAGCTGCTAACAACAACTGTTAACAACAGCAGGTATACAGACAACAACTGCATGGGCTAACTTCTGCTTCAACAAAGAAACAGATTTCACATCTTGTGAACCCTTCCATGTCTTATATCTGCATACAAATGATTAACTAGATAACAAGCCAATAAAACATGCCTTTACAACAAATGACCCTTCAAGTCAAGCATGTAGAAAAGACCTTTAGGACTCTTTTCCAAAAGATGAAACACTTCATCCTTATCTTCATTTTGAAAACCAAGTTAACTTCTCACAAGCCAACATTACATGCATCTCATGCTCATGCATGCATTCCATCTATCAACTTTCGCTTAAGTACACTGTACTTTCGAAGCTGAAATGAACATATTATTGCAGCAATAAAGTGAGTTTCCTACTCAACTTCTTTCCATTTACCATTTTGGTAAGATCCTGCAACTTGCATTTATTCCACAAAGAAATGCAAACAGATGCATCAAGGACATGCAGTCTTAATTGGATAATAATTCTAACCATTTCTTACCAATCCATTTCAAAGGTCCCTCCTTGGTTTGCACATCAGCATCAATGTGTGAATCATCCTCAAACACATCAATCATGGAATCTTTATTTCCATCCCTGCCATTTTCTTTTTCCACCTTCTCCTTCAGCTTTGGTGGAAGCAGTGTTGGATTCAAAGTCGAACACCCTTCAACAAGATGCCCTTGCTTATGGTAGTAAGTGCAACACATGTGCATCCTTTTGACAGCATGATTTGCCTTGTCCTGTGGACCTTTGGTTGCTTGCTTCTTTTCCTTCAAAAGTTTCCTGTATGTGGCCATCCTCTTCCAACATCTAGAAACATAATGGTTATCCAAACCACAAAAGGAACATGCAATTTTTCCATGCTTTACAAAATCAAAAGGAATATGTTTAGAACCAGATTTATACCTGCCTCTTTCACCTATATTGCCTTCATGATGAGGTGAGACAAATGAAGAAGTAACTCCCTTTGGAACATTATCACTTCCTTCAAGGCTGTCAGAGTTTCCACAACTCTCTAGTTCAAGTGTGTGCTTTTGAACACCTGCATCCTGCGAATGATGTTTCGAGCTATTGCATTCCTCCTGAATACAATCTTCACACTTCTGAGGTAGAAGACCTGTAATGAAACTCCTTTTCGGAACTGTTTCAATGGCCTTCATGGCAACTTTGGAACTCTCTCCATAAGACTGTCCATAGCCAAGACCCAAATACTTAGGCCTTTCCTCAACCATTATTGGCTCAACAATACCTTGTGCATGTTTGCCCAACCCTTTTCCTTGATAGCCCATCTTAGACATTAGATTGGAACCTATGCCTCTGGTATGTTTTTCAAAAGAACCAATATAAGCATTCTTAGAAGAATTTGAAGACAAACAGGAATGGTTTACTCTTCTTCAAGTTGATACTTGACCAAGGCTTCTTTTGCAACAAAGAGTTGTGACTCCAACTCATGCATCCTTTTTAGGTTCATACTTGCAATATGAAGTTGCCTCTCCATTTCCTGCAATTTGTTAGAAAGCATCCGCTTCTCTTCCTCCACGGAATTCAATTGCTCTCTAAGTATGTTGCTCTTCCTACCATCCTCATACATTTCTCTCACCATATCCATCATGGTGGACAATTCTTGCTTCATATCTTCATCAAAGACTCTTGTGAAGGAAGAAGAATTCGAGGACTTACTTGTAGAAGTTGTCATTTTCAAAATGCACAAAAGAACTTCAAACAAGATTATTAAAGAGCTTACTCAAGCAACCTTTTGCAACAAACCTCTTATGCTTCAAGGATTGCTTTGAGGTCCTTTGGGATAGAAGAATGCCTTCAGCCCTTCTTCCTTCTTGTCCTTCCTGGACTAAGCTATCAATAGCTTTCCTTTCACCTCTGCAAACTCAAACAATAGTCAGTCTGCAACAAAGCATACAATCAATGAGGCAATCAATCCTTGACTCTACAAACACCTTTTAGACAAGCAATCTTTGCCCTGTCAATCAAGCATTCTGATACAACCTTCTTTGAAGGTGGGGTTAATCAATCTTAAGCTCTGATACCACCCAATCTGAAAATGGGGCTCTTAGGATTCTTGTCTAACTTACAAGAACCTCTCCCACTTCCAAAGCTTAATGATTAACCAATGCGGAATTAAGAAATGCTTGAAAATATGGGTGTACACTTGTGTTAGTTTTCAGCTGATTATTTACTTTAAAATCTATTGTTTGTGCTGCTATGGGAATGTGCTTAAACTGATATATAAATGCATATAACAGTAAATAAAGCAGCAGTAAAAACAATCACATAAGACAACAAGATAGTATGGACTTCACCCTGATATCTTGGGCTATGTCTCCTTGAGCTCTAATCAACTCGATTAGGCTCTCTGGGATTATGGCAACAGTTCTTTTACAAGTTCCACACTCAACTCCAATGTTTTACACAAGAACATTGGGCTCAGAACACCATCTTATCCCTTGGCTCTTGGAGCTCTTAGGCTTTCTAGCTCTCGCTCTTGGCTTTGGCTCTAGCTCTTGCTCTGACTCTGGCTCTGGCTCTTTGGCTCTAGTTCTGGTTCTAGCTCTCAGCTCTCGCTTCTAGCGCTCGCTCTGGCTCTTGGCTCTAGCTGTGGCTCGTGGCTCTCTACTCTGGCTTCTCTAAGCTCTTTCTCTCGGCCTTTGCATGCCTCTATGAGTCGCTCGACCTCCAAGCAACTCCAACAACAATATGCTGCTATCAATTGAGCTCTCTGGCTTTTCACTCGACCTCCGAGTGACTCCAAAGACTCTCTGCGCATTCAGCTTTTTCTCGTTGTTCGCTCTCCTCTCTTCTTTTGTCCCCCTTTTTTCTATCTCTGTCAGTCTGTGGCCTTAAGCCATCTGCTTCCTGACTGTTCGTTTCCGCTTTCAGCTCTCTCGTTCCTTGTCTCTATCCGTTTGAATCCCTTCTTTCGGCTGTTACAGTCACTGCATCACACCTCACAGGGAAGTGGCCACCTATTCCGTAACGGATAAGTGTCAGGTTCACTGGAAACACTCGATCATTTGAAACAGCCATTATTTCCGTTTACTCCAAGAATGCCCGCGAAACATGAATCTCTGCCAACTCATCGTCCACGTCGGACTTCAAATCTTTATGCGTTGTAGCTTATTTCTCCCTCGGGTCCGGTCATCCATCGAGTGCAATCTCCGTCGTTAGATCTGGGGCCTCCATATCCTACGTTTATCGCTCTTATCGCACGATTGACTCACTCGAATGTTAGCCTACGATGAGAGCGGTTTTCTCTCTCATCCGCCGGACACGCGTCATTCAACGTATGGAATCGCTTGGTCCCTTGCCAAAGCCGCTTACTGCCTGAAACGCCTCTGATATTCCGCCGATTTTGGAGCGCGGGACCCGCCTTCGGTTTTAGCGCTTTTCCCACAGTTTTCTAGCTTCCCTTGTGACCAAGCGCTCGGGACTTCTCCTTCTCGAGGGGTTTTGCCCAGCGTCAGAAACAGCCTCTGTTTCTGGGTTTGAACCTCCCAACTGCTATTTTTGCGCCATGCACAGTCTCCATGGGCCAACGGTCAAGCGCTTTGACTGAAGGTCCTCATTGCTCCGTGTTGGCTGCAATTTACCATTATTCAGAGGTTATTTCTAATAAGCTTGATATCCACAAGACTTTGAACTTCAGCATGAGTTTCTTTATACAGTTTCGGTAACTTTAAGAGAGTTTAAGGATCCAATTCGGATCACCTGATAAGGATGTTAGTAGTTGGGTAGATCAATTACTTACTTCTCAGTGACTGAGTTGCAGTGTCGCAGTAACAGTGGTAGTGCTATGGGCAGCATGATGAGAGAGAGCTGCAATGCAGATGCAATGTTGGGAGAAAGGACCAGCAGCAACACGGATGTAGAGCTAGCTGTCGTACAAATGTAACAGTGGCAGTGGTAGGGCCATGGGCAGCAGTACAAGATGCAGCAGTGCAGAGGATGTTGAGCAGGAAGGCCTAACATCAGCACAGGTATCGGTGCCGTATAATCAGGGTGATGCTCAGTGGTGGAGTATTACTAGAGCACATTCCTCGCTAAGAGGAAGTGTTGATTTAGGATAGCATGGGATGTGCTCTAGCTAGGAAAATTGATGGAGAGGCTAAAGCACATGCGATCTCCAAGACTCAAAAATGGTTTGGAGAAATTCTACCCGGTGAAGGAGATATTAAAATAATTAATATTTTTAATGGGTTCCTAAGTCTAAACTTAGGAAAATAAAAATCTTAATGGGTATTAATATAAAACTAGGTTAGAAGGTTCTAAATGACATGGATCAAGCCAAATCTAATCTTAGCTGTTGATTAGAGATGTAACCTCGGTCGTTTAAGACTCAACAGAAAAAGTATAAGAGAAGGCTTGAGGGTCAATTGGAGATACACCAGAGTGATCAATCAGTTCGATTTTCTAGAGCGGGGTTTGCTAAGAGAAATCGAACCAATGATCAGAGTTGCAACGAGGGGCAATGAGTATGAGACAGAGAGGCAGAGATACTACCGAAAGACCAGTGCAAAGGCAAAGAGGCAGACGCAGGCCAGAGGGAGCTATGCAGAGGCCAGCAGTGACTGCGTAGAGGCCAGAAGGACTTGCGTCACCCACGCAGAGGCTGCAGAAGTGACGCGCCAAAGAGGTTGCACAGGCCTCAAAGGGCTGACGCAGAGGCCAAGAAGGCTGACGCAATACCTCAGATTGTGCTGGAGAGGATTTCGTGGGGCAGACTTTCAGAATATCTGCTTCCGAAGAGAGGTATTACTACCATATTTTTTCTCTATCGGGTGGGCCAGTTTGGCACCCAGTGTACTCAAGAAAAGCTACTTAATAATAAAACCCTCAGAACTGCTGCACCGGTTTTCCCAAGTTCGGTTTTTCAGGGGACGATTGTCCAAAACTAACGGTGTCCCTTGTGTGTTTGTTCATTTCTTTCAATTGTTGTTCTGTAGATGCTTGAGACTGTATTTTGTTTATTTCAGTGTTTATATGGTTAAATAACTTGTTAGTAATGAAACAAGTAGGCGAAATAAACCAGAGAATACAGATAAAATTTCTAATGGGTAATACTTAGAAATTTCAACATGTATTGCTGAGGTTAGGTTGGTTGTGGAATGTTAAGCAGAAGCAGGAGTAAAGTAGTACATCGCCAGCAATGACGGTACCACAATGATAGTAGTGGCAATTATAGCAAAATTGTGATAATGAAATGATAAGAGAAGAGGAAGTACAAGTAGTTTGATTAACAACAGTTTATTTTAGAGCACAAGTGGATCCAGTCTGAAAATATATGAAACATGATCCATCGTGATGAGTTGAAGGTTGGAGGCCTCAAGGTAAGTGGCAGCTTACTGAGCAGGGTCACAGGGTGGGGCAAGGCAGGAGAGTGGAGTCTCCTTCAGGTTGGAACCTGAGAACACTTCATGGTAGCAGGGTGGTGCTAGGGCAGGTTGGGGCTTGCACAGGTCATTGGAGCTTCCTTCCAGTTGGAGCTAGTAAACTAGGGCATTGGAGCATCCTTCAGATTCAAGCCTGTAAACCGGGGGGTTGGAGCCTCTTTTAGTTGATGCTGAAAATCTTCGAAGTTGGAGCTTCCTATTGATGTAAATTATTGAAGACAAATATTAAGAAGCGTTCAGTCATTTTTCTCACAGAAGGGTTTCCACCTAAAATATCTGGTGTACTGTCTTTATTGTTATGCATTGTTGAATGGTGTTGATCATCGTTTATGTTTATTTGATGTTAATGATAATTAAAGATCTATGGAGTTAAACTTAAAACTAACTCACTGAAGAGAAATATTGATTCACCCCCCTCACAGTATTTCCAACAATTGGTATCAGAGCAGGTTCCTTCAATTACAACTTAACAGCTAGAAGGAAGATCTCAGGAGATCAAAAATGGGAAAATCAAAGAAGCAAGCTGCTAAACATTCAAAAGAATCAAAGGAAGTCTCCAGTGTTGCAGTTAATGAAGTGAATCAAGTTGGTCCACCAACTCCTGAATTCGATGAAGCCAAATATGAAATATGGGAATCTAGAATGAAAGTCCATTTGCAAGCTCAAGGATATGATGTATGGCAATTTGTTGTTTTTGGAGACACATCTACCGACAAATCTAGAAGGTACAATACAAAAGCCATGAATGTCATTTTCAATGCTCTACCAAACCCTGTAAAAGCCAAAGTTGATTAGTGCTCATTAGCCAAAAGTCTTTGGAAGAAGCTCCATGATCTCTACTCAAAGAAGCATGCAGGTCAAGATGAAAATGATGATGATGATTGTGATTCAGATGAAGCAGATGAGGAAGAAGTAGTAGATTTGGAAGCATAATTGATTAGTGCCTTATGTGATCTTAACAAAGCAAGAAAGCGAAACCAAGTACTCAAAGAAGAAGTTGCCCTTCTAAGACTTCAAGTGCAAGAAGCTGAAAGAAAGAGAAAAACTTGACAAGTCAGTTAGAGGAATCTGTAGCAGAAGTCAGTCAAAAGCAAAAGGAACTTGATGCATCTCTAGCAGAAATAAACAAGCTCAGAAAGGAAAGCGAAAGACAAAAGGAACAAATGCAAGACTTTGACAAAGTAACAGAAAAGGTCACCCTTCTAAAACTACAAGTAGAGGAGGCAGAAGAAAGAAGAAAAGTCTTGAAAAGCAGGTTTCAGGAAGATATTGCTCAAAAGCAAAGAATTTGATGTTGCCCTAACTGAAATAGACAAGCTTAAGAAATGGCAGAAGGAGAAATTGTTGGATGACGAAAGGAAGAATAATGACATTGCTCAATTGAAGATGAAGGCAAAGAAGCGGATGAAGCCCCATGGAAGGAAGACACAAGCTCCAAGCCTCTGCACAATAAGATTGACAAGAAGCATGATAGCAAGATCACTAAAAGGCTAATTCAAAGTGAAGAACAAAAGAAGATTGAAGGTGATCCAAGAAGTAATGTTGAAGTAATCAAGGACAAGGATTAACAAAGGGTGGTACCCCCACCAAGAACAAATGTCTACAAAATAAGGTCTAGACAAGGCATCTCATTCAAGTACCCTAGTATGTTTAATGGTCATTGTTTCTCTTGTTCTAACTTTAGGCATATAGCTAGGGATTGCAGAATGTATGACAAGGGCGGTTACCAAGGACATTATCAAAACCCTAGAAGCAAGTTTGCAAGATCACTGGATGGATTTCAAAATGATTTTGCCAACAAAAAGTATATGTCATTAGCTCCATCATTCGAGTTAAACATTGAATGTTACAAATGTCATAACTATGGGCATATAGCTCAAGATTGCATATACAAGATGGAATCTTCCATGAAGGACAGCCCTAAAATCAAGTACAAGGAGGTTTGGAGAAGCAAAAGCAAGAAGATCAAGTGAATGATGAATCTACAATGGAAGATGTCAAGGATGATTCGGCTGCAAATAAAGTTTGCACATTATTCTGATCAAGGTAGTTTAAAGACTCCATGTCCTATGAATGATGAAGGGGAGTCTATATAGCAATGGTTGCACTTTTAAAGATCTATCCTTGACAATTTGACAAATGGCAGATATGAAGAATTCGTTAGAGCAGCATTCATCATTATGGGCAGTTTCAGTGGAATAGCAGTTTTGGAAGGCAAAGTCATGGACAAAATTGCAAAAGACTCGTTGTCGGTGATGCATATTGACAAAGTAGAATCACTTGTGGCAATTTGTGTGAGCCATTGCAAGCCAGGGGGAGAAAACCAGTCAAGGGAGACATGCACTTCACAGCAAGAAAGAAGGTGGTATTACGTCAGCAAGAGTAACCCTTTACCATTGATGTCAAAGTGGGGAGAAAAATCAGGAAAGGAAGATTAGAGGCATGGAGTAGTATTCGCAAGGGGAGTATGTGTGTTGCCATCAATGACAAAGGGGGAGATTGTTGAATAGTGTTTTCATTGATGCCAACGTTGGGTCTTGAATGCTCAAAATATACGTCATGGATTACATTAGTTGCAAACTCCAACAGACAAGCCACCCTGGAAGGAAGGAAGGAAACCCTAGAAACCCCGCACTTGTTGAAGTTTTTGAGGATGAAGATCAGTGAAGTTGCTTTGGAACCTTTCATCAAATGATGCTCTTCCTCGTCATGTTGATTCCAACAATATATAACATGTCTTGTAATTCCTCACGGTTGAGGAGATATGGTCAATCAAAGATCTGTGCCCCCTTCATGTGGTCAAAGCCCCCAAATAAGATGACATGGAAGCTTATTATTGGTTCATTGGTCTGGAAGGATTTTCATGGTAGGTTTTAATAAATTAACGATTGTTGAAGTTTTTATTTTATTGAAGGGATATTCATCAAGGGTCAGTTTCAAATTTTATAAATTAATTTGGTTCTAAAAGTGTTTCGCTCCAAATGAAATTTGAAATTCAAATTTCAATCTATTTTTGGAGCCAAACACTTTAGAACCATGAATTTGAGATGTCGGAAATTCCACAGTAGACATTTTTGAATGCCAACGTTTCGAGTCTATATCAAGACCCATCGGCAGGAAAAAAGCTTGACGAGAAGCAGAAGAGAGAGGGAGGATCAAAAGAATGGGCCATGAAGATCAGCTGCTCTCCTTTCAATTTTTATCCTGGTTTTTTCAAGTGAACGAATCTCAAGCCAGACTTCCCTTCCGTACAGGGAACTGATTAGGGTTTATAGATTTTTGTGGGTTTGATCTTGAATTTGAGATGTTGGAAATTCCACAGTAGACATTTTTGAATGCCAATGTTTCAAGTCTATATCAAGGCCCATCGTCAGGACAAAGCTTTAGGAGAAGTAGAAGAGAGGGAGGATCAAAAGAATGGGCCGTGAAGATCAGTTGCTCTCCTCTCAATTTTTATGCTAGTTTTTTCAAGTGAACAAATCTCAAGCCAGACTTCCCTTCCGTACAGGGAACTGATTAGGGTTTGTAGATTTTTGTGGGTTTAATCTTGAATTTGAGATGCCGAAAATTCCACAGTACACAGTTTTGAATGTCAACGTTTTGAGTCTATATCAATACCCATCGTTAGGACAAAGCTTGAGGAGAAGCAGAAGAGAGAGGAAGGATCAAAAGAATGGGCCATGAAGATCGGCTGGTCTCCTCTCAATTTTTATCTTGGTTTTTTCAAGTGAACGAATCTCAAGCCAGACTTCCCTTCCGTACAGAGAACTGATTAGGGTTTGTAGATTTCTGTGGGTTTTATCTTGAATTTGAGATGTCAAAAATTCCACAGTAGACATTTTTGAATGGCAACGTTTCGAGTCTATATCAAGACCCATCGTCAGGACAAAGCTCGAGGAGAAGCAGAAGAGAGAGGGAGGATCAAAAGAATGGGCCGTGAAGATTAGCTGCTCTCCTCTCAATTTTTATCTTGGTTTTCCAAGTGAACGAATCTCAAGCCAAACTTCCCTTCCATACAAGGAACCGATTAGGGTTTGTAGATTTCTGTGGGTTTATCTTGAATTTGAGATGTCAGAAATTCCACAGTATTAGAACCAAATTAATTTATAAAATTTGAAACCGGTCCTTTAATGAATATACCCTCAATAAAATGAACTTCAACAATCATTAATTTATTAAAACCTCACATGAAAATCCTTCCAGGCCAATGAACCAATGATAAGCTACCACGTCATCTTATTTGGGGGCTTTGGACAAATGAAGGGGGCACTAATCTTTGATTGACCATATCTCCTCAATCATGACAAGTTACAAGAAATGCCATATATCATTGGAATCGGCATGACGAGGAGCATCAATTGATGAAAGGCTCCAGAGCAACTTCACTGATCTTCATCCTCAAAAACTTCAACAAGTGTGGGGCTTCTAGGGTTTCCTTCCTCCCTTCCAAGGCGACTTGTGTGTTGGAGTTTCCAACTGATGTAATCGATGACATATGTTAGGAGCATTGAAGACCCATTGTTGGCATCAATGACAACACCATTCAATAAACAAAATGCCAAAAATAGCCCACGTGTGTACGAAATAAATGTCTCCACCATGACATCATCCTCTCGAAATGATCAAGATCCATCAAACAAGTGATGAATAGATCCACGAGTGCTCCTCACTCCAAGAAATCCTCAAAAAGCATGGGTTCATCTAAAAAAAGTGCCTCCTCAACCATGACAACACCCATAAAGAGGCCTACATCACGCTTCTAGGGTTTGTGGGGGTGATGTGGCATCATGCAAGGCAAACGATGGGGTCCAAGAAGAATATGTAAGGCCTCCCAAGACATGTATCACAAGTGTCTTCCTTTGTGAGGACCATGACAACTAGCGATGAATAAGGAGTGGTACTAGAGGATGACACCATCGACTAGCAACTCCGAAATTATCTTTTCAATTACATTATTTTGGGAAATTTGGCGAAGATAGGGGTTTACATTGGGTGGGACGGTACAGAGTATCAATGCAACAAAATGATCATGCACACCACCTTGCGAGGCTGGTAGTCCTTGGGGGGTTTCAAAGATTGGTCTTTGGCCAAGACTAACTACATGTCAAGATGGATTAGTTGAGGTGTCTCGAAAGCTTGAATGGCATGGAATTTCACGATAATGCCTGAATACCAATTTTGAAAAAGTCTTTCCATCTAGTGTTAGTTGATGATTTATGGAGAACCATCTCTGATCCTATGGAAGGTGTAGCAATGCCCCTCTTGCTGGAAACTCATGTTTAACACAAAAGTGGATGGTGATGGTACCTAACGTCTATAACCTTTCAACACTTAAACAATGTCACAACCATCCATTTCAATAACGAACATGTAGGTTTTCAAGGAATAATTACCCATTACAACTACCACCGGATTTCATCGATCCTCCATTAGCAATCATGTTCTAGAAGTTGTTCACGGCATGAATATAGTCATGCATTTCTTGGACTACTCGTCTATGAATGAAGTTATGGGTACTATCATTGCCACTTGAGATAATGACTTTGTGATGTTTGAGGCAGCCAATCAATTTTAGGGTCTGGGAAGTTGAAATACCAATCAAGGCATGCAAGGAGATCTGGGATTCCACATTCTATGAAGTAGAGGGAAGAATGTCTTCAATGGATTACTTCCCACTGCTATTCATCATTGTTCTCCATGATGAATAACTTCGTTAAGATTTATACTATGTTTCCCTTCAAGCAGGAAATTTTCTCCTACCTCTAATATCTTTAAGTTTAAAAACTCGGAATTATTTTGTGTAAAGAAATTTACTTTTGCTTCTAACTCTATTTTTAGACCTATGTTACCGGGTCCGCCTGGATCCATGTAGGGTCCACTAGAGCAATAGTTCTAGATGTCATGAAACCATATCTATCACATTGGAGGTGTATAACCATATTCGACGGCGAATCTGGTGGTTTTTGAGGCAAATCTAGCCAGCAAACCCCGTGACATTCATGGATCCTCGGTTAACTGTTAAGCCCCAGTTTTTTTCCTTATCGCGGCTTGCATTTTGGTAGTCTCAATATTCGAAAACTTCCAAATCCCACATGTCTTCCTCCCTTAAAACTTGATGGTAATGTGTTGTAAGTTGTGCAAGAAGGCGACGGATCCAGAAATCAGCAGTGAGAGTTAACAAGCACTTAGCAAATTATTAGGAGGGTGATAGTGTGACCATTTTAGGGTGGGTGTGTGGGTCGAAATCATGGTCTGGCACTACTCATCATTGGTCAAATGTCAAAACCATGGTTAGCTACTCAATGGTAGTCGAGGATCGAAATCGTGGTCGGCTCAATGTTGGTCAGGGGTCATAATTGTGGTCAGTTGGTTAGCGCTAGGTAGGGGTCGAAATCAAGGTCAATTGGTGGCGTTGCTAGTCAACTGTTCACGATCAAAAATCGTCGGCTAGCCAATGGAAATCGTGGTGCAGGTAAGTATATTAAACTATTTTAAGTTTTGTTTTGTTTTAACTTTCAAGTTTAATTTAGTTTATATATAAATATATAATCAATATATATATATATATATAGATATAGATATATATTGTTTAGTTGTTATTATTATTAACCTTATTAGAATAAAATAACAATTTATAATTTTATTAACTTATATTTGATTATAAACATAATATGATAAAGATCCAAGATCTCCTTTATGGCAGTATGTGGAAATTCTTGGCAAAACCTTTGGGGCTGATTCATACAAATGAAGATGTAGTGAATGCAATAGTATTTGAAATGGCTCATATACTAGGGTGAAGGTTCATCTCACTAGGCAAACTAAAACAGGTGTGTTGGTATGCACTGGTCCAAACGGCCAACCTAAAATAGGTTCGAGTCTTGCAAAGCTTAAGTTCTATCCATCTTTGCATGATGTTATTGATAGGAGATTCACTAAGGGAAAACTCCTTGTGCAAGGCTCTACACCCAAACCTCCATTGCCATCTAGACCAGCTATCGCAACCAATAAAAGACCTACTCGAGGACCTCTTAAAGCAACATTCAATAACCTGTAAAGAGAAGTTGTGGGTGAGCATGTTGCTTATTGCATCTATGCAAATGGGTCAGCATTCAATTTGGTGTGTTCCCCTTATTGGCAACAAATGATTAAGGCAGTTAATCAAGCACCAAAAGGGTACAAGAGCCCTAGCTATGAAAAGTTACTCACCACCTTGTTCACATCAAAAAGACAATTTGTGGATACAAAATTACAATCAATACGTGATACATGGGCAGAAATAGGGGTGTCCATCATTTGTGATGGATGGATAGACCAAAGAAATCGCCCTTTAATTAATGTTATCACAATATGCCCCAAGGAGCAATGTTTTTTGAAGGCCATTGATTGCAATGGAGTGGAAAAAGATGCAACGTTAATCTCCACAATTCTTATTGATGCAATAGAAAGTGTGGGGCCACAAAATTTTGTCCAAGTTATCATGAACAATGCACAGGTTTGTAGAGTTGTGGGCTTGATTGTGGAGGGTGAATATGATCACATAATCTGGACTCCATTGGAGCATATTTGTTGAACCTTATGCTTTCTGAGATTAGCGAGATTTATTGGATCAATGAAATATATGTAGCATCAAAAGGAGATCCAAATATTTATCACCAATTATCTGATGTCCTAAGCCATATATCGAGGTTTTGCAAAGTTCGAGTCGTTGATTGATGTAGCTTGTGTAAAAATTCTGAAATCCGGAATCCTACTGTGGAAACTGATTAAGTTTCTTCTATTTGTTAAATAAACTGAACAAATTATTTACTACATCCTACAGTAAATATCAAAACTAATACACTGCAGCCTTCACAAATACAATATTACGGAAGAAAAATAACGTTGGAAGAATAGATGCACACACACACAAGTACACAACTATTTTTGGACCTATGTCCCCGAAAAAACCCAACTTAGGAAAATCGGTGCAACAACTGAGGGTTTTATTATTATGTAGTAGTAAATCTGAGTACAAAACTATGGATGCTCAAATCTAGCAATCCATACAAAGAAATGACTGACAGAAAGTCTAGTGAGAAAAATCTCACTCCCAATGGCGATTTGACACTGACCTTGGCTCAAGATGAGCTGCGCTCTGCTGCCTCTGCGCAATCCTTGCATCAGCCTACGCAGTGCTCCGTCCCACAACTCGGACCAATGTCTCTCTCACTAATTGATCAACTGTTGTCTGAAAGATCGATTCTCCTTGCCTCCGATCTCCCACTTCGGCTTCTGGCATTGAATCACTGCTTCTCCCCAACAAAATACAGATTCCCCTTTGAAGCTTTACGCTACCTCCCTACTATGCACTCACCGGACTGCAAAATCTCCCTTCGGCCTTACTATCCCTGCCCCTCTCCCACTGCTTCAATCTTACTAAATCACCTCTGGCAAATGAATGTTGCTACTCTAGAGATCGATTTCCCAGCAAAATCAAATTTCTGGTGTCTCAAGTGTGTTCTCCATCCCCCATCGAATTTCTTCTTATAATCTCTCATTGAGACATCAACAGCCAAAATTAAAACATAATCGATGGCTATGATTAACTAGAACTCGATCCATGTCTTCTTCTAGAAGATTCTCACCATGACTTAATTAATACCCTTTAATTAATCAGTTTTCCTAAGTTTAGTCTTAGGAACCATTAAAAAATATTAATTATTTTAATTAAGTTGTCTCTAAGTGGAATTTCTAGAAACGACATGTATTGCAGTCTCTCCCCCAAATTTCGTGGCTAGAACACATTCGATGCTACAAAAACTAACATTCCCTCTTAGCGAGGAATGTGTTCTAATGATGCAACCCACTGAAGCAACACCCTCTCTCTGCACCACCTCCTGTCACGCTGCTGATGTCTGGCAGCTATGCCCATCACTAATGCGCAACTCTGATATGAGTTGCATCTGTTCTGTTGTTGACCCTGCTAAACTGCTGCCAGATATTGCATCTGCACCGCAACTCCCTCTCATCTGTTGTTGCTGCAACTACAACATCTGCTACTGAGAAATATCCAACACACTGAACCAATTGTGGTCAGTGTGATGCATCTGTCACCCGAATCCTGACTGCTGCTACACTCTGCAATGTCACTGAAGCCTCTGCGTTGCTGCTAATTCTGCACTGCACCAACTGCATTGCTGCCAACTCTGCTCTGTGTTGCTCAGTCTCTGACTGCTGCTATCTACTACATCTGTCACTCTGGCACCTGACTACACCAATTGCCACTGGTCCATCTTGCTACTGTATGTTATGGGCTCCCGTAGCAAGGTATTGATTCATGAGGTGGGCCTCCTCAAGAATCCTGCCCAACATGTAGCTCTTTGGGGCTACAAAACCAAATCTCCCCACCTCACTCCTAGAGATATATCGGTGATCATGGCAAACTCTTCCTCCAATCTGGAGGACAGCCTGTCAATCTCTGCGGATGCAGCCTGCTAATCCTGTTTCTCCTCTTTGTTCTTCTTTCTAAGAGGACATTGAGTGTTGTAGTGGCCAAGCTCACCACATCTGAAGCATTTCACCATGGAAATGTCCTTCTTCCTCTTGCGCTGCTCCTACTGCCCCTTTGATGTTAGGGCCACATTCTCCTCTTCCTTTAATTGCTTCGTCCCACCGCTATTGTTGGTGCCATTGATGGTGGTCTTCACCAAATCTCGCTTCATCTCCTCCTAATGCAGATTAGCCCACATTCGATGCCAATCTGGCAACTTTTCTCTGTCCAAAATACTTTGGATGAAGACCTGCCATTCTTCGGAAACATTGTTTAGAGCTAACCGCACCAATTCTGTAGGTTGGGGCGCTGACCCTACTGCAAACAGTTGGTCTCGAATATCCTGAAGCCTAGTGAGGAAGGGGTTTATGCACTCCCCTTTCTGCATCCTTGTGCATCTCAGCTTCTCCTCAAGATACATCTTTCGCTGCTCAGAAGATCCCTCGTATAGCGTAGCAAGTGCCTCCCACATCTGTCGAGCAGTATCTTTGCCAGCTATGTGAGACACCACGTGATCTCAAACCCCATCGAGAATTAGCCTCTTTGCTTTCGCCATCTCTTTCTTGTAGACCTTTAGCAAATCTGCATTTGCAAGTACAGCTACCACACTATCGATGTAATTTTTGAGATCATATTCATCTAGAATACAGGAAATTATTGCCTTCTAGATCACATAGTTGGAGGCTCCCTCCAACCAATCCTAATCTCTCAACCCTATTGATGACATCTCCGAAGAAAGTTGAATTCCTCCTCTTCTACTCTGCACAGCTGCTCACTGGTTCTATGCACTCCCTGCTGGAGTGGGCAAATCTGCTTACAATTGTTGCTGCTCTGCTAAGAAAAATCGAACTTCTGGGCTAGAAGTTCCCTGAGGAAAGAATTCCCTCAGTGTCTGCTCTTCCTTCCTCCTGGCGCTATTTTGCACTAGCAAACTGCTACAAAATAACTGCATCCCAGCTGAAGATCTGCTCTGCAAGGAAAATATTGTTGCTCCCTCTGCCTCTGGTAATCTTTGATCTGGAAAATTTATTCTCTGTCGACTCTCTTAGAGAAATAATTTTTTCCTCAAAAATCGACTCTCATAGAGAAAGAATTTTTCCCTCAAAAATCGACTCTCCTGGCCAAGAATTGCGCTGCCTCTAAGTGTTTTGTACTGCTGCCTCTATAGAGATTCGAAATTCCTCTTCCCTTCTACTACTGAGCTCTCTGGCTTACGATCTGTGCTTTGATACCATGTGAAAATTCCGAAATCAGGAATCCTACTGCAGCAACTGATTAAGTTTCTTCTATTTGTTAAATGAACTGAACAAATTATTTACTACATCCTACGGTAAATATTAAAACTAATACACTGCAGCCTTCACAAATACAATATTGCAGAAGAAAAATAATGTTGGAAGAATAGATGCACACACACACAAGTACACAATTATTTTTGGACCAATGTCCCCGAAAAAACCCAACTTGGGAAAACCGGTGCAGCAGCTGAGGGTTTTATTATTATGTAGTAGTAAATCTAAGTACAAAACTATGGATGCTCAAATCTAGCAATCCATACAGAGAAATGACTGACAGCAAGTCTAGTGAGAGAAATCTCACTCCCACTAGCGATCCGACACTGACCTTGGCTCAGGATGAGCTGCTCTCTATTGCCTCTGCGCAACCCTGCGTCAGCCTACGCAGTGCTGCATCCCAGAACTCAGACCAGCATCTCTCTCGCTAACTGATCAGTTGTTGTCTGGAAAACCGATTCTCTTGGCCTCTGGGCCCCAACTTCGGCTTCTGGGACTAAATCACTGCTTCTCCCCAACAAAATACGAATTCCCCTCTGAAGCACTGCACTATCTCTCTGTGGCACTCGCTTCCTCTCTGCTATGCACTCACCGGACTGGAAAATTTCCCTCTAACCTTACCATCCCTACCCCTCTCACTACTTCGATCTTACTGAATCACCTCTAGCAACTGAATGTTGCTACTCTAGAGATCAATTTCCCAGCAAAATCGAATTTCTGGCATCCCAAGTGTTCTCCAACCCCCATCGAATTTCTTATTATAATCTCTCATTGAGACATCAACGGCCAAGATTAAAACATAATCAATGGCTAAGATTAACTAGAACTCGATCCATGTCTTCTTCTAGAAGATTCTCACCATGACTTAATTAATACCCTTTAATTAATCAGTTTTCCTAAGTTTAGACTTAGGAACCATTAAAAAAAGATTAATTATTTTAATTAAGTCGTCTCTAGGTGGAATTTCTAGAAACGATTTCTGGGTTTTGGAGAATACATGTATTCTAGCCTCTCCACCAAATTTCGTGGCTAGAAAACATCCGATGCTACAGAAACTAACAGCTTGAACAAGTGTTCTAGCCTCAGGTGGTGTCAGTGAGGTTAAACACAAGAGCGAATATATCTCCGAGCCCAAGTTTTTCTTTTGAATAGAAATTTCTTAATTAAATTAATTAATCAGTTTTAATTATCTTCCTAACTTTTAGCTGAGGGAAATAGATTAATTAATTAGTAATAATTGATACATGGTCGATTTTCCTCTAGAGACTTCTAGAAAAGTTTTTAAGTGATCTTAGCCACGCTTAGATCATTTTAGATCTAGACCTTAGTTGTTGGTTTATCAAAGATAGGTTATAAAGGAAATCGATGGGCAGTGAAGGAGATCAATTCATTATAGTGAAGAGGGTGCAGTGATAGTGTGGTTTGACACCAATGAGGGTTTCAACAGCAGTTGAAGCGGTGAATATTTCTGAAGTTTTCTTTCGTCAATTTTCTTCCAGTTTCTGAGATCGAGAGGAGCAATTCTCCCAAATTTATTTTGGCAAACAGAGAGGCTAAGATTTCTACAAGAGGTCATACGAGATTTCTAGGAGAGGTCATACGAGTTGCCAACTTAGCAAATCGATATTTCCAGTTGCAAAACGAATTGCAGGAAATCAATATGATTGCAGAAAAGGTGGATTGTAGGAATTCACAACAAATTGCTAGAATAACAGTGTGAATTACAAGATTGATCTCTCTCGCAATCGTTTGAGGGCTTTTGTAACGGCTTCAGCAAGATTGAGGGATCAAGATAGGTTGGATGATGCATCTAACTTTGTTGTCTAGAGAATCTAGTGCCTTCTTATTTTATAAGAGCATGGGCTAAGGAGTTTGATACGACACATATTGTTGTACCAACAGATCCTATGTTGTTGCATGAGCACTGAAAAGATGAAGCCAAGGCCAAGCGTATTATTCCGGCGTATTATTCCAGATGGGGTATGTTGAAAATTGGGCAGTCACAAGATGGATTTCCCCAAAGGGAAACCCTTCTGCCCCAAGGGAAAAATCATCTTGCCCTAAAAGAGAAAAATTTGAAATTAGGAAATATTCTTATTAATTGATGCAACAAAATCAACATGGGCAAGTAATCATAAAACCTTTGGAAAATATATTTTAAATGAGTGATTTGAATTTCCCTCCGTAAGTTCCAAATCGACTTCATAATGCTCAAGTCGGCCCTCCCCTATTGGACAAGTACTTTCATATTTGGAATCAACTATACATATCTCATCGATCACATTCGAAAGTGATATACTTGACTCTAAGGATCAATACAATCTTTGTGGCTCGATACATGTTTTGGGCTCACTTTTACCGTGACATCACAATATAGTGGCTCGCTATTCACAAGTGTCTGCTATTATCTATGGTTGCTTACACTCCAGGATATAATGCGCATACATATCAATCGGTGGCCTAACTTCTCTGTAATGGTTTCTTTGTAATCTGCATACAATGGCTTGCTCTCTGTGATGGTGGATCACATATGTTATATCTATGGCATCACTTTAATTGATTCAGGAATATTCGCTCAATGGCATCGCTTTAATTGGTTCAAGAATATAGACTCAATGGCATCGCTTTAATTGGTTCAAGAATATACACAAATGGCATCGCCTTATTAGTTCAGGAATATACGCACATGGCATCTCTTTATTGGTTTTGGACGATACACAGTGACATCGCTTTCGACATGCACCTAAGACTCGTGTCCTTGTGACAAGTGACTCACACGTTATCTTTGTGGCTCGCATTTTTGTTACAGAGGCCCGCTCATGCTCAAAGGTTCGCATTTGTAATTGCGGTGACTCTCTTTGAGGCTCGCTTTTGATCATTATTGTGGATCACATTTCCTAGTGGTTCGATCATGTCAGTGGTATTTCGCTCAATACTTTGTGGCAATGTATCTTTGATGTCTCTATGGGATCTATATATATCTGTGAGTTGGGGTTTTGTATGACAATGACTCGAATGTATATTTAACAGTGAATTTGTCATAATAGTGACCTAGATTTATATCACAGTGTCATGGAAATATATCTACAACCTAC
The DNA here is from genome assembly GCA_031772625.1 of Pinus tabuliformis. Lineage (NCBI taxonomy): Eukaryota > Viridiplantae > Streptophyta > Pinopsida > Pinales > Pinaceae > Pinus > Pinus tabuliformis. The sequence goes on along the minus strand of CM062816.1, from coordinate 942,778,058 downwards.
ATTCCCCTGACTGTAATGTTATATGGCTACAACGAGTGTCCTTTGATGACTGTAATATCTTACTCTTGTTGATAATGATTTTGATGACAATAATAACATACCCTAGTTGGTAGTAACCCTATATATATGTCAGTGATCTACACTTACAATAGTGACAATGATACAAGATAGTGATCTGTATTTATGGAAGTAACTTTAATACAGGATAGTGATCTAAACTTATGGCAGGGACAGTGATCCATATGTATGGCAGTGATCTTGTTTGGCAGTGACCTTGTTGTGTGGCAGAAATCTTAATGAATGATATGGCAGAGATAGCAGTGACCTTGACGGATGACATAACAGTGATCTTCATATTGTATGTGATAGTGATATGGCAGCAACTCTCTTGGACTCATTTGATTACCAGAGGTCAGATCGTTAAGTTCGCAAACAAAGTTGTGAACTGACTTGGATTGGCCCTAGGAGGCCTGATATGATTAGTGTATCTCATTATGGATGTACTTTGTATCATGATGGATACACTCGTTGATCTATAGCAAGTTGTCTTGGTATTTCAAGAGGAATATTTCCTTTGACATGAATTCAAAAGCAAAAGTGTTGTTGCAGAAATCTAAGCCTCTATAGAAATATCTTGTATGACCAAGTAAGGGTTTCTAGTACACAGAAGATGCCTTGCATTGTATTGTTGTGATTATGATTGTATCTAGTGCCATTACTTATATCGTTGAGTTTTTTGGAAGTGTGGAAATTTTGATTTAATCAAAGGATACATCTCTGATTGATCCACCAAGGAAGTTCCTCACTGAGCCAGAGGGAGTTAAGATGGACATTGGAATGAACATGTGCAAGCAGTATTGTCAAAGAGTTACCTGAGCCAAGAGGACAAATTGACACTATGATAATTCTTTGAAGAAGATATTAAAACTTTGAAAAGGGAGAAGCTTTCCTATAAACAATGCTAAATCTGAAGCAAACCTTCTGAGGTCTCCTGTCGAGGCAAAATGCACTTTGGATACACTTGTTTCAAGTGTCATGAACTGTTTGGGCATTTTGATGATTTGAATCTAAAGGAAAAGATGTTTTTATGTGTCATCCTGATCATACACAAGGGTTGAGTTCAGTTTTGATGGCGTGATCAAATTATTGCTACTGCTACAATAAGGATGTTGTGTTACCTGGTTTGGAAGGACGGAGTATAATCATCTAGTTTGTACTACTCAGAGAATAGAATCTGTTGATGCCTCTTCCATGGAGGAAGTTTGGACCATTTGAAGATTGTTTACTTATTGATACTATAAAGGACATTGGAATGCCATACCCTCATTGGAGATTTGTATCTATGACTCAACCTGCTATATTTGTCCCGCAACTTTATAACTCTAATTTCACAAAGATCACATAAAGGCCAATTCTCCATAAGGATTTAGGCTTAGGAATCATCTTTACAAGATATATTCCCAAACCCTAACCTCAAAATCCTCGTAGCCCTTCCTAGAGAGCATATCACCTTGCTTCCCGAGCAAGAAAGCCATATAATTGAGTCTCTTTTGTGAATAGGCCTTAGGAATCACTCTTTATCCTCTTATTGATCCATTCATCTAGTGATTCCCCTTATACCGGGTCTCCTCCCATTGGTGAAAGTCCGTAAGGAGTAGGGATTCTTAGCTAAGGTGACAGTGGGCTATCACTCCATCGTTGCCCTTGACCTAGTAGTTTCTCTATAGGATCCCCTCCTAGGACCCCTGCTAGTTTGAGCAGTAACATTTTTGGCGTCATTTTCGGGGACACAAGACGTGTGCCTTGTTTCCCTTACAACATCATTCACATACCATTCTTGTCAACTCCATTGCAAGAACGAAGCCCTAGTTCTTCATTGAACTTCAAAGTTAATGCTTGTAGGGTGAAGCAAGCATCTATCAAGGCATTTTAATTCACCCTAGCGACTCCATTTTATTCCTAATATACAAGATCATGAAAAATGTTTTGTTGTCAAGAAGAGAGTACCTGTGGCTTTTCATTGGTATAGTTGACTAATTTTCCTTACTTGTCATGGGCACTTTTGGGCATGAATTGGTGGGGGGATTCAGCGGAAAGAGTGGACTAAGTTTGTACTCTTGTCTCCATTGCCCGATTTTCTGGTTAGCCTTGTATCCTAGTCCCATGGGATCTCCTTTACTTGCCATTAGCTTTAGGGTTGGCACTACATGGGAAATCCCAATTTTGGTTGTGTGGTCTGACTTCCCCACACCATATACATTACTCCCTTCCATTTATTTTAGCCCCATTCATCTCTTTTCCCATCCGAGACCACATGTGTCTACTCGGTCCACATAGGGTTAGCCTCCCCTTCCCCTTGTCCACACCTTGGGTCGAGCCTAAAACGATGCTTGGAGGTTGATGCAGCTAAAAAGAAAAGAAAAAGCATAATTTGACCACTCTCAATAGGAAATGTGCAACAAAATGCAAAAGATGGCCGGGGCATACAAATTTTGCACATGGGAAAAAACCAACATGTGCTCTAGTCCTTATCCATGGCCATCACCCTGGTTCCTATGGGCCCTAGATCAGCCCCCTCCATCATTAAGGAACCCATGACTGTCGCAACCCCTGGTGGGCGAAGAACTGCCCCACCTTAAGGAGGTATCCACTACTATATATTACACATCATGCTTTCATCCCCTGGAGCCCCGAGCGGTTGTGAAGAAAAATCAATCAAAGGCAAAAGGCATATGCAAAAGAACAGAAAAACAAAGGTCAGGGACTCAGGGCAACTCATGTACCACAATTTGCTCCCTCCTACACTCATATACCCAAGTGTGGGCTTCCCTTATTATAGTTACCCTTGTACGGATGATTCCCCTGATCCCCACTTTGTTCCATTACTATATCATTTGCCACCTACCACTTGAAGGATCTACCATGGACATGCCAACACCTTTAAAGGTTGAAACCACCTAATAGGGTTCTTGATTAACCCCCTTATTGAGCTTGGAGACACTTGTACATGCCAAATCCCACTATGGAAGGGCATGCCACCATGAAATGCCCCATTGATTCCATGACTTGTAAGCTCTTTTACTTGATTATTCTAATGATTTGTTGTATTGGAGGGCAAGGGGATGCATTGGATCTTATGCAAGATTGTAGGTGGGTTTCCATTTAGGGCTTGGTCTCCCTATATGGGGTCTTGTCCCTCAAGAGGGCCACATTGGCACCTGTAGGGTGAGCTTTGGGGGCCATGGGCCTCCACCATAGCAAAGAGTACTTCATGGATCCCCAAAACCACTCATTGATTTTTCGCGTTCCACCATTGGATGAGGATGATGCACCTGGTTCACCATGCCCAGCCGGCTCTGCACTTGCATCATAGATTTGGCAGATGATCTGGGGTCCAGATGAGTACCGCATAGGGCTTATGACATCATCCTAGCCCTTACAAATGGCTTACAGGCATTTTCGATCCACTTGGCGACCCATGAGGATGTCCTTTGTGCCCCTCAGCCACTTGGGGGCACCACAAGGATTTGTTTGGAAATAAGGGGCCAACCCCTTGTCCACTATGTTTGAGGCCCATTCTCACATCATGGCACATTATGGCCTTCATTAGGCCTCCTCAAAGGCCCAACGACTCACTTTATTGATCAATCGACCCTCTTGAGAGGCTTATTGTTAAGTTTTTGAGCTATGTTGGTGGACTTGTCACCAAGGAATGTTATTATTGCTTAAATAGGCCTAATTAGGCAAATCGAACTCATTAGTGCTTGTATAAATAGAAGTGAGGTGATTCATTATAATCATCATCACTTGGATTGGGTTATTAGTTCTTGGGAGAATTTCGCATTCTCTTTTGGAGGACGAGTTTGGTTTCATGGAATGAATGTTGATGTTTGGATTCTATCTTGTTGGTCTTGGAGCTTCATTATTAGCATAATTTGATGATTAGATATACTCATTTGTACATGTAAGTGATCATTTTCATGCTTATTCTTGTTAATTAATTTGTCACATGAATGTTGCTGGGATTTTCGCTATATAGGTCTGAAATTTACTACTACTATATGTGAAAATGTGGAAATTTTGATCTTTTGTAGCGTTGCACATTACATGTGTCATGTATCAGTGGGTGAATGTTCCTAGAGGTTATCTTTGTTGAAAAAACCTTGATAAATCATCGTTATTGCATATCACAGTATAAAATCTTATGGCAGCTGCTCTCATGCCCTAATTGCCATGTGAAGTTGTCTAGAGGTCTCCTTGATTGGGTATAGTCCCTCCAAATCATAAATTCATCTTGACTCCATCTCTCCCAAATGCAAGGCACTAATCCATCCACTGGTGGTCACCTAAATGCTTATCTTTCTTGCCTCCTCTCTCTCTTTCTAGGCCTAGCTACCATAGGTCACCTAGGGCATCACTTTTCTCTTGTTGTAGCCATCAAAAAAATTGACCTCTTGTCCATAGTTGTGCTAGGGTTTTCTCTAGAGGCCCTCCAAATTTCAATAAATTCCGACAATGGGATCTTGAGAAGTTGAGATATAGCAAGCCCTAGCTCAAGGATCGTTTTTTGCCCTAGGTTTCCCTTGGCTAGTGTCCTCATTGGGATCATTGCTTTCAATTCTCAAAGAAAAATTGTCCTTGATCTCCTTCTCTTCCATAATTAAGCCAAGCCCCTCCTTAATTGATCAACTCCATACCCTTAACCTAATTCTAGGTCTGCTTGGTCTTTTGTGGTCCCGCAACTTTATATCTCTAACTTCACAGAGATCACATAAAGGCCAATTCTCCATAAGGATTTAGGCTTAGGAATCATCTTTATAAGATATATTCCCAAATCCTAGCCTCAAAAATCCTCGTAGCCCTTCCTAGAGAGCATATCACCTTGCCTCGCGAGCAAGAAAGCCATATAATTGTGTTGCTCTTGTGAATAGGCCTTAAGAATCACTCTTTATCCTTTTGTCGATCCATTCATCTAGTGATTCCCCTTATATCCGGTCTCCTCCCATCGGTGAAAGTCTGTAAAGAGTAGGGAGCCTTAGCTGAGGTGACTGTGTGCTATCACTCCATTATTGCCCTTGACCTAGTAGTTTCTCTATACGATCCCCTATTATGACCCTTGCTAGTTTGAGTGGCAACAGGGCCTTCACCATGACATCTACTTGTTGCAACATCAACACCTTGCATATATATTGACACATCTCCATCATATTCAATTGTTAAGGATCTTCTTTCTTTTCAAACTTTTCCAATGTCTTCGTATCTTTCCCATGGAGATATCATGGCTAATTCTTCTAATCATCGAATGTTGATTGCCTTTTCTAGGTGACCATAGTTGCATCTTTTACGATCTCTTCTTTTCTTTATTCACATATTGCTTCCCAGTAACTTCCAATCATAGTTCCTTCATCTTTGTCAACCACCTCATATTTCATATGAGGACATATTATGTTGATTTCATCTAGCCAATATGTGAACCATGCTTTCAATGCATCTTTCCAACAAAAGATAACCTTTTCTTTTGATCATATTCATGAGGTGGAGTATCTATCCCAGTTATCTAGAGCTATATGATGACATGACCTATCTTATCAAACATATGCATACATACCTCTTTTCTTCTTTTTGTCATCTAGACTTCCTTCAGCAACTTCCTTTCCTTGAGAGTATTTCAACCATCTCAACATGCTGCATTCCTTTGTCATCATACCATCATTCTTCCAAATAGTGAATCCCATCCAAGGTGGTATTTTTATCGAGACACTTGCTTCTTCCAAGAGATGAACCTTCTAATGAAGATTCCAATGGAGGATCTTGATTATCCTCATCTTGCAAATGCTCCTTTCCAATGCTGTAGGATGAACTCTACAGTAGATGACTTCCTTCTACCCATAAGTACTACTTATGCTTCTTATCTAATATAGATATCTCCACTTGAAACCTTTGAGCAAGCTCCTTGGTTGCCTAGGTATTTTGGGAGCTTTCACGTAATTCTACATTCCATTATAACAACCAACTTAAAAATAAGTGTTCTAACAACCTTTGGTAATTAATTAACATTGATGTATCCTATGCTCAAACATATCAATCGCATTTCAAAAGGACATTATACTACTCTAGATTGCGTCAACATTGGTCACAGGCCACTGAATCAGACCTGTATTGTGCCTTACGCATTATGACAACGTGGATCGACCACCCAACTACAAAAACACTCACACACGATCTTCAGATCAAAAAGGAGCAACAATCAATCAAGCGATCAAATACCCACAACGCACCAGTGCAAGGAAGATGGGACCTCACACATCAGCCCCCTTCATCAAGTGATCCACCAGAACAGAGAAAAACCCCATTCATGCTCCAGAACAGAGAAAATAATCCAAACCATATAACACGTTGCTCAAATCCAAAACCCTCAAGCACTAAATCACATGTTGCCTCCTCGATCATTGCGACCACTACTCCATACTCACCTGATTAGATCACACACTACCAAAACACCAACTTACTAACTAGATTCACAACTATGCTCCTTGATCGATGCATCTTTGGTGCCATTCGATGAAGATTTTATACATTACAGGCGATGACCAAATCTGAGCTGACCTAGAGATACCATGGGCATATCAATGGAAAAGTCGATGGGAATCAAGCCAACATAAACCAAGGGAGATTTATTATGGTTTTTACCACTGAAACAAAAACAACTGATTGCTAACCCAAGAACCTAGTCGTGGTCTTGATGCGTCGGACAAGGCAGATTGTTTTCATTGCCTACCAACATTTACGCGAGCTTATAACAGACAACCAACGTATTTTATTGTCTGTAAAAGTGTAGCAAGCATAATTTACACAGTGCAAGAGATTAGCCAACATAAATAATGTTATCGATGAAATATTCAAATGCAAACACTAGTAACTCTTCTTTTTTGTTTTTCCCTGCATCAACTACTATCAAATAACAACCAGGTTATGGAGATACATCAGAGAGGTTAACCCGCTATATTTATGCATTAATGATCCATATCTAATGATCCAATGCTACCATTGTTGACATCAATGCCAACAATCTCCCCATTTGGCATTGATGGCAACCACTTGCGCCAACCAAACTTGTGGTTGATGCTTCTCTCCCCCTTTGACATTAAAGGCAAAGGATAGCCATGTCTCTCTAGATATAAAGTTCATCATAGATTGTTGTTATCAAAATACACCTGCCAACCAATCATTAGAAACCATAACTCTTGTGGCTAACTCATATGACTCCTGCAAAGCAATGTGACATCAATGTCAACCAATGTTAAGCAATGATCCTTGCATCTATTGATGCATTCTTTTACTGGGTATGCTCCCCATAAGCATGTGGGGCACTCTAACCTGCTCAACCAGTTTGTTATCTTCATAGTTGTTAAAATAAATTTCTCTGAGTACATATTACCTCTTTTTGCAGACATACAAACTGATTGAATAAGCTTGCTTGATACACCCATCTTCAACAAAGATCTCCAATTCGCTCCCCTTGTGTTCATGCACTATCATTTCATGTTGATCTCCCAGCGTCTATCTTCCTGCCTTTGCTTTTTGGCAACACTACTCTTCTACCACAGCTTCATATTCAATTGTTCATGTACCTTTTGGTTGGTAGCAGCCTTCATTATCATTCCACAGTCAAGCATCCCATCAAACAAGTTATAGATACTTTGCTCTAGATTTCTAACATCACAAGGTTGATGATGATCATCTCCTGATTCCAACTTGCAAGTGAGTTTGATTTGTATACTGTATTTTTTGTCAAATGTCAATTGTTTGGATTGCTCCCCCTGAGACTATGCCAATCTTTATTCTCTTTATCTTCTGCAATGCTCCTTGTGAATATGCCAAGAACTAGTGGACTGCAGATGAGCCTCGCTTCCTTTATTCAGAATCTGAAGAAGAGATTACCTTCAATCTCTTATTTCTTCCTTTACTTCTCTTCAACACATATACCTTCTCTGGAGTTCTGATTCCTTTTGCTATTACCTTTCTAGTGTCTTTTTCTATAATTCTACATCCTCTTGAAGTGAATATGACTATATGTTCTCTATCAGTTATTTGACCCACACTCAAGATGTTGTGCTTTAGCCCTTCAACCAATAAGACCTTAGCAGCATTTGTATTTTTAACAACGAGGTTGCCTTTACCTTTTCCAATCACCTTGGCTAGTGCATTGTTTCCAAGAATAACGTTGCCACCTTTGGTTTTCTTTAAAGAGATAAATTTGCTCTTATTTCTAAATGAGAACATCCACTATCTATGTACCAGTGATCATCTTCCTTTAACACACACAGTAGTAGGCCGCACTCCATTTCTTGCTCTTCCTTTTTCTTCCATACTTTGGTATGTTGACTTCTGATATAGGCACCTTCTTCCAGCGTTTTGTTAAATGGATCCACCTTTGATTCTTTGTTCATATGCTTGTTCCAAACTTCCAAGTAGGTGCTTTCTACTATTTGTAGTGTCTTAAAGAACGCATTAACTTACTCCTACAATCCTTTTCCATGTGTCCAAACTTATTGTATATATAACATCTTAGGTGGCTAGAGAAGGGAGCAAAAGAATCATGACTTCTAAAATTGTTGTACATATATGATTTCTGCCTCATATTCTTTTCATTTCCATATAATTTGCAGTCTATAGGCTTATGCCAAAATAAATTACAAGAAAAACAATAGCCATGAAAGAAGCTTGTATACCTGTGAATCGATTGTCTTCTTGCGGGGGAGTATTCTTCCTTGATTGCTTGCTTGAGAAATCTTCTTCTCATGCATAATCTAATTGTAAGGTTTGCTTCTATAATTAGCTGCAATGTGTCAATAGTTATGATAGATAAAGCACTCAACATCAACCATCAAAGGAGAAAAGGAATTATTGTTCCTCCTTTGGAAGCTTGTATTTCTGCCATACTCATCCCTGGGAGTAAATGATCTTCTTGAGAAAGACCCTTTTCTTGTCTACTAATTCAATTGCTTGCTTCCTTTATTGTTGATCACATTACTTTCTATTGAAAATTGTAACTAGGTTCGGTCTTCATAATGACCTAATTGTAATCAAGACATTGTATATTCTTTATAAAGAAGGAAAAAGAAAGAAAGAGAAATTATATTTTATTTTTGGAGTATGGGTTTCATACTCAAGTTTGAGTCAAAAGCATGTGCTTCGTGCTTTTAGGGTTTATAGGTCTTTTTAGGTATTTCTAGGATAAAGAATATTATTGGTCATGTGCCATAGTCCCATTTGGACTCTTTGTAATAAAGAAAAATATTTATTTTGTCAAGAAAAAACCACTTGTAAGACCACAACCAAGTCGGCCCAAGGCACAAGATCAAGTCGGCCTTAAGGGAGGGAATTTGACCCTCAAGAAAGGCCAAATAGAGGAGAGGAGCGCGACTCATTCGGGCACACATAAAAGAACAAGTTCGATCTGCAATAGCGAAGAAGAAAGAGAGGAGATGGAGGGGCAAAGAAAACGAACAAAAGCTGAAAAGTTTGTCTAAGGTCATCTTCTCTTGTTTCGCTCTAGGGTTTGTGAAGCTACTAATTGTAGAGGGGTCGAAGTTCTAATGCAAGGGGCCGAAATTCTGTGAATCAATTGCAAGAGACCGAAGTTGCAAAATCATAGTAGCAGTATCTAAGTTCTAGAAGCTATCTTGAAGAAGATCTTGCTAGGGGTTGGCTTGGTGCTTGGTAGGATTGTTGGCTTTGAGCTTTGGGACTTGGAAGTCTCTTTGTAAGCAGATTCTAAAGAAGAAGAGAAGCATTTTTTGGGTTTTCCCCTTGGAGGGGTTTCGCCCTAGCTTGGAGCCTATATCTTGTGCACTTTGTTTTGTTGTGATCTTCATTGTTTTGGTAATTGCTTGATGAACAAAGATCTATTAAAGTAATAAAAGGCCAACATAAATCACAAGTAATTATCAAGTTATGGAAAATCATCTAAATACTTAATTCTCTTGATTTTCCAACACTTTATGTGTTCTACTGTTGTTGTTTTCTTTACCAAGGATTTCAAGTGTTGGCTTATTAACTTCTAGTCTGCCTGCACATGCCTGTGACTGGGATTCTCACTTAGTTGTTTCATGAAAGCCAAGACCTGATTTAATGGACGACAACCTTTGGCAGCTGACCAGATTATCCAAGATCTTGGTCAATGTTGCACGAAGCGCTCCCCCCCCCCCAACGGTTCCAAGCCCCGAAGCACGTCCCGTACGGAAGCGCCTAGGAAGCTTGGTCGGAAGCGCCGCTTCGGCATTTTTTGCCGCTCCTGGACTTTTCGGAAGCGTGGCGCTTCCGAAGCACGCTTTGTACGGCGCTTCGGGCGTAGGAAGAGTGGCGCTTCGGAGGGGGAAGCGTACGCTTCCATACGCTTTCCGTACGCTTCTGGAAAAGCGTTTAGAAAATCGTTTTTTTTTTTCAATTTTTATTTTTATTTTTGGTAAGTTTGCTTGTTGGGGGTGGGTCCACCTTGGGTTAGGGTGACGAATGAAGGCAAAAAAAAATATAAATATAGCAGATGCTCCCTCATGGTAATGTTAAATTCTTAAAGTAAAAGTGACATTCTCCTTTATTTTTCATTTTCATCCTTTTACTTAAATTTTTAACATTACCATAAAATGACTCAGGATGTTTGAGAGTGGTTCCAGCCTCATTGGACTTCATATGGAGAAAATAAAATTTCATATCCTATTCAAAATTCAGCAGACTTAATAGTTTTCAGGAATTCAAGATCAATGGGATTGTGGCATTTCATTAGATTATATCAAGTATGAAGGTATGCGATTAGCATTTAATCAAGAGCACCAAACCCTATATGTACCTAGTGTTGATGGTGTTAATTGTTGAATTCCTTTGTCACGTGGCACGCCCTTAGCAAAAAATTACCTTTCAATCAAGTCAAAATCATCGATCAAGCATCTTAAGCTTTTTCTACCATATTTTAAGTCTTGAGTTAGGTAGTTTGATCAAAATTGGGCAATGTTGACTAATATCCCTAGACAATCGAGGTAGAGGCAAAGGCTAGACAAGAGGAGAAGAATCTAGATTCTAAATGGTTGATGCTCGAATAATTAATCATTAATGTACAATGGATGCCATATCTATCTTGATTTATGCAAAAATATGCATGTTTTCATGTCTTCTACAATTAATTTGGTATTTGGGATGTTTGTTTTGAGTATAAATGCAAAAAAATATAAATATATATATATATATATATATATAGCAGACGCTTCGCTTCCTAGATTTTTGGAAAATGACGCTTCGGCGTCCCCGCTTCCAAAAAACGCTTCCGCTTCGTGCAACATTGATCTTGGTACTATCTTGAAATTTCAACTGTTTGTTCTTTTCTTCTATATCACTCTTTAATGAAATAACATCAGCTTCTAAACTCTCACAGTGACCTTTTCTTTCCTTTAGTTGGCTACTCATTACTTCTTCAATTCTCCTTGCTTCTTCTAAATGGGTTTTCAACCTAATAATTTCTTCTTAAAGTTCATTTGTCTTTTCTAGATTAGTCCTTAGAGAGATGTTTAGCTTCAAGTCTCACAATGACTTTTTTTCATTAAGATGTTCAGTCACTACTTCATTGGCTCTTTTAACTTCTTCTTGTTAGGCTTGTAGGACTATTACAGTCTTCTTTAATTCATCCACATCTTGATTCCTGTTCTCATATATTTGCAACATCTTCTTAAGACTCTTAATCTTTTCTAAGGCAGAGACAAGTTTCCTTCTAAAAAATTATTTTTCAATTCTTTCTTCTTGTAAATCTGAAACACCATCTAACATGAAAGGAACAGATACTTTTGTAGATGCATGCCCACACCCACCTTCTGATAGACTACAATTTTCGTCTTCAAATACATTGAATGTTTCCTCATTCCAATGCTCTTGATCATTATTATGGCTTCCAGACCAAGAAAAAGATAGATGGCCTATCTTCCTACATAGAAGCTTACCTAGTGATTGAACTTCTTCATCTACATTGCTCTCACTGTTATTTCCTTCATGGAGGGCTTGCAGGTTGTCCATACATCCTTTGCAAATTCATAATGCATAATTTTCTCAAATTCTGATTCAAGTAGGCTATATAAATAGCATTCAAAGCCATAGCATTCCACTGGAACTTGGTTTGATGGAGGTTTTTCACCATAGCCATTAGTTAGAACAATCCAGACATCAGATCCAAGAGTTATTAATTCAGACTTCATCTTTTCTTTCCATACCTGATAGTTTGCATCATTGAATAGAAGCAAGCCTTGGTGATCCATGTTTCCTGAAATGAACTGCTCTCTATCTGATTGTACTTTTCGGACATTTGTTGATACTGCCACTACATCTGATACATTACTTGCATAGTCATTATCCTTCATATGAATTGTCGCCTTCTTCCAAAATGCCTGCTTCTTGTTCTTCATTTTATTTGACATAATTCCTTGGATCTCCTTCCAACTGTTAAACTGATTTCTGAAGGACCTGTGCTAATACCAATTGTTTGAAACACCGAGAGGGGGGTGAATCAGTATTTCAGATAATTAAACAAATATTGAAGATGTGTATTTTCAATAACATTCAAGATTCGATTATTAAACATCATTGGCAACACATAGTCAAGTCATAAATATCAGACACATGAACACAGAGATTTTAGGTGGAAACCCATAAAGGGAGAAAACCAACATACTTCTTCTATTCTTGATCTTCAATATTTTCTTACATAAATTCACTGGCATTGACCAATAGGAAGCACCCACTCCCTTTGGTGTATTTTTCTAGCACCCGCTAGCAGGAATCACCCACTCCCTTGTCTTGTTTTCTTAGCACCACCAACAGGAAGAACCCACTGGCAAGAAGCACCAACTCCCTAGCAAAGTTTCGCTTGCACCCACGAACAGGAAGCACCTACTCCCACAGATCAATTTGCTAGCACCAACCAACTGGAGGCACCAACCCCAAAAATCAGTGTGGACCTCCCTTTCATCCATTTTCAAACTGGGTCCACTCCCTTTAGCACAAAATTCAAAATAAGTTTCAAATCAATTTATACCTTCCTCCAAATTCCTCTCTATGCAACAACATATTCACTCAATTGTCATCATCATCAGCAAGTAACACTTATTCTATCATCAGCACCTGCAAATTTCTCTTTCTACAAACACACTCTCACTCAATCATCATCAACACATTATATCTGTTCAACAATACACTTACTCTGTCATCAGCAATAAGCAATAATTTCTTCAGAACATCAGATAGTTAGTCTCACAATACATCCCAGCATCACAACCTCAGAACAATAAAGAACATATCTTGCAACAACCTTGTCCAAACCATGTCATTAGCTTTCACACCTTAGCAATAGCAATGAACCAACTCTGAACTCCAAATAGCAGCGATGTTCCACATGCAATTTTCATCATCAACAACATAACCATACATTATGTCATCAACAGCACACTAACTCTCTAACTCAACAGCAACAACAATTAATCATCATCACGTTCAGCAATGCATTCTAGCAATAACAGTATTCTTAACACAACAATACAACAAAGAGAACAGTCATCCTATGATAAACCCTGTCACAAATTCATAATAACTAGTCCCTGTTATCCACAGCACCTCAGCCACATTCAATCACTGTTATGTCCTGGGCATCAGCACTTCAACAACATACTAATTCTGAGCACAAACACTGTCAATTCACAACAACTTCATCAGTCTCAAGCACTGATTCTCAACAGCAAGGAAAGCCATTATCAACAACTTAATTAGTACATCTTTGTAAGGCTACTACTAGATCTCAAACTCTGAATACAAATCTTGTTGAGCAGATCTAATTGTCAAACAAACAAGAAATGGCCCTATCATACCCCAATCACATTATCAGCAAGCCTCAAACTTCATTCAATCAGAAGTCAGATCACAGATTTCAGCCCATTACAAATCCAATTCTAGATTTCAAGCAGCATCTCAGCAACTAACATGGATACTCCCAACATACAAGCAGCAAAAAAACTTCACAAAATCAATAGTCCTTTCAACTCCATATTCAATCAATGGACATTTGGATTTATTACATTTGAAACTGGTTCAGCTCCTGTAACAGAAATGGTCTCGATATCTTCTGTGAGGCAACATAAAAGAAACAACAAACCTGATTTGTTTATCCACAAATACTCTCAGCCCACAATTAACAAGCTCTATCAAGCAAACAAGCAAAAACTAAATACGATCTTTTCAATTGATGTCACTTGCCCCTATGTCATAATGAGAGATATAGATCTGCATAGAACAATTTCAATCTGCAAAAGGTTTGATACTACCCTGACACTGAAACAACATCATACTCAATTTCTGCCCATAGCAAACCATTGCACTCATCTAGATTTGTTACCATTACAATCTATGTTGAAGCTTCTAAATTTACTTAGTTTAGAAACCTTTCATGCACTTTTTCTGATTTATTCCTACCTACTTGTTATTCTTATTTAACAAGTTATTTACAAAGTAAATACTGAAAATAAACACCAGTGCATGCTCAACATATCACAGATCAGCAACTAAAAAAAAACAAGAACAAACACACCACATGACACCATTATTTTTGGACCAATGTCCCCAGATAAACCCAATGCGGGAAAACCGGTGCACCTATCTGAGGGTTTTCATATTAAGCAATATCAAAGTACAATCTGGGTGCCGAAACTGGCCTACCCAGCAGAGAATTTCCTTGGCAGTAATACCTCTCAATTTCTAACAAATCCACTGGTTGAAACCCCGGATAATCCTTCCAGCAGCTACTCAACACCAATTTGCCCCATAAACCCCAGCATCTGCCCAATCTGCACTGCGTCAGCCTCTCCTAGCCCAGCGTTGGCCCTACATCAACCTATCTTGGCCTGCGTCAGCGCCATGAGGCCCTTCGTCAACTCTGGGAGCCTCTGCATCAGCTATGCTAGCCCCTTTGGTGCTCTGCGTAGCACTTGGCTGCGTCTGCGTGGCCCTGCGTGAGCACTGGCTGCTCCTGCGTCTCTCTCTTTGGTTGTTGCGCTACTCTCCCAGCACAATCTCTGCCTCTCTGTCTCTCTGTACTCAATGCCCCTCAGCTGCTCTCCCAATCACTGATTCTATCTCTCTTAGCAAACCCCGCTCTAGAGAATAGAATGATTGATCACTCTGGTGTGCATCTCCAAGTGACCCTCAAGCCTCCTCCTATACCTTTCCTATTGACATCTCAACGGCCAAGATTAAGTCCCTAATCAACGGCTAAGATTAGATCTGGCTTGATCCATGTCTTTTGGACCACTCTAACACAGATTCATATTAATATACATTAATATTTTATTTTCCCTAAGTTTAGACTTAGAGACTCCATTAAAAATATTAATCATTTTAATATCTCTTGATCTATTTAGAATCTGCCCAAACTCTTTCTGGGTATTGGAGATTTCATGTGCCCCAACCTCTCCACAAAATTTCGTGGCTAGAGCACATGCGATGCTACCCCAAATCAACAATTTACACATTTACTCGGGCCATTACTCCTAATCGCACTAGTATTCCATCAATATTGCACATCACATACAATTGCACAATTCAATGAATTACCACAGCACAAAGACACATCGTAGCATGTAGAAATTTATAATTAAAAAAACCACACCTAACAATTCCCATGCATCACAATTTCTAGAATAGCATTCACTTCATTCCGCTGGTTTTCTGAAACATTCATAAATGAATTTAACCCTTCACAAACATAGGTTACTTCCAAATGCAGTCAATCACGATCAAAGTGGAACGGTTCAAGTCATCTTCCAATCTCTTTTCCACTTGCCTCGAACTCTCGCGAATTTTATCCAAAGTCACTTGTAATTAGTGTACTCTATCTGACACTAGAATCACTTCCTCTAAAGCTCTTTTCTCTGTGTTCTATCTAATACAGAGATCTCAACTTGAAACCTCTGAGCACGCTCCTCGGCTACCTAGGTATTCTGAGAGTTTTTACACAATTCTACATTCCATTATAACAGCCAGCTTAAAAATAAGCATTCAAACAACCTCTGTTAATTAATTAACATTGATGCATCCTACGCTCAGACAGATCAATCGCATTTCAAAAGGAACTTATATTGCTCTAGATCGCATCAGCACTGGTCATAGACCACTGAATCAGACTTGTATTGTGCTTTGCACATTATCACAACGTGGATCTGCAAAAACACTTACACACGATCTTCATACCAGAATAGAGCAACAATCAATCAAGCGAACAAATACCCACAACACACCAATACAAGGAAGATGTGACCTCACACATTAGCCCCTTTATCAAGCGATCCACCAGAACAGAGAAAAAACCCATTGACGCTCCAAAACAGAGAAAATAATTCAGACCATATTACACGTGCTCAAATCCAGAACCCTCAAGCATGAAATCAAATGCTGCCTCCTCGATCATTGCAACGGCTGCTCCATACTCACCCAATCATATCACACACTATCAGAACACCAACTTACTATCTGGATTCACAACTATGCTCCTTGATTGATGCATCTTTGGTGCCATTCAATGAGGCTTTTATACATTAGAGGCGATGACCAAATCTGAGCTGACCCAAAAATACCATGGGCATATCGATGGAAAACTCGATGGAAATCAAGCCAACATAAACCAAGGGAGATTTACCATGGGTTTTAACTTTTACCACTGCAACGAAAACAACCAATTGCTAACCCAAGAATCTAGTCATGGTTTTGATGTGCCAGACAGGGCAGATTGTTTTCACTGCCTGCCAACATTTACGCAGGCTTATAACGGACAGCCAGCGTAATCTACTCAATCTGTAAAAGGGTAGCAAGTGTAATTTACGCAGTGTGTAAGAGATTAGCCAGCATAAATAATGTTATCAACTTATCAACGTAATCGACCATCATGATCCATATCCATATCCAATGATCCAATGCTACCATCATTGACATCAATGCCAACACAAAACAATGCCAACATCCACTAGATAATTAAAGCTGTTAATTTGACAAATAGAGCTTTGATAAAAGACACATTGCAAGCATGCAACCTTCAATAAAAATTGATAGTAAAAGCTAATCAAATTAAGGACCTACAATAGTAACTTACAATGCCAAAAAAAATCCAACAATGGTCAAGATTAAGATTTAGTAAAACAAAATATTTACTAAGTCATAAAATGAGCCTAAGTAACGTATCTGCTACATTTCTATCCCCATATCTTGCACATCTATGGAAATCTAATTATATGCAATTCAATATTCAAACATAAGATGTCCATTATCTAACATTCATCAGAGAAAATGTAAAAGCTGCATCAGATAAGAAATCATACCACAAAATAAATTCCTACCTTTAGAGCAAAAACTCGATTTGTCCATTTATGTCGTACAAGTTGAACAATTCCTCCACTTCCTTTTCCAATTACTCTCACAGTTTCTAGATCTGCCAAGGTGAGCTGGTTATCCTCTCCCTGAGCATCAGATGGCTGAACATAATGGTTTGATCACATAATTACTGATATGTTAGTGACCAATTCAATCAAAACACAATTATAATATTTAAAAAGCAAACCAAAATCTCCTCGAGCGATGAGGCAAATATCACCTAGAAAAAAATAAAACACTACCTTACAACACAAAAATCAAGAATAGAAAATTTTCCTGTGCAGCAAAAAGATAGGAGTTCAAAGGTCCATGAATTACCTAAAGGCCACATATTCTCAAAGAGACTACGTAAGAACATTGAAAATACATGAACAGAAAAGCCTTTGTGACCTTTAAATGCACGTAAATAACAAAATGACAATCAATTTTCTATATTTTTTTAAATTTCTTGTCTATGTTTAACCACTGATATGTAAAGAAATGACCAGTATGCAGTGAAATGTCAAAATAACCAGCCCATAAACTAGAGTGCATAGACTACTACAATACACAAAAACAAACCGATGTCATTAACTTGACATCATGGGACTTTTCATATGTTCAATTCGAATTGAAAATTCATTGAATAAAAGACTATCTTTTGCAAAGTAGTGAAAGCATGAGACTTAAGGTGATAAATATGGTAAAGAGGAAATAACCTCACAGAGAATCAAAACAATGTTTCAACTTTCCTCCATGGGATAGTCAACAAAGAAATATTTGTTTTATGTCTTGTTACCCCCAAGGGATAACTACTTGAAAGGCACCCCCACAAGGGTTTTGTGTTGTTGCTTGCAATTGCCAATTGTAATAGGAATGTAGCAAACAAAAATGTTTATAATATCAATTTGAATTACACAAGTATATTCTTCTCAAGTATGTCATTAATTTTATGTATAATACTATGATTGTGTTAGCCAATATGATATGATAAAAGTTAAAAGGTCCATATTGGTGATGTCCAAGGAGGAAGTTCTAACAACATAGTATCCTAAAATTAATAATAGTGCCAAAAATTAAAACGGTAGCTGTATGATACAACCTAGTTGGAGTAAGCACTCACACTATTTTCTTTGTCTTCAGAAATGAATCGTAAGCCTTGTCTATTTAGAAGGAGACCACCATCCTGAAATGTACCACTTGCAGTCCTAGACACGTTGAAACAAAGCATTAGTAAAACCAAAAATATGATCATATTAAGATAGATTCCTTCAATAGCATTTTCAAAAAGGCACATACGCTTCATTTCTTATAAGCTTCATATTTTGGATTTCGAACAGGGAAAGCTTCAATGAGTATAGTGTAGTTAGTAAATCTTTTGAGTTTATCAAATGAGAAATGTAGACGCTGTATTCAAATGGAACGGTCAGTTAAAACTAAATTTTACAACAAATATATGCATTTTTTATGGATAGAAGCCGTGAAGTATTTAAAATTTTCAATAATATTTTAGTATGTTTTGTTGATTAGTAAGTTTCGGAAAAGAAAATCCAAATATAATTTTTTTTTAACAAACAGGCCCTAAACTATTTCCTGATTTCAAACAAATATGTGTGTGCATTTAGAATTCAATATAATACAACATTCTTAAATAACCAATGAGTTTTCTTTTTTCTGGAGGAAAACCTCACTGGGAAACCCAAGCGATGCTTCTCCACATTCGTGGATAGCATCCTTAGCAAACCTATCAACATTGATAGGTGCCCCTAGCCCAAGGGATTC
Source organism: Pinus tabuliformis (assembly GCA_031772625.1). NCBI lineage: Eukaryota > Viridiplantae > Streptophyta > Pinopsida > Pinales > Pinaceae > Pinus > Pinus tabuliformis. The sequence goes on along the minus strand of CM062816.1, from coordinate 942,758,849 downwards.
AAATTGGGCACTTGCTTGCACGAAACTAGCCAAATGCAACAACATTGGCAACAATTAATTGAGCTAACCCCACCCCACTGAGGATGGAAGAACATGAAGAACTGGCTTGCATTGAGGAGCAACTCTGCAACAATCCAAATCCTACACCTCCAATCAATCCAGCACAATTCCAGGCACTATTGATATTTCCACATCCTCTTGATGGTTTCAATTAACTTATGGTTTTTCTACTTCACTTGGAATTTACCAGTATTGTGGCATAATGTCTTGCATAATGAGTCTTGGTCAGTAGATCCTTTTGTATGTATCCGGTTAGTATATGGACATTTGGGACAAAAGACATTAACTTTTGTCGTTGGTCTGGTTTCCAATCTGGCAGACCACGACAAAAGGATTTTGATATTATGTGATTTGGTATAAGTTTAATAGAAAGAAGCTTATTTACAATTAAAACACACACACACGCGCACCAATTGAGCTAACCTCTTGGATTAAATAAGCAATCGTTTTTCACTAAATGAATCATTCGTATTTTTCAAGCTAGGAAACACCATTTAGAGCTTGGAAGGATGTCCAAAACAAGGACAAAAAGAAACAAAGTGGAGAATTAGAGACTTTGGGTCAAGTTTTTAAAACACAATGTAATGTTCCTAAACAGGAAATTAAGTGATATACAAGCATGCAAACAATCCAGCAATCAAAAAAACGAAATTTACATCAAACACCCATGAAAACGATGGAAATAGAGAACTGTTGAGCCATTTTATTAATTCTTCAAGGGCAAATACAATGACAAAATAGAATGGTGCACATGGGCTTGTCTCAATGGACAAGCGTGACAAAACCCAGGTGAGCAAATGCTGAACTGAAGGCTGCCCCAACTGTTGCACCAACATTGAACTGCGTTGCCGAGAAACTACACTGTCTATTGAATTCGAAGGGCTGGAATCATTGCTTCTTGTGCTCAGAAAATTATGAGATTTCAGCTCCTTTCTCCTTGGCCTAAACCCAGAAAAACCCAAGAAGGGTTTGGTCTGGTTCAAACTTTTGAAATTTGACCCCCAAGGAGCCCAACCTCAGCTGCAACTGCAAAACTCGGCCTACTGGATTGAGGCTATAAAACCTCCTGGAAAATGCCCCAAGTCACTGAGATGATCCCTTCTACGAAACTCCTTACTTCCCTGTATAGTGCCTCTGATCCTCAATGTCAAGAATTTAGGGACCCTGCATAAAGAAACAAGGGCTCCCCAGGATGGGGCAAAGGATGCCCCTCCCTATGGAGGTGGTGGTGGTGGTCCCTTATCTGCCGAACTCTCCCCGTCTCCCATACCACACTCCTACTCCATCTCATCCTCCTGATCACTGTCTAAAAATACCTCAATATAATGTGCTTTGCCAGCAATGCACAGATGGCCTGGTGCCCAGGGCTCCCGGCAAGTGAAGCACAACTTCCTCCTCCTGAGGTCCTTCCGTGTCTCATCATCCAACTGCCCCGTCCCTAGGTGGTTCTCTGAGGTGGGGGTCTAGTGTCATGCCCCTTCTAGGGAAAAGGGGTCCGTGCAAGAAAAGGTGCTCTGGTCTTGGGGATGGCCCCCTGCAGATCTTTGGTGCACATAACTACCTCCTGCAACGTGGAGGGTCTACGTGACTTCACCAGTCCATGCAGGGGCTCAAGTAAGCCCTCTATGAAGGTATATACCCTTCGATCATCTGATAGGTTCGGGACCATCATTGAAACTCACAGAAACTCCAAAATGTACTGCTCTGGGTTGCCTGTCTGGTGCAATTGGGTTAGCTCCTTGAAATGGGCCTCTGGTTCCCTCTGGTCAAAGCGTTCCACCACTCTCCTGGTGAAATCCTCATATGAAGCCACATTGGCATGCCCCAGGGTGGCCAAACCATGAAACCACCAATCATGGGCTTCCCCCTCCATGTGCAGCGTGGCCATCTTGATGGCTTCCAGCTCTGTCATCTAGTTGAGCTGGAAATATGTATCCATCTTCTCAACCCAAGCCCGAGCAGTGCACTTGGCAATGCCATCGAATGTAGGGAAGTACATCCTCCCTATGGTCCTCTACAGCTCATAGCTCTGCGTGCCCTATCCTCCATAGCCCTTGCTCTTCTCATTCTGCTTGAGCTTGCAGAAATCTCTGAAAGAGAGTGCTTCCTTGAAGTTTGCACCCATAGATTGCCACTCTCTAAAGTGTTCTCCCATCTATGAGGGGTCTTCACCCCCTATTGGTTTGATCTATGCCAGGCACGAAAGAGGGAAGCATGGCTCAAGTTGGCCCACTGGCTGATGCGGTTTGCGCTGCCAGTGAAGGGTGATTGAATTGCTGGGAGGCTCCAAAAATTTCCCCAAATAAGAATCCTCTAAGGGTGGTTCTCTCCCGGTTCTGCATCTTTATCTCCTCCAACGTCTCTTTATGGCCCTTTGCTAAATCATTCAAAGCCTTCAAGAGGCTATTAAAAGCCATCTCCTCCCTGCTCTTGCGCTCTCCCATATCTTCCTCTGCTACCAGTCCTTTCCCTCTGTCCTCCGTGTCTGGAGTGATTTCCAATGCTCTTTCTCTGCTTTGGTACCTCTACCCCCTATATCTAATGTTTTGTTGGTCCCCTTCTCTCATAGGATAAAATCCCCACAGCTGAGCCAAGACCTAGGCTCTGATACCACTGTAATGTTCCTAAACAAGAAATTAAGTGACATACAAGCATGCAAACAATCCAGCAATCAGAAAAAACAAAATTTACATCAAGCACCCATGAACACGTTGGAAATAGAGAATTGTTAAGCCATTTTATTAATTCTTCAAGGGAAAAAACAATGAAAAAATATAATGGTGTACCTGGGCTTGTCTCAATGGACAAGCGTGACAAAACCCAGGTGAACAAATGTTGAACTGAAGGCTGCCCCAACTGCTGCACCAAAACTGAACTGCGCTGCCCAGAAACTACATTGTCTGTTGAATTCGAAGGGCTGGAATCACTACTTCCTGTGCTCAGAAAATTATGAGATTTCAGCTCCTTGCTCCTTGGCCTAAACCCAGAAAAGCCCAGGAAGGGTTTTGTCTGGTTCAGAATTCTAAAATTTGACCCCAAGGAGCCTAACCTCAGCTGCAATTGCAAAACTCGGCTTGCTGGATTGAGGTTGTAAAACCTCCTGGAAAATGCCCCAAATCACTGAGATGATCCCTCCTATGAAACTCCTTACTTCCCAGCTGAGAATCCGGGTTGTAGCTCCTTCCCCCAAGACCCACGAAATGACTGAACTGGCCCTTTGTGTTGTCCTCTAAGCCTGGAATTCGAACTGTTGGTTTGTTGCCTTCTCTTGCCCCAAAACTCTCCCTAAATGTTGGCCCAATGATGTCCTTCAGATTCCTTGGCTTCTCCGACCAATGGCTGGCCCAAGGTAGCTCTTTTCCTCATTGTGTGTTCTCAACTGTTGGCCCAGAAATACGCACTCCCTAAAGATAGTTGAATGATTGTGTTGTAGATACTCCCCGGAACTCCTCAAAATGTTGTGGAACTTCCTTCCTAGGGTGGATCTCGAAGTCCCCTGAAGGTAAGGTTGAATCTCCCGCTTGAGAGATTCGTGGTTGAACAGCTAGTTGACTCGGCTAAGCAGCTCAAGCAAACAGTGAAATAAAATTTGATATACAAGAATCAATGATTGGCCAAGTGAGAGGCTCCTTCTCCTTATGACTTCATGGGCCTTCCTTTGCCTCATGTGGGCTCCTCCAACACCTATTCAAATTCCCTCCAAGCCATTCGAATTACCTATTTCAAATTCCCACGTGGGTGGCCCCCACCTTCCACTAGCAAACTAATATGGCCGAAATTTCTCCTAAGTCCCTAAGTCAAAACAACTTGGATGCTTTTCCTTGGAAAAATGTGCAAAATTGTGTAGAGATAAGCCTGTTACAAATATTTTTGGAAAGGGACATGACACACAAGGAGTAATCCAAGCAATGAAGAATTTATGTTTTGACCAAATTAACAAGTGTTGAATTCTTATAGTGGGCATAATAAGCACATGAGCAAATTGCACAAAGAAAGCTTTTAAAAAAAAGGAGAAACCATCTGTGATCATAAACTTCATGATTCACATCCATGACTTTGATAAGACATTGGAGCAAATTATGATTTATTCAATCCTATTATAATTTATAAGTACTAGCCTAGATCCATCTTAAACCCAGATCTATCAAGAACCAAGATGAATCAAATTTCTCATTGTGTAAATTTTTTTATCATTTAATTCCATGTCATGTATCATTTCCTTCATATTAAATGATAAAAGAATTTATGCCTTAAGAAATTTGTTAAAATTGGCAACTAGGGCCAAACTCCACATGGGTCATCTTATTTATGACCGCTGATATTTTTCTTAGATTCCTCTCTCAAAGAGGTGTAGGATTGATCTAAAGATCATCCAATTCTGACATGTACAAATGAAGTTACGAATTTATTTTGATTATGGTCATATTGTCAAGGTCGGCCAACAAACTTATGTAGGCTCAGAAGCCCAACAGTCACGTCTATTCATCCTCAACGTTGCATATAAATAGAAGGTGACTTAGCCTCATTTGGACGCACTCATCTTCACACTTCTCTCTCTCTCTCCCCTCATTGATTGGGTACGGATTTCTGGGCCTCTCTCTCTCCACACGTCCAAAATTTCAGGAGGCCGAAATTTCAGGAGAGTGAAATTTCCGGAGGTCGAAATTTCAGGAGACTGAATTTTTGGACAGTTTGACCAAGCATTGACCAACATGCGTTGACCTCCATTGACTGCGTTTCTGTGAGGACTATCTCTGTTTGGGCAGGCCTACATCTCCAAATTGAAGGCCTCCAAGGAGATCTACGACAAGTTGGTCGGCATGTTCAAGGTTAGCAATGCTAATCAAATTCTATTTCTTAAGAATAAGTTGAAGGATATTAAGAAGGGCAAGGACGAGGATATTCAATTTATTTCTTGAGGATTACTGAGATCAAGAATAATCTACTCTCGGTTGGATAAGTCATTCCTGACAAGGAACTTACTCTCACCACCCTTGGAGGACTCCCACCTGAGTGGTATGTATTTAGAACCACCATTCTCAACAATGATCAAATTCCAGGGTTTGAAGAATTGATGTCAAGATGCATTCAAGAAGAAACAAGAATGGTGGAGCAAGAAATGCCTCCTAATAGAAGCAACCCCACTGCATTCTCCGCTCATGCCAAAAAGAGAAATAATGTTGGGTCTAAAGGTCATTTCCATGGAAAGCCTAGATCTAAGGGAGGAAAGAAGGGCAGGTGCTTTGTTTGCAATAAGTTTGGCCACTATGCAAGGGAGTGTCCAAATAGAAGGGACACATCGCAAATGATGATCACAATCATTCCAAGGACAACTTCAACAACAACGATCAAAGGAAAGGCAAGTCCAATGGCAAAGGAAAAAGGAATGCGGGACATCAAGGAAATGGTCGACCCTCTATGAAATCAAGGAACTCCAGGTATGAAGAACCAAATGTTGTTAACAATAAGCAAAAAAAGTACTATCTTATATCGGCTCTCTCCACTGCCACTCCTCCAGACACTTTGGGAAATTGCTTGATTGATAGTGGTGCCTCAAGGCACTTCAGTGGATACAAGGAAGCCATCTCTAATCTGATAGAAAATGAGACAAACTTGGAGATCATCCTTGGAGATGATGCCACCTATCCTGTGAAGGGAGTACTGAATGTTACCCTTCAATTGAATCAAGGTAACACTATTCATTTGAAAGAAGTACTATATGTACCTGATCTCAAGAAGAACCCGGTGTCCATTTCAGCCATGGAGGATAAAGGATTGAAGGTGGCATTCATCAATGGAAAGGTACGTGTTTGGAAAAGAGATTTTAAAGAAGCTTTTACTCTTGGGTTCAAGGTTGACACTTTGTATCAAGTTGAAGGAAGTCCATTAGGAGCCATGTCTTGCGACACATCTCTACAATCTGAACTATGGCACCGGAGGTTTGCCCATCTTCATTATAAGGCCCTACCCGATGTGAGACGGATGGTGACAGGTATGCCCGAGTTCAAAGTAGAGCATGAAGGTGTATGTCTAAGATGTGCCGAAGGAAAACTTACAAGGGGACCATTTCCCTTAAGTAATAGCAAGACCACTGAAATATTGCAATTGATCCACTCCAACATCTCTAGTATGATGCACGTAAACTCTTTGGGAGGATACTTATATTATCTCACCTTTACGGATGATTAGTCTCGCAAGACCTGAATCTACTTCTTGAAGAAGAAGGATGAAGTGTTCACCTGGTTCCGACACTTCAAAGCCTTGATTGAGAACCAATCCGAGAAGAAAATCAAGATATTGAGGACTAATAATGGGACTGAGTACGAATCCAATGAATTCCAAGATTATTGCACAGAAGCTGGCATTAAGAGGGAGACTACAACACCATACACTCCTGAGTAGAATGGTGTGGCTGAAAGGAAGAATCGCTCTATTGTAGAAGCAGTCTATGCCATGCTTCATGATCAAGGCCTTCCGAAAGTCCTATGGGCTAAAGTTGCAAATACCGTCATGTATGTTCGAAACCAAGGTTGCACGAAACGGGGAAACGGGTACGAGTTTCCGAAACGGGAAGCGATACGAAACGCGACCTCCCCAAATTTTGGAAATGGGGAAACGCGAATATATATATATATATATATATATATATATATATATATATATATATATATATATATATATATTAGGACATTTAAGAAATATGTGCAATCATAAAGCATATATGATACATTCTAATTTATTACATTATGATAAAACTGTCAATTGTCAATGCATAAACTATAAGTATCTAAATTTGCATCACATTTACTCATGAATAATCACATAATGAAAATAGAAATATCCAAAATCAGCCACGAGAAATTTCTAATTTCTTGTCTCGTGCTTGATTGGGAGTCTCCTCCTACATAGTCGAACGACCTTAATGTTCTTGATTAAATACAAGTTTCATACCCTAGTACCCTACATTCTCTTGATTATTGGGAGTCTCCCCTGCATAGAGGGCTTGGTTCTCTTGATTAAATACAAGTTCCATACCCTAGTACATGATAAAATCCAATGGAAACATTGCAATCCCCCCAATCCGGAAATCCTGAAAAACAGATAAGTCTGTTGGATTTTGAGTGAGATCTAAAATTCTACTTTCTCCATATGAAATCCAATGAGGGCGAAACCACTCTCAAACATCCTGAGTCATTTCATGGTAATGTTAAAAATTTAAGTAAAAGGATGAAAATGAAAAATAAAGGAGAATATCACTTTTACTTTAAGAATTTAACATTACCATGAACTGCGTATCAACACTAGGGCAAAAGTTCACTTTTATAACTTTAGACAGGCATCTGGAAGCAATTAGAAGTCACTAGGCTAACGTAAGAATAGATTAGAAAACAAATTAAAAATAAAATAAAAAAATAAAACACAAGTAAATGTTGAAATGTGGGTCGTACGGCCCTGAAACGCATTTCCGGCCGTACTGGCCACGTTTCAGTTTCGTGAAACATGGTAGTACGGCCTGAAACGCGTTTCAGGGCCGTACCAAACGCGTTTCAGCGTTTCGTACTCGTTTCCGTACGAAAACACCCTTCTGCCCCACGTTTCCTGCAACATAGTTCAAAACTGATGCCCTCATCAAGCATTGGACTCCAAGACTCCCGAAGAAATGTTCACTGGTAAGAAACCCGATGTCTCTCATTTTAGAATTTTTGGAAGTCCCGTATATTTTCATGTGCCAAAAGATAAAAGAAGCAAATTGGGTGCATTTGGGAAGAAAGAAATATTTGCGGGCTATAGTGAAAATTATAAGGGATATAGAATTTATGTGGTTGGTCAAAAGGAAGTTGAGATAAGTCATGATGTCACCTTCAACGAAGATATGGCCCTCAGGGAGATCAACGACCTTCCTATCCTAAGGAAGGACAAAGAAGCCGACACCGGAAATCAGGGTGCAAATGAAGACGAAACAATGCTTGATGTTGATGAACCTATGATCCTATTGGTCCTCCTCCTCATGAGCTCTCCTACTCCAAAAGGAGACCCTCATGGCTTAGGTAGACTCTCGAAGATGCCGAGAAACACATTGCACCAAGGGGGACGTTCCGTGAAAGCAAGAAGCCAAACAAGTATCAAGGATATTTGACTGCCATGAGCTCTATCATTCAAAATGAGCCTTCATCATTCGAAGAAGTTGTGAAGCATCAAGTATGAAAGGATGCTATGAATGAAGAATACGAGTCAATTATGAAGAATAATGTCTGGGATGTGGTCCCTAGACCCCAGGACAAATCGGTTGTCACTTCTAAGTGGCTCTACAAAATCAAGCATGGAGCTAATGGAAGTGCAGATCCTCTCATTCATAAATGTAAGAGGGAGTTGTCTTCTGAATTTGAGATGAAGGACCTAGGACCGATGCACTATTTCCTACAGTTGGAGGTCTGGCAAAATCCAGGTGAAATTTTCCTCTCTCAAGTAAAATATGTTGTGAAAATATTGGAAAGATTTGAGATGGTGGACTGCAAGCCTGTGACTACTCCGATGGAACTTAGCTTTAAGAAGTTATGTGGTAGTGTTGCTGGACTTGAATTGGGAAATGCTTCTAAGTATCGTCAACTCATAGAAGCACTAATGTTCTTGGTGAACTCTCATTCAGACATATGTTTCGCAGTTAACACATTGAGCCAATATATGGTTGAGCCTCATCATATACATTGGATTGGTGCCAAGAATCTTTTGAGATATCTTCGGGGCACAATCACTCATTGACTGAGATACACTGCCGGAGATGTAAGGCTGCATGGTTATTCTGATGTTCATTGGGCTGGCAGTGTGGTGGATCACAAGAGCACTTCTGGATGTCGTTTTTTTTTGGGTTCTGCTTGAATATCCTGGATGAGCAGGAAACAGAAATCGGTTGCCTTGAGCACCGTCGAGGCCGAATACATCACTGCTAGTATGGCCTCCTGTGAAGTTGTCTAGTTGAGGAAGCTCTTCAGTGAGTTGTTTGGACATGTGCTAGATACTACCGTGATCTTCTGCGACAACCAGAGTGGGATCCAATTATCAGAGAATCCTGTGTTTCATGATCACTCCAAGCATATAGATATCAAGTACCACTTTATCCAGGAAATGGTACAACAAGGAGCAATAAGCCTCCATCACATTGGGACTGATGAGCAGGTCATTGATATTCTAACAAACTTGACCTTCCAAGAACGACTTGGAGTCGTGGAGAGACCCTTTTATGAGGGTCTTGTATTTGATGGACATTGAGCTCTGGGAGCTCTGGGGGGCTTGGGGTACTTCTTGGAGTGATGAGCAACCATAGGGTGAGTGGTTCAGCCTTCCCCTAGTGGTTTGTTGTGTACAGCGTGAGTGGTTCAGCCTTCCCCTGCGATACCCCTTGGCGACGTGTAGGCAAGATGTGTGGTTCATCCTTCTCCTGCTGAGACATCCTACCCATGTAGTTTGGAACTCATGGGAAGTACCTCTCATATGGCCAATGAGTAGGAAACTGAGGATAAGGACCATAGTACCACTGATGGACGCATCGTGTACTATCGTACTCCCTATGCTAAGATGACCGATATTGATCTAGGATCAACTGGAACTAACTTCAGGTCAATAAGAGTGGTATGAGACGCTCTCTTTTGATTGGAACTGACTTCGGGTGAGTAAGAGTGGTATGACACACTCTCCTTTGATTGAAACTGACTTCGGGTCAGAAGAAAATGGTATGATACATTCTCGATCACTTCTTCTTCTTCATAGTTCAGCAGAGCAGAGCAGTGTAGAGAAGTGCATTGATGGCAGAGATAGTACAGATTGGCAGATGGATTCGCAGATGGAGTTCTCCTTAGTTGAGAGGGAGTGTTAAAATTGGCAACTAGGGCCAAACTCCACATGGGTCATCTTATTTATGACAGCTAATATTTTTCATGGATTCCTCTCTCCGAGAGATGTAGCATTGATCTAAAGATCATCCGATTCTGACATGTACAAATGAAGTTATGAATTTATTTTGATTATGGTTAAATTGTCAAGGTCAGCGAGCAAAATTATGTAGGCTCAAAATCCCAACAGTGACGTCTATTCATCCTCAACGTTGCATATAAATAGAAGGTGACTTAGCCTCATTTGGACACACTCATCTTCACACTTCTCTCTCTCTCTCTCCTCATTGATTGGGTACGGATTTCTAGGCCTCTCTCTCCACACGTCCGAAATTTCAGGAGACCGAATTTCTGGACAGTTTGACCAAGCATTGGTCAGCGTGCGTTGACCTCCTTTGACTGTGTTTTTGTGAGGGTTATCTCGGCTTGGGCAAGCCACATTTTTGGGCACAAAAATCAAGGCTAAACGTTGATTGTTGACCAGCGTTGAATGCAGCTAGGGCTGACCACAGATGGGCTGTTTGACCAAACTTTGACAGGGCTAAATTTCACTGTTTTGAGGGTTGTTTTATCTAGATGTTTGGAGGCTGAAGTTGACTGAAGTTGACCGATTTACTGAGGGTCAAATCTGCCATGTTGACCAACGTTGACTTTTCTCGTTAGGACTCTTTTGTTGCTATTATAAATTATCAGATTTGTAAATTGTATTATCTCTCTCTATTGAACTATTGAAGACTAAAAGAAGATTTGATCAAGGGTTTCTCCACATTGGGGTTTGTCCCTAGCTGGTGCCACATCTTGTATCCTCTTATCTTGGTTTGTCTTCTATTGTTTACGTTTATGTTCTATCCGCATTTTACTATCATGTTGATGTGATTGCTAGTCTGAATATTGATACTGGGCAAATAAAGAAATTGAAGTAAAATTGCTCTAAAGCATAGAACATACCATTGTTGTCTAAAATTAACAAAATTTGACCCCTATTAGTGGTTGATAGATCCAGGTTTAATATGGATCTAGGTACATTTAATTTTTTATATGTTGTCACATACATATGTATGTACATAGTTATTAATTTTCATTTTTCTTGTCTTTTTGTCAAATAATGTTGCATGGCATCTCCCCCATACTAGGTTGCAAAGCACCTTATTGCTCTTGGTGCAAAAATCCATACTAATAGGGGCTCTGAGCAGATATACCAAAGGTTGGATAGGGCACTCCTTTTCAAGCAGAATTGCTTCTTTGACTCAGTCGAAGGGCACTGAGTACATGCAAAAGGAACTAATACCTTTTTCTGACCACCAACCTATTTGGTTTTCTATCTCCTATCGAGATGAAAGGGTGTGCATGGTACAAACCTAATACATCTCAAAAGCCTACGTTACTTGGCCTACATTCATATGATATGAAACATTGTCCCTCGACTAAGTGATGACCTTGGTTGGGTTACCTAGTGGGAGGACACCATTTCGAGAACCGTGGACCTTTTGCTAGGGTACAAATAGCAAAATACAAAAATTCACCAACACCATAAGTATGTCATGCATAAGGCACTGAAAAGCATCATGGAAAGCCTCCAATATGCCCCTTGTGATGAAGACAAGCAGGGCCATAGAGCAAAACTTCACCATTTGTTGTAAGCAAAGGATATCAACCAGGTAAGAGGCGCTCAATTCACACTCAAGTACACAAGATTAAGTTAAAGAATAGAAACAAAAACAAAAAACAAAAAAAACTTGTTCGAAGGCAATCAACAAGGATGTCGAGGAATCCATCCATGCCCTTAAGGCAATCATTGTCCAAACAACCATACAAGGAGAAATAAAACATGAATTTGTCGAACTCTACCATATGGTATTTCAATCTAGGATTATATCACCAAACATTCAAGAGGCTACCCATAATTGTCTAGATATTGTAAAATGCAAGCTATCAAGATTCAAAAGAGTAAAGGCAAGCATATGACCTACCTCTATCACCAAATGAGCTAGCCACAACCCTTCATGAAATAGCAAATGATAAAGCACTTCAAATTGATGGGTTCCCCCGTGAGTTTTACAAATCTACATGGGACTTTCCTAGGCCTTATCTACTTTGTGTATATAAGAAGGCCTTGAACCATTGCTCTCTAGATGCAAGAATCAATAAAGTGATTCTCAAATTTATCCCCACAGTAGAGAATCTAAAGATCATTACAAATTAGCATTACATTACTTATATCGATACCAACCTACAAGATTCTAGTTGAAGCCCTAGCTCTACAACTTAAGCATATTCGTTATAAGATCAAACTACCTTAATAGGTTGGCTTCCATTATAGGTGATACATCGTAGATAACGCTATCCCAATGTGGTAGAGTAAGGAATGGGCTCAGACCTTTGGCTTGGATGCATTGTTTATCAATATTAACTCCAAAAAGGCTTATGATAGAGTCAAGTGGCCCTTCATTTGTCCATGCTCAAGACTATAGAGTTAAGTCCCTCTTTCATTAATAATGTAGATGCCCTCTTTGCTAATGCTTCAACATGTCTCTCTATTAATTGATGCAATTCAAGTGAAATTGGGTTTCTTTGATCCATTTGTTAAGCCTACCCATTAGCTCCAGTTCTACATGTCATGGCGATGGAAGCCCTTGTGTATTTAACCAACTCCAAAGTGACTCTAGGAGACATTCAAGATTTTCCCCTTCCTAAAAATGAGGTTAGCCATCTATGTAGATGCCTCCTTTTTTACTATCACTAAAGACCAGCAATCTTAATGCCATATTATGGATTTCCTACACATTTTTGGCCCTAATTTCGAGTCTAATATCTAATGAACCAAAACTCAATGCCATAGGTAGAGTCAACAGTTGATGCCTTACTAGTTGGAAACCTTATGGTATTTTAGATTCAACCAGGTCATATTTTTAAGTTCCTATGATTCCTTTTGCCTTTTAAACCTCTTCTTGCGAGCTTTGGGGTGTGGTTGTCTATATGGTGAAAAAGAAAATTGATAAGTTGGTTACCAAACCTCTCATGTTGTTCACTAGATTTCAAATCTATACCAAGGTAGAGGCAACCACACATGTACTATTCTTGTCAGGTGTCATCAAAGGAAACATAAGAGTGATTGGGAAAAGCCCTCTGTAATTTTCTTAAAGCCAAGCTGATAAGTGTCTCAACACCCATCAAGCCAATTCAACACTTTGTTGTACCCCTTAGGGGTTTGGAGGATTAGGGTTCATCAAAACCAAAGCACAAGCACAATTGTTATGCGCCAAGTGGGTGTTTAAGGTTGATGAAGGCTAGGAGACCTAGGAAACTCTCCTCGGGCACCTTATCAATCAAGGGTGGCCACTAGGAGCCACTCAAACCCTTCCTAGCTTGAAAAGAACCCTCTCTAAGGACAAGGTTGACATTTAATCAACTCTGCCTTCAATGGTCAACATTGACCCTCATTTGGGGGAAGTATTTGGATGAGTCTTCTTAGTTCCCCGCCTTGAAGCTTTTTGGATGAGGCATTCTCTTTACCAATAACATCTTAGATAGAACTACTAGGACTCCCATTCCATGGCCTAGCCTTGTGTGAATTGAATACAAAGACTCATTCTACACCACTTACAATTTAAGCTCGACCTCTTCCCACCTTGCACCTAGTAGACAGATAGGAAATAGGGTGGGACCACTACCTCCACTCAATATAAGTCAACCATGGGATACAAGTAGTTGTGCTCCAAGCCTTGCTTAGAAGGCCAACTCAACAAGATTTGGCACCTATGGTCAAAGTGAAAAACTTGGGTATTTCACCTCAACATTATAAGGAAGCCTATTATTGAACCTAAAAAGTCATTTTTCACCTGGAGCCTAATGGTGGGGGTCTTCTTGTTGGTAAAAGGTTAACTTACCTAGGGTTTCATAACCTACAATGTCCTTAATGTGAGTGAGACAAAACCCTAAAGCACCTCTTCTAGTTTAGTTTTCTTGCTAGGAAGGTCTGGGCCTGGTTCGAGTTCATATGCAATAAGTTTTTCATGTCTCCCTCTCCTAGCAAGTTGTCTTATTAGGCAACCACCTTCCATGGACCATAGAACCTCAAGCCACTTGGACGCTTATAAAAATTGAAGTTCTCCTTTGGATTTGGAAGCAATGAAATAAAGTTTTATTTGATGATGTTGTGTCAACTCACCAATTTTCATGGGATGATGAAACTCTTATTTGTGTCAATCTCTGTCATAGAGTCCACTAAACTTCAACCTTGGATCGAAATTTGTGGAGGTTCAACAAACTTGAAGACAAATCAAATCAAATTTGAACTAAAAAACAAATTCAAACCTTGAGACAAATCTAATCAAACATTAAGGTGAATTTCATCATGGAATTTGTTTTTTATTCCATATCATTCACTATTTAATAATTTATTTAAAAAAATGGTTTCCTAATCCTAATTAGTTTTTGTCTTTCTCCATTCCCTATTACCCACACATTTGTTTAATCCACACCCATGCCATTGCTTTTAACCCTCCATTCACTACCAGTGCCACTCACTATTGCTTTTAACCCTCCATGTTGGGCAACTCCATACTCTAACTCCAAGTTACTATTTTTGGCGACGAACAATGGCTACTACTAGCAACAGCGAATTCCACTCTCACCTACTATGATTTGCTACAACCAGTCACCTATTGTGACCACTAACTCTAGTCTCCAAATACTGCTACAATTTGTCTCTTTCACCTGTCAATTGTCATATGCTATAGCCTAGAAGACTTCTTGTGATTTGTTGTTGCACTCATAGTACCACCCACAAATAGGATTCTCCTCCAAAGTGTTATTCTAAGGTTTTTCCCATAGCCTAGGCCCCAAGCCCCATGGGAGAAGGCAACTGGTCTATACTAAGTCTGTAGTCCATAGCTTTCATATTTTTATAAATGTTTTAAGTGTTATAAATGTTGCCAACTAGTGAAGGCTCAAACCTTCAATTTCTATATAGGGTATAAATCATGAACAATGAAAACAAACGATGCAATATGTTAAACAATTTCTAAAGTATGATTTACCAAAACAAAAAATGTAGAAACATTTGCAATGGCACCTCCAAAATCAACGGCAAAAGGATGGAAACATGCGCAAATATTGCATGGACCTAAGACACATCTAAATTGCAATTTATGTAACCATCTGTTTTTCAAGTCTTCAACTAGAATGATGGACCACCCACTCTTATCGATTGTGGCTGAGAAGGTGGTGTTGAAGGCTACCAAGGAGGGTCTGCAAAACTCAAGAAGATAGTTGAAAAGGATTATGAGAGAATAAAAAGGTCAAGCAAATGAAACAAAACAAAACAAAAGACAATGCATTCAAACAAAGATTGCAATGACTTACAACCCCATTCCCTCGTGTTCCTCGAGCATGTCTAGAAATTCATTTCGACCAATTCAATCAAGTGGGGCTGAAACATTAAAAACTCTCTTTGGAAACCTATACAAAAAAAAGAGGTTGATAATGTTGTGGCGAACTTATATTTTTTTTTCTACTCCCATTCATTGTGACCAAAGGTCCTTATTTTATCAATGCATGTAGAAGGTTGCAGATTTTGGAAAATGGTATGTACTTCCTCATGACAAGCAAACTAGGTAAGCTCAAGGAGTCTTGGAAAAACAAAGGGTCCAAAATTTTATCAGAGATATTTATGCCTCTCAATGTAATTGATGTATCAATTTATTGCCATAAAGGGGTATTATTTTTTAAGGTAGTTGGTCCAACATGTAATAAGATTATTTCCTAATACATTTTCAAAATTTTAAAGGAATCCATTGTTGAAGTTGAGGAAAATGATATGGTCGAAGTCATAACTAACAATGCCTCAAATTGTATAGGAACTTGAAAGATGATAGTGGATAAGTATAAAAATATCTACCAAGCCCCTTGCTCTGCTCATTGCCTTGACTTGTTGAATGATTTAGCAAAGTTTTCACGGATTAAGGAAGCAATTTGTAAGGAAAGTAGATACCAGATTTTCTACATACTAGATTACTCTGAAAAGAGTAGTTAAGGAGAAGTATAAGAAGAGTTATCCCCAACACTAGGTGGGAAAATGGTTGCCTTTCAAAAGAATTTAAAGGGAAGAATGTAGAACAAAATGTTTTAAGCAATTCTTTTTGGGAAAGTGTTGTGAAGGTTTTAAAAGTATATAAACCAATTTGTTGATATGCTTGGTATGGTTGAAAGTGACACCCCTTCTATGGGTTTTGTTTATGAAAGCATGGATCATTGTAAGGAAGCTATTGCAAAATATTTTAACAACATGGAAGATGAATACATGGAAATATGGAATGTAATAGATGAAAGCTAGAAGATATTGCATAGCCCTTTGCACACGTTATATGGACACTCTATGGTTTGAGATAGTAAGAAATAAGATGCAAAGCCATGAGCGGCCTTTATGCAGCTATTGAATGATCGAATCTAGCTCTAGAAGAATCCATGAGGCTTGGAGAGCAACTTCAAGCTTATAGGTTAAAAGAAGGGAATATTTGGAAGAACTAGTTCAATAGAAGATAGGGCCAAAACCCTTCCAAGATCATGGTGGCGGCTTTAAGGACCAGAGTCACCCAAACTGCAACATTTTGCAATTCATGTTATGGGCCAGGGATCAAGTGCCTCTCCTTGCAAAACGAACTGGAGTAGCTTTAATCATATTTAGTGCAAGAAAAGATACAAATTACCATCTACATGATTGGAAGACCTTATTTATGCTTACAATAGTTTATAATTGCCCCTAAGCAATGTGGCCAAAGATTCATCTAGTTCTACTTGCCCATGGTTTGAACCTATTTCATTTGCAACAAAAGATGATCTTTGCATTAATGGTGACAGTAGTGATGAATTTAGTGCTAATCATCATAGAGTTTCAATTTTTTTATGAATATGATGATCACAATTCTAGTTCCTTTATTGCCCCATGTGGACTTGATGATTTAGAGCTTTACAATGTTACAAGTGTTGAAATAAGTAACTAGGTTCGGTCTTCATAAATGTATTTGAGATGTACTTATCAAAAGAATGAAGAAAATATTTTTATTATTATTTCCATGACTTATTAAATCATGGGTTTCGTGCTTGGGTCATCATGTTTTAGGTCAAAGTCCCCATTGACGACTTTTAGGATTATTTCTGAGTCATTGTACATTAAATGAGACCCTTCTTGGGCTTTCGAATCATGTCAAAAGAACTATTTTTGAGTCAAAAATGAATTTAGTCTCCTCCACACCAAGTTGACATCAAGACAAGTAATTCAACCTCCTTAGAAGGCTATAAATACAAGGCAACTCGAATTCATTTAGAGCATCTCATTCTTTCTCATATAGTTCGATTTCTGAAGTTGGAAGCTAGAAAAGTGTAAAGTTGAAAAAGGGCTAGAAGAAGGGCTGGAAAGGAGTGTGAGTTTTTGGAGGAAGATAGAAGACCTCAAGATCGAAATTTTGGGACAACTCTCACTCAGTTCTGAGGTGTATCAAGGGAGATCAAAGTTCTCCAAGTCTGGTCGAAGTTGTTGTTGCTACTGCTACTGGGTCAAAGTTGTTGTTGATGCTAGTAGGTCGAAGTTGTTTGTGAAGGGTTGTCATCTGCAAGAAGAATTGAGGGTTGACTTAGGGCGGAGGAAGTCTCTATCTAGGTCTAGGGTCTTGGATTATCTCGAGAAACTATTGAAGGGAGAATTGTTGACTAGTTTTTCCCCTAGATATGGGTTTTGCCCTGGTTGTCCGCCTACATCTGTTGTCCTTGTGTTATTGTTTTGGTAATTGCTTAATGAACTAAAAGATAAAAGGACATACAGATAAAAGTAATTATCTATATAAGAAAATTTGTCTACCTGTTTAATTTTCTAACATGTTATAAGAGCTAAGGTAAAGAAGGAAAAAGGCAGTCTTGAGTATTTACTAGAAGGGATCTGAAGGATTGATCTAGGGATCATATAAGGAGCTCTTAGAAGAGAAGAAGCTCACTATCTTCAAGGATAATGTCTAACACATTAAAGAGTGAGAACAAATTGGAAGGAGCATCAAACTACAGATCTTGGAAGAAGAGAATTGACCTCATTCTTGAAAAGAACAAGGTCTTGGATGTGGTCAGAGGGAAGGTGAAGAAACCTACCGAAGAATCCAATGATGTAGACAAGGTGAAGTATAAAGAATTGGAGATATTGGCTATGAATCTGATGGTAGAAAGCATTAAGGACAATCTTGTCCCATACATTTCCAATATAGACCATGCTCAAGAAATGTATGAAGCATTGACAAAATTATTCACTATCAAGAACATCGGTCAAGTAGCAAGCTTGAAGAATGAGTTAAGGACTACAAAGATGACAAAGGATGATATTGTGGCTTCCTTCTTTGTAAGGATATCAAGGATTAGAGATGAACTTCAAGCCATAGATGAAATAGTACTGGAGAAGGAGCTAGTAATCACTGCACTATTGGTATTACCACCTACATGGAGTTCTTTGCTTCAAGTCTCAATAGTTGGAAAGAAGTTCCCACCTTTGAACAATTATGGAAGGATTGCACCCAAGAAGAAATGAGAATTTCATTAGCATCCGACAACGAAGAAGAAAAGGTGTCAAAATGCATACTCTACCTCTCATAAGAAAGGACACTCCAAGAAGTCAAGAGCGCCAAGAACGAAAATTGATATGTCCAATATATAATGCAGTGTTCCACGGGGTCACGTCCCCCCCCTGGGGGTCAAATTTCCTAGCTCCCTCGTGCTCCGAGGACGTGGGGACGAGAGGGGGACGTTTCCCCACGCTCCCAAAAAACAGGGTACGCGAGGAAACTTGAAAGGGGTCGTTTCCTCCATTTTTGGGGTCGTTTCCTCCAATTGGGGTCGTTTCCTAGGTGAAAGGGGTCTTAAGGGGTCTAGAGGGGTCATTTCCCTAGAAAAAATTCGCAATTTTTTTTTATGAAACAAAAAAATTGTAATTTTTAATATTTGTTGACCGATCGAGAAGGGTTTACATTATGTTCATTTCACATTTCATTTTCTGTTTGCTCCTTCGTTGAACTGAACACTACCGCCATCGCCAAGCAGCCTTCTGTCTGCTCCTTCGTTGAACGGAACGTTGCCGCTCATGTATCAGACTTGACTTTTATATTATTCAATATTCAATGTTCATAGTTGGAAGTGGAACATCAATATCGTTTAAAGTTTAAAGTTTAAAACTTCAAAAATTTATAGTTTATTTTCATTGTGCATTGTTAGTAAGTTAGTACACTAGTAATTACACTGTACAGTTACATAATTACATGTATGATGTATGATTATAATTTATATGAAAATGATATCAATGATCATGCTTTACGTTTTAAATTTGTTTCAGTTATATGATTCATCGATTTATATTTTATATTTTTAAGTTTTTAAGACCCTGACGTTCCCCCATGTTTCCTAAAAATTGGTGGGGAGCTTTTGCATAGGCCGCTCCTGCGTATCCCCACTCCCTCGCCTCCTCGTCCATTAAACTTGGTTGAACATTGATATAATGCCACCAATGCCACAAAATGGGTCATTATAGAAGTGATTGCCCTGACAATACGAAGAACAAGAAAAGAAGCAGGGATCAAGCCAATGTAGTTGAATAAGGATCTCCAAAGAAGACTAAGCCCGAAGAACTAGATTTAAGGGACTTACATTACTAAGTCCTTTGATCTAAGCTTTAGTTATTTTATTTTTTGATTTCTAGTTTTTAGGTTTAACATATTTTGAAAAAACATTTTTATTTGTTCTTAAGGTTATAGGTATCCCTCAAGCTTGGAGGGAGCCCTCATCTCCAAAGATAAGTATCCTATTACCATTTTCATTTTTAGTTTTCCTTACTTATCTAGTTTTGTTTGCATTAAATACTAATCACATTTCTACTCTTATTTTCCTTGTTTAGGAAAACTTGTTGAAGACTCAAGGAAGAAGGCCTCACAAAAACAAAGCATTGGAATTACAAGGTTACAAGAGGTATGTTTTGAATTACAAGTTTTGCTCTCTCCATATTCATTCTTGATAAACTATTACTAACATCTTTTTGTCTAGCTTTCTTGAATCTTAAAGATTCTTGATTGGGTGATTCATCATTAGATAAATCTACCCTCCTCATATCTTTGATTACTCTTGTGGAACCCTAGAAAGGTTCATTGTGAAAAACCCTAACTTAAGGGTATGTCAATGATTACATGTAAAATCCTAACCTGCTTAGGGTTATTGTTGAAAGAAAATGTCTCATGTTTTGATGAAGTCATGTTTGGGGCTTCGATATGGTTATGGAAACCCTAATAGTTAGGGTTGAATGTTGATGTCTGAAATCCCGAACCTTTGAAGTATTGATAATTTAGGGTTTGCTATGTTTTGTATTTAGACCCTAGATCATTAGGGTTTGGTAGGGTGTATAAGCAAGACCCTTATAATGTCCTAAAAATGAAATCCTTGGCATGTGTGTGTTTGTCCGATCAAACCCTAGTCTAATCAAGTTTGTTATATGTCTAACTCTTATTGATATTTGTGTAGTTGGGTTTGACTAACACATGATATGATATGCTTGTGCATGATGATGGAATCCTAGATATATAAGTTGACCTAATTGTTGATGGGCATGAGTCCAAGGGTTTGGAACTAAGCCCTATTCAAAGTTTGATTCTCTAGGATGATAGTATTTGTGAATTCTAGGGTTTTGCAATTAAACCTCAGTAGAATTCCAAATCCCTGATATATGATGACTATGTGATAATTTGAGATTTGTGTAAGATTATTAAAATCTGAGTTTTAGTTATGATTGATGTTTGATGGTTTGAGAAAATCTAGGGTTTGTAACAAACCTTAGTGGAAGCTAGTCATGTTGTTACTTTGAATTGAGTTGTGATTGGTTTTGGTTGTTACAAGCTCATGCATGAAATCTAGAATCTCGCACTAAATCCTAGTGAGAAGTCTAACATATGAATTTACAAATTGTTAGATACATTGTAGATCTATATTTGTCTGAATTGTTTCTAGGGTTTGCAATATGATGTAGTAGGGTATGTCATACCTCTGGAAGAAACATTGAAACCCTAGATGTAATGAAAGTTGTTATGAAATGTTCAAAGTCTTGATGAAGTAGTCTAGGGTTTATGACAAAAACCCTAGTAAGAAGTTGGAGTCTCTAAGTTTGAGTATTTTGATGTGTAAAGTTGAATGCTTCCATGATTTTGATATGGTTAACTTCATGCTTCTATAGATTTGGTTGTACTTGCTATCTAAGTTGTGCAGGTACATAATTTTCAAGAAGGTGAAGATGTTCGTAAAGTAAGTTAATATGATAAGCATGGTGTGAATGATGATGGTCATGATAACTTTGATAAAAAGGATGGAAGCCATGAAAGATTCTTCGATGTTGTAGAAAAGAAGTAGAACTCCCTAAGTTAAGAGGGAGCCTGGATGAAATCTCCCTAGGTGAAGAGGGAGCCTGAATGAAAGAAATCTCCCTAAGTTGAAAGGAAGGTGTTAAGTTTAGGTATGTTCTATGCTAGAGCAATTTATTTCAATTTTCACAGTTAGCTCAATATCTTTTCCAGATTAGCAATCACATCAGCATTAAAGTAAACTGCAAATAGAACATAAATATAAATCGCAAAAGACAAGCCAAGACAAGAGGACACAAGATGTGGTGCTAGCCGATGACAAACCCCAATGTGGGGAAACCCTTGATCAATTCTTCTTATATGTTCTTCAATAGTTCAGCAGAGAGAGATAGTACATTTACAACTGAAGTCAACACTTTGACTTATCTAGATGAGAGCATAGATCATCTCTAAGAAGATGATACATGAGATCAGTTGAAGACATGCTGCTTCAACTGATTCTCCAAGGTGACTCCTTCACCTATCATCGTGTTGCATCTCGTCATCATGCTGCACCTCACCGTGTTGCACCATGCTGCACCCATCATCACAATGTTGGACCTTATGACTGCTGCACCTAATGTTGTACTGTTGTCCCATGTGTCATGATTGAACCATGTTGTCCATGTTAGTTGTCCCATTGCTTGTTTGTTGTCCCTTGCATGCTTGTTGTACCATTGCATGCTTGGTGTACTTGCTGCTAAGTACCATACAATTGTCCCAATGTTAGTTTGTTGTCCCTTGCATGTTGTTGTACCATTGTGCCACTGCTGCACAATGTCATGGTTGTCCCGTTGTGCTTTGCCATACCATAACAGCACCATGAATTTGCTACACTAAATACTAGTTGTCCCATGTTGTACCATTGTACCATTGTTGTCCTGTTGTGCACTATATGCCATTGACCATTGTTGTCCCATTGTTGTACCATATGTTGCACCATACTGCACCAAGTTGCCTTTGTTGTCCCATTGCTTATCATTGCAGCACCATGTAGCATTGTTGTCCCACTGCTGCACCATACTTCATGATGTCCATACTGTTGCACCATACTTCTTGTTGTCCATACTACTGCACCATACATCTTGCTGTAATATACTATGATGTCTATAATGTTGCAGCATTCATCATAAGACCTTCCATGACAGCAATGGTATTCCTTTCATGATTGTGTATAGGACAAGGGCTTTTCCTTTCATGATAGCAAGGGCATTCCATGTGTAGAACACTTCTTCTAGGACAGCGTTTAGGTTCCATCACCATTAGGCAGCGTAGCAACTAGGTTTAGGGCATCTCTTCTCCTTAGAGCTACGGCTAGGGTTTCTGCCTTCATTTCCATGGTTGTGCAAAATTACTTCTTCATAGGGCAGCATTAGGGCTTCTCCATAGGGCAGCGTTAGGGCTTTGTTGTTAGGCCTCCTTCACCGTGCTAGATCTCCCTTTCCTCCTGCGTCTAGGGCTTCTTCATTAGGGCAACGTAGAGCCTAGGGCACTCCCTCTAGATTAGGGCAGCATTATCCCTTAGGATCTCTCCTCCTACTAAAACCCAAAGACAAGTAGAGAGGAAGAGATCCCAAGTGTGTTGAAATGACTTGAAGGCCACCTCTATTTATACTAAAACGTTGAGCACAAGTGGGGTTTATTTGGTTGTTGGTCGACCTTGACGAATTGTCCCATAACACAAATAAATTCATATCTCCATGAATACTTATCGGAATCGGATGATCTTTAGATCAATCCTACACCTCTTGATGAGAGGGATTCAAGAAAAATATCAGTTGCCATTAATAAGATGACCCACATGGAGTTTGGCCCTAGTTGCCAATTTTAACAGAAGGTCATATCATAGCCTTGATGGACACCTTGATAAAAGAAATTGGATAAAGTATTTTGAAGGGTTGTTGAGATAAGAAAAGTTGGATCGATTGAATGAGAAGTAGGAAAGGAAGCTATATGGTTGAGGAATCTTCTGCCAAGATTCATTTTGGAAAGCTCTAAGTCCTATTATGAAAAGTTGAGAAGCAACATCAAGTTGAAAACCCCGGAGGTTTGTATCTATTTATGTACATTTGAAAGTTTGTTACTAACTAGGGTTGTGTTTGAACAGGTAAATCTCTCAAAAGTTGGATAGCATGTTTTAAATGCTTAGCGTTGTCGATTAGTTTCATTGGAGAGATTTGTTGCCGATCTGTTTAATCTAGGAGGATTTGTTACTGATTGGAATAATCGGGACATAGAGGCTTTGTGTGTGAGACATTCCATGGGATGACATCTGGCCGACCCTTTGTGTTGATGTCTAGTTCTCGAAGTAGGGAGGGTGGCATTGGTCATGGAGCTTTGACCTTAGATACGCACCTAGATCCCTGGGTTGATGGTTAGTAAGTAAGCCTGACAGTACCTAGAGAGGTTGAAAGCTTTAGTCCATCTTAGTCCTGCCTGGATCGATTGCCTTGGTCAGGAATCTAGTCCATGGCATTGCAGTACCTAAAATTCTTCATGGTTCATGTGTTCTAAGATCTCCCTTGTACTTGTACTGATGAATACCTCCCTAGTTAAGAGGGAGTGTTGAAATATGTAACTAGGTTTGATCTTCATAAATGTATTTGAGATGTACTTATCAAAAGAATGAAGAAAAAAATTGTATTAATATTTCTATGACTTATTAGAGCATGGTTTTCATGCTTGGGTCATCATATTTTAGGTCAAAGTCCCCATTGAGGACTCCTAGGATTTAGTCAAAAATGAATTTAGTCTCCTCCACACCAAGTCGGCCTCAAGAAGATCAATTCAGCCTCAAGACAAGTAATTCGACCTCCCTAGAAAGCTATAATACAGGGCAATTCGAATTCATTTAGAGCATCTCATTCTCTCATATAGTTCGATTTCTGAAGCTGGATGCTGGGAAAGTGCGAAGTTGAGAAAGGGCTAGAAGAAGGGCTGGAAAGGAGTGCGAGTTTCTGGAGGAAGGTAGAAGACCTCAAGATCGAAATTTTGGGAAAACTCTCACTCAATTCTGAGGTGTATCAAGGGAGATCGAAGTTCTCCAAGTTTGGTCGAAGTTGTTGTTGCAACTGCTATTGGGTCGAAGCTACTGTTGATGCTGGTAGGTCGAAGTTGTTTGTGAAGGGTTGTCATTTGCAAGAAGAATTGAGGGTTGACTTGGTGTGGAGGAAGTCTCTGTCTGGGTCTAGAGTCTTGGATTATCTTGAGAAACTATTGAAGGAAGAATTGTTGACTGGGTTTTCCCCTAGATAGGGGTTTTGCCCTGGCTGTCCGCCTACATCTGTTGTCCTTGTGTTATTGTTTTGGTAATTGCTTGATGAACTAAAAGATAAAAGAAGAACATAAAGATAAAAGAATCACAAGTAATTATCTATATAAGAAAATCTTTCTACCTTTCTAATTTTCTAACAAGTAGGCCACAAGAATATAAATTATGATCATCTTTTAATGATTATGAAACGATTTCAAGGATTATAAATATTTAAATTTATGGGCATCCCTTAAATTTTGAAATTTAAAGCATGTTCTTTCCTACAATTTCGAATTGCACTATATGTTTAAATATTAATAGTGGCACTAGATTTTAACATGAATTATTATTTTTGCTTTTAGTCTCATATATGTTTATTGATCAATGATCATGATTTCATACTCATATACGTTTATTCTTCTTGATTTATGACTCCTTTATGTTATATTTTTCACTTTAAAGTGTGTGTATGTGTGTTTATTGAGAATTTTGAAATATGTACATGGATGAAAGTGGGGGTGAATTTTATCCATACCCCATCAAGAGATTTGAATTCAAACCAAATCTTAGTTTTGCCAAACTTGAACTTGAACCCAAAACATGTTCCTTAGCTACCAATTTAATTATGTAGATTGAGGTAAAATCTCAAAAAGTGTAGTTGGAAATCTCCAACAACTTCTAGATTATTAGAATGAGGCCCCTGTACCATGAGTCAGGTACCAATTGATCCACTAGGTCTGTACCTTCTTGGAATGTTTGGCCAATCAAGACTCTTGCTACAACATCTCGCAAACCTTGAAGAAGGAAACCCTAGAAGGTATAAATTAGACCTATTAGCACCAATGGGGTAGTGGCCCATTGTCACCACAGACAAAACCCCCTGCTCTTTCCGGACTTTCACCAATGGGAGGAGTCCCAGTAAGAAAGATATCACTTATAATAGGTATTCTAAGTTTAAGGTGTTAAAAGATCTCGTTATGAGCTCTTCTAGAAAGACAATTTTGGTACAAAGCTTCACAAGGAAGCAATTCGCTTTCTACGAAGGCTCCTAGATGTGGAGACAGAAGACCTAGGGTTTCATTGATTTGACGAGCATTGGAGTAACTCAAGGTCAAGGAGAGGAGAAAAGGTTTCCTACAATGAATATTAGCTAAGCCAAGGCTCATGAAACCTTAAAGAAAGTCCTTAAGTTGAGGGAAGAAAAATTAGGGTTTCCCTCTTAAGACAAACACCTAGGGTAAGAAAATTTATGGATGAAATTGAAGTGGATGCCCACCAAATTACAAGGTTTTGTGGTAACCCCTATCTACTTGATTTTTAGGCTCTCCAACCACCAAAATCCCCTCTCCCTAGAAATTTGCACCAAGCCTTCGCTCCTTCTCTAGGCTTGAAAGGACAGAATTTTAGGAGGGAGAAAAGATGGATGAAAAATAGGATTGATCACCAATGGTTTGGACTACTGCCTTGTCCCTTGGGTATATGGAGTCAAGGATGTCAAAGATAAGCTAATCTTGTTCCTAAGGAGGCTGAAATTTGATGCCCTAGCACAAATTTCAAGCATTTAGCCACTCAAGGAATAATGGAGTTTATGGGAAGAGCTTCAAAGAGTTTCACCACTAGGACAATTCTTACAATGTCATGTATGAGTAATGCATGCAATTTTCCTCTAGCTAGCATTCAATAGATATTCAACAAAAATTAGGGCACAATTTAGCATGAACTAGAATTAATCATTCCATACATTAGACATAGAAACAAAGATCTTCAATAATTAAGAGCACTTACAAGACAATTATGCAAAAAATCCATCCATTATGCCAAGAATAGTTCCAAATATCAAAGTGCATCCAAGATCCAACATAATCCAAGAGAACAAGTGCAAGTCTCTCTAGAGTCTAAAGAGGTCGAAAATCCAAAGAAGTGTGATGATGTGAGATGAAATGACATCTCACAAATATATATGAGTCCTCCTAGGTCTAATTTTGCCTACAAGCCCCTAAAATTATAAAATAATGTGCAAGAAAGCCTCTAGGTCACAGGCTGACCTAGTAACCAATGTGAAAATAAGATAAATCTCCAACAAGAGGGTTGAAATGCAATGTTCCACCAAGACTCTGGGACAAGGGGGCGCGAGTGCGAGGAGATGCACACGGGGTACATGTGGGAGAACGCGAGGAGATGCACACGGGGTACATGTGGGAGAACCCTCAAATTTTAGGGAAATTTAAGGGGGCGAGGGAACGTTGGGGTGTATATATATATATATATTCAAATTCATATTCAATCATGACAGTATAAATACATTGATCCATACATAATTGAATTAAATAACGAAATACTCATTATTCATTATTCATATTGATCCATATTCATCATCCTACAATCTACATTGATTTAAAAATTAAATTCATCATTCATCATTCTAGAATCTAATTAGTACTAAGAAAAATAGACTATAGTAGATACTGAAGTCTGAAGACTAGAATGGTAAATTGATATAACTAAAACTCAAAAATAGTAAAGAGTGACAAGTCAAAGAATCAGTCTAAGGTCATCGATATCTAGAGTCAAGACTCGAAAGTTAAAACTGAAAATTAAAAATGGACAATGAGCATTGAAGGAGCGTCGCGGGGGAGGAGAGACAACAGTTAATTGGTAAGTCAAATAGCACTACGTGGTAAGCCAAGTAGAGGTAAGCTTGGTAAGTCGAATGAGTGAGTTAGGGATTGCAAATTAGTTTAGGTTTTGATATTTGTTATGTATTTTTCTTTTTAGTTTTAATAAAAAAATTAATTTCAAGGGTTACCAGACAAAATTGAGGGGGGGGCATGTCCCCCCTCAAAAGGGGTGATTCTGGGCTTGTTGCTCTCGATTATATGCTAGTTCCACACCCTCATACTTGATAGAATCCACTGGAAACATAGCAATCCCCTCGATCCTGAAATCCTGAAAACTGTTAAGTCTGTTGAATTTTGAATGGAATATGAAATTCTATTTTCTCCATATGAAGTCTGATGAGGTTGGAACCCACTCTCAAACATCCTGAGTCATTTCATGGTAATGTTAAAAATATAAGTTAAAGGATGAAATTGAAAGATAAAGAAGAATTTAACATTCCCGTTAATTATGTAGCATTATGAGGGCCCTAGGGTTGACTATTAAGCATCCTCACTCATAAATTATTGTTTTCAAGCAAAAATAAGGTAGGACACCTATCCCTTTTGAAGGGGGGACTCCCAGAAGTGTTAGGATATTCTGACACATAGGAAATAGTTAAGTTCAACTTGGTCTAGTATAGAGTTAGGTATAGAGTTAGGTAAAGTGTGTTTCTTTACCGTTGTACATTTTGTAACTTACAATCCGACGGTCACGATATGTAGTGATCCGACGGTTCATTCTCTCCTCGGTATTACCGACACTTGATCCGTGGCTTGACACCCGATTGGTCCATGAGTTCTATTTAAAGCGCATGGAGGGTCATTGTTCGGGTAATCCGTGCATGAGAGAAGCTTATGTAAATTTTCATTCTTTGATTAATAAATTGCCTGTAGTACCCACGTTGGGACAGGCCGTGGACTGTTTCCCTCTTTGAGGGTTTTAACCACGTCAAAAATACTGGTGTATTGATCTGTGATCTGGTTGTGAGCGGTGTCCTTTTGGTATTCTTTCTGAGGAACTTACCCTGTAAATTCCTATATGGTATCAGAGCTATTTGAGGGTCGCGTCCGTTGGTGATCCAAATCTGAAGCCAGTAGAACTGCATGCGGCTGTCGTTTCCTAGATCTACTGTTTCTGACTGCTTTCGGGCCGAGAGGACTGCTCTGTTGCGTTCGGAGCATCTGTTCCAGTGAGGAACCCCTTTCGTTTCACGCGAAAAGGTTTCCGGTAGCCCTAGCTGCGTCATTTTTCAGATCGGGAGGTATACAGTGTTTTTTGCAGTTTACTGTTATTTTCTCTCTGCTTATTTCGGTTTCGGTTTATTTAGCCTTTTTTTTAAACCGGATCTATACCTTTCATTTCTGCGTATGCTCTTTGCCCTGCGACTCTGTGCGATCTGGGCAAATCAGAAACAAAAAGGAAGGATTTTTTTCATGCGTATGCTCTTTTCCCTGCACCTTAGTGTGATCTCGGAAAATCAGAAACATTGAGAAAAATATTTAGTTTTTCGGCTAAAGCTAACTTTGGGATTTTATTTTTTTTAATTTCTAGTTTTTTGACTAAAGCTAACTTCGAGCCGCAAGGTTCGTTTTTCTTTGCATATTCGTGTTGGGTTTTGTGTTTTGTGTTTTGTAGGGAAAAAGAGCTTTCTCAAGGCAAGCACGCAAACCAAGCCCCCCCCCCCCTCTCTCTCTCTCTCTCTCTCAAATTTTTTGTATAGATCAATTGGTTCAAAGCTATTTTAAGAGAGTAAAGGTCTTGGGTTCAAGTCTCCATTTTGTGGGGCGGATTTTTTCATTCCCGCACATTGTCGGCAACGTCAACAATTTTTTTTCAAAAAGCCATAACTTCTTCATCCGGAAGCCTTTTTCAGAGCCGTTTTTTTTAAAACCGCCTATTTTTTCGAGATCTATCCATTGAAACACTTACTTTCAGCATCTTCAGCTTCAGTTTTTTTTTTAAAATGGAAAGTCCATGCCAAGTCATTTTTGACAGCACTAACTACTTCCAATGGGTAGCCTACATGGAAGATTTACTTAGAAGTAAAGGTCTCTTCAGAATAGCCACAGACCAAGAGAAGAAACCAAAAGATGAAGACAAGGCTGCAAAATGGGAAAATAGACAAAATCAAGCACGTGGTTTGATAGGGATGTCTATTTCTCCTGATCTTAGATTCCACATTGCAGAAGCTTCAGGCCATCCACATTGGGAAGCAACTATGAATGAAGAATATCATTCATTGATGACAAATGATACATGGGATCTTGTTCCTCTACCAAAGGGACGCAAACTTGTTAGATGTAAATGGGTTTACAAAACCAAGTATGGACCAGATGGGAAAGTTGATAAACATAAAGCTCGTCTCGTTGCTAAGGGCTTTTCACAGGTTGAAGGAATTGACTACACTGAAACCTTCTCCCCTGTTGCCAAAATGAACTCTATCCGCCTTGTTCTTTCCCTTGCTGCCTCTTTAAAATGGGAAGTCCATCAGATGGATGTTAAATCTGCCTTCTTGCATGGGGACTTGCAGGAAGAAATCTATATGCAACAACCCATTGGCTTCATACAAACAGACTCCAGCCTTGTTTGTCGACTTAAGAAATCCCTTTATGGCCTCAAGCAAGCTCCTCGGGCTTGGTATGCCAAAATGGATAGCTTTCTTTTAGAATCTGGCTTTTCTAGGTGTCATTCTGACAATACTGTCTACACCAAGAAAGTGGGCAACTCTCTTATCATCCTTGTTCTTTATGTTGATGATCTTATTCTTACTGGTAGTGATCCCAACCTTATAAACCATGTGAAGTCCACCCTTAAAAAGAAATTTGAAATGACAGACTTAGGACACTTATACTATTTTCTCGGTCTTCAAGTCTTGCAATCCAAGGAGGGTATTTTCCTTTCCCAGTCCAAGTATGCTTGTGATATTCT
Organism: Pinus tabuliformis; assembly: GCA_031772625.1. Classification (NCBI taxonomy): domain Eukaryota; kingdom Viridiplantae; phylum Streptophyta; class Pinopsida; order Pinales; family Pinaceae; genus Pinus; species Pinus tabuliformis. The sequence continues at coordinate 942,728,655 of CM062816.1, read as the reverse complement.
TCGTCATTTTCACATGGAAGACTGTAAGCCAGCCCCTTCTCCCTTTCAGTCTGGAGTCAAACTTTCAGTCTCTTGTACTTCTCCTGAAGTTGATGCTACCTTATACCGTCAACTTGTAGGAAAACTCTTGTATTTAACCCATACTCGTCCTGATCTTTCCTTTGCTGTTGGCCTTGTTGCTCGTTTTATGCAAAACCCCCGTGAAAGTCATTGGAAAGCAGCTAAAAGAATACTTCGTTATGTTCGAGGTACAGTACAGTTTGGGATTCATTACAGTGCCAAAGCAGCTCCTCTGTTAGTTGGTTTCACTGATTCTGATTGGGCTGGTGACCCTGATGATCGGAAGTCTACTGCCGGTTATGTCTTCACTCTTGGTTCAGGACCTATTACATGGGCTTGTAAGAAACAGGCTGCCATTTCTCTTTCGTCAGCAGAAGCAGAGTATCGTGGTGCCGTGGAAGCTAGTAAGGAAGCCTTGTGGCTTCGTCAGATCCTATCAAAGTTTGGCTTTGAGCAGCAGCATCCATCCACACTTTGGTGTGATAATCAAAGTGCCATTCAGCTATGCAAAGATCCAGTCCAGCATCAGCGCAGCAAACACATTGAACTACACATGCACTTCATCAGAAAGCTCATTCATGACCATGTTCTTGAAGTACAATATTGTTCAACAGATGATCAGGTTGCAGACATCTTCACAAAGGCTCTCACAGAGGCGAAGTTCACTAAACTTCGATATATGCTTGGAGTTCAGGAAGTTGTCACTAAGGGGGGATAGGCTGTAGTGCCTCCTTCCTTCTCCTATTGTGTCATATTTGTAAATCCTTCAATCCTATCCCAAGTTGTTCTTAAGGGGGTATGTTAGGATATTCCGACACATAGGAAATAGTTAAGTTCAACTTGGTCTAGTATAGAGTTAGGTAAAGTGTGTTTCTTTACCGTTGTACATTTTGTAACTTACAATCCGACGGTCACGATATGTAGTGATCCGACGGTTCATTCTCTCCTCGGTATTACCGACACTTGATCCGTGGCTTGACACCCGATTGGTCCATGAGTTCTATTTAAAGCGCATGGAGGGTCATTGTTCGGGTAATCCGTGCATGAGAGAAGCTTATGTAAATTTTCATTCTTTGATTAATAAATTCCCTGTAGTACCCACGTTGGGACAGGCCGTGGACTGTTTCCCTCTGAGGGTTTTAACCACGTCAAAAATACTGGTGTATTGATCTGTGATCTAGTTGTGAGCGGTGTCCTTTTGGTATTCTTTCTGAGGAACTTACCCTATAAATTCCTACAAGAAGCACCATTTTTGGGGAGTCGAATCCCCCACACTAGGAAAACATCCCCCCCGCCCCGCATCTCCCCAAAAGGGGGATGTGGGGAAACATTTCCCTAGATGTCCCCTCCTCCCAAGTGTGTGGGGTGCGAGGGGTGCGTGCACCCAACCCTAGGGGGCTTATCCCTATAGAACACTATCAAAATGCTGACATCATGCATGTGTTGGCTCTTCAAGGGCTGACGTTGAGGCCTAACAGTGCAATAGATATGAGGATGGAGCAATCGTGGATGCATGAGTTACCTCGGCCTTTGTTTTTCCACCCCTTTATATTGCCTTTTACTTTTTGTTGATTTTTCCTTGTATTATTGCTCGTAGCTCGAGGAATAAGAGCTTTCTTTGTATGATGTATAGCAGTTATCAACCCCTTTAGGATGGGGCAATCCATCACCCATCAGGGGTTGGACATGCAAAGGTTCTTTATCTTCTATAAAATAGGGCAACATTGGCCCAAAAACCAGGTGATGGCCATATGATAAAGGTAGATCTCATGCTTGGCTTTTGCCCACATGATAATTTATAGGTCTCGGCCATCTTTTGCATTTTTTCTTTTTATTTTGTTTTTCTTGTGGCCATCATATGCTCTTTCTTTTTTTAGTTGCATCAACTTCCCAAGGTGCATTTTCAGGCGCTACCCAAGGTAAGAGGATGTGTGGAGGCCAAATCCCAATGAACCAATTGTCGATTGACCCGAAGAAGGGAGGTGGAATAAGGGCTCGTAATGTAACATGGAAAGTGGTAAGTATGGAATACGGATAGATGGGGCAACGCTATCTCAATCATGGCTTCCCAAGTAATGTCACTTCATCAAGCCATGGGCCATTAGGGGAGGTCCCACTGGACTAGGATTAAAAATTAACCCGCCCCGCATTTAAGGTGAGAGAACAAGACAACAGCCAAGACCCTTAATTCTTCCAAGCCACCACATAATCCATGTCAAAATGCCCAAATACAAACAAGCATAAGCTCCCAATCGCATTATGAATAAAATACCTTTCGATAAAAATCCCACCTTCCAACATGTGCTCTTGACAAAGGGGGGAGGAAACATATGACAGATGCAGATGGCGGAGATATGAAAGGCACGTCGCATCAACTACAAAGTCGCTTTTAGGGGCTGATGGTTGTTGGCTAGAAGAGGTGAATAAGAGAAAAGCTTCTCCTAGGGATCACCCACTTTTAGTGGGTAATAGAGCACACATCCCTCACATCCTAACTCAACTTGCTCCAAACTATTGGATTGATAAGTTCGACACATAGTCAACTCAGTAGCCCAGCAAGTCAATAAGATCAAGAGAGGTAGGAGAGAGCACACACCTCAATACCTGTAACGTACCTACGGAGGTCCCTATTACCCACCATTTTGTGGGTGATATACCCAAGAGAATTTTTTTTCTCCAAGATGGTCCTCAATCGGCAACCGGCAACCCCTTGTAGCCACAAACTAGCTCATTGTCCCATTTCTCCGCCACGTGAGCCAGCCATGTGGTCCCTCACCCATCTGCCATGATCATATGTTTGAAGGTGGGCCTCCCGAACCTAAAGTTATGCCTTGTCATTTGGTAATTGAGTATTGTAGTTTGCTTATCATGGTCACTTTTGGGCATGGATTAATGGGGGGATTCGGTGGAAAGAATGGGCTAGGTCTTTGCTCTTGTCCCTTAGACCCTGTTTGGATAATAACCTTGGATTCCTTGGGATCTCTTTTACTGACCATTTGGCTTTAGGGATGGTATTTCACGAGAAACCCTGCTTTTGGTTGCATGGTCCCGCTCCCTTATCCGCATATATTACCCCCTTTCCACTCATTATTACCCCATTCATCATTTCTCCCACCTGGGTCCACATTCGTCCACTTGGTCCACATAGGGTTAGCTTTCCCCCCTTCCCCTTGCCCACACCTTGGATTAGGCCTTGAATGATGCCATGCCCCAGAAGTTGATGCATTAAAAAGAAAGATAAAAGCATAATTGGGCACATTCAACAAGAAGATGTACCACAAAATGCAAAAGATGACCGGGACAAACACATTTAGAACGTGGGCAAAAGCCAATACATGAGCTCTACCCCATCATCATGGCCATCACCCTGGTTCCTACAGGTTCTATGAGCCTCCTTCATCATATAGAAACCCATGATTGTCCCAACCCCTGGTGGGCAATGAACCGCCCTACCTTAAAAGGGCATATTCATTGATATATCTCACACATTATGCTCTTACCCCTTCAGCCCCAAGCAGTTAATCAAAGAAAAATCGTAAAAGGCACAAAAGGAATATAATTAAGGGTGGAAAAATCAAGGTTGGGGCACCTCATGTACCATGATTGCTCCCTCCTATACATTATATACCCAAGTGTGGGCTTCCCTTTTATTAGTTACCCTTATACCCCAGCATGTGGCCCAGGGCTGCCCCTTCTCATCCCCTACTTCATCCACCTCTCTATCACATACCACCACCTTTTAAAGGAGGTACCTTGAACATATTATCCCCTTTAGAAGTAGAAACCACCTAATAGGATACTTGGTTAACCCCATTTGGAGCTTGGAGACATTAGCACATGCCAAAACCCATTATGGAAGGGCAAGCCATTATGAAGTCCCCACCTATGGTCCATGGTTGGTAAGCTCTTTTACTTGATTTCTCTAATGACTTGTTGTACTGGAAGGCTAGGGGACGCATTGGATCTTATGCAGGATTGCAGATGGTCTCCATATTGGGTTTGGTCTCCCTATATGAGGTCCCAACCCTCCAAAGGGCTACATTGGCACATGTAGGGTGCACGTTGAGAGCCATGGGCCTCCACAACAGTAGACAACACTCCATGGATCCCCGAGGATGTTCAAAGATTGCTCGAGATTCACCTATTGGACGAGGAAGATGCACCTGGTTCACCTTTTCCCAGCCAGCCCCACAGATGTACTATGCACTTGGCAGCTGACCCAAGACTTGTAGGACAATGTGGCATCACCTACACCATCATCGGAGCCCTTATAGATGATCTATAGGCATCTTCAACTGATTTGGAGACCCATGAGATTATTATTGTGACCCCACACCCAGTGGGAGCACCACAAGTTTATTGTTTGGAGAACAAGGGGCCAACCCCTTGTCCATCACTTTTGAGGGTCCTATTCTTAATTATGGCACCTATGGACCTCATCAGGCCTCTTGGAGGGCCCTATGACATGTATTATTTATCATTTGACCTTCTAAGAGGCTTATTATTTCATTTGTGAACTAGTTTGGTGGGCTTGTCACCAAAACTTAGTTTATTAGCACATTATTTTATTTTTGGGGCTTATGTAGGCCTAGGAGACAAATTTGAATTCCTCATTAGTGTATAAATACAATTGAGATGAGATCATTTGCACATAATCACTTTGGATTGGATCTCTTTTCTCTCTTGAGAATTTTGCACTTTTTCTCGAAGGATGAATTTTGATGTTTGGATTTGGTTTATCTTATCTTGGAGCTTCTCTATTGTCAAATTGTGGATGGTTGGATATGTTCTATTACATGTAAGTACATGCTTTTAATGCTATTCTTATTTTACTTTGTCATATACATTGGATTGGGAATTTTGTTATTTTTAGGGCTAATTGTTGCATGCATTTACTGCTTAAATTGTGGAATTTTGTCTCTATATAGCATCTCTCAATGTATGGGCCATGTAATTTTGAATGAAATTTCCTAGGGATAATTCTATCAACGAATTCATCTTGATAAGCCATCACCTTTTGCAAGTCGAAGTATAAAGTTGTAAGGTTGCTTCCCTTTGCCCTAGAAGACAAGCGAAGTAGTCTTAAGGCCTCCTTGATCAAGAAACAAGGTCCTCATTCATATTTATCCTAGACTCCATTCTCCCAAGACTAAGGCACTGATCTACCAAGAGGTGGTCACTCAAAAATCAACTCTTTTTCACCTTCTTCTAGGTCTAGCCAAGTTGGGTCACCTAGGGCATCACTTTCCCAACAAAGTAGCCCTCCAAAAGTTTGATCTCCTAGCCTCTCTTGCGCTAGTGTGTCCTCAAGGCCTCCTCCAATTTTGAAGCCATTCCGATGGTGGAGTTGTGAGATAACCCAAGCCCTAGCTCCGAGATCAAACTTTGCCCTAGCATCCCCATGAGTAGTGCCTCATAGGATCAATTTGACACTTTTGAGTGAAAATTCTCGCTTTGATCCTTTCTCCCTCCTTGCCTGGGTTAAGAACATCATTGTTTGCTAAATTCTTGCCCCTTAACCTAGGTTGGGTCCACTTGGTCCCGTGTGGTCCCGCATCTTTGAAAAGTCAAATCTTCAAGAACCATTTGGGAAGTCAAGTTCAATAAGGATTTTAGGATTGGGAAACTCTTTCATAAGGCATATTCCTCTAAACCTAACCCTCAAGTCCTCACCTCTTTCTCCTGGAAATCTTCGTACCTTGCTTGATAAGCAAGAAAGCTCTATTCTTAAAACCCCTTCTAGGAAAAGGATTACAAGGGTCACTTCATATTCATTGGTCGATTTATCCTTTACAAGTGACCTTCTATATATACCGAGTCTCCTCCCATCGGTGAAAGTCCGTAAAGAGTAGGGAGTCTTAGCTGAGGTGACATTGGGCTAAGTCTCCATTGTTGCCCTTGATCTAATAGTTATCCCTTTAGGAGTCCCTTTTAGGCCCCCTGCTAGTTTGAGCGGTAACATTTTGGCGCCATTGTCGGGGAGGAAGAAGGTCTACCTCCCTAGTGAATCATTAAGGAATTGATTCATTGACGACATCTATAAAGCATTCCTCTAGCGACTCTACTCATTGTCGAAACCCCTAGTTTACTTGAAGGCGACAACATTCCTCCTTTAACTAGGGTTGCTGCAAAAAGGGGAGAGCGAACTCCATCACCTATTGGAACCACTCTCTTCCCTGAATTTGAGAAGGTCAATGATCCATCTCCAAAGATGCCATCTAGTTCTAACACTGACCCAAAACAAGATCAACCCAAGATGACCAAGAGTGAAAGACACTTGGTTAGTGTCTTTGCCCCTTTGAAATTGAGTGATGATCCCAAACCACTACCTGAAAAATATAACCGATGGTTACCCAAATTCAAAGGGGATGCTACTTGGACTGCCCATGGTTTTATTGAAGAATTCTATTGGCAAATGTCCCCTAGAATGATCTTTGATGAAGATAGGCTCATGATGTTTTTTGCTTTATCACTTGAGGGACAAGCAAGCAATTAGTACCTTAGCCTTCCCCCTACATGCATACAAGACCCTGATGAATTTGAAGACCCCTTCATGAAGAGGTGGTCATGCAATGCCCAAGGGACCTTCAATATCAAAAAATTCTACCAAATAACCAAGGGAAGGGAAGATTTACGAGTATTCATTCAAAATTTTGATAGAGTAGTCAAAGATATACCTGATCATTTGAAGCCATCCGAAGCCAATATTCTTGATAAGTTCATAAAAGCAGTGGGTAGCCACTTCACTTATGTGTTAAGGGATAAGAAACCTTCCACTTTGGCTGAAGCTAAAGAGATAGCAATGGAAGTTGAAGAAAACATATGAATCTCGAAGGTTGATATCAATGACCACCCTAGAGCTAGAGTTGAGGTCAAGAAGGAGAAGTCCAAAGATCAACATGAGGAAACTCTCCTTGCCATCCTCAAGAGGATGGAGAAGTTCACCGAAGAAGCCAATGCACGTGACAGGGTTATCATGAACAAAATCACCGCCTTGGAAAGGGCCCAAAAATCTAGTTATATCCCAAAAGGAAAGCCTTTTCCCAAAAAGAAAAGTGAAGAAGATAGGCCAAGCTCTTCTCAATTCCCAAACACTTTGGCTCCAACTAATGTTGTTGAGCCAGACCCTTCATCTAAGGATGAGGAAAGTGAAGGGGAAGAGAGTGAGGATGAACAAACTGATGAGCAGGCCAACCTTGTGGAATCTGACATCTTCAACATTTTGCTAGGGGGGTCGTATACACATCCTCCCATTAGTGAGGTCACCCTTAAAGAGGAAAAGGAAGAATCCATTCTTAACTCTGATAGCAAGGGAAGGTTCAAAGGGGTCCAATACTCACGAAAAGAAAATAACAAAGACCCCGCAACTCCTAAGGAACCATCTAAAGAAGATCCATCACCTAAGCAAGCCCCTCCCAAAGAATCTCTCCCTGAAATTCCTCCCAAGAAGGATCCCCCAACAAAATCCAATCCGAAAAAGGATCCTCCAAGGAAAGAAAACATCAAGAAGAAGGAAAAAGGGAAAGAGGTTAAACTTGACATCGACATAGGAGTTGTCGTAGGAAGAATGACTATACCCATTCCTTTGAAAGAGATTGCTAAACTTCTCAAGCAACAACAACAAATCAAGAAGTCCCTGGGAATTCAGGAAGAAGAATTACCTGAAGAATTGCAAAACATCCATATTCCTAACCAAAACCCTGGGCATGAACCATTCTTGCTCACTTTGGCTATCAATGACCTCTTCTTACACAATTGTATGTTAGACTCAGGGGCTTCCGCAAATATCATGCCTTTAACAGTTATGAAGCAATTGGGTCTCAGCATCACTCGACCGTACAAAAAGGTGTGTGGTTTTAACTCCAAACCTGTGGAAGTGGAAGGTCTCATCAAGGACCTTAAGGTTTCTTTGGCTAGGAATCTCGATATATCCCTCCTCATGGATGTTATTGTCATTGATATTCCTGATGTGTGGGGGATGCTATTATCTAGGAAATGGGGGGCTACCGTTGGGGGTCATGTTCAAATGGACTTATCATATGCCACCATTCTGCAATCTGATGGCACCCCTTTTATCCTTTATAGGGAACCTACCTACTTACCTCATGTGATCAAGCCTGGACCATACTATGAAACATGTGAAATCAAGAAGCCTTCTCCTATTCTCCCAACTCAAGAAGTTTGTATCCTCAAGCGGCCAATCTCTAAAGCAAGCAAAAGGTGGAAGCCTAAAAAAGAGTATAAGGCTGGGGACTTAGTCTTGGTTGATAGAGACCCAATACCTGTCAAGATTCATGGAAAGGTTGGGGAGGATTATTATTACATTGCCAAACTCAACAACGAACTTTGGCCCGAACTGGTCAAATTAAGTCGTATCACCTCTTTCCTTGAGACTTGATATTGTATCATATGCATGGTAGAGTAGGATGCATTGCATGTTGATTTTTGCATTAGAACTAACGTCATATGATATTTCGCATGGTAGAATAGATGCATCTTTGCATATTTTATTTTTTTGTTGATTTTATGGCCTAACATTTAGCATGTGTGATCATGAGACGCCGCAAAAGCATGTTGCCCCATGTTCTTCATCTATTATATGTACATGTAACAGGTCTACGGTAACCAAGAGATTTATAGAGTTCTCGTGACCTCCGGTTCAAGTAGCTTTGTCTACTTCTCCGAGAGATCACGTCCCAGTTGGAGCCAAATGTTGCCCATCATTTTGTGGGTGATATCCCTAGGAGAATTTTTTTTTCTCTAAGATGGTCCTCAGTCGACAGCTAGCAGCTCCTTGCAACCACCAATTAGCTCTTTCTACCATTTCTCCGCCACCTGAGCCGACCATGTGGTCCCTCATCCATCTGCCATGATTGTATGTTTGAAGGTGGGTCGCCCGAACCTAAAGGTATGCCTATTCATTTGGTAATTAAGTATTGTAGTTTGCTTATCATGGACACTTCTGGGCATGGATTAATGGGGGGATTCAGCGGAAAGAATGGGCTAGGTCTTTGCTCTTGTCCCCTAGACCCCTTTTGTATATTAACCTTGGATTCTAGTCTCATGGGATCTCTTTTACTGACCATTTGCTTAGGGATGGTATTTCACAAAAAACCTTGATTTTGGTTGTTTGGTCCCACCCCATTATCTGCATATATTACCCCCTTTCCACTCATTATTACCCCATTCATCATTTCTCCCACTCGGGTCCACATTCCTCCGCTTGATCCAAATAGGATTAGCTTTCCCCTTCCCCTTGCCCACACTTTGGGTTAGGCTTGGAATGATGCACCGAAGGTTGATGTAGTTAAAAAGAAAGACAAAAGCATAATTGGCCACATTCAACAAGAAAATGTATCACAAAATGCAAAAGATGGTCGGGACAAACACATTTAGCACGTGGGAAAAAGTCAATACATGAGCTCTACCCCATCATCATGGCCATCACCCTGGTTCCTACAGGTTCTATGAGCCTCCTTCATCATATAGGAACCCATGATTGTCCCAACCCCTGGTGGGCAATGAACCACCCTACCTTAAAAGGGGGTATTCACTGTGATATCTCATACATCAAACCCTTACCCCTTGAGCCCCGAGCAGTTAATCAAAGAAAAATCATCAAAAGGAAAAAAGCATACAAAGAAGGGTGGAAAAATCAAAGTCGGGGCACCTCATGTACCACAATAGCTCCCTCTTATACATTATATACCCAAGTGTGGGCTTCCCTTTTATTAGCTACCCTTATACCCCAGCATGTGGCCCAGGGCTTCCCTTTATCATCTCCTACTTCATCCACCTCCATTCACATACCACAACCTTTCAAAGGAGTTACCTTGAACATGTTATCCCCTTTAGAAGTAGAAACCACCTGATAGGAAACTTGGTTAACCCCATTTGGAGCTTGGAGACATTAGCACATGCCAAAACCAATTATGGAAGGGCAAGACATTATGAAGTCCCCACCTATGGTCCATGGTTGGTAAGCTCTTTTACTTGATTTCTCTAATGACTTGTTGTACTGGAAGGCTAGGGTACACACTGGATCTTATGCATGATTCCAGATGGTCTCCATCTTGGGTTTGGTCTCCGTATACGGGGCCTTAACCCTCCAGAGGGCTAAATTGGCACATGTAGGGTGTGCGTTGAAAGCCATGGGCCTCCACAGCAATAGGCATCACTTTCAGAGATTGCTCGAAATTAACCTATTGGACGAGGAAGATGCACCCCGTTCACCTTTGCCCAATCAACCCCACAGATGTACCATGCACTTGACAGCTGACCCAGGACTTGTAGGATGATGTAGCATCACCTACAACATCATCGGAGCCCTTACAGATGATCTACAAGCATCTTTGACTGATTTGGAGAACAAGGGGCCAACCCCTTGTCCATCACTTTTAACGGTCCTATTCTTCATTATGGCACCTGTGGACCTCATCAGGTCTCTTGGAGGGCCCTACGACATGTATTATTTATCATTTGACCTCTTAAGAGGCTTAATATTTCATTTGTGAGCTAGTTTGGTGGGCATGTCACCAAAAGTTAGGTTATTAGCAAATTATTTTATTTTGGGGGCTTATGTAGGCCTAGAAGACTAATTCGAACTCCTCATTAGTGTATAAATACAAGTGAGATGAGTTCATTTGCTCATCATCACTTTGGATTGGATCTCTTTTCTCTCTTAAGAATTTTGCACTTTTCCTTTGAGGATGAATTGGAGCTTTATGGATGAATTTTGATGTTTGGATTTGGTTTATCTTATCTTGGAGCTTCTCTATTGTCAAATTGTGGATGGTTGGATGTAACGACCACTAGCCGTATACACAACAAAAATATTAAAATACTTTGTACACAAAAACATCCATCGTAGGATAGTAATTGTAAATTGTATATTGTAAAAAGAATTGGTGTAAGATGAGTACAAATGAGAATGAAGGTCTTGTATATATAGCCAGGTAAGTACCCTTTTACGAACAGGCATGTCTCTAAGACATGCCTTTTCATTATTAACTAACTAACCATTAGTTAATTTAATTATTATTTATTATTATGGTTATTATTTATTATCTATTTTTATCTATTTTTACATAATTTATGTTCATAACATTGTCTTCCCCTTCAAAAAGCTTTGTCCTCAAAGCTTGTTGATGAAAGGACTTGATCTCTTTTCCTACTACGAGCGTCTTTCTTGTCTCGGAACAGTCATCCTTGTCGATACGAGTTGATATGATCCTCTAAGTGACAAACAAAATTGTCGCACTAAGAAGGGATCAGACCATCCTAAATTAATCTTCTGTCGAATCTTGCAGTGACTGGAAACTTGTGATGAATTGTTATCACATGAATGGACTGCACTGACATTAGTATTCTTCGGAACATCAGGTTGTTGTTTCTGTTCTAAATACGTAGCTTGATTGAGTTGTCTACTCTCGTGATTCGGATGTCGATAAGGAATTCTAGTGATTTGATTTTCCCTTATCTTGTTTGTGTTGTTTTCTTGATTTATTTGAAGCATTGTTGTTGTTGAATTGATTATTGAATCCTCATTTGGAGTGTTTGTCATTTGAATGGCAACCTCTGAGTACGTCTTTACTTCAGTACGATTTGGATTTGCCTGAACTGTGAGATTAGTGGGATCGATGTTTGTTTCTTCTTCCCCAACTTGGACTACTACATCTAGCGATTTTGATGCTTCTTTTGCGACAATTTCTTCGAACCTATGCGTCAATGATTTCTTATCGTCTTTAAGTTTTTTAATCTGTTTGAGCAGATTTTGGTTATGATTTTTAAGACGTAAGCATTCCTCATTTTCTGAGTCAACTTTATTTTGGCCTTCAAGGTTCTCATCTTTTAAACACTTGATTTGTTCTAATAATGTTTGGTTAAGGCTCTTTAAACATAATTTTTCTTCTTCTTGTTCTAATAAACGCTCCTTGAGTTTCGTCTTTGATGCTTTAGCTTTCTTGACTTGTTTAAATAGTTTTTCTTGGTGATCTCTGAGGCGCAAAATTTCTTTGTCTTTGCTGCAGATGACTTCTTCAAACTCTTTCTGCTTCTTTGATATAGTTTTTTCATTATCTTGAAACATCAAGTCTGAGATATCCTTAAGGACTTCTAATGAAAATTTTATTGATTTTGATTTACTTGTTATGTCTCGAAACGTGACCATCTTTCCTTTATAAGGAAACATCAAAACTTGTTTCTCTATGTTTAACATGAATGTACCCAAATCCTTAAACCAGAGCTGACCGCGTATAATGTCTATCTTTTTATCCATCCTTACAACATGAAATCGAGATATGTACTCATAATGACCTATTGTCACTTGTAGATCACTAATTTTATACTATTTTTGGTCAAAAATATTTTTCTTTACACCAATGCTTAGATCAGAAATTGATAGTTGATTTTCCAAGTTGATGTTGATATAACTTTTATCGTTGCTTGGGCTGATAACAACATTAACTTCTCTTCCTTGGATACTTTCTTTTAATATAATTAATCTGTGATCTGTAACAGAAAGACCATTATAGGAAAACCTTTCTTCCTTCGTCATTTTAGAATTGAGCTCCATCATTTTTTTTCAATGATTGATCCCATTTGTTTTGTCGAGATGACTTAAGGTATTATGTAATCTAAATATATAAAATTTCTTTTAATTTGATGGATTGTGAACACTTAGCTATCAATTGAAATATTCTCCAAATTCACCTTTTTATGTTTTATAAGAATATATATCTTCCCTTTAATCCAGTGTTGCACGAAGCGCCCCCCCCCCCCCCCCCCCCACGGTTCTGTTAGGATATTCCGACACATAGGAAATAGTTAAGTACAACTTGGTCTAGTATAGAGTTAGGTATAGAGTTAGGTAAAGTGTGTTTCTTTACCTTGTACATTTTGTAACTTACAATCCGACGGTCACGATATGTAGTGATTCGACGGTTCATTCTCTCCTCGGTATTACCGACACTTGATCCGTGGCTTAACACCCGATTGGTCCATGATTTCTATTTAAAGTGCATGGAGGGTCATTTGTAGGGTAATCCGTCTATGAGAGAAGCTTATGTAAATTTTCATTCTTTTATTAATAAATTGCCTGAAGTGGCCGCGTTGGCTCAGGCCATGGACTGTTTCCCTCTTTGAGGGTTTTAACCACGTCAAAAATACTGGTGTATTGATCTGCGATCTGGTTGTGAGCAGTGTCCTTTGGTGTTCTGTCTGAGGAACTTACCCTGTAAATTCCTACATGGTATCAGAGCTATTTGAGGGCCGCGTTCGTTGGTGATCCAAATCTGAAGCCGATAGAACTGCATCCGACTGTTGTTTCCCAGATCTACTGTTTCTGACTACTTTCGAGCCGAGAGGACTGCTCTATTGTGTTGGGAGCATCTGTTCCAGTGAGGAACCCCTTTCGTTTCACGCGAAAAGGTTTCCGGTAGCCCTAGCTGCGTCATTTTTGAGATCTAGAGGTATACAGTGTTTATTTGCAGTTTACAGTTATTTTCTCTTTGTTTATTTCGGTTTCGGTTTATTTAGCCTTTTTTATTACCGAATCTATACCTTTCATTTCTGCGTATGCTCTTTGCCCTGCGACTCTGTGCGATCTGGGCAAATCAGAAACAGAAAGGAAGGATTTTTCTCATGCGTATGCTCTTTTCCCTGCGCCTTACAGTGATCTCGGAAAATCAGAAACATTGAGGAAAATATTTAGTTTTTCGGCTAAAGCTAACTTCGAGCCGTAAGGTTCGTTTTCTTTGCATGTCCGTGTTGGGTTTTGTGTTTTTTGTTTTGTAGGGAAAAAGAGCTTTCTCAAAGCAAGCACGCAACCCAAAGCATCAACCCCCCCCCTCTCTCTCTCTCAAATTTTTTGTATAGCTCAATTGGTTCAAAGCTATTTTAAGAGAGTAGAGGTCTTGGGTTCAAATCTCCTTTTTGTGAGGGTGGATTTTTCATTTCCGCACATTCCTGCACTTCGTCGGCATCTTCAACAACTTTTTTTCAAAAAGCCATAACTTCTTCATCCGGAAGCCGTTTTCAGAGCCGTTTTTTTTAAACCAGCCTAATTTTTCGAGATCTATCCATTGGAACACTTAGTTTCAGCATCTTTAGCTTCAGTTTCCGTTGAAATGGAAAGTCAATACCAAGTTACCCTTGACAGCACCAACTACTTCCAATGGTTGTCCTACATTGAGGATTTACTTAGAAGTAAAGGTCTCTACAGAATAGCCTCAGGCCAAGAAAAGAAACCGAAGGATGAAGATAAGGCTGCTAAATGGGAAAATAGGCAAGATCAAGCACGTGGATTGATAGGGATGTCTATTTCTCCAGATCTTAGATTCCATATTGCAGAACTTGATACTCCTGATGAAGCAATGAAACAAATCAATAAAGTTTTTGGGATTAAAAATGAACTTAGAGCCCATCAACTTGAAAATGAGTTGCTTACATTGGACCCTAATAATTTTTCTTGCATTGAAAATTTCTTGTCCAAGTTCAAGACCCTTAGATATCTCTTGGAAGGTGTTAAGGTTAAGAAAGAAGATAGTAAGCTTATCTATTCCATTCTTACTAAGTTGGGACCAGCCTACTCTGTGTTTGTTTCCACCTTCCATTCTACAAGAGAAGCCTTCATTTCTCAAAGAACAGACTACAAGTCCCCTTCCTTTGACTCTTTTTGTGATTCTTTAATAAGAGAACAAGAAAAACTCTTACACCTTGGTCTTCTTAATCTTGGAAACTCTTCCAAGAAAGCGTTAGCCGCCTAGCAGCAACCAAATTCAAAGAATCCTAAGAAGTCATATCCTAAAAAGAATGGTCCTAAACCAAACAAGGGTTCTAAGCAATCTCAGCCTCAAAATGAAAAATCATTTCAACAAAATGATAAGACAAATAAAAACAAATGGAAGAACACTGATAGACATTGCAACTTTTGTAATCGAGATGGCCACTTAGAATCCAAATGCTTTAAGAAGATGGAAGCCTTGGAAGCAGCGATGAAGAAACATAACATCCATTTGGAGCATTCTTCACCTTCAACTTCATCTTCAGGAATGGCACTTTCTGCATGTGGTTGTCAATCATCTCGGTCTGGTTATGCATTAAATGTATCTTCTTCTTCTCATTCTCATGAGTGGCTCATTGATTCTGGAGCTTCTTATCACATGGCCAAAAACAAAGCCATGTTTTCTTCTTTAAATGATTGTAACACCAAAAATATATATGTTGGTGATGATAGATCTCTTAATGTTGTAGGGACTGGAACTGTTCATCTAGACAATGGTCAATTTAATGATGTATTATGCGTTCCAACCTTATCCTGCAACCTTCTATCTGTATATCAGATAACTCATTCAGGTGAAGGTAAAATCGTTGAATTTTCACCTCATGATGTTGTAATCAAGGACCTAAGAGATCCTAAACAGATTTTAGCTACTGACATTGCTGATGATTCTACAAGGTTGTATAAGTTTCACAACTTTGGGTCATCAAATCTTCCCTCAGTATTTGTTGCTCATAACGATGAAGTGAGCAAACTTTGGCATGAGTGATTTGGTCACCTAAACTATCGCTCCCTTCAGCATCTATGTAAAGAAAATATAGTAACAGGTCTTCCTATGGTATCTTGCAGAGATGGTGTTTGTTCCGGATGTGTACTCGGAAAACATCATCGGGACAGTTTTGAAAAACGTGCCTCTTGGCACGCCTCAGCCCCTTTACAGCTTGTGCATAGTGATTTATGTGGTCCACTTCCAGTTGTTTCATTCTCTGGCTGCAAGTATTTCTTAACATTCATTGATGATTTCTCCAGACGCACTTGGGTATACTTCTTAAAACTCAAGAGTGAAGTATTTAACACATTTTTGGCCTTCAAGGCCTTTGTTGAAAAACAATTTGGACATCAAATTCTAAAGCTAAGATCTGATAATGGCGGAGAATATGTTAAAAACACATTCATCAACTTTTGCACTGAGAATGGAATTCAAATGCAACATACTGTTCCATATACTCCACAACAAAATGGTGTAGCTGAAAGGAAGAATCGCACCTTAAAGGAAATGGCTAATTGTATGCTACAATCTAAAGGACTTGGTCTTAGTTTTTGGGCAGAAGCAATTAACTGTGCAAATTACATAATAAATCGCACTCCGACTAAGGCTTTAAAGAATATCACTCCGGAAGAAGCATGGAGCTCAATCAAACCAGATGTAAGTCACTTTCGTGTTTTTGGAAGTGAAGCGTGGGCCCATATTCCAGATGAAAAGCATAAAGCTTTAGAACCTAAGAGTGAAAAATGTACTTTTGTTGGATATTCTGAAGATGTCAAAGGCTATAGACTTATTCCATTTAAGTCCAAAAATGTTATCATTAGAAGAGATGTAAAATTTGATGAAAATATATCGACCTGCGAGCCTAGTCCGGCGGATGTGCCACCTCTCCCTATCTCTTCTACTTTTGAAAACATTTCTTCTTCAGATGATGAAAGTGAGGATGACAATCCTCCCCCACCATCTCAGGATCCTCCTTCAGCTCCTCAGCCTCCAAAATGGGTTCGTGCTACTCGAGATGCAGCAGGTGATCTTGCCGGTGATCCTACAGATCAACGACGCACACGTTCTCAGTTTGACAGAACCTCTTCTTTACTGGCTCAAGCTCCAGTAAATTATGATCCTGACACCTTTGCAGAAGCTTCAGGCCATCCAGATTGGGAAGCAGCTATGAATGAAGAATATCATTCATTATTGGCAAATGATACATGGGATCTTGTTCCTCTACCAAAGGGACGAAAACTTGTTAGATGCAAATGGGTTTACAGAACCAAGTATGGACCAGATGGGAAAGTTGATAAACATAAAGCTCGTCTTGTTGCTAAAGGTTTTTCACAGGTTGAAGGCATTGACTACACTGAAACCTTCTCCCCTATTGCCAAAATGAACTCTATCTGCCTTGTTCTTTCCCTTGCTGCCTCGTTCAAATGGGAAGTCCATCAGATGGATGTTAAATCTGTCTTCTTGCATGGGCACTTGCATGAAGAAATCTACATGGAACAACCCATTGGCTTCATAAAAGCAGACTCCAGCCTTGTATGTCGGCTTAAGAAATCCCTTTATGGTCTCAAGCAAGCTCCTCGAGCTTGGTATGCCAAAATGGATAGCTTTCTTTTAGAATCTGGCTTTTCTAGGTGTCATTCTGACAATACTGTCTACACCAAGAAAGTGGGCAAGTCTCTTATCATTCTTGTTCTTTATGTTGATGATCTTATCCTTACCGGTAGTGATCCCAACCTTATAAACCATGTGAAGTCCAGCCTTAAAAAGAAATTTGAAATGACAGACTTAGGACACTTACATTATTTTCTCGGTCTTCAAGTCTTGCAATCCAAGGAGGGTATTTCCCTTTCTCAGTCCAAGTATGCCTGTGATATTCTACGCCACTTTCACATGGAAGACTGTAAGCCAGCCCCTTCTCCCTTTTAGTCTGGAGTCAAACTTTCAGTCACTTGTACTTCTCCTGAAGTTGATGCTACCTTATACCGTCAACTTGTAGGAAAACTTTTGTATCTAACCCATACTCGTCCTGACCTTTCCTTTGTTGTTGGCCTTGTTGCTCGGTTTATGCAAAACCCACGTGAAAGTCATTGGAAAGCAGCTAAAAGAATACTTCGTTATGTTCAAGGTACAGTTCAATTTGGGATTCATTACAGTGCCGAAGCATCTCCTCTATTGGTTGGTTTCACTGATTCCGATTGGGCTGGTGACCCTGATGATCGGAAGTCTACTGCAGGTTATGTGTTCACTCTTGGTTCAGGACCTATTACATGGGCTTGCAAGAAACAAGGTGCCATTTCTCTTTCTTCAGCAGAAGCAGAATATCGTGGTGCCGTAGAAGCTAGTAAGGAAGCCTTGTGGCTTCGTCAGATCCTGTCAGAGTTTGGCTTTCAGCAGCAGCATCCGACTACACTTTGGTGTGATAATCAAAGTGCCATTCAGCTATGCAAAGATCCAGTCCAACATCAGCGCAGCAAACACATTGAACTACACATGCACTTCATCAGAAAGCTCATTCATGACCATGTCCTTGAAGTGCAATATTGTTCAACAGATGATCAAGTTGCAAACATCTTTACAAAGGCTCTCACAGAGGCGAAGTTCACTAAACTTCGATTTATGGTTGGAGTTCAGGAAGTTGTCACTAAGGGGGGATAGGCTCTAGTGCCTCCTTCCTTCTCCTATTGTGTCATATTTGTAAATCCTTCAATCCTATCCCAAGTTGTTCTTAAGGGGGGATGTTAGCATATTCCGACACATAGGAAATAGTTAAGTACAACTTGGTCTAGTATAGAGTTAGGAATAGAGTTAGGTAAAGTGTGTTTCTTTACCTTGTACATTTTGTAACTTACAATCCGACGGTCACGATATGTAGTGATCCGACGGTTCATTCTCTCCTCGGTATTACCGACACTTGATCCGTGGCTTAACACCCGATTGGTCAATGATTTCTATTTAAAGCGCATGGAGAGTCATTTGTGGGGTAATCCGTCTATGAGAGAAGCTTATGTAAATTTTCATTCTTTTATTAATAAATTGCCTGAAGTGGCCGCGTTGGCTCAGGCCGTGGACTGTCTCCCTCTTTGAGGGTTTTAACCACGTCAAAAATACTAGTGTATTGATCTGCGATCTGGTTGTGAGCGGTGTCCTTTGGTGTTCTGTCTAAGGAACTTACCCTGTAAATTCCTACAAGTTCCAAGCCCCGAAGCGCGTCCCGTACGGAAGCGCCTAGGAAGCTTGGTCGGAAGCGGTGCTTCCGAATTCGGAAGCGCCACTTCTGCATTTTTTGCCGCTTCCTGGACTTTTCGGAAGCATGGCGCTTCCGTAGCGCGCTTCGTACAGCGCTCCGGGTGTCGGAAGCGTGCCGCTTCGGAGGGGGAAGCGTACGCTTTCCGTACGCTTCTGGAAAAGCTTCCGAAAAAGCGTTTAGAAAATCGTTTTTTTTTTCAATTTTTATTTTTAGTTTTGGTGAGTTTGCTTGTTGGGGGTGGGTCCGCCTTGGGTTAGGGTGACGAATGAAGGCAAAAAAAATATATAAATATAGCAGATGCTCCCTCATGGTAATGTTAAATTCTTAAAGTAAAAGTGACATTCTCCTTTATTTTTCATTTTCATCCTTTTACTTAAATTTTTAACATTACCATGAAATGACTCAGGATGTTTGAGAGTGGTTCCAGCCTCATTGCACTTCATATGGAGAAAATAGAATTTCATATCCTATTCAAAATTCAGCAGACTTAATAGTTTTCAGGAATTCAGGATCAATGGGATTGTGGCATTTCATTAGATTATATCAAGTATGAAGGTATGCGATTAGCATTTAATCAAGAGCACCAAGCCCTATATGTACCTAGTGTTGGTGGTGTTAATTGTTGAACTCCTTTGTCACGTGGCACGCCCTTAGCAAAAAATTACCTTTCAATCAAGTCAAAATCATCGATCAAGCATCTTAAGCTTTTTCTACCATATTTTAAGTCTTGAGTTAGGTAGTTTGATCAAAATTGGGCAATGTTGACTAATATCCCTAGACAATCGAGGTAGAGGCAAAGGCTAGACAAGAGGAGAAGAATCTAGATTCTAAATGGTTGATGCTCGAATAATTAATCATTAATGTACAATGGATGCCATATCTATCTTGATTTATGCAAAAATATGCATGTTTTCATGTCTTCTACAATTAATTTAGTATTTGGGATGTTTGTTTTGAGTATAAATGCAAAAAAATATAAAAATATATATATAGCAGACGCTTCCGCGGACGCTTCGCTTCCTAGATTTTTGGAAAATGACGTTTCGGCGTCCCTGCTTCCAAAAAACGCTTCCACTTCGTGCAACATTGCTTTAATCCACTGAGCAATAAAATTTAATACTACCTTTTTCTTATATTCACTTATATATATTTGTATGTTTCTCATTATACTTATATAAAGAGATATGCTTTCACGTAACCTTCTTAATATTTAATATTTTTTTTTAACTTTATATTCTCTCCTCTTTTTTTTGACTTGAAATTTTCTTTAAAATACCCCTTTATAATATAAAACTTCTCTTTATATATCCTTTATTTATAGTATGTTCTTTTTCTTTTTGAAAAGTTACAACCCTAGTGAAACGCGACTATTAATCTCTTTGGGGTATAATATAAAATATATGTCCACTTATGTTCCTTTGACTCGGTTAATTTTCTCCACGTAAAAGTAAAACTTACCATTCACATATAAAGTTTTTGTATTCCTTTTGTTTTTCTTTTATCTTTAAATTACCATGGGTTGCTAAAACCACAAGCTCGTAAACCGCTTAATGAAGAATCAAGATAATATTATATACTTTCCCCTCTCTTACATATAGTTTTAAAGATATTTGGAAAGATTCCCTCTTAACTTTATCATGTACTTTTTTATCAATAATGTAGAACCTTTTTATATATGAATGTTCTCCTTCAAATTTTACACCTGACTATATATATCTTTTTTTTTCAATCTTTATATGTACTTTTTTTTCTTTTCTTTGACTATATTTTTTTTTAATGGCCAAAGGCCTTTGATGAATTAGCGAGGGAGAAACTCCCAAAAGTGTAGTGAAACGCTTCAATCTCGACAGCAACAATGTTGATGAAACCTAGATGGACAAGGGCCTCGATCGGAGAGTGTGACTCTGTGCAACGGTGGAGCGGCCAGAGGATCGAACTTCGCTGATACCAATGTAACAACCACTAGTCGTATATGCAATGGAAATATTAAAATACTTCGTAGACAAAAACATCCATCGTAGGATAGTAATTGTAAATTGTATATTGTATAAAGAATTAATGTAAGATGAGTACAAATGAGAATGAGAGTCCTGTATATATAACCAGGTAAGTACCCTTTCACGAACAGGCATGTCTCTAAGACATGCCTTTTCACTATTAACTAACTAACCATTAGTTAATTTACTTATTATTTATTATTATATTTATATTATTATGGTTATTATTTATTATCTATTTTTATCTATTTTTTACATAATTTATGTTCATAACATTGGATATGTTCTATTACATGTAAGTACATGCTTTTAATGTTATTCTTATTTTACTTTGTCATATACATTGGATTGGGAATTTCGCTATTTTTAGGGCTAATTGTTGCATGCATTTACTGCTTAAATTGTGGAATTTTGTCTCTATATAGCATCTCGCAATGTATGGGCCATGTAATTTCAAATGAAATTTCCTAGGAATAATTCCATCAATGAATTCATCTTGATAAGCCATCACCTTTTGCAAGTCAAAGTATAAAGTTGTAAGGTTGCTTCCCTTTCCCCTAGAAGACAAGCAAAGTAGTCTTAAGGCCTCCTTGATCAAGAAACAAGGTCCTCATTCATATTTATCCTAGACTCCATTGTCCCAAGACTAATGCATTGATCTACGAAGAGGTGGTCACTCAAAAATCAACTCTTTTTCACCTTCTTCTTTGTCTAGCCAAGTTCGGTCACCTAGGGCATCACTTTCCCGAAAAAATAGCCCTCCAAAAAGTTCGATCTCCTAGCCTCTCCTGCGCTGATGTGTCCTCAAGGCCTCCTCCAATTTTGAAGCCATTCCAACGGTGGAGTTGTGAGATAACCCAAGCCCTAGCTTCGAGATCAAACTTTGCCCTATAGTGTTTCATATGATCAATTTGACACTTTTAAGTAAAAATTCTTGCTTTGATCCTTTCTCCCTCCTTGTCTGGGTTAAAAACATCATTGGTTGCTAAATTCTTGCCCCTTAACCTAGGTTGGGTCCACTTGGTCTCGTGTGGTCCCGCACCTTTGAAAAGTCAAATCTTCAAGAACCATTTGGGAAGTCAAGTTCAATAAGGATTTCAGGATTGGGAAACTCTTTCATAAGGCATATTCCTCTAAACCTAACCCTCAAGTTCTCACCTCCTGCTCCTGGAAATCTTCGTACTTTGCTTGATAAGAAAGAAAGCTCTATTCTTAAAACCCCTTCTAGGAAAAGGATTACAAGGGTCACTTCAAATTCATTGGTCGAATTATCCTTTACAAGTGACCTTCTATATATACTGGGTTTGCTCCCATTGGTGAAAGTTCGTAAAGAGTAGTGAGTCTTAGCTGAAGTGACAGTGGGTTAAGTCTCCCTTGTTGCCCTTGATCTAGCAATTGTCCCTTTAGGAGTCCCTTTTAGACCCCCTACTAGTTTGAGTTGTAATCGTCCCCAAGGAAATAATTGTTGATGTTATTAGCTCAGACAGATGCTTTTGAATAGGCTCTATGTCTAGCATGCAGAAGATGTCAAATTGCCTCTTTAGGTGCTTGCTCATGAGGAGTAAGTGATTATTATGATTTCTTTCCTAAGTTTAACTTAGGAAAGTACATTAATTATTTAATTAATTAATGTTGACTACTAAGCCAAGTATCCAAGGATAAATAATTTAATTATTCAAGGGTAGATCTAATCCCTACTATTGATCTCAAGTGAACTTACGATCTAATCCTAGCCATTGATCGCTTAGGATATTACAATTAGGGATCTGGCTTAAAGAAATTATAAAATAAGCCTAAGCCTATTACATTTCTCACTGGGATCACACAGATTCGAGATGAGTTGGCTACAATTGGGGAGTTTGTGACAGATATAGGGTTGGTGAGAGCTGCCCTGAATGGCTTGTCTAAGCCATGGGCATCCTTTGTCAAAAGAATCATAGCACAAGAACACTTACATAATTGGGAGAGGTTATGAGATGACTTCAAATAGGAGGATATTCGAGAGGAGTTTCTTCATGGGAGACACTCTAAGGAAGATGATGGGAACCTTGCCCTTGCTAGTAAGGTAAGGAAGGGCAAAGGGAAGAAGAACATAGGAGGAAAGAGAACCTCAAGAGCTGGAGAGAAAAAAGGCGAGCAAAGTCAAGTTCTTTGCATGTCACAAATTTGGCCACTTTGCAAGTCAATGTCCAAACAAGAACAAGGGCAAGGGGAAGACTCAGGTTGCAACTTCAATAAATGCAAAGGTGAGCAAATTTTGCAACAAATTCGAAAAGGAATTCTCACTTGTATCTTGCCTTTCTGGCACCACAGCCAAGGGTGCAGGGTTAGTGGACAATGGTGCTTCTTGTCACATGACAGGATCACATTATTTGTTCATCAATTTTTCAAAGGCAAACTCAATGCTACAGGTGGAGCTTGGCAACAATGCCAAGTGTGTAGAGGGATTGGTACTATCCAGTTTCAAAATTCAACTAGAGTCAAGTGAGCCTTTGGAGGTGACAGAGGTGTTGTTCATTCCTATATTGACCAAGAACCTTCTAGTAGTCTCAGCCATGGAAGACAACAGATATAAGGTGTTCTTTAGAGACGGAGAGGTACTTATCAAGATGAGATCTTCCAATTCGAGCATAGGCCAAGTGAACGGGAGGAGAAAAGGGAACCTACGTATGTTGAGGGGTCAACTAGTATGAGCATTGGTTCATGACAGTGACAACTTGTGCAAGTTGTGGCAAAGGAGGATGGCACATTTGCATCACATGGCTTTACCTATTTTACAAGAGATTGTCACTGGTCTTCCGAAGTTCAGCATGGAGCAACAGGGTGTTTGCAAAGGGTGTGCTTTGGGCAAGTATGCCAAGACTGCTTTCCCAAGTAGTGATTCTAGGTCCAAAGGGTTGTTGGATTTAGTACATTCATATGTGTGTGGTCCTATGTCAATGGGGTCCTTGAGTAGGCACAATTATTATGTTACATTTATTAATGATTGTTCCAGGAAGACTTGGATCTACTTCATGAAGACCAAGGATGAGTTCTTCAACAAGTTTTGGGAGTTTAAAGCTCTCACAAAGAACTAGACAAGGTGGTAGGTCAGAGTCCTTAAATCAAACAATGGGGGTGGGTATAGCTCTAATGAGTTCAAGGACTTTTGCAAAGAGGCGGTGATCAAGAAAGAGTTGACAGTTCCTTAAAACCAACAACATAATGGGATTGCCAAAAATAAAAAGGAGCCATTGTCAAGGCTATTAAAGCCATGATTCATGATCAGGATCTACCTATGTTCCAAAGGGAAAAAGCATGTAATACAACAATCTATATTCAGAACAGGAGTCCTCACAAGGTCCTAAGGGACAAGACTACTGAGGAGGTGTTGACGGGAGTGAAACCAAAGGTGGGACAATTCTGCATCTTCAATGCCTAGTGTATATCCATGTACCATCAGAGAAGAGGACAAAGTTGGAGCCCTCAAGATTCAAAGGCATTTTTGTTGTTTATATTAAGACTTCCAAGGCCTCAAGGGTGTACATCCCATCGCAAGGGAAGATTGTGGTGAGTAGGGATGTGAGATTTGAGGAGAATAGGGCATTGAGGAAGTTACATAATACAGTACCTACAGTGGCAAATGACTGAGAGCGAGAGGTTCTGAAGCTTAAGGAGAGGCCATCAGCACTAGCACCAAGTACTCAATGTTCAGATCAGGAGGAGTAGGAGGCGCCTTATACTTTTGCCAAGAGGAAGCCAAGATGGCTTGAGCAGACATTGGGAGATGCTCAAGAGCATGTGGAGGCTCCTAGGAGCACTTTCAAGGAGAGAAAACCACCAAGATAGTTTCCTAGTTACATGGTGCTCATGAGTGACATCATTGACTCTGAGCCTAGCAGTTATGAGGAGGCAACAAGCCAATAGGTTTGGAGAGATTCCATGGTGGAGGAGTATGCCTCCATCATGAAGAATGATGTGTGGGACATTATGCCAAGGCCAGAGAGGAAATCAATGGTTAGTTCTAGATGGATCTTCAAGACCAAGCATGTTGTAAATGGCGGCATCGAAAAGTACAAGGCTAGGTTCCTGGCGAGAGGGTTCTCCCAAAAGGAGTGGATTATGAGGAGACATTCGCTCCAGTCACTACATACACTTCTATTAAGGCTATTATATCTATGGCTTCAGAGATGGGGTGGACGATACATCAAATGGATGTGAAGACAACCTTCCTCATTGTCGTTATTGAGGAGGTGTATATTGAGCAACCACAAGGATTTGAGGTGCACAAGAGAGAGCCACATGTGTGCAGGTTGAAGAAGGCATTATATGGTCTCAAGCAGGCACCTAAAGCATGGTACTCGAGGAGTGATGGGTCTACTATGTATGGACTTCACCAAGAGTGAGGCGGATCCCAACTTGCACTACACACTAGTTGGTGATGATCCACCCATTCCAGTACTTTATGTGGATGACCTCTTTCTTAGAATGTCAAAGAAACTCATAGAGATGTGCAAGCAAGATTTTCGGACAAAGTTTGAGATAAGGACATCAACATGATTTTGGGATCGAAGGTGTGTTAGAAAACACGTGAGAAATTCCTTGGACAGGGGTAGTATGCAATTGAGATCCTAAAGAGATTCAGGATGAAGGATTGCAAGCCCATGTCGACACCCGTGACTACCAACTTGAGGAAGTTGAATGCTTCTGAGTCAGAGTCGGCAGATTCCACATTGTATAGGCAATTGATAGGTTCTTTGATGTATCTGGTCAACACTAGGCCATATATTTGCTTTGTTGTGAATACCATGAGCCAATGGGTGGAGCCAAGGAGGGTTCATTGGGTGGCAGCAAACAATATGCTCAGGTCCAAGTGAATTTTAGTTGGTCAATATTTTTCTCGGTATAAATTAATTGTCTAGAAAAATAGATTAGACTTGGTAGTTCAAAAATTTATCTAGCAAATATTTTTCTGGGTATAAATTAATTGTTGAGGAAAAATAAATCACACCTAGTAAAAATATTTTCTGGGTATTAATTAATTGTTGAGGAAAAATAAATCAGACCTGGTATTAAAAGTTATTTTCGAGTTCAATAAAACTCTCACAATTGCTGGAAAAGAAAAAAAAAACTTTTAATATCAGGTCTGATTTATTTTTCCTCAACAATTAATTTATACCCAGAAAAATATTTGCTCAATAAAATTTTGAAAAGTGCTAGAAAATAAATGCACTAGTACCTTTTAATACCAAGTCTGATTTACTTTTCCTCAACAATTAATTTATACCTAGAAAAATATTTCCTCAATAAAATTTAGAAAATCATTGGAAAATAAACAATGTTCCACCAAGTCTCCGGGACGGGGAGACGCGGGTGCGGGGAGACGCACAAAGGGGACGTGTGGGAGAACCCTGAAATTTTAGGTAAATTTAGGGGAGACGGGGAGACGTCGAGGTATATATAATATAATTTTTAATTATATATATTATATATATGTATATAATTTTGAAATTTTCATGTTCATATTCATTGTTCAATAATGCTAATTCATCAAGATTCAATAATAAAATTCAATATGAAATATTCAAATACAATGTACATTGATCCATATCATTCATCATTCATCAATCATCATTCTATAATTTACTATTATATTGAATCATTGAGCTAAAAATTAAATTGAAAATTTTGAATTCATCATTCATCATTCTAGTCTTCTAGATTCTAAATTGAACACTAAATTCAAATTTTCAATTTATATAACTCAAAGTTTCAAACTCAAAAATAGTTCAGAGTGAAGAGTCGGTCATCAATATCTAGTGTCACAACTCAAATGTTAAAAGTTAAAAAAAATTGCAGTCAAACTCACTGTGTACAGTCTGGAGCAGCTGCGTGAAAGTTTGGACTTTGGAATAGCGTTACACTTTACACTGTACAGGCTTACAGTTACAGCAAAGATGCCGGATGGGTGGAGGACGATACAGGCTTACAGTTACAGCAATGCTGCCTGCGTGGAGGGTTTGGCACAAGTTAAAACAATTTAATAATTAATAATAACATTAAATAATACATGGCCCGATTAGTGAAGGCTGAGAAGCCCAACGAAACCACCTCAGAGACAGCAAAAAATCCACAAAATTACTTCACAAAATCACCTCAGAAACGAGTTTTCTTGTTTGAATACGCTGCTGCCTGCCGCCTGGGTGGGAGGATGCCACTGCAAATTTGCTGAATCTTTGAATGAGAATCTTGATACGCTGCCGCTTGATGCCACTGCTGTTGAACTTGAAACTTGATACGCTGCGTGGGAGGATGCTGCCCAGTGCCTGCCGCTGTTGTCACGGAAGTTTATATGGGAATTCCTCCGAACGTCCTCAAACAACAATGCTCCCAGCCTCCCACCATACATTGCTGCCTGCCGTTGCGTGGGAGGAATGCCTCTGTTCAGTGTTAATACGTTGCGTGGGAGGATGCCGCTGCCACTGCTGTTAAAACTTAATAGTGATACCTTGCTGCCTGCCGCCTGCATGGAGCAAGAACCTAACAGCAAGCCTGAACCTAACAGCAAGCCACTGCCTGGACTGGGAGGATGCGCTGAAGGTTTGAAGAGAAAATGGAAGAAAAAAAATGCATTGAGGGGTAAACCGTAAGAGCATAATGATTCATGAATGGCGGCAAGTGAAAACTAAAAACTTGAATTAAGTTTTAACCCTAACTTTTCAATATTAATGTAATTTTTTATTTGTAATTATTAATTTAGTTTATTTTTATTTTTTATGTTTTTTTAATAAATTAATTTTCATTTTTTTTTAATTTTTTTTTCGTTTATAAAGGGTAATTAGACAAAAATGAAGGGGGACGCCCAGAAGAACCCCATTTTCGGGGGGACGCCCAGAAGAACCCCATTTTTGGGGGGGACGCCCAGAAGTACCCCTTTCGGGGAGTCGAGTCTCCCACACTGGGGAAACGCACCCCCTTGCGTCTCCCCAAAAGGGGGACGTGGGGAAACGCACCCCCGAGAGTCTCCCCATCCCGGGTGCGTGGGGTGCGCGGGGTGCGTGCACCCCACCCTGGGGGACGCGTCCCCGTGGAACACTGAAAATAAATACACTGGTATTTTTAACTTTCAAAAATAAATTGCATCGGAAATAAAATAGGAAAAGCAACCATAGGAATAAAAGAAAATTTTGCCTAAACAAATTCTCATTCACTTTATTAAATCTGGAAAGTTAGGGCATTGACCCACAAAAAACAAACAACAAATTGGACCTCGGAATTCGACCCATTGGAATTTTGACCTCTAGAGAAATTATGCCCTTTGAAAATTTAGTCCTATTGGAAAAACTTGACCCTAAAAAATTTCAACTCCACCTGCAAATCAGCCTCCTTCTCCACCTGTACAGCTGCTTGCAAACTAGTAAACTCGGCCTCTTCACAGTTTTAACCTCCTCCAATAACTCGGCTTCCTTCTCCTCAAACTCGGTCTCCTTGAATTTCACTCTTGAAAATGTGAAAATTTCTGAATCTACACATCAGAAATCCCTACTACAATTACTGGCTTAACATCTCCTACTTGTTCTTTGCATTAACAAGTTATTTAATTACATAAATATCAATGTAAAACACTATTGTAGCCTACACTTACATACAGATCATGAACTGAAATAACTAAGACAATCACACAAGGGACACCGTTATTTTTGAACAATCGTCCCCGGAAAAACCCAATTTGGGAAAACCGGTGCAACATATAGAGGGTTTGTATTATTAAGCAAATTCTTGAATACAACTAGGGTGCCAGATATGGCTCACCCAACAGAGGAAAAATCTTGCCAAAAGTACCTCTATCCAGAGACGGATATTCTAGCAAATTCAGCAACTAGATGATCAAACCCAACAGATGACCCAATTATTCCCAATGCTCGGCAACGATGGATGCCCCAAGCTCTGCGTTGGAACTGTGTCACCTCCTCTAGGAGTTGCGTCACCCCCACAGTGAGCCTCCCTTGCTTAGAAAGTCGATTTGTTGAATTGCTCCCTCTCTGCCCCACAGAATCTTCCCAGCGCTACCTCTAAGGGCCTGCGTCAGCCCCTACAGCTTTTGCATCACCTACATCAGCCCCTAGGGCCTCTGCATCACCCTATTTGGCGCTGCTCTACCTCTCTACTATGTATTCTTCGGCCTTGGACTGAAGTTCCCTTGCCGAACTACCCCTCACTGCAACTCAGATCACTAGCTTGA
This sequence comes from Pinus tabuliformis, assembly GCA_031772625.1. NCBI lineage: Eukaryota > Viridiplantae > Streptophyta > Pinopsida > Pinales > Pinaceae > Pinus > Pinus tabuliformis. The sequence goes on along the minus strand of CM062816.1, from coordinate 942,699,582 downwards.
TTTTCTCAGCAAACCTCACCCTAGAAAAATCGAACTCTTTGATCTATTGGTGTATCTCCAAATGCCCCGCAAGCCTCCTCTTATACTTTTATGTTGATGAATCAACAGTCGTGATCTAATCTCTAATCAACGGCTAATATTAGAACTGGCTTGATCCTCGTCACTTAAAACCTTCTCACCCATATATTTATTAATACGCATTAATACTTTTATTTTCCTAAGTTTAGACTTAGGAACCCATTAAAAATATTAATTATTTTAATAATTCCTCATCCGGGTGGAATTTCTCCAAACGATTTCTGGCATCTGGAGATCTTATGTGTTCTAGCCCCTCCACCAAATTTCGGAGCTAGAGCACATCTGATGCTACCCAAAATCAACACTCCCTCTTAGTGAGGAATGTGCTCTAGTAATACTTCCCCATAGAAGCATTACATTGATCCACTGCATCGATCCTCTGTGTTGTTGATGCTTGGCCTGTTGCCCTTCATCCACTGCACCGTTGCTTCTTGTATTGTTACCCATGACTCTGCCACTGCCACTGCTACATCTATACTGCAACTCCCTCTCAAAACGCTACATCATGCTGCCCATAGCACTGCCACTGCTAACTATTGCACTGCAACTCAATCGCTAAGAAGTAAGCAACTGAAACTTCACCCAAACATTGACATCCTGATCAGTATGGATGCCTCGTGATCTTGAAGCTACCTTTGTTGCTAATCTATGCTGACCCTCTGCTGCCATTGCATCGTTGCAAACTTCTATGTGCCTCTCACACTGCTACAACATCCACTGTGATGCCTCAGACTTTGGCACTCTAGCTCTGCCATTATTGCTCCATCACACCTTGCACCAACCGACACCCGTCATTTTGCTACTGTCATTAAGGGCTCTCGTAGTCGTATGTGATCCAAGATTTTGGGCACCTCAAGGATCTTGCCCTGTCATGTAGCCCTTTTAACTACAACTCCATGTCGCCCCACCTCTTCTCTAGAGGCACATGAGCACTCATGGCACAATTGTCATCCTCGCCTTCCTTGTCTGCTTTTGCTGGAGCAGCCTTCGATTCAGAAGCCTCCCCCTTGCCCTTCTTCCGAGGACACTGAGTTGCATAATGTCCCAATTCCCCACAGTTGAAGCATCTGACCTTAGTCTGTCCTTCTTCTTCCTCTTATGCTGCCCCTGTTGTCCCGTTGATGCGAGAGTTGTATCCTCCTTCTTGACCCGAGTTCCCTTGCCGCTACTTCTTGCCTTGGTCAACCTCTTGAGCTCTTCTTGTCGAGGAGTTGCACACATCTCCTCCCAACTGGGATGAGTCGCTTTGCCCAAAATACTTTGGACAAAAGACTCCCAGTCCTCGGCGACTACATTTAGGGCAGTCTTGACCATGAACTCAGGATCTGGTGTAGACCCCACGGAAGTCAACTAGTCGCGAATCCCTTGCAACCTGAGAAGGAAGGGATCTATCTCCTCTCCTTTCTGCATCTGATATTGTCTCAGCTGATTTTCTAATAGAATCTTCCATTGCACGGAAGAGCCCTAGTACAAGGTGGTCAGGGTCTCCCACATCTCCCATGATCTTTGACCCCATCTAGGATCATGCACTTTGCCTTCGCTTGGGCCTCCTCATACTTCTTTGCCACATCAGTGTCAACTGGAACAGCAACCACTTTCAAGGCATAGTCCTTGATGCGATGTTTATCTAGGATTGCCAAGATCTTGGCCTTCCAGATGACAAAATTGGATGCTCTGTCCAATCTATCCTGATCCCTCAACCCATTCATTGCCATCTCTACTCAAAAATAGAATTGGTTCTCTTCTCCCTCTCCTGTTGTCAATCTAGCAAGACTTGGATCTGGATTCCTTGGGCACAAGAAACCCTCTAAGGAACAATCTCCTCTCTAGACTCCCTCTGAGTCTTGATTTCCCTCTCGGAAATCCTCCGGCCAATTGTCGAATCGCTCCTCTCCAATCCTCCTTTGCTACTGCAACCCAGATTTAGATTTCTTGGCTAGAAATCTGTCAAGGCAGTGATTCCCTCTACCTTGGTTCAGTCTCCTTATACACTGTTCTGCACCAACAGAAACAGTGTCCCACCAGCTCCTCAATTCGAAATCTGCTCTCAACTCCCTTAGCCTCGACAACTGAAGAATCTGAGCCCTTCTAGCTCTGCACAATCACTACGTGAGCTGTATCAGCTCCTCCTGGCCACTGCATCAATCCTTCTTGGCTCAGAAAGATGACGTGGCACTGTGTGAGCCTAATATGCCCCCCTCTACTTCTGCGTTGGCCTGGACAGCTGACACAGAAACTGCGTGGGCTGCTCCCAGCTACTATGTCACCCTCGCTTGGCTCTGCATCACCTTCTCTGCACTAAGTCACTCCTTCTGCATCTCTGGCTCTGGAACAACGTTGTCACTCTGGACAGCTAACTTTCTGCTGCAAATTCTCTAGATGTCTTGGCTAGTGTCTTTAGTCTCCTATGATCTTCAATGCTCTGATACCATGTGAAAAATATTGAATCTACACATCAGAAACCCCTACTGCAATTACTAGTTCAACATCTCTTACTTGTTCTTTGCATTAACAAGTTATTTAATTAGATAAATATCGATGTAAAACACTATTGCAGCCTACACATACATACAGATCATGAACTGAAATACACTAGACAATCACACAAGGGACACTGTTATTTTTGGACAATTATCCCCAAAAAAACCCAATTCGGGAAAACCAGTGCAACATATAAAGGGTTTGTATTATTAAGCAGATTCTTGAATACAACTAGGGTGCCAGATATGGCTCACCCAACAGAGAAAAAATCCTGGCAGAAGTCCCTCTATCCAAAGACAGATATTCCGACAAATTCAGCAACTGGATGATCAAACCCCACAGATGACCCGGTTGTTCCCAGTGCTGGGCAGCGATGGCTGCTCCAAGCTCTGTGCTGGAACTGCGTCACCTCCTCTAAGAGTTGTGTCACCCCCACAGTGAGCCTCCCTTGCTCAGAAAGTAGATTTGTTGAATTGCTCCCTCTTTTCCCCACAGAATCTTCCCAGCGCTGCTTCTAAGGGCCTACGTCAACCCCTACAGCTTCTATGTCAGCCACTACACCCTCTGTGTCACCCTCTTTGGGACTGCGTTGCTCTACCTCTCTACTATGTATTCTTCGACCTCAGACTGAAGTTCCCTAGCAAAATTGCCCTTCACTGCAACTCAGATCACTAGCGTGATTTTCTCAGCAAACCTCACCCCAGAAAAATCTAACTCTTTGATCTCTTGGTGTATCTCCAACTGACCCTCAAGCCTCCTCTTATACTTTTCCTGTTGATGAACCAATGGTCGTAATCTAATCTCTAATCAACGGCTAATATTAGAACTGGCTAGATCCTCATCACTTAGAACCTTCTCACCGATATATTTATTAATACACATTAATATTTTTATTTTCCTAAGTTTAGACTTAGGAACCCATTAAAAATATTAATTATTTTAATAATTCCTCATCCAGGTGGAATTTCTCCAAACAATTTTTGGGTTCTGGAGATCTTATGTGTTCTAGCCCCTCCACCAAATTTTGGAGCTAGAGCACATCTGATGCTACCCAAAATCAATAGAAAATTCCTTGCTACACACCTTTCCCTTCTCTTTAGTCTTTAAGTCTCTCACTCTTTGAGAAAAACACTTTCTCAATCACAATGTGTCTTTCACCTCTCCCTTAGGCTTATTTTATAACTTCATTAAGCCAAATCCCTGACTCTAATCTCCTAATTGATCAATGGTTGAGATTAGATCCTAAGTCTCACTTGAGATCAACAATAGAAATTAGATCTAAATCACTTAAATAATTAAATTATTTATCCTTAGAAACTTGGCTTAATAGTCAAAATTAATTAATTAAATAATTCATGTATTTTTCCTAAAACTTAGTAAAGAGATCATAATAATCACTTACTCCCCATGAGCAAGCAAGAGGCAATCTGATATATTCTGCATGCTAGACACCGAACCTATGCAGAAACACTTAAACAAGCTAATAACATCAACAATAACGATTGTAATGTGGCCATAATCTTGGTCCTTGGAATAGGCCCACTTGGTAGTGGGTAACAAATAAGCCCACTATGTAATTAGAAGAAAATAATAAGGGGTAGTTACCAAAGACCCCTAGGAATACTTATGAAAAATTATAAATATACATGAGCATAATTATATATAATTATGTAAGACTATTTGCATTCTATGAAATATGGTTTGTGGAATGATTCCTTCCATAAGGAAAATATGATTTTGTTACCTACTTTAAGAGCTTTCTCTACATTCTTGTGTTGTTTATGGTGAATGCAATTTGGCATTTCTAAAGTTAAGGGTTTATTCTCAAGCTTAAGAGTTCCTCGTCTATCTACTATCTAGAAAGGTTCCCTACAAGTGGTATTACAGCTCTTTCTCAGTATAAAAGGGAACAAAACTTTTGCTTTCGCAAATTTTTCAATGGAAAAAAGAAGATATAAAAATTCAAATTGATTTCTAAAAATTTCTATTCAAAATCTAAAGAATCCAACTATAGATCTGAGTTCATTTCAAAAAAACAGCTATTAGAAAAAAACATCCAAATAGGAGTCTAAGAAGTGAGTTATCGTTGATATAAAATTGTCTATTTTAGGGTCTCTCTGGTGACAACAATGTGGATTAAAAGGAAGGTTTCTTTTTTTAGAGTGACCAAATTTCCATCAAACCAATGCCAATAGATGCAAAAATGACCATGGCATTTCATAATTGTGGTTATATAGAGATTCTAAGCAATATTGAGCGGGTTACGATTATTTCAAAACTGTCACCTCAAAACCCTAGCCGCATAAAAGAACTTCACTGAAAAGCAAGTGATTTTCTTCAAAACCCTAATTCTATTTCTGGGTTATAGCGAGGATAATATATTTTACATGGAAATCTCACAACCCTAGTATTGAAAAATACATAAAATGGATAAAAGTCCAAAAATACAATATGTTGGAAAATAGATCTATACATTAATTTGAAAGGTGAAGCTCACATACAATAGTACTCATATGGACTTAAACTGTGAAGAGATAAATGCACATTCAAATGAAGAATATGAGCAAGGATACTTAGAGCAATGGTCTCATACCAAGGAAGATAATGAGATCCATAAGAGTTTAGTTTCATTCGACAGCTTCATATTACAAGTTTGTGACTGTATTCAGCAAAATAATATCATTATTTTTATAAACCCAAGTAGCAAGCATAATTTCATCAATGCTAAAATGGCTAGAAGATTGCAAGTCCCAACAAAGCATATTCAGAGAAAACAAATTGAATGTGAGAATGTTCAAATTCTCAATGGATAAATATGTGTTGCATTTAGATTTTCATACAGATGATGTGGATATTGTTTTGGGATATCCTTGGATGGACTCAATTGGTATAGTTAATACTAATATGCAAAAGAAGTTTATGAAAATTTGGTACAAGAAAAAAATTACACTGTGGGATATTTCTCTTACTAAAAATGAAAGGCCCAAGGGAACACATGAAGAAGTCCTTATAGGAAAGCTTATTGAAGTACTTATAGACACATAATATGAAGAGTTCAAAGTTGAATTTGAACAAGAAAAAGGTACAAAGGCGCATGAAGAAAAGCACCCAGAAGTACAAAAAAAGGAAGAAGAATCTAAGGAGGTACATAACTCACAGGTTGAAGGGTCAAAGACTAAAGAACCAAAAACTAAGGTTGTTGTGTATCACCACGTACACCACCCTAAGAAACAACAATGACCAAAGAAAGGTTGTGACTCGTGAGCAATAGCAAACTTACAATGGACCAAAATGGAACCAAAAAAGCAACCAGTGTGGATAGATATAAAGAACAAAAAATAATGCACTGGAATCAAGATCAAAATGGCAAGGAAGTAGTTGAACCCAATTTTTTTTACATTTCACTAGGCTGGATGGATGCTCATGTTTGGTACCAATTGGCTACATTGCCTAGCTGATCATATTGTATGGTTTATGTTTCAAGGACGAAACATGTGAAAGGGTATGGATTGTAATGTATTATGGAAGATAACATGGGGGACCAAGGAGGTGCCTGTTACCCATGAATTTGCTGGGTAAAATGATGGTTTCCATAAGATCAAGGGTGACACATTTTAGGGAAGAGATTGGTCCTGATGGTGCTGTTGTTGCAGGATACAAATTACAATTTTTCTTAAAAAGGGCACTTTTTGTTGCAGGATACCAATTAGAATTTTTTTTTTTTAAAGGGGCACTTAGAGTGGACCAGGTTCTATGAATTTGGAGCACTATGAAAAGATTTATTGATGGAAATCTAAACAGGATTATCTTATTACCATGATGACAAAATGTGCCATGAATACATTGAATGATGACAGTGTTACTCTGGAGATAGAAAGGGGAATGACATGGCTGTGTTACGAACCAGGCATTGTTGTCCATCTGGACGGATGGATTGATTTGCATAGTAATGTGCTCATGTGAGGTCAGCCAGCAAGTTTCCCACATCAGAAAGAGATCAAAAAGGGTATGTGTCTGGGTAATATAGTCTGCTACAGGAATATTCATTCAATCCCAGCCATGTAACAGAGAATTCTGAATATAAAAGAAAGAGTGCCCAGGCCTCACCCCATTCATCTTCAGCCAGAAAATTTATGATCTTGTCAGCAATACTTCAAATCTTCCAGTAAATCAGACTTCGTCTCTCTGTCGTTATCCAAGGAACTGAGGTTGCCAAAGAAATTCAGATATCATTATTTAGGTGATTAATTCGCTGCTGTTTGGTCCGGAAATATTCTTCTGTTCAAAGTAAACATTATCATGAATTTCGTGCATACAATAGGTGGCCACTGCTGTAGTACTGTTTCAAAGCGACTTAAGAAAACCAAAGCCACCTCATTATCAGTTGACTTGATGAAGTTTGACCTCATGTGCCTCAGGTTCAAGGCGCATTATTGAAAAGAAAGGGAGATTTGTTTATATATATATATAGACACACATGTGCTAGAACATTGGAATAAAAAAAGGGTCAATATTGCTGGAGCCAACTTGAAGGTGTAATGCTTGATGTATGATAAATCTGAGACAACCTTGAGAGGTTAATTTTGTCATAATTTGAGTCATGGTAAGGGCCTGAACCTCCCCCTTCTTGGAGTTAAGACCGTGCACATGGCATGTGAGAGGAAGTGTCTCACCACAGGGTTTCCTCCTTGTATGGAGGGTTGTTGTGCCCACATTTCAAGCACCTTGCAGGCCTGGAAGAATGTTTTGAAGGGGTTTTATTTTATCATAAATGGATGCCCGCATGTACGCTCATAGGGAAAGTTGTTGAAAAATCTAGGGCATATCAATTAGGTAATTTCTCTTGTAATGATAACTACTTGTGAGTACGTTTTACTTCTTTAGATTAGGATCTTCTCTTTGCATAAACAATATATAGACAAGAGACACAAAATGTAGGCGATCAGCTAGGGCCAAAACCTCTCCAATTTGAGAGGGAAACCCAAAACAAATTCTTCTTCTAATAGAGACTTCAATTGACAAATACCAAGACCAAGACCCTTGACACAACAACCTCTCCAAGACCAAGTCACAAGATCCTTCTTCACTGCTTCTACTTGCCCAAGTCAACACAAGTCAACCTGCCTTACAGCAAATCTCGGCTTCTCTGAAGTTTCGGCCTTCCTCCACAGATCAGCAATTCTCGGCTACCTGAAATCTCTGCAAAATCACACGTGTGGGCTGAATTATGGACTTTCGTGATGTGCTACTCCTTCGCTTGGCTTGAGGGCTTCTTCTTGATATTTCGGCTAGCAAAAATGATGATGTGAAGATCCTTTACTTGACTCTTGCAAGGGTTTTTGTAACCCTACTGCAGAAACCCTAGTTTCTGCCACACGTGTGAAGAATTGACCGAAAGACAGCCCCAAATTCCTTTGCTCTCCTCTTTCTTCTCACTGGTTAAGAGGCTATTCTTCTTATGATTTTCACACTTCCTTTCTTGTCTTGGATGCTTGAACGAATACTCTTCAAGGTGAGGCCGAGCTGTGCTATATATAGTGGCCTGTTCCTTGTGCCTAGGCAGACATGCCCTTCTGGAATCATATTATTGTCTTTTTGTAGGCCGACTTCAAGGAGGGCTTGTGACATGGTCTTGGAGGGTTAATTTTTCTTTTTACAATGTACAATATGCCCAAATGGGTCTTCAATCTTTGACATTGACTCATTAAACTTTATCACATGGTGACCAAACCTAAAGGCTCACTATGGGAAACTTAACTATAAAATAAAATTCCAACCATGAAACCCGTGATTCAAGCATTACAAAAATAATTTTATTTTCTTCTTTACATCAATTACATAAAATCATAATTACACATGTCATTATGAAGACCGAACCTAGTTACACTTTTCAACGCTCCCTCTTAACTAGGGAGGTATTCATAATCTACAAAAGGTACTTGGACATTCTCAATCTAATGAATTCTCATAAGAAAGAGTCGGATTGGTAACCCCTTTGTATAGCATCATATCATCCAGCATTGTCACATAGCAAGGACTTGACTAACCGCTCTATCTCTACACAAGATTATAGCTCAATGCTGGCGAGACCAATGATGTATAGACACCCTCATCATTGTCTCTCTCAGAACATACCCTACCCGAGTTCTCAAAGTGTGTTCCACCAGGACTATTCTTATCTTGGATTCCCAGTCCTCAAAGAATATCGGTCCTCTACGACTACTCTTATCTTGGATGCCCTAACTCATCCTCAAAGAGTATCAGATGCCAGATGTTTACCCAATCCTCCATTCTGTCTTCCCAAGTGAAGACAAGAATGATGTGTCTATCTCTCCCTCTCAACTTAGGGAGGACATACCCATTCCACTGAAGGAATGGCCCTATTCCTATAAGCAGGAATGTACCCAATATCCCTCTTAACTAGGGACTTGACCAAGCTCCCTCTTGACCAAGGACTTGCTTTCAGCAACTCTTCAGGTGGAGATCATGGGATAACCAACTACTTGTAGAACTCCTTCCTTTGATGTCATGAATTTCTTCTTTGTCATAGAGTCTACATCTTTTGGGACTTCTTCGTAGGGCACAGACCATCCATCACTTTCATCCATGAGTCATTCATGTCATTATTCCTTTCATTGGAAAGTGATCCATTAGTCCATATTTGGTCTTCCTTCATGCCATGTTTCCTTAAGGATCTTTCATCCTGCTACATGGGCATCAGTTGTGGAAGACATCCATAGTTCTTCCCTTGGCAGCCCTGCATAAGCCCATCCATATATCATTTAAAAATAAGAAATGAACATTAAATCAAAATTACCTTTGTGATGGTCTTTCATCATGACATCTTTCTGTTTGCATCAACATCTGGCATACATATTGACACATCTCCAAAAGATATATATTGTCAAGGGTCTCTTTCTTTTTAGATCTCATCAGGCTCTTCATATCTTTCATGGAGACATCATGGTCAAATATTTCAGTCCTTGGATGTTGATTGCCTTCTTCCATAGTTGCATATTTCATGATTTCTTCCTTTCTTTCTTCACACATTTCTTTCCCAGGAACTTATAATCAGAGTTCCTCCAATTTTCATCAACCACCTCATATTTCATATGAGGACATATATGCTGAATTCATCTAGGCGAAGTGTGACCCATGCCTTCCTGCATCTTTCCAAAGGAGGAGATCATTTCTTTTGATCATGCTCTCGAGATAGAAATTTACCCATGTTACTTGCAACCATATGACATGACTCTACATTATCAAATACAAGCATACATACCTCATTTTCCTTTAGGTCATCTAAACTTCCTTTAGCAAATTCCCTGATTGAAAGATTTTTAATTCCTTGATCTGCTTTACTTCTTTCGACATCATACCATCCTTCCATGAATTCCTACAAGTTGGAATTCTTAATGAAACACTTGCTTTCTTTTATTGGTGAACCTTCCAATGAAGATTCCAACAGAGGATCTTGAGTATCCTTGTCTAGCATATGTTTCCTCTTAACTGATGTATGATGAGCTTTGTACTAGAACATTCTTTTTCCATAAGTACCACTTATGCTTCTAATGAGGTTACCAAGAGCTATATCCTTCCATAAGTGACTACCACAGACTTCAACTATCTTTCATGCTTCTCTATGATGATGTCACGAGCTCTTTCTCTTAATGCTTCTATGATGCCATGATGCATCCTATCATTCTTTCTAAGTGACTCATGATAGCCATATCTTAAAACACAAAAATTTGAAACAGAAACTTGAAAAGAACTAGGTGAGGAAGACTATCTCAGTCATAGTAGAGATATTTTACTTCCTCTTTCTTGGATTTATTTCTTTCAACTTCCTCCACTTCTTCGGTGATATGGGCTTCTTCTCTACCTCTTTTATTGTCCTTCTTGAGCTTAGGACAATCTCTCTTGTAATGCCCATATTCTTAACATCCATAGCATTGAATCTTAGCCATGTTCTTCTTCTTTTTCTGAGGACCAAATTTTCCAAACTTTCCTTTTCTCTTTGCCATAGCAGCATATGCTTGATTTTGCTCATTTGATCCTACATCAGTTTTTGCCTTCAACCTGGTTTCTTCAATATTGCATAGTGACCATAGTTCTTGGAATGGAGTAGCTTCTTTCTTCCCATAAATGCTTGAAGTGAAGTTCCCCCGATCCTCTGGTAGTTCATTTAGTACTACAGTGGTCATCTCCTTGTCAGACATTATTTATCCCAGATCTTGAAGTTGATCCCTTATTTCAGATATCCTCATAAAGTACGAGGTTATTCCTTCTTCTTTTGATATCCTTAACTTGTAGAGTTCTAGACTTAATGAGATAACTTCTCTTGCAGTGCTTACGGAAAACAACTCTACCAGTTTGTCATATATTTCTTTTGAAGTTTCAAAATTAGATATATATGGGATGAGGGGATCCTTGATGCATTCTATGAGGATCCTTTGAGCCCTAAATTTCCCTTTCATAAACTTTGTAAGTGCTTGAGCATCTTCTTTCGATGGTTTGGTGATTGAGCCTTTGACATGTTCCATGACCTCATTTTCAATGAGATTCAGATCTGTCCTCTTCTTCCATGCAAGAAAGTTTGAAGCCCCAACCAATTTGTTGCTTTCCTTGCAAAAAGACATTTTGACAGATTCAGATGTAGACATAAATATACTTACTTGTGAAGATGCTTCTTCCACTTGTTGCCTCCTTGAATTTGATGATGATGTAGATAATAGAGAACTTCTCCTTGATGAAGATAGTTCTCTTCAAGAATGATCCTTGACTCCACAAAGAGGGAGATCACTTTAGATCCTTTGATGGTGATGTCCCTTGTTGATGATGATCAATGATGACTTCTTGATGAGGTCTTTGATGCTTCTTGGATGATCTTCTTCAATGGTAAGGACCTTGCTTCAACGAAAGGGAAATTGCCTTAGAACTTTTGAAGATGATGACAACGTCCTTGATCTTGCTTCTCTTGGATGAATAGTCTTCAGGATACTTTGATTTGTAGGTCTCTTCCACTTGAGTAGGGTCTTTGTGGTATTTGAGGATCCTGTGACTTCTTCTGGTGTAGACTTCTTCTTCGATCTAGGGTTTTGACACTTCTTTGTAGATCTTGACCTTGCTTTGATGTCCTTCGAGATTTGATCCTTGTGTCCCTTGATGAGATGCCTTTTTCCTTAATTTGTCACCTTAGCTTTGATACCATGTTGAAAAATCTTGGGCATAGTAATTATGTGATTTCTCTTGTAATGGCAACTGCTTGTGAGTGCTTTTTACTTCTTTAGATTAGAATGTTCTCTTTGCTTAGATTATTATAGTGTTCTTCTTCATCAAACAGTTACCAAAGCATAAAAAATGTATAGACAAGAGACACAAAATGTTCGCAAGCAGTCAGGGCCAAAACCTCTCCAAATTAAGAGGAAAACCCAAAACGAATTCTTCTTCTTATAGAAACTTCAATTAACAAATCCCAAGACCAAGACCCTCAACACAACAACCTCTCCAAGACCAACTCACAAGATCCTTCTTCACTACTTCTACTTGCCTAAGTCAACACAAGACAACCTGACTTACAGCAAATCTCGACTTCTCTAGAGTTTCGGCTTTCCTCCACAAAGCAGCAATTCTCGACTACCTGAAATATCTGGAAAGTCACATGTGTGGGCTGAATTATGGACTTTCGTGATGTGCTACTCCTTCGCTTGGCTTGAGGGCTTCTTCTTGATATTTCAGCTAGCAAAAATGATGATGTGAAGATCCTTTACTTGACTTTTGCAAGGGTTGTTGTAACCCTACTGTAGAAACCCTAGTTTTTGCCACACGTGTGAAGAATTGACCCAAAGACAGTCCCAAATTCCTTCGCTCTCCTTCTCTTTCTTCTCGTTGGTTAAGAGGTTATTCTTCTTGTGATTTTTGCACTTCCTTTCTTGTCTTGGATGTTTGACCGAATACTCTTCAAGGTGAGGCCAAGTTGCCCTATATATAGTGGTATGTTCATCAAAATAAGCCGACTTTACCTTAGGCCTATGCAGACATGCCCTTCTAGAATCATATTATTCTCTTTTTGTAGGCCGACTTCAAGGAGGGCTTGTGACATGGTTTTGGAGGGTTAATTTTTCTTTTTACAATGTACAATATGCCCAAATGGGTCTTCAATCTCTGACATTGACTCATTAGACTTTATGACATGATGACCAAACCTGAAGGATCACAATGGGAGCCTTAACTATAAAATAAAATTCCTTGATCATGAAACCCATGATTCAAGCATTACAAAAATAATTTTATTTTCTTCTTTACATCAATTACATAAAATCAAAATTACACATGTCATTATGAAGACCAAACCTAGTTACACTTTTCAACAAGTTTGGGGCATGCTTGAGTGGTGAATAAAGCTAATCCTTTGGGAAAACCTTTGAAGCTTGATGTGTCCACTTTGGAGATAGTTCATATTTCGAGTGGCATTTGGAGATTACTTGCACAATAGGTGGAGGAGATTTGTCCACCTATGATTGTACTTGGAGGCCATTTGGACCCTTTGCACCCACAATGGAGGAGAGTTTTGGGGTTGTATGCCCACTCTAGAGGTTGTTGATGGTCAGATTGGCAGACTTCTTGGACAAGCTATACTATTGAAGGGCCTTCGAAGGTAGTATGCTACACCAGCACCCCCTTCTTGCCCTTCATTTAGGGAGAAGGTTAATCTTTTAGGGGCTTGTGCCCATAGATTTTGTACATGAGGCTTTAAAAGCCCCAATTTGTAATATTTTAGATTAATCAATTTGTAGAGAGGGCTTTGAGCCCTTCTTTAGACTAATTTAGAGGATTTTAGCTTACAAAATTATTATTTTATTATGATGGAAGTTGAGCACCTCCTCTATAAATAGAGGTGCACTTCCTCTCATTTTCTAACGGAGTTTTGGGGGAGAAATCCCATAGCAATCTGAAGTTTCTGCAAATTTTCCCATGTAAATTTTGGCTTTGGATATTATTTCAAGTGAGGCCAATTATCTTGGGGAATATATGCTTTGAATGGAGGAGTTTTCTATGGATTGACAAAGTGATGCTTGGATGAAGTGTTGCTTATTGTGGGTATTTTCTTCCATTTTGCTACAATTGTTGGATTAAGGTTTTCCATGTGCCATATTCAAAATTCCAATCTCATATGAACTCTATTTTGTTCATATGCAAATTATCTCATCCAGTATCCATCAAGGAAACTAGATTGCATTCTCTAACCCTAAGTCTTATACTTTGGAAAAGTTGTGAGGGTTAGATTGAGAGGTTATGCTTCTCACTTTACCACTCTATCCAAGGTCTTCAACTATTGACTTGCCCCTTATCTGACTCCATCTGACCAAGAATTGATTAATGAGCCAAGGCACTAGTCCCCCATTCTCCATGATTTTATACTTTTTGTAAATTATTTGATTCAAGTGGCATGTGTTTGGGAATCAGTTTGAGCATCTCCAAAGCCTATCTTGAGCCATCGGTTCTTTGACCTAGCTACTTCATTTCACCTGGAGTCACACTTTATTGAAGACTATTCTAGGGTGAAAATTTTGCAAGCTCTTTAGAGAGCCATTTGGCTAGGATCCCTTTAGTCATCTAACCTCTAAGTCTTGTCGGGGAAGCCTCCCTTTTGAGGATAACATCCAACCATAGTAGGGGAATTTGTTGCTATGATAATGGTGGTGGATCTCATTGTTGTCGGGGATCTAGTGTGGCCTAGCACTAAGGGGCTAGAATTTGCAGTAATAGAGCCCAAGGGGGTAATGAATGAAATGCTGCCATAATTATAGACTAGGCCTAGTGTGTCCATTGTCAAGTGTGGTTCACAAGTTATTTGCCTTTGGATTTCATTGCCCTTCTTTGGATCTGCAAATATTTTACATTTAGAGAAAGTATTTGTGGTAGAGGCAAAAGAGGTGTATGTGACAAAGGAAATCAATAATCTCCCTATACAACCTATGTCTAATGTTGGGACCTGGATGATGGATGTGAAAGGGGATCTTACTGAGGGCAAGTACAGTGATATTTTTTTTCCGAAGACTCCCTATCAAAGATAGAATTTTTTGTTCAATACTCTCAGTTGTCCATAAGGGATCTACTAGAATGGTTGTCAAATAAGGAGATCCAATTGGATCTTCTCCTACTTTTGTGAATTGTTCAAGGTCAAGAACCCTAATTAACAAAGGATTTAAGGTAGGTGCCAATAGAAGGGAGAAGGGACCTGTTATCTTTAGCATAAGGTTGGTGGAGGAACCTTACAACAGTCAAGGATAACCATAGTGTTTTGAAGAATTGATCTATCAAGGGTCCTTAGAGCAAGCATAGCCATGGAAGATGTTAACCCATGAAGATTCTCTCCATGAACATCAAAGGCCTTGGGGTTTGAGCCAAAAGTTAGGCGTTTAATATATGTTGTCTATCC
The DNA here is from genome assembly GCA_031772625.1 of Pinus tabuliformis. Taxonomy (NCBI): domain Eukaryota; kingdom Viridiplantae; phylum Streptophyta; class Pinopsida; order Pinales; family Pinaceae; genus Pinus; species Pinus tabuliformis. The sequence goes on along the minus strand of CM062816.1, from coordinate 942,684,581 downwards.
ATTGTCTAGATGTTGCCTTGAATCAAGAGTCAATGGGGAAAAGTGATATGACTGTAGTGCTATTTCCTCATTAATTTCCGATTGGAGCTTTACTGGTGTTGGTTCCTGTGGGATGTTGGGAGGGCTTATTTCAATATGGAATGATAAAATTGTTTTTTAAACTCTTTTTCAGGTTCATTCTAAGCTAGTGATGGAAGTGGAATGCAAAAGCTTGAGGTTGGTTTTCAATATTCTCAATATGTATGGTCCATATGAGAGTAAGTTGCCCTTTTGGGAAAAGGTTCTCAATTCAAAAACCTTAATTAATCAGATCCTTATTATAGGTGGAGACCTTAACTTTCCTCTTATGGAGGGGAAATATTGGGGCCCACTGCTCAACCAAAGCCCTTATTAGACTTCTTTAACCTACTCTGGGATAATGTTGGTCTAATAGATCTTAATCCGATGGAGGTCAAGCCAACTTGGGTTAATAATAGAGTTGGTGTTGCGGTTCTATCCAAGAGGCTAGATAGATTCCTAATTCATAATCGATTGTTGGATGATATGGGGAGGTGCCATATGTAGGTGGATAATGTCAAGTGTTCTGACCACTTCCCCATATTGTTGGAATTAGCAGAAGGAAAGAAGCCTAGTGTGCCCTTTAACTTCAATTCAGCTTGGGTTTTGGAAGAGCAATTTTCAAAGCTAGTTAAAGAAAATGGAAAGCTTATGAATGGAATGTAGAAGGATCAACCTCTCAGCAATTCATGAAATACATGAAAGCTTTGAAAGGGAAAGTTTTTGAATGGGCTTAAAATAAGAACAAGAAACAAAGAGAGGAGTTGACAGAAATAGAAAGCAAGCTAGCAGATTCCTCTTATAGAGGGGACAAATTCTTGCTTAATGAAGAAGATCTACGGAAACTTAACGAGTTGGAAACCTCTAAAGCAAAATGGCTTTTGATTGAAGAAATGGAGTGGCGGCTACAAACCGAAGCTGCCTGGATTGTTGAGGGTGACATGAATACCAAGTGTTTTCATTAATACACTGCACATAGGAGGCTAAAAAACTCAATCTGAGATTTAAGAGAAGAAGAAGGGGTAGTGATTAAAGTTTTAAAGACATTGCAAATCTACGAGTGTACCATTTTAGTGAGTTGTTTAAACTTTAAAGACCCAAATTGGTGTAACCTGCCAAATTTGATGGATGTCATAAGGAAGTTTCTGAGAATGGTGGACAAAGGAGAAGACGAGGAGTGCTTCCGAGAGGTTACTATGGAGGAGCTTCAAGGAGTTATGCGCACTTTTAAAAAGGACAACAATTCAAGTCCTTATGGATGGACCATCTAGTTCTTCTTGGCTTTCTTTGATATTTTAGGTGCAAACCTATTGAGGCTTGTAGAAGAAGTGTGAATGATAGGTAAAATGCCAAATGTTGTCAACTCGACCTTTATTGCCCTAATCCTGAATGTGGATACACCATTATCTTTTGACAAATATTGACATATTTCCCTTTGTAACATGGTGTATAAAATAATAGCAAAGATTGTGGCAGTGCGCTTAAAATCTATTCTCTCTCTAGCAATTTTGACAAAGTAGTTCAGGTGTTTGAAAGACCAACATATTCATGAGGCGATGGAAATGGCACAAGAAGCTTTGCACAACATTAAAACTCACAAAAGCTCAACATTTGTTGTGAAGCTAGACTTATCAACGGCTTGCAATAGGTTTTCTTGGACATACTCACACTTGTTGTTACATATTAGATTCTCATATCGTGCAGTCAAATGGACTATGAATTGTGGGACTAATGCTCATTTTGCGGTCCTCATTAATGGTTTGGCATCCAGCTTCCTCGCTTCCTTGAAAGGCTTGAGGCAGGGGTGCCCTTTATCCCCATATTTGTTTCTTCTCGAGGCAAAAGGCCTCAGCGGGGTGATAACAAATGCAACTAGCTCTAGGCAAATGAAAGGAAGAGTGGTTGGTCAAGCTTCAAAAATGTCTCATTTGTTATTCATGGACGACATGCTTATCTTTTGTTGTAGGGAAGAACGAGACTTCAAGGCCTTTTTAGCTCTCATAAAGATCTTGTGATGGAATGGGAATGGTAGTAAACCAAGATAAATCAACTATTTATCCAGCGAATATTGACAGACATCTAGCTCTACATCTCGGTGACTTATGCCCATATGATAAGAGAGAGTTGAATGATGGACTAAAATACGTAGGGTTCAAGCTAAAACCAAAAAAAAAAATGATACGTAGGACTAGAATTGGGTGATAGGTAAAGTGGAAAACAAAGTTAACCTATGGTGTAACAGATGGCTCTCTCGCATGGGAAGACTAACCATGGTTAAACCATTTCTGGAAGCAGTTTCAGTCTACTAGCATTTGTTGGCAAAAATCTCAAGAGTATTGGGTCAAATCAAGGAAAAATGTTTTAATTACTTATGGAGGGTTAGTGGTGAGTATAAAGGTTTGCATCTAGCAAAGCAGAGGAAAATAACAATGCCAAAAGAACTAAGTGGTTGGGGAATCAAAGATTTACTTTCTTTGGTAAGGCTTTAGCTGCTAGATTTTGTGGAACTATCTCTCTATCCTAAGCCTATGGCGTAAGGTGATAGTGGACAAATATAAAGCCCCTGGATCGTCTATTTATTTGGTGCAAGCAGGTGGAAAAGGTGTGTCAAATGCCTCCAATCATTGCAGGGACCTGTCTAGTTCATTTCCAATCATCAATAATTATCTAGCATGAAAAGTTGGGAAAGGATCTAAGGTCAGAGTAAGGAAGGATGTAATAATGGGTTGTGATTTCCATGTTTTCTCTCAAACACTTTAGTGCAATATCTTCAACAGAATGGAAGAGCTTATTTAGCAAGGTTAGGTGATCCAAATGCAACAAATATTTAGAAACAAGGTTGGGCATCTGCACAGCAACTAGGTATTGATGGAGGCTAGGACACTCTTTGGAATGCATGTATACTTGAACGAGAGTGTGGCCACATTAGATTAATTGAGATAGGGGATAAACTTATATGAAGTTTTAATGAATCTGGAAGATGTTATTCTACAAAGTTAGGACATTGCTCTTTAATCCCTGATATTCATCAATTTAAGGAGAAATGGTGGACGAAACTCTGGAAGATTCAAGCTCCTCCAAAAAGCATTTTGCTAATGTGGTTAATTCTAAATAAGAGTGCTAACTTGGACGTGTTTACAAAGAAGATCTTTTCATCATCCAAGCAAATGTGCATTATGTAAAAATGATAGTGGAGATTCAATGCATTTGTTCCTTGGTTGTCCGTTCACTAAAGAAATTAGGTATGAACTAACAAGGAGGATTGGGATTTGCTCTATTTGGTGAAAAGATTCAGTTGCAGATTGCTTCAAGGAGTTTCTCACTCAAAGCTTGTTATTTTTACTAGAAAGCAATCCCATAAATAATATATGAGTGTGTGTGATTAACGAGAAGTTTGTTAATATTTGATAATCGTTTTACTCCTCCAATGGTGGTGGTGATCAAAGTTGAAGCAAGATGGAGAGAATATAGGAGGGGCTTGATCGCTATGATAGTATGATTCCATGTGAGGTAGGGCCTCTCCTCTTTGAAAAAACGAACCATGGACATTTTTCGATGGGGCGAGCCAACAAGATTCTTGTGACTTGGGTTTTACTCTTTTCCTTACAGAGGCAAATTGGTATTCTTTTAAGAAAATGTTGGAAGAGGAAGCAACAATTAGGAGGGATTTTGGCCCTTCTCTCCTTGATGAAACTAGCAAAAAATCTGAATGTTAACAATCTAAAAATCTTTGGAGATTCTTTGCTAGCCATAAGCTTAGTGCGAGGGAAAGTTTATGTTGGCAATTTAGGACTAGTTTCGTTGGTGTAGCAAATTCAATTGGTGGCCTCGTCCTTTGGCATATCTTTGTGCAACATGTTTATAGAGAACACAATAGGGAAGTGGATGAGCTTTCCAAGAGTGTTAAATTATCCTAAAACTAGCTAAGCAAACAAATCAGATCTAGTTACTTGTTGTAATTATTAACTCTTGCATGCAGCGAAAAACGAGAAAACCAATCAAACAGTGGACAATTATTTCTGCTCTTTTAGATTAGTTCATCATTTAAACATATCTTCAGAAGTCACAAGAACTCCCTTACAAGGAAAAGGGCTTTGAGAAATTAATCTAACAAACAACAAACCTGAAAATTCCAGTATGCACAAAATCGAGACAATGTGCTCTATAATCCATAAAATTGTACAGAATCCGTACGGCCTACTCTGCAATCCATATGATTGTATGAAATCTATCCGGCTGGTTGTACGGCCTGCTTAGCTTACCTGTACAGCTTCTCTTCTCCTTGCTGTTGATTGGCTAACTTCTCCTTGTTGAACCACTGTTGAAACTCCTCACCAATGGCTGAAAATCAGATATCTGATTTTCCCCTTCACTCATGTGACTTGTGAAATAAATGCTCTTTGTGTGTCTTTGTCCTTTGCCCTCTCTTTCTTTTATAACTTTGACATGAGCCAAAAACCTAATCTTCAACAGTTAAGATCTAACCATGAGATCAATGGCTCTCTTTTAATTAAATCATTAAGTGACCCACTTTAGTCACTTTATTAATTAAAAGTCACTTTAAAATAAAAACATTCACTTCATTAATTAATTAATAAAGTGAACCTTCAGAAAAAAAAACATAGGATACATTTAATGACGATTTCCATAAGTAGACACCCTCATGGAAATACCTGTCTAAGCTACAAACACTAACACTCCCTCTTAGTGAGGAAAGTATTCTCCACCACTCCAAGCTTGTCTCGAAACCAAATGAACTTGCCCTTCACCAAGGGCTTGGTGAAAATGTCTACCAATTGCTCCTCTGTAGAAATATATTGGAGCTTGACTACTCCAGCACCCTATCTCTGATGAAGTGGTATTTGATCTCAATGTGCTTTGACCTGTCGTGAAACACTAGATTTTCCAAGAGTTTGATACAACTCTAGTTATCACAGTGGATCACTATCGACTCAAGCTTTTGACCAAACAATCCTATGAGTAGCTTGGGAAGCCAAATGGCTTCACAACTAGCTAGACTGGTTGTCATATACTCTACCTCAACTGAATTCAATGCCACTGAGGTCTGCTTCCTGTTGAACCAAGAAATGGCTACTAACCCCAAACTAAAGCATCATCCAAATGTGCTCTTCCAATTTGTATCATTGATTGCCTAATTTAAATCTGAGTAACCCTACAACCACACACCATATCCACTAAGGTACTACAATCCATATCCTACTATGCCCTGCAAATATCTAAGCACGTGCTTTGCTGCAACCCAGTGAACCTCCCTTGGTTCCACCATGAACTAGCTCATGGTGTTAACAACAAAGTTGATGTCTGGTCGAGTGTTGACCAAATACATCAACGAGCCAATAAATTGTCTATATTGTTTGGAGTCTCCCAACTCTAAAACTGAATGATCAATCTTCTTCATATTGGTCACCATCAGAGTGTCGATCAGTTTGTTGTCCTTGATCCTAAATCTCTTTAGGATCCCCAGAGGGTACTTCCCCTGTCCGAGGAAGATCTCACCCAATTGTTGTCAAACCTCAAGTCCCAAAAAATAATGCATCAACCCAATATCCTTCATCTCAAATTTTGACGCTAGATCTGACTTGCAACTTGCAATTAGTCTCTCTACACCTATCAAAATGAGATTGTCCACATACAACACCAAAATGAGGGGTTCAAATCCAACCAACAAGAAGTATAGGTTGGGATCTACGTCACTCTTGGTGAAGCCCATGCCCTACAGATAATTGCTAATCCTGGCATACGAAGCCCTAAACAGCGATTTGAGTCCATAAAAGGTTTTCTTAAGCCTGCATACATGCGTCTTGTTACCCACCAAAAGTGGGTACCCTAGGAGAACCTTTCTCCTAATCATCTTCTTCTCGTTGGCACCCAACAACCCCTAACAGCCACCTTGTAGTCGATGTGATGTGCCACTTTATCTTTGCCACCTGCATTAGTTGTATGTTTCCTCACCCATTTGTTAAGAGCACATGTTAGAAGGTGGGCAATCTTATCCAAAAGGTATGTTATGCATTGTGCAATCGGATGCTTATGCTTGTTTTTCATTTGGGCATTTCGCATGGATTATTGGGTGACTTGGAATAAGGAAGGGCTTTAACAGTGGTTTTGTTCCCTCAACTTAAATGGGGGGTTAATCTTCAACCCTAGTCTAATGGGACCTCCCCTAATCACCCATGGCTTTAGGAAGGGCATTACTTGGGAAACCTCGATTGAGATAGCGTGGTCCCATTTTCCCATTCCATATTTATCACTTCCCTCCATACATTACAAGCCCTATACTCCACCTCCCCTATCTGGGTCCACATGACCATGGGTCCACTAGGTTTGAGCACACCCCCTCCCCTTGTTCACACATCTAGGTCAAGCCAGGAAATGTTGCCCTGGAGGTTGATGCAGCTAAAAGAAAAGTAAAAAGCATATCATAACCACAAGTAAGAAACAAAAGAAAGAAAATTATAAAATGCAAAACATGGTTGGGACATTAAAATTAACACGTGGGCAAAAGTCAAGCATGAGCTCTACCCCTTATCATTATAACCATCACCCAGATCCTAGAGCAAATGATTGTTCCATCACATCATAAAAGGAACCCTTGCATGTCCCAACCCCTAGTGGGCAATAAATTGCCCCACCTTTAAGGGGATGACCACTACTACACATCATTCACAACATGCTCTCATTTACTAGAGCTTCGAGCAGTAATACAAAGAAAGAAAAAAATTAGAAAACGCAAAAGTTGAATAAGAGGGTTGGAAAAACAAAGGTCGAGGTAACTCATGCATCCACAATTGCTCCCTACTCACATCTATATGCCCAACATGTGGATCTACTCATTATTGCTACCCCTTTGACCATGGCAATTGGTCTTGAGGACCCTTTGTCCAGCTTTCATTCCATCATTTATTCACATGCCACCTATTGATTGAAGGATGTACCAAGGACATGTCTTTCCCCTTAAGCGTTGGGAACACCTAATATGGTCGTCTATTAGCCACTCCTACTTAGGGAGGTAACACTATTATGTGATCAAAGCCCCAAACTTGAAAGGGAAGCCTCATATGAAGTGTCAATTTGCCCTTGACTAACACGCTTGGTTCACTTGATTATTGTACCTAATGGTGAAGATGCAGCACTGGACATTGTGTGTGATTGGCAAGTGGTTTTCATCATGGGCTAGGCAACTTAACTGGGGCCCAAGTCCACTAGAGGAGCATTATGACACCCTACAAGTGAAGCGTTGAGAGCCATGGGACTCCTATCACTTGTAGAGCATCATTCCATTCCATGGGCACCTACAACACCCCCAGCAATTTGCGCTTTGCCCCACATTATTCATGAGATGATGCACTTGGACCAGCATGCCCCAGTCGACTTAGTAGTGTACACATGGTTTGGTAGTTGATCTAAGGCCCAAATGAGGTTTGTCTCACCCCTTGAGACATGGGAGAAATGTTATCACAACTAGACCAGAACCAGTGGAACTAGCCAGCCCGACCGATTTGGGGGCCTAGCCAGTCTGACTCGAGGTTCGGAACTAGTGGAACCAGCTGGCCCAACCGGTTTGGGGACCAAACCAGTCTGGTTCGAGGTTCATAACCAGAAACGGCCGCTTCGGCACCTAACGGGCCAATTTTGTAATGGAACCGACTAGTTCGGCACCAAACCGGTCGTCTCCGTATAAGTTGATCAAAGATGTTTGAAACACAATTTTTTTAAGAAAAAATGGGAATTTTTGAGTGGGGCAAGCCTAATATTGAAGCTTATGGCTCTAGTATTGCTATGCGTTTCATTTTCATCCTTTTACTTAAATTTTTAACATTACCATGAAACGAATCAGGATGTTTGAGAGTGGTTCTGACTTCATTGGATTTCATATGGAGAAAGTAAAATTTAATATCTAACTCAAAATCCAGCAGACTTAACAGTTTTTCAAGATTTCAGGATTGGGGGGATTGCAATGTTTCCATTGGATTTAGTCATGTAAGAGGGTATGGAACTAGTATTTAATCAAGAGCACGAAACCCTCTATGTACCTTGATGTTAATGGCATTGGTTGTTGAACTCCTCTATCACGACCCTACTAAAAATGTACCCATCACTCAAACAAAATCTTGACTCGACATGCTGCATTTTTCTATGTTATTTTAATGCTTAGAGGGTGATATTGATGACAAAAATCCCAATATAGGCGAAGATTTTGATAATAGGTAGGCATTTGTTGTAGCACGATTTTTTTGGGATGCTAGAGGCCATCTAAAGCCATTTTGTTGATGTATTTTCGGTTCAGAGACGGATTGCACTGAATGTTATTTTGGTCATGTGCACCCTTACATGCTATATAAATGAGAACCTTTGCTTATTTGTGCATAAATTATTTGGATTCATATGGATGCACATGAATATATATGTTTTTCTTTAAAATTTGAATATTTTATGTTTTTTTGGTTGACAAGTTTTTTTGTCTGACTCCAACTGGTTCTCGGTTCAAAGGGTTTTCCAGTTTGGTCACTGGTTCAGTTATGATAGCATTGCACAAGAGGGCTAGCACCATCCTCTAAGCCCTCAACATTGGAGCAAAACCAATCTCTTCTATCACCAAGAGATCCATGAGACCCATTTTGTGCCCCACAAAATTGGGGTCCATAGGATGATTTGTATGGAGATTTAGGAGCCAACCCATAAATCCTTATTTTTGGAGCCCTCTAGACTCAACTTAGCACTGAAGGAGCCCAACGCATGCCCTAGAAGGGCCTACACATGCATGACATTATCATTTTAGCCTCTTTGTGGGTTAATTCTTATGTTTTTACATTGGCTATGAGGTTGGCTTGTAACCTCACTTAGTATTTGCCCATTATTTTATGACTTGAGGGGCTTTAGGCTAAAATTAGAGATCATTGAACATGTATAAATTAGAGAGAGATCATTTCAATCTCTCATAATCATCACTTGGAGAATTCGGACCTCTTATAAGAATTCGGACTTGTCTCTTTTTGGCTATTGGAGCATTCTTGGATGCATTTCGATGTTTGGAAGCTATTTTATATTTGTCTTTAGAGCTATTTCTTTGGTGAATGGATGGATATAGTACATGCTATCTTGTAATTGCCTATTGTTGAAGATTTTCTTTTTGAAATTATCTAATGTCTGGAATTTTTGCTTCTAGATTATGCTATTTTATACCCTAATTTGTTGAAAATCATTTTGGTAAAGCTATATAGTTAAGAATTGCACATGTTACTCAATGTATAGCATGTAATGAATGTTCCTAGAGGAGGAATTCTTAATAACTCTCCATCAAATTCCATCTTCCTTTGAAGTGGGTAATTGTTGGGAATTGATACCTAGGGCATCAATTTTCGACCTCCTTCGAGACAAATTTATCTCATCTAGCACGTCCCTAACTCCATACACCTAAAGGATAAGGCACTAGTCCAAGTCCTTGGTGATCATTCTCAATTTCATCCATAAATTTTCCCCTTAAAATTTCGGTCCTCTCAAGGCTAGGACATCTAACTAGGGCTTAGAGCGAAATCCTTTTAGAGAGGTTTTGTCGAGACTTGAAAGTTTAAACATCAAGTGGAGGGCCTTGGCTACTTTACCTCCAAATTTGGTGGGCATCCACATAAGTTTCTTCCACAAAATTTCTTGCCCTAAGTGTTTCCTTGAGAGGGTAATCCTAGTTTTTCTTCCTCAAATAGAGGGCTTTCTTGAAGGTTGTATGAGTTTAGTACTTGTTGAATTACATCTTAAGACCTTGGGAATCCCTAAACTCAAGCAAAATCAACAAACCCTAGGTTTGGTAGAGAGCATATTACCTCTTTGTGAAGCCTTATACTTGAAATTTAAGCGTTTCATGAGAGATTTTAGTCTATCACCTTATACCTTAAACCTTAGAATACCTTTTATAAGTGATCCTATTTTACCAAGACTCCTCCCATCAGTGAAAATACGTAAAGAGCAAGGGTCCATGGTTGTGGTGATAGTGGGCCATTGCCACATTGTTAGCACTTGGTATAGCTTTTCGTCTTGTAGGGTTTCCCTCTCCAAGGCCTACTAGATTTTGGGGTAACATGTCTCTCTGTCGTGGACCTCAAACCCTTGTGGCTACTTGATGTAGACTTCTTCCTTAATGATGTCGTTGAGGAAGATGATCTTCACATCCATCTAGTGGATGCTCCATCCCATCTCCGAAGTTATCGAAAGAATTGCTTGAATAGAGGAGTATCTAGCTACAGGAGCAAAAGTCTCCTCATAGTATACCCCCTCTTTCTACAAGAACCCACAAGCCACAAATTTGGCCTTGTATTTCTCCACACTACCATCTACTGCATGCTTCACCTTGTAAATCCACTTGAAAGTCACAACTAACTTCCCCTTTGGTCTTAGCACAATCTCCCAGAGATCATTCTTCAAGATGGAGTTGTGCTCCTCCACCATGGCATCTCTCCACACCTATTGGTTGGATTCTTACCCAAAGTTGGAAGGCTCTAAGTCTATGATGTTGACAATTAAATCCATGTACATCGAAACCTTCCGCAGAGGTCTACTCTCCCTTAAAGTGGTCCTGGGAGGCTTGACTCTCTCTCGAGCATCTTGCAAGGTCTACTTTCCCACCTAAGCTTCCTAACTAATGTCAAATGAGCTAATTGCTCCTCCTAAACTAAAGGTTGGCTATCTCTGCTACTGGAACTCTCTGCTCTCGGCTACTCCTTCGGTTCCTCCTCTCGAGGCCCCTTTACAACTATTGGTGGATCTTAAGATTTCCTAAATGCCAAGTTCTCGTCGAACTTGACATCTCAATTCACCATTGTCTTCTGTTGATTTGTTAGGAAGACTCTATAAGCCTTCAAATCCTCATTGTATCCCACTAGGATGCCTCTCTCACTTGAGGAATGCAACTTTGTCCTCTTTTCCACAGGTATGTGGATGTAAACTAGACAACCAAATACACTAAGATGTCCTATTTCGGACATCTTGAACATGAATGCTTCCTTCAGTGCCTTATCCTCTAGAATCTAATGTGGGCTCCTGTTCTACAAATACACAATTGCGTTACATACCTCAGCCCATAGACACATCGACAAACTTTAATAATGGATCATGGCCTTCACTGCACTAATTATAGACCAATTCTTCCTCTCTACAACCCCATTCTATTGCGGGTTGTAAGCCATTGTCTTCTCCCTCTTTATCCCTACCTCCTTGCAAAAATCAATGAACTCATTAGAGGTGTATTCACCCTCGTTGTCTGTCCTCAACACCTTGATCTTCCTTCCTGTCATGTTCTCCACCCAAGCTTTGAAAGCTATGAAATGAATGAAGACCTCACACTTGGTCTTCATGAAGTAGATCCAGGTCTTCCTCGAGAAGTCATCAATGAAGGTCACATAGTAAATGCGCACTTTACTAAAGATACTAACATATGCCCTATTAAATCGAAATGGATCAAATCCAAAATGCCTTTAGATCGAGTCTCGCTGCTAGGGAAAGATGCCTTGACATTCTTGCCAAGTGCACACCCCTTGTTGGTCCAGATTGAAGTCTAAAAGCCCGGGGACCCTCTGTCTCAATAATGGTAGAGCTATGTGATGTAGATGACCCATCCTCCTGTGCCAAAGCTCGCACATACTCTCACTTGTGTGCACTAGTGCCTGAGCAGGCTAACCCTGAAGTCTATACAAGTTCCTTCTCGAACTCCAATCCTCACTGCAATCTTTGGACTAGCTCCCTCTGGGCAAATGAACACTTATCCTCTCTGGAAGTTAACCTCATAACCTTTTTCCTCCATGACTGAGATGGACAAAAGGTTCTTCTTTAGGACAGGTACATAAAGTACCTCCTGCACATCAAAGGACCCTCATAACTCAAGCTAGAACTGAATTTTCCCATGTACCCTCATTGCATACTTGGCATCATCACCAAGCTCAGTATGGATCCCTAAGTCATCTTCTGCAAAACTACTGAATAGCTCTCTAGCCTTTGTTGTGTGGCAGGAAGCACCAGTGTCCAAGTACCAAGCGCTTCTAGCAATAGCATTAGTAGAAAGGCAAGACATAAGTGAAAAGTCACTCTCAAACTTGGAAGCAAGCTCGCTCAACTATGTCTCTTTGGTCGCTGCCACTGTTTGTGACTTCCCCTTGCCCTTCTTCCTCTATGGACGCTGAGAAGCAAAATAGCCATTCTTATGGCAGAAATAGCAATTAATCTTGCTCATATCTCTCCTTTGCCCAGATTGTTGTCCCTCTCTCTGACTATCACCCTCTTGATGGAAACTTTCCCTTTGGTCTTCTTCGTCATGCTAACCAAGGCTAAGTTCTCATTTGTTGTTCCTTCTCCCCACTTGCGAGTCCTAGACTCTTTATAATTCTCCTCTTGGATGCAGTCATCCCAAAGTCTCCCCCACTTGGGAAGATGCTCTTGGGCTATGATGCCCATGATGAATGGTTCCCAAGCCTTGTTGAACCCATTCATAGCAACATTCACTAGATCTGCGTCCAATACAGCTTCTCCAATAGCTGCAAGTTGGCCACGGATCTATGTGGTCCTCATAAGTTAGCTAGTCACATTGATGGTGGGGTTAATTCTACATTCTTTGAGCTTAATTTTGAGAATCATTTTCCATCTCATGTTATTGCTTTGAAAAAGCAATGCCAGGGCATCAAACAACTCCTTAGATCTGGTCTTTCCCGCAACATGCAGAATCAAAAAATCCTTAATAGCTTCAAGGATCACCCTTTGTGCCTTTATGTCCTTCTTATCCCATGTTTCTTGCAATAGAGGGTCTACTATTGTTGGTACGTGCGTGCTTGTTGAGGTTTCTGTTGGAGCTAGAAGGGTTGGACATGACTTCCCACAAAGTCTTGCTCCTTCAAGATCATTGAAATTCTTGCCTTCCAAGGTAAGAAAGTTGAAACCCCATCAAGTCAATCCTCAACTTTCACACTAGTTACTGACATGGTTGTCGTAAGCTTTATCTCTCAAGCTCGATGAAGTAACTTGAAAACAATAGATCTGCTTTCTCTCAAAGTTGTCGCTCTGATACCATGTTAGGTTATCCTAAAACCAGCTAGCTAAGCAAACAAAACAGATCTAGTTACTTGTTGGAATGCTTAACTCTTGCATGCAGCAGAAAACCAGAAAAGCAATCACACACAATGCACAATTGTTTTTGCTCTTCTAACAGTTTTGTAGGCACTGCCCCCCACCCCCCCACAGATCAAAAGTTGGAACTACAAACTGTGCTAATTCGTAAGCGAACCGCGCACTGAAAATTTCAAAACCGCACTTCACTTTGAAAATTGCAGTCCCTGGACTTATGGGAACTGTCACAGTTTCATTCACGGTTCTACGAGTCAAACCAGGGTTCTGGCACGGTTCTTCCTATGAAAATTCCTAGATCTAACAATCTCAAGAATCCTACCACAACCAGCTGAATCTACTTCACCTAGATCGTAAATTACATTACAAACTTATTTCATATTTCTTCTTGAAATATTAAAGTAAATTACTAAAGCAGCCTACACCAAATTAAATATGATTATGAAACATAGAAACTGAGCAAGGAAATACAAACACATAGGACATCGTTATTTTTGGACAAATGTCCTCGGAAAAAACCAATGCGGAAAAACCAGTGCAGCAGCTCTGAGGGTTTTATTATTATGCAGGAGAAAATTTGAGTACACTTCTAGGATGCTCAACTAGCAATTCGATACAAAGAGAATACTGGACAAAAGAATGGTGAAATGATCTCACCCTGTCACTCGGAGAATCAGTGACTGATCTTGCTAAACAAGAGGCTCTGCGTCACCCTCTGTGTGGCCTCTGCGCAGAACTACATCACCCCCACTGGGTATTACGTTGCCCCTCTTCCGGATCCTCTGCTGGCTAAGAAAATCAATCTTTTGCCTCTCGGACTCACACCCCAACTCCCGACAACTGAGACTCAACAAACTCGACTTTCCCTCTATGGCGTGCGTTGCCTCTGCGTCAACACTGCGTGGGCTAGCGTCTGCCTCTCTCTCGACGTCTTTCTGTCCTCTCTCTGCCTCGTACTCTCCGAAAATTCCTTCTTTCAGATTCTCACTGCCCTTTTGTTGTTAGAAATCTCCTGAATCGATTTTTCCTCCTGAGAACTTCTCACCTCAAAAAATCAATTTCTTGATTTCTTGATCGATTTCCAAATGACCCTCAAGGCCCTTCTTATATCTTCCTGTTGGATAACCAACGGCCTATATTAACTCCTAATCAAAGGCTCAGATCGTTTTGACTTGATCTCCGTCTTTTTCTAGAAGTTTCACCCACAATTAGATTAATACCCACTAATATTTTAATTTTCCTAAGTTTAAACTTAAGAACCCCATTAAAAATATTAATTATTTTAATATAATCGTCTCTGGGTGGAATTTCCCAAAATGGTTTCTAGGTTCTTTGGAATGCATGTGCCCAAGCCTCCCTGCAAAATTTGAGGCCTAGAGCACATCTGATGCTACCCCAAATCAACACTTCCATGCTTTCCACACAGTACTAGAAAGCACTCACACAGTTTCACAGGGCACTCTTTTCTTTGGAATTTTGGAACCACTATGTGAAGAACCGTGCTCCCCATACATTCCAAAGGTGCTCCTTTGATGCTCCCTAAATAGTTCCTAGATGCTCCCTAATGGTAATGTTAAATTTTTAAGTTGATATTCTCTTTTATCTTTCATTTGCATCCTTTTACTTAAATTTTTAACATTACCATGAACAACCTAAGATGTTTGAGAGTGGGCCCAACCTCAACGAAATTCATATGGAAAAAATATAATTTCGTATCCCATTCAAAATTTAGTAGACTTAACAATTTTTAGGATTTCAAGATCAATGGGATTATGGCATTTCATTAGATTATATCATGTATGAGGGTATGTGATTGGCATTTAATCAAGAGCACCAAGCCCTATATGTACCCCAGTGTTGGTGGTGTTGATTGTTGAACTCATTTGTCATGACCTTAGCAAAAATATACCCTTCACTCAAATCAAAATCATTGATCAGACATATTAAGCTTTTCTACCATATTTTAAGGTTTGGATTAGGAAGTTTGATCAAAATTGGGTAATGTTGACTAATATACCTAGAGAGTCTAGGTAAAGGCAAAGGCTAGACAAGAGGAGAAGAATCTTAATTCTAGATGGTTGATGTTGGAATAATTAATCATTAATGTACTATGGATGCCATTTCTATCTTGATTTGTGTACAATATGCATGCTTTGATATATTTTGCAACTAATTTGGCATTTTGGATATTTCTTTTAATATAAACGCAATGATATATGTGTGTGTGTGCATGCGTCCTTCCGGGGCACTTCACTTCCGAGGATTTTCGGAAAATGACACTTTTGACGCTTTTGATGCTTCGCTTCCAAAAAACACACTTGCTTCGTCCCCACTTCATGCAACATTGTCTTCTAGATCAATTCATCATTTAAAAATATCCTCAAAACTTACAAGAGTTGTTAAATTTCCATGAAAACTCTCCAACTACTTAGATAAATAACCGATAACTGAAACTAGTTAACTTTCACCAAGATACAGGGCCTCTTAAGAACTTATAAGCAGCAAAATAAAAACACAGAGATAAAAACACATCACACAAATTGACACACTTATTTTCTTAGGAAACCCAACAGGGAAAATGTGCTTACTTGATGTGGCCATTTTATTGGTTGTCCTTGGAGCAATTGAATCTATTACAAAGCAAGTTGTCTCTCTTTAAGAAAGTGTCCTGCTTCTCACACAACTCAACTAATACAATTGAGCTTGGTCTTCCTTGATCAAAACTTGATCTTGGTTCCTGCACACAATTGATGCTTCTGCTGTCTCCTTGACTTGCTCTGCAAACCCTACTGTCTTGCCTCAATTCTGCTCATCCTTAACCTCCTTATCCCTTGCATTGATCTCTTATATCCTAGCGCACTTGAGCTCCTATTTTTTAGGACCCTAGCTCCATTTTGTGCACAACCAATCAGCTCCTAAATCCTAACGCACTTGTGCTCCTATTCTTTAGGACACAATTCATGCGCTCCACAATCAAGGCTCTCTCACACTAACTCATGAGCTTTGTCTTGTCACAATCCTTCGTGCACAAAACAATTGTAATTTACTTGTGCCTTCGTCCTTCCTTTATAGATTCGATCCATGCTAAATTAGGCTAGTTCAAATATAGAACTCAAGCTCTGATAGCGAGTTAATTGAGAGTGTTACTCGCTCTCCTTCCAATCATCACTGGAGTTGTTAACTTGTGCTCTCTCCAATCAACATTGGAGATCTAACTCGCTCTTCCTTCAATCAAGACTGAAGACTAACTCGTTCTAACTGAACTATTAACTGCCAACCAATCCTGTAGTCAAATTGATGAAGACTTCCACTTAATTAGACTTCCAACACTACGCATGAACTATTGATGATTATTCCCATAAACTAGAAATAAAATCACCATCACTAAAGTCTAACTCATGTGGAAAATTTGAGGTCTTCACTAGCTAAGGCACAAGCTAAAAGACCTTGCTCGTTACATTTTCAACAAGAGTTCCCTTACAAGGAAAACGGCTTTAAGAAATTAACCAAACAAACAGCAAACTTGAAAATTTCAATCTACACGAAAATCAAGACATCCTTCTATGCAATCCATATAGTTGTATAAAATCCGTACAGCCTGCTCTGCAATTTATACACTTGTAAGAAATTTGTAAGGCTGATCTTCTCCTTCCTACTGATCAGTTACCTTCTCATTGTTGAATTGGTGCTAGAACTCCTCACCAATGGCTAAAAATCATATCTCTGATTTTCTACTTCACTCACGTGACTTGTGAAATGAATGTTCTATGTGTGTCTTTGTCTTTTTCCCTCTCTTTTTGTTGAAGGTGTTGGAAATACATCAACCAAGGGAGTCTCCCCGATGTGAAGTCCCAATTAGACCTCACACCATTTGGAATAGGAGCCCCATCCAGAGTATCGGCCCGATTGCCATATAGTCTTATAGATTCGCCTTGCATTTAGCTATCAGCAAGAGAGAGAAGCGTGTATGTGCCTTTGGGAAAAGCAAGTGTGCCTGGTGAATGTTTGGTTGAAGGTGTATCAAGGTTCTTTCACTACAGCGGGAGGAAAGGTGAGCCTTGTTACCGCTCAAACTAGAAGGGGTCCTAAAAGGGGATCCTTCAAGGGCTACTACTACGCTAAGGGCAACAATGGAGCAATAGCCCAATGTCACTTCGGCTAAGGCTCCCTGCTCTTTACGGACTTTCACCAATGGGAGGAGACTCGTTATGATGAGGATCACGAAATGAATAGAGAAATGATAGGGTGAGGGGTGATCCTAGAAGCCTATTCACAAGAGAGGCTCAAATATGTGGTTTGATTGCTTTGGAAGGCAAGGCTGAAAGCTCTCAAGGAATGGATTAGGGGGAATTTCAAGGTTTAGGTTTAGGGTGTATATCTTATAATGGAGGTTCATAGGCCTTAAAATTCTTGTGAAAGCTTGGATTCCAAGTGATCCTTGAAGAATTACCCTTAATAGTGTATGGGACCACACGAGACCAAGTAGACCTGAGGTTAGGTCAAGGGGGTAGGGTTTAGCAACCAATGATATGCTTGACCTATTATGGAGGGAGAAAGGGACCAAAGAAGGGATTTTTAATTCAAGACAATGTGAGGGTCCCAATGAGGTTTCTAGCCTAAGGAAACCAAGGGCAAGATTCAATCTCGACACTAGGGCTTGAGATATCTCAAAATCCCACAGTCAGAATTTCTTCAAAATTGGAAGGCACCTAGGAGACACACCAACGCAGTAGGGGCCAAGAGATCGAATTTTTTTTATGGGTGGTTTACAAGATAAATGATGCCCTAGGAGACCTAATGGGCTAGGCCTAGAAAAGAAGAGGGAGTAGAATGAATAAGGTTTAAGGTGATCACATTTTGGTGGACCAATGCCTAATCCTTTGGGGAGATTGGAGTCAAGTAGAATTATGACTATGGACTTTTAGATTTTCTAGGTCAAGGAGGCCTCAAAGACAACTTTGCTTAGCACTAGGGCAACAACAAAAGCAGCTTCAAAGACTTTATACTTCGTTTTGCAAGGTAGATGGCTTATCAAGATGAATTTCAACAATGAAACATCCCTAGGAACATTCATTCATTATACATGGCCCATACATGAAGCATTCACTATCTAGAAACAAAATTTCCACAACTTCGCATAAATAGATGCAGCAAATAAGCCCTAGTATAGCGAAATCCCAACAACAATGTATGTGACAAAAAATAGAAAGAAAGAATAGCATTAAATTGTACTTACATGTATAAGAATATATCCAACCATCCAAAATTTGCCATTCAAGAAGCTCCAAGACATGAGAAAATAATCAAAACATCAAAATTCATTGCATGCTCCAAAAATTCATCCTCCGAAAACGATAGCAAAAATCTCTAGAGAGATACAAGTTCCAAATCCAAGTGATGATGCTAAAATGAATCCTCATCACTTCTATTTATACACCTCTAATGAGTTCAATTTAGCTAACGAGACCTACATTAGCCCCTAAAATAAAATAATGTGCAAAATAACTAACTTTTGGTCACAAGCCCATCAAACTAGCTCATAAACAAAAGAATAAACCTCTTAAGAGGTCGAATGATCAATAATACATGTCATTGGACCTTCTAAAAAGCCTGATGAACACCATAAGTGCCATAATGATGAATAGGACTCCCAAAAGTAGTGGACAAGGGGTTGGCCCCTTGTTCTCCAAATAATAAACATGTGATGCTCCCAATGGGTGTGCGGGTACACAAGTAACCTCATGGGTCTCCAAGTAGATCAAAAATGCTTGTAAATCATCTGTAAGGGCTCATATGATGATGTAAGTGATGTCGCATCAGCATACACATCCTGGGTCATCTGCCAAGTGCATGAACAACTATGGGATCGGTTGGACATGGTGAACCAGGTGCATCTTCCTTGTCCAATAGATGAAACTCGAGCAATCTTTGAACATCTCTGGGGATCCATGGAATGTTGTCTACTGTTGTGGAGGCACATGGCTCTCTACACACACCCTACATGTGCCATTGTAGCCCTCTAAAGGGTTAGGACCCCGTATAGGGAGACCAAAACCAAAATGGAGACCATCTATAATCATGCATAAGATCCAATGTGTCCCTTTGCCTTCCAATACAACAAGTCATTAAAAGAAATCGAGTTAAAGAGCTTACAAACCATGGAAACCAAGTGGGCACTTCATAATGGCATGCACTTCCATAGTGGCCTTTGGCATGTGCTAATGTCTTCAAGCGCCAAGGGGGTTTAACAAAGTGCCATATTAAGTGGTTTCTACTTTTAAAGGGGATGATATGTCCAAGGTACATCCTTCAAATAGTGGTGGCATGTAATAAAGTGATGGTACGGAGAAGGGGATGGAAGGAGCAACCTGGGTCACATGCCAAGGTACAAGGGTAGCTAATAAAGAGGAAGCCCAGACTTGGGTATATAATGTATAGGAAGGAGCAATCGTGGTATATGAGTTAACCCGGCTTTGATTTTTCCACCCTTCTTCATATGTCTTTTATCTTTTATGATTTTTCTTTGATTAACTGCTTGGGGCTCAAGGAGTACGAGCATGATATGTAAAGTATAGCAGTGAATACCCCTTTTGAAGTGAGGTGCTTCATTGTCCATCAGGGGTTGGGACAATCATGGGTTCTTAAACGATAAAAGAGGCTCATCTAGGGCCTATAGGATGTTGAAGAAAGTGTAACTAGGTTCGGTCTTCATAAATGTAATTTTGATATTTGTATTTATACAAGAAAAGAAATATTATTTTTGTTATATTTATCAATGAGTTTCTTGCTCATTGAAATAGGTCTAGCACATGTCAAAGTGTTATAGGTAAGTCAAAGAGTCAAAAGAAAATGTTGAAGACCCTCAAGGGCATGTTACACCATGTATATTTATGTATTAGAGTCAAAGATATCCCTCCAAGCAAAGTCACAAGTCCTCTCCATGCAACGACGTCACCAAAGAAGCAAAAACGAAGTGGAAAAGACAAGTTGGCCTAAAGGAGGGATGGTCCTCTATATATAGAGGTTGTCCACTCCAACAACAAGCAACAACTACCTCTGAAATCAGTGAAGAATATAGCCGAGAAAAGGGTGAGAGAAGTCGAGCATAAGGAGCCTCTAGTGCAGTGAAGAAGGAAACTAAACCGAAGTTTAGAAGGCTGATTTAAGGGTGAATTACAGTCACACATGCGAGAAAAGGAGGGCAATCTGCGGTCACTACAGCAGCAATATCACAATCATATATTTCTCTTTGTTTGGGCTAGAAACTTAGGCCTATAACGCCTCCTACTCAAGCGAAACAAGGAAACCTCCCACACATGCAAGAAACTAGGGTTGCAGTGTTGTCATATCAAGTCTGCAACTACACATCAAGAAGGTGCTCAGTTGGTCAAGAGAAGGAAGGTATCTCCATAGGTGAAGAACCTCGCTAAGGATCGCTAAGGATCAAAGATAAAGTATCTCTTCTAGAGCTCACATAACAACGTCTATCACCAGTTGCTAGAAGAAGAAGGAGGACAAAGTGTCGAGGAACAAAATGTCGGAAGAAGGAAGGACTTGACTTGTGCTTGAAAGATATTCTTGTCAAGGGTCTAGGGTTTGGCATTGATCAATATAAGCTTCAATAAGAGAAATTTACGAAAGGGTTTTCCTCTCTGACAGAGAGAGATTTTGCCCTGGCGGAGAGCCAATATCTTGTGTTCTTGTTTCTTGTGTTTTGATAGTTGTTTGATGAAGTAAACAAACATACAATAATAATAAGAGAATAAGATCAAGTTAACAAGTTAAATTGGAAAATTGCTTCACAAATTGTTATCAAGTCTAGAAGAATCCTACTATATCTAATTGCCCTAGATTCTTCAACATGGTATCGGAGCTAAGGTGACACATCAAGGAAAGGGCATCTCAAGAACACTCATAAGGTGACTCATCAAGGAAGGACATCTCAAGAACAACTACAAGGTTGAAGCATTAAGCCAAGAAGTCTCAAACACATCAAGGACAAGAAGGTCTACCATATACTATTCATCAAGGACTACAAAGCAAGAAGCCTTTCATACAAAGACACCTACAAGAAGATCAAGTCAAAGAAGGACCTACATCAAGCTACACCATCTTCAAGGGAAGAAGCACTACAAGTCAAGTCTTACTCTCCAAGCAAATCTCATCATCAAGCAAGTCTATTTGAAGGAAGCAATTTGAAGATCCAGGAAGGCAAGCCATCAAGTCTTCAAGAAGAAAGCAAGACTACTACATCACAAAACTCTATCAAGTAAGTATATGTCCCCTCCTGAATATACCTCAATGTCTTTTTGCAAGGAAAGCAACAAATTGGTTGGGACCACTAACTTCCTTGCATGGAAGAAGAGGACTAATTTACTTCTCAAGGAGAATGAACTTCTAGACCTCATCAAAGGGAATATCACTATCCTCGCTAAGGAACAAACTCAAGCCTTAGCCAAGTACAATAAGGATGAGACAAGAGCTCAAAGGATTCTAATAGAATCTATCAAGGACTCTCTCATTCCTTATGTCTCCAAATTTGAAACATCAAAAGAAATCTATGATAAACTAATAGAGCTATTCTCGGTAAGCATAGCTGGAGAAGTGATATCTCTACGAAATGATTTGTACAAAATGAAGATATCAAAGGAAGGAATAGCTCCCTACTTCATGAAGATCTTTGAGATGAGAGATCAACTTCAAGAACTAGGAGAAGTCATGTCTGATAGAGAAATGACAATTGTAGTACTCAATGCTCTACCTGAGGATTGGGGCAACTTCACATCAAGCATATATGCCAAGAAGGAAGCTACCCCACTAAGTGAACTATGGTCTCTATGCAAGATAGAGGAAACTAGACTCAAAGCAAAGGATGATGTGGGATCAAAGGAGCAAGCATTTGCTACCATGGCCAAGAGAAAGGGAAAATTTGGCAAATTTGGTCCATGAAGAACAAGCAATAGAGATATGTCCAAAGTCCAATGCTTTGGATGCCAAGAATATGGACACTACAAAAGGGATTGTCCCAAACTTAAGAAGGACAACAACAACAAGAGAAAAAGGGACGAAGATCATGTAACTCAAGAAGTTAAAGAAGAAGACAAGAAGTAGAAGACGGAAGATCCTCCAGATCTCTACTATGACTACGTCAACCTATTTACTTAAGTCTTCTTTCAAAGTTTTGAGTAGCATAGGAGCATATAGAGATAGGATAGAATGCATGGTTAAGTAGCATCTTCTATAATATAGGAGCATGGTGTAGATATAGCTCAAGATATTCATATAGAAGGATCATACCTATTATAGGACCTCATCCAGAATGAAAGAATAATTGATCATGATTAAGAATCTTAGAAGGCCTCTATCATCAAAAGGAAGAAACATTTGCAGGATAACGGTCTTCAAGATCCTCTGATAGAATCTTCAAAAGAAGGTTGATAAATAAGAGCAAATGTCTCATTGGGAGTCCCATTCATGGGATTCAAGAAAGGATGATATGCAAGCAAGAAAGGCTACACCAATCAAGAAAAACCATCAAATGAAGCCAAGATGATCAAAGCAAAATCAAGATGAGGTATGTAATATGTATACATCAAAGTTTAAGTCATGTCATCATATATATTATTGAGTCATGGGAATAGTTCTAAAACATGATCAAGCATAAAAGGATCTCTTTCACCAATGACATGCTCGAAAGCATGTACTACAATACAAAGAAGGTCAACATGAAGAAGTGCTCCCATAAGGAGTATAAGGTGGTTGACTAATCAATCCAAGAAGAAGCAAATGAAGAAAGAGATCAAGCATGTGAAGAACACCATGGTCACAAAGAATCACTATCTGACAAGATCCATTAAAGACATCTCCCGAAAGAAGGCATGACAACTCTGACAAAGGAAGAAAAAGATCAAAGGACCCTTGACACCTATGAAGGCCTTGGAGATATTAAGGTGCAGATAATTGATTCAACTCTACAAAGATGTCATGATGAAGAAGCCATCCAAGCACTATTTGATGTTGAAGCAATATCAGGATGAAGTCATGAAGGGCTACTAAATCGAAGTATGGGAACAAGCAAGTACAACTAAGCATCTATGTGATAAATATTCCGAAGCATAGTCAGATGACAAAGGAGTAGCCAGATGATGAAAGAACCTGACATATATCAAGAAGGCCACTTTCCACGAAGGAAGCAATGACATGACAAGCCAGGAAGGAAAGTGATCGATGGTCGGTGCCCTACCAAGAAGAAGTTCAAACAAAGACTTCATGACATCAAAAGAAAGAAGGAGATCAAGCAGCTGAAGGACCCACGAAGAAGAAGTTGTTGATGAATGGACAAGTCCCTAGCTAAGAGGGAGTTCTAACAAGTTCCCAATTACAAAGGAGCTTGATCAAGTTTCTGGTCAGAGGAAACTTGGGCATGTCTTCCTCAATTAAGAGGAAGAGATAGACACAACATTCTTGTCTTCACTTGGGAAGAAAGAATGGAAGGATTGGGTAATCATCTAGCATCCGATACTCTTTGAGGATGTGTAGGGCATCCAAGATAAGAGTAGGCAAGAGGACCGATATTCTTTGAGGGTTGGGAACCCAAGACAAGAATAGTCCTAGAAGGTCATACTCAGTGAACACCCGGGTGGGTATGTACCTTGAGAGACAATGATTAAGGTGTCTATAAGTCATTGGTCTCGCCAACATTGTGCTCTGATCTTATGAGAGATAGAGTTGTTAGTCAAGGCCTTTCTATAAACAATGTTGGTTACTATGATGCTATAACAGATGGATTGCCAATCCGATTTCTCTTATGCGAATTCTTCAAGATTGAAAAATAGCCAAACACCCTGTAATGATCTATGAATACACCTCCTTAATTAAGAGGGAATGTTGAAGAAAGTGTAACTAGATTCGGTCTTCATAAATGTAATTTTGATATTTGCATTTATACAAGAAAAGAAATATTATTTTTGTTATATTTATCAATGAGTTTCTTGCTCATTTAAATAGGTCCAGCACATGTCAAAGTGCTATACGTAAGTCAAAGAGTCAAAAGAAAATGTTGAAGACCCTTAAGGGCATGTTACACCATGTATATTTATGTATTAGAGTCAAAGGTATCCCTCCAAGCACAAGTCACAAATCCTCCCCATGCAACGACATATCCAAAGAAGCAAAACGAAGTGGAAAAGTCAAGTTGGCCTAAAGGAGGGACAGTCCTCTATATATAGAGGTTGTCCACTCCTCCAACGACAAGCAACAACTACCTCTGAAATCAGCGAAGAAGATAGCCGAGAAAAGGGTGAGAGAAGTCGAGCATAAGGAGCCTCTAGTGCAGCGAAGAAGAAGGAAACTAAACCGAAGTTTAGAAGGTTGATTTAAGGGTGAATTACAGTCACACGTGTGAGAAAAGGAGGGCAGTCTGCAGTCACTACAGCAGCAATATCACAGTCATATATTTCTCTTTGTTTGGGCTAGAAACTTAGGCCTATAAGGCCTCCTACTCAAGCAAAGAAGAGGCTCTCCCAAGCGAAGGTAAAAGGAGTCAAATACACAAGGAAACCTCCCACACGTGCGAGAAACTAGAGCTGCAGTGTTGTCATATCAAGTCTGCAACTACACATCAAGAAGGTGCTCGGTTGGTCAAGAGAAGGAAGTGATCTCCACAAGTGAAGAAACTCACAAAGGATCAAAGATAAAGTATCTCTTCTAAAGCTCACATAACAA
Organism: Pinus tabuliformis; assembly: GCA_031772625.1. NCBI lineage: Eukaryota > Viridiplantae > Streptophyta > Pinopsida > Pinales > Pinaceae > Pinus > Pinus tabuliformis. The sequence goes on along the minus strand of CM062816.1, from coordinate 942,659,678 downwards.
GTTCTATCACTAGTTGCCAAAAGAAGGAGGACAAAGTGTCGGGGAACGAAGTGTCAGGGGATGAAGTGACAGAAGAAGGAAGGACTTGACTTGTGCTTGGAGGATATTCTTGTCAAGGGTCTAGGGTTTGGCATTGATCAATAGAAGCTTCAATAAGAGAAATTTACGAAAGGGTTTTCCTCTCTAAGAGAGAGAGGTTTTGCCCTGGCAGAGAGCCAATATCTTGTGTTCTTGTTTCTTGTGTTTTGATAGCAGTTTGATGAAGTAAACACACATACAATAATAATAAGAGAAGAAGATCAAGCTAACAAGTTAAATTGGAAAAGTGCTTCACAAATTGTTATCAAGTCTAGAAGAATCCTACTATATCTAATTGCCCTAGATTCTTCAACATAGGAACCAGGGTGATGGCCATGAGAATGGGGTAGAGCTCATGCATTGGCTTTTGCCCACGTGCTAAATGTGTTTGTCTCGGCCATATTTTGCATTTTGTGGTACATTTCCCTATTGAATGTGGCCAATTATGATTTTTTCTCTTCAGCTACATCAACCTCTACGGCATCATTCCAAGCCTGACCCAAGATGTGCGCAAGGGGAAGGGGAAGGGGAAGGCTAACCCTATGTGGACCCAGTGGAGGAATGTGGACCCAGGTGGGAGGAATGATGAATGGGGTTATAATGAGCAGAAGGGGAGTGATATATGTGGATGAGGGAGCGGGACCACGCAACCAAAATCAAGGTTTCCCATGAATTACCATCCTTAAAGCCCAAAGGTCAATAAAAGAGATCCCACGGGACTAGGGTCCAAGGTTAACATCCAAAAGAGGTCTAGGGGACAAGAGCACAGACCTAGCCCACTCTTTCCGTCGAATCCCCCCATTAATCCATGCCCAAAAGTTTCCATGATAAGTAAACTACAATACTCAATTACCAAATGACAAGCCATACCTTTAGATTTGGGAGGCCCACTTTCAAACATACGATCATGACAGATGGGTAAGGAACCACATGGCTGGCTCAAGTGGCGGAGAAGTGGCACAATGAGCTAGTTGGCGGCTGCAAGGGGCTGTTGGCTGTCGGTTGAGGACCATCTTCTAGAAAAAAATCCTAGGGATATCACCCACAAAATGGTGGGTAACAACCTCTAAGAGAGAGGTAATAGTACCACCCTAGTAGAGGCGTACACAAGCGAAAAGAGAATCGCCTAACATCAAGCAAAATAGTCCACATAGATGTGACGATTGTTACAACCATTACAACACATTTTCAATTAGATAAGCACTAAAATAACCGAAATAGTTCAACTACTTTAGTACAGGTGAAAGCAAACATGAATCATAAACATTCACAGAACAATCTTACAAATATTCACAATCCATGCATGAAAATGTGTTGGCCATCAAGCTTCAAGTATTAAGTAAAAGTCCCAAGATACATGAATACAACGAACATCACTAGCTCCAATAGTGGAGCATTGGAGCCACGACTTGCTCCCCAAAAGTACTAACTTTGTCTCTTTGATGCCTTATGGGAGAAGCCAAGGTGAAAAGTCCTTTGCTTGTACAATGAGGGTGTATATATAACAAATGGGGTGATCCTTCACCTCCCTTGTGACTCTTGGACTACCCTCATGACTGTTTGACTTTACATGATTTTTCAACTTCCTACATGACTTTTCACATTACATAGATGACTCTTGGACTTCCACTTTACATTACATTTTCCAATATAAAATTACATAATCCACAAATGATGTGGCACATGATGACTCATGACACGACATGACATGACACTGATGACATGGACTGCATGATGTCATGGCAATGTCAAGTCACTTTTGTTGTTGCTTTCTTTGTGTCTTCTTGAAAAGATGGTGCATGTTCTTCTTCTTCCTTCTCCTTATGACTTGAAAATAAGGAGTTTTCAATGTGGTCTTGATCTTCCATCTTCTGTTATAATCCAGTGTTCCTCGTCTTCTTACCTGATGATCATCTTATTTCCTCAACTCCTTAGGTGTCTTCTAGCATGGTCTCCTTCCCCATCTCATTCATCTTCATCTTGTCATGACATAATAGAATACCTGCGACTACAATCCACCCATGACAAGACGACATCAGTATTATAAACCCCTAGCCAAAGATGCTTCATGAAATCACTTCATAGGGCTGGAACTGATCACTGGTCGAGTGACTGACTCAGGGATTGCGCAATTCCAGAGGCCAAGGTCCGACACTGAGGCTTGAGACTGCTCAATGCGCAGTTCAAGATGGCTAGGGTTAGAGGATTACGCATTTGAGGGAGTCAACGACTCAGGCTAGAGGCTTGAGCTTTGAGACTACGCGGTTGAGGGACTCAAGGGCTCAGGCTAAGGGCTTGAGCACTGAGTTTGCCCATTGCGCAGTGCTAGAAGGACAAGGAGGCCAGGTGATTGTGCAATTGCGCAGTTTAGGAGCTCAAGGCTGAGGCTTAATGTTAAAATTGGCAACTAGGGCCAAACTCCATGTGGATCACCTTATTTATGGCTTCTGATATTTTTCCTAGATTCCTCTCATCGAGAGGTGTAGGATTGATCTAAAGATCATCCGATTCCAATAAATATTTCTGGAGATATGAATTTATTTTGATTATGGACAAATTGTCAAGGTCGGCTAGCAAACTTATGTAGGCTCAGAAGCCCAACAGTGACGTCTATTCATCCTAAACGTTTGCATATAAATACAAGGAGCCTTCTCCTCATTTGGACAATTCATTCACTCATCTTCTCTCTATCTCTCTCTCTCACACGTGTGGCTGAAAGGAAGACGTCCTAGGGCAAGGAAGACGCAGAAAGAAGGACGCTAGGGCAGCAAGTCATCTCTTTGACCAGCGTTGACCATGCAGAAGTGCAGATTGGGTGTGGTTGCCTCTCCTAGGCAGGCCGCAATTTTTGGCACAAAAACCGAGGTGATCTGACCTCTAGTTTGACCGGTGTTGACTGCCCTAGTTTAGGGCTGCAAGTTGACTTCAGAAATCTGCAAACTGACTATATTTTTGGGGTTGTTCAAGCACTGTTTCTTCAGGCTGTTCAAGGACAAGTTAACCGGAAATTGACCAAGCATTTTAGAGGTCAATTTCAACTAGTTTGACCAAGTTTGACTTTTCTGATCTAGGGTTTGCTGCTGTTGATATAAAATTACAGAATTCAGATTTTGTACTATTTCTCTCTGCTGAACTATTGAAGATCAAAGAAGATTTGATCAAAGGGTTTCCCCGCATTGGGGTTTGTCCCTGGCTAGCCGCCACATCTTGTGTCTCTTGTCTTGGCTTGTTATTTGTTGATCATTTAATGTTCTATCTGCACTTTATTTAATGTATAAGTGATTGCTAATCTGTGGGTAATAAGAAGAAAAATAAGTAAACTGCTCTAAGCATAGAACATACCATAATTTAACATGGTATCAAAGCAGAGGTGAAGACAAAGCCCGAGCAAGAACAATCACCGAAGAGAAGGTTGGCAAGGCTATCTTAAAGAAATCATGGGGTCCTCAACACACTTCCCTGCTGAAGACAAACTCCGTGAGAAGTCTGACTATCACGGATGGAAGATGTCTCTCGATCTAACATTAGAAGAGCAGGAAGTGTTGGACCATGTGAGAGGCGGGATTGTTGAGCCTCCATCAAATGCATCCGCTGCTGCTAGGAACAAATGGACCAAGGGAGAAGTCAAAGCAAGGAAGATCATTCGGGACTCACAAGCGCTTGGTGGCCTATGTTTTCGACGTGAACACCTCCAAGGAAATCCACAATAGACTGGTGAGTTTATTTAAAGTTAATGATGAAAATCAAGTCTTGTTTCTTATAAATAAGCTGAAGGAAATTAAGAAGGGCAGAGATGAGAGTATGCAAGCATATTTCTTAAGGATCACCGAGATCAAGAACGATCTTCCATCTATTGGAGAAGTAATTCCTGACAGGGAAATGACACTCCCAATTCTTGGAGGACTGCCATCTGAATGGTATATATTCAGGACTACTCTTCTCAACAATAACGTAATTCCTGGATTTGAGGAATTAATGGCCAGATGCATTCAAGAAGAAACAATGATGGAAGAGCAAGGAATGCCCATAGTTAAAGGTCATCCCTCTGCCTTTTCTTCTCATGCTAAAAGAATAAACAATTCCGGGGCTAAATTCAAAGGAAAGGCTAGACCAAAGGGTGGAAGAAAAGGATGATGTTACAATTGCAATAAAACGGGTCACTATGCAAGGGAGTGCCCTGATAAAAGGGACTCACAGCGGGACGATGATCAAAATTCCTCTCAAGGCAATCAAAGGAATGGTAGGTCAAATGGCAGAGGTAAAAGAAGTGCCAGAAATCAAGGAAGAGGATAACCATTCAAGAAGGCAAGAAATTCCAAGTATGAATCTAACACTGTTAACAATACGCAAGATGAATATTATCTACCAGCAGCTCTATCTACTACTGCTCCCCCGGACTCGCTAGGAAATTGGCTTATTGATAGTGATAGTGGTGCCTCAAGGCACTTCACTGGTTACAAAGAAGCTCTCTATAATCTGATAGAGAAGGAAACCAACTTGGAAATTGTTCTTGGAGATAATTCAAAATATCCCGTGAAAGGCGTAGGAAATGTCACTCTTCAATTGAATCAACGTAATACCATCCACTTAGAAGATGTATTATATGTACCTGATCTCAAAAGGAACCTGGTGTCCATTTCGACAATGGAAGACAAAGGCTACAAGGTGGCCTTCAATGATGGCAAGGTACGTGTATGGAAAAAGAACTTTAAAGATGCTTTTACTCTTGGGTTTCGAGTTGATTCATTATATCAGGTCAGAGGAAGTCCGTTGGGTGTCATGTCTTGTGACACATCTCTTCAGTCCGAACTATGGCATCGGAGGTTTGCTCAACTTCATTATAAAGCTTTACCCGATGTAAGAAAAATGGTGACCGGGATGCCCGAGTTCAGATTAGAGCAAGAAGGTGTATGTCCTGGATGTGTCAAAGGAAAGCTTAAAAGGGGACCATTCCCCTCAATCCAAAGCAAGACCTTCGATATATTGCAGTTGGTTCACTCAGACATATCCGTTATGATGCCTGTGAACTCCTTGGGAGGATATTTATATTACCTCATTTTTACAGATGATTATTCTCGCAAGACTTGGATATACTTCATGAAAAAGAAGGATGAAGTGTTCTCCTGGTTTCAGCGCTTCAAAGCCTTGATCGAGAATCAAACCGAAAAGAAGATCAAGACCTTAAGGACTGATAATGGGACTGAATATGAATCCAATGAGTTTCATGACTTTTGCAAAGACGCTGGCATTAAGAAGGAAACTACTACAACATACACTCCTGAACAGAATGGTGTGGCGGAAAGGAAGAATCGTACAATTGTGGAAGTTGTCCGTGTTATGCTCCATGATCAAAGACTTTCGAAGTTTCTATGGGCCGAAGCTGCAAATACATATGCACAAAACCGATACCCTCATCAAGCATTGGGTTCCAAAACTCCCGAAGAAATGTTCACCGATAAGAAACCTGACGTATCTCATTTTAGAATCCCTATATATTTTTATGTGCCTAAAGAAAAAAGGAATAAATTGAGTGCATATTGAAAGAAAGGAATCTTCGTGGGCTATAGCGAAAATACTAAGGGTTATAGAATCTATGTAGCTGGTCAAAGGGAAGTCGAGATTAGTCATGATATCACCTTCGACAAAGATATGGCTCTTAGCAAGGTACACAATCTTCCTACTTTAAGGGGATCTAAAGAAGCTGACACCGGGAAACCGAAGGAAAAAGAAAATGAGACGATGCCCAATGTGGAAGAACCTATGGATCCTATTGATCCTCCTCCGCAAGAGCCTTCCTCTTCTAAGAAGAGGCCTTCATGGCTTAGGGGGACACTTGATGATGCTAAAGGACACATTGCACCCCGAGGAACCTTCCGTGAAAGTAAGAAGCCGAACAAGTATCAAGGATACCTGACCATCATGAGCACGATCATCCAAAATGGGCCTTCGTCATTCACAGATGCCGTCAAGCTTCAAGTATGAAAGGATGCTATGACCAAGGAATATGAGTCCATTATGAAAAACGATGTTTGGGATGTGGTCCCCAGACCCCAGGACAAAGCAATTGTCACTTCAAAATGGCTTTACAAGATAAAGCATGCAGTTGATGGAAGTGCGGAAAAGTATAAGGCTCGTTTTGTCGCTCGTGGCTTCTCCCAAAAGGAAGGTATAGACTATGACGAGATATTTGCACCTGTTTCCCGATATACCACCATCCGCTCAATCATAGCCCTTGCTGCTTCGCAAGGATGGAACCTACATCAAATGGATGTCAAAACTGCATTCTTACATGGTTCGATCAAAGAGGAGGTCTATGTGGAGCAACCCGAACGATTTAAGATTTATGATCGAGAATCTCATGTGTGCAGGTTGAAGAAGGCCCTCTATGGGCTAAAGCAAGCACCCCGAGCATGGTATGAGAGGATCGATAGCTACTTGATGAAGCTGGGATTGACTAGGAGTAAAGTCGACCCTAACCTTTACTTTAAGGTTATAGATGACAAGCCTCTCATACTAGTGCTATATGTTGACGACCTCTTTCTAACAAGTGCAAACTCTCTCATTCACGAATGTAAGAGGGAGCTGGCTTCTAAGTTCGAGATGAAAGACCTAGGACTTATGCACTATTTCCTAAGACTGGAAGTCTGGCAGAAACCAGGGGAGATTTTCCTATCTCAAGGAAAATATGTGGTGAAGATATTGGAGAGATTCGGCATGCTGGACTGCAAGCCTGTAACTACCCCGATGGAGCTTGACTTCAAGAAGTTAAGCGGTAGTGTTGTCGGACCTGTTTCACGAACTGCTACTGAGTATCGTCAACTCGTCGAAGCATTAATGTTCTTGGTGAACTCCCGTCCGTATATATGCTTTGCAGTCAACACATTGAGTCAACATATGGTTGAGCTTCACCACTCACATTGGATTGGTGCCAAGAATCTGTTGAGATATCTTCGTGGCACAATCACTCATGGGTTGAGATACACTGCCGAAGATGTGAGACTACTTGGGTATACTGATGCTGATTGGGCAGGCAGTGTGGTGGACCGAAAGAGCACTTTCGGGTGTTGTTTCTCTTTGGGATCTGCCTTGATATCTTGGATGAGCAAGAAGTAGAAGTCGGTGGCTTTGAGCACCGCCAAGGCAGAGTACATTGCTGCTAGCATGGCCTCCTGTGAGGCAGTCTGGTTGCGAAAGCTCTTCAGTGAGCTGTTTGGATTTACATTGGATACCACCGTGATCCTGTGTGACAACCAGAGCGGGATCCGTTTATCAGAGAATCTCATATTTCATGATCGCTCCAAGCATATCGATATTAGGTACCACTATATTCGAGATATGGTGCAGCGAGGAGCAATAAGGCTCCAACATATCGGTACAAATGAACAGGTCGCCGACATTTTGACAAAGCCCCTAGGAAAGGTCAAATTCCTGACTTTCCGAGAACGACTTGGTGTCGTTCAGAGACCCTCTTATGAGGGTCGAGTATGATGTATTGAGCTCTGGGAGCTCCAGGGGGGCGCGAGGTACTTCTTGGAGCGACATGTGACCACAGGGCGACTCACCATCCCCTGGTGGTGCACTATGTACAGGGTAAAGGTTCAACCTTCCCCTGTGACACCTCGTGGCGACTGTGGAACAGGATGATTAGTTCTCCTGTGGGCCAGGATGATTCGTTCTCCGTGGCGACTATGGAGCAGGATGATTAGTTCTCCTATAGGCCAGGATGATTAGTTCTCTGTGGCATCCACTGGACAGGATGATTCGTTCTCCTGTGGACAGGATGATTAGTTCTCCTGTCGAGGCATCCTACCCATGCAGTATGGGACTCATGGGAAGTACCTCTCATCTGATCAATGAACAGGGAAATGAGGATAGGGACCATAGTAGTACTATCAATGGACGCATCGTTGTATCTACCGTACTCCCTATGCTAGGATGACCTCCATTGATATGGGATCAATGATACTGATCTGGGATCAGTGAGAGTGGTTCACACTCTGAGACTGACTTCGGGTCAGTGGAGGATGGTATGATACATCCTCGATCATTTATTCTTCTTCATAGTTCGAGCAGAGCAGAGTGGGATCAAGTTGTACAGGACAATGCATTTGATGGATGGATAGCAACGACGGTCTGACGGATTGCAGAGGAAGTTCTCCCTAGTTGAGAGGGAGTGTTAAAATTGGCAACTAGGGCCAAACTCCATGTGGATCACCTTATTTATGGCTTCTAATATTTTTCCTAGATTCCTCTCATTGAGAGGTGTAGGATTGATCTAAAGATCATCCGATTCTGATAAGTATTTCTGGAGATATAAATTTATTTTGATTATGGACAAATTGTCAAGGTTGGCTAGCAAACTTATGTAGGCTCAGAAGCCCAACAGTCATGTCTATTCATCCTCAACGTTTGCATATAAATACAAAGAGCCTCCTCCTCATTTGGACAATTCATTCACTCATCTTCTCTCTCTCTCTCCTACACATAAAAGGAGCCTCTCTCTCTCACACGTGTCGCTGAAAGGAAGGCGTCCTAGGGCAAGGAAGACGCAAAAAGAAGGATGCTAGGGCAGCAGGTCATCTCTTTGACCAGCGTTGACCATCCAGAAGTGCGGATTGGGTGTGGTTGCCTCTCCTAGGCAGGCCGCAATTTTGGCACGAAAATCGAGGTGATCTGACCTCTGGTTTGACCGGTGTTGACTACCGAAGTTTAGGGCTGCAAATTGACTTCAGAAATCTGCAAACTGACTGTACTTTTGGGGTTGTTCAAGGGTTGTTTCTTCAGGCTGTTCGAGGACAAGTTGACCAAAAATTGACCAAGCATTTTAGAAGTCAATTTCAACTAGTTTGACCAAGTTTGACTTTGTTGATCTAGGGTCTGCTGCTACTGATATAAAATTACAGAATTCAGATTTTGTATTATTTCTCTTTGCTGAACTATTGAAGATAAAAGAAGATTTGATCAAAGGGTTTCCCCGCAGTGGGGTTTGTCCCTGGCTAGCCGCCACATCTTGTGTCTCTTGTCTTGGCTTGTTTTCTGTTGATCATTTAATGTTCTATCTGCGCTTTACTTAATGTATATGTGATTGCTAATCTGTGGGTAATAAGAAGAAAAATAAGTAAACTGCTCTAAGCATAGAACATACCATAATCTAACACTTAAGGGCTGAGACTGCGCAATGTGCATTTCAGGCTTGGCTAGAGGGAAAGATTGCGTAGTTCTGGAGGCTAGGCTTGAGCACTGAGATTGCCAGTGTGTAGTTTTTGGAGGCAGAAATTACACATTGCACAATGCCAAGAGACAAGGCTACTACTTGAGCGCTGAGATTGTGTAAAAATTTTTGTTTTCCCACCCCGGTTTTTAGTTTCACCTTATTTCTCCCATGTAGTTAAATGCCCATTCCCATAACCATACATTTAACAGACTGAAAAAAATAAATATTGCTGAAAACACAAATTCTGGAAATTTTTCAGAATGCTGGAAATTGCAGAATTAAAAATCAGCAGTTAAAAACAGCCATTAAAACACATTAAAACACTGATATTTTTGGTCAACTTGACCCTGGAAAAACCCCCTACAACTCTTGGGGAAAACCAGTTTGAGAGCTCTTCTTTATTTCTGAAAATTGTCTTTTTACAGTGAGAATTATTCAGCAAAAAATCAGCAAGCAAATTTACAACTTATCTCCTTTCCCGTGCCTCACAGCAATCTGGAAATTACAGCAAACAGGACAGCAATAAATGCTGTACGACCTCCGTTTTGTGTGCAGAAAAATCAGCAAACTGCTCCTCGATTTTTGTGCAAAAATCTGCCTTTCACTATGTGCTGAATCAGCTGTACAAATCTGCTCAACTGCTGCCTTGGAATGTGTGCCAAGCTGCTGTCTCCTTCTCCTTCCTGCTCAGAAATCTCTCTTGCTCTCTTGCTCTCCTTCTCCCAATCTGCTCATGAAAGAATGAATGACCTTTTCCTCCTTTTCCTCCTTTAATATAACTCCAAGTGACTTTTGGGTGATCTCTAAATCCAATCGCTGAAATAGATTTAGATCAATGGTTGATATTAAATGCTCATTTAAATCTCACTTTCTATTTTTTAATTCACCCCACTTTAATAAAGACCCACTTAGTCATTTATTTCCAAAGTCACTTTTCCTTTCTAATTTTTCATTGACTTTATAAAAGTCACTTTAAAATTAGACTTAATAACTTTATCACTTAAAGTCACTTTTAAATTAGATTTAACTTTATAAAATTATAAAGTCACTTTAGGAGAAAAATTAAATTCTTTTGGACACTTTTCCCTAGGCCAAAGATCAAAGCCTAAGGGAACCACCTGTCCTCTGGTACCAAATTTCAACACTCCCTCTTACCGAGGAAGGTGTTCCTCACCACACCCATCTTGTCTCTGAAGTAGACATGCTTGCCCCGTGGTAAGGCTTTGGAAAGGATATCTGCAACCTGCTCATCAGTGGAAATATACTCAAGCTTCACAGCTCCCTTCTGAACATAGTCTCTGATGAAATGATATCTGATCCCAATATGCTTTGACCTGTCATGAAATACTGGATTCTCCGTGAGTTTAATGCAACTCTGATTATCACAGTAAATCACTGAAGGTCTCAACGGCTGACCAAATAAGCCAAACAACATCTTGCGAAGCCAGATGGCCTCACAACTAGCTAGACTGGCTGCCATATACTCTGCTTCCGCTGAACTCAGTGCTACTGACTGCTGCTTCCGGCTGAACCATGACACTACTGCTGAACCCAACCCAAAACAACACCCTGAAGTGCTCTTCCTATCAGAAGCACAACCTGCCCAATCAGAATCAGTGTATCCTGCCAATCTCACTCCATCTCCCTGCCTGTAGTCCAGACCATAATCCACTGTCCCCTGCAAGTACCGCAAAATGTGTTTTGCAGCCACCCAGTGAACCTTCCTAGGCTCACACATAAACTGACTCATCGTGTTGACTGCAAAACAGATATCTGGTCTAGTGTTGACCAAATACATCAAGGAACCAATCAGCTGCCTGTACAATGTGGGATCCACCAACTCGGAATCCGAAGCATGAAGCTTCTTCCAATTGGTGATCATCGGTGTCGACATGGGTCTACAATCCTCCATGTGGAATCTGCTAAGGATGTCCACAATATACTTCCCCTGCCCCAGGAAGAAATGCCCCTCCTCCTGCCACACCTCCAAACCCAAAAAGTAATGCATCAAGCCGATGTCCTTCATCTCAAACTCCGCCGCAAGATCTCTCTTGCAGTGCTCTATGAGTCTCTCTGCACCTGTAATGATCAAGTCATCCACATACAGCACCAGAATGAGAGGCTCCTCACCAATCACAATAAAGTAAAGGTTCGGATCTGCCTCACTCTTTGTGAAACCCATCCCCTGCAAGTATGCATCTATCCTGGAGTACCAAGCTCTGGGAGCTTGCTTCAGGCCATAAAGGGCCTTCTTCAATCTGCACACATGGGACTCCTTCCCATGCACCTCAAAGCCCTGTGGCTGCTCAATGTACACCTCCTCCTGTATGAAGCCATTGAGAAATGCGGTCTTCACATCCATCTGGTGGATCTTCCAACCCATCTCTGCTGCTATCGATATAATGGAGCGGATCGAAGTATATCGAGCCACGGGAGCGAAGGTCTCCTCATAATCAACTCCCTCTACCTGGGAGAACCCTCTAGCCACAAACCTCGCTTTGAATTTCTCAATGCTGCCATCTGCAGCATGCTTTACCTTGTAAAGCCATCTGGAAGTAACCACGGATTTGCCCTCAGGCCTCGGCACCACCTCCCAAACATCATTCTTCATGATAGAAGAATACTCCTCCTGCATGGCCTCTCTCCAGACCTGCTGGCTAGCTGCCTCCTCATAGCTAGAAGGCTCAGAGTCAAGGATGCTGGTAACCATCGCCATATAACTACAAAACCTCTCAGGTGGTCTACTCTCTCTGACCGGCCTCTTCGGCTCAGCAACAGATGTGGCATCTCTCAAGGTGTCCTGAAGCCACTTGGGCTTCCTCTTCCCTGAGCGCACTTCTTCCACCGGAGAATGAAACTCCTCCTCCTCATCATCATCAGTAGCCTGAACTCCTGACTGTCTGTCTGCTGTCCTCCTGCCTGCACCTGAACCTGTAGAAGCTGAGGTACCGTGTGAACTGTCCATCAGTGGACTCCCTAGTGAACTGCTCTGTGAACTGCTCTGCATGCTGCCCGGAGCACCACCCCTCTGGCTCGATGAGCCACTGCTCACTGACGGACCTGACATCCTCATAGATGTACCTCCGGATCCTCCTGATCCCTGCCCACTGGATCCCTGCGACTGACTCAACTGCTGCTGAGGGTCTGGCTGATCCAGATACTCTAACTCCCGTGACCTCCTAAAGGCCCTGTCCTCCTCGAACTTCACATCCCGTCTGACAACAACTCTCCTCTGTGCAGGAATGTAAATCCGAAAGGCCTTTGAGGTCTCACTGTAGCCCACAAAGATACCCTTCTCTGCGGTGGGCTCTAGTTTGGTCCTCTTCTCCTTGGGTATATAGGAGTATGTAATGCATCCAAAGATATGAAGATGACCAAGATCAGGCTTCTTCCCAGAGAAAGCCTCCTCCGGAGTCATGTGCCCCAAGGCACGATGCGGACTCCTGTTCTGCAAGTAAACAGCTGTGTTGCAGGCCTCTGCCCACAAAAACAATGGCAACCCCTGATCATGTAACATAGCTTTGGCAGCCTCTATGATGGATCTGTTCTTCCTCTCCGCAACCCCGTTCTGCTGGGGGTTGTAAGGAACAGTGAACTCCCTCCTAATGCCTGCCTCCGCACAATAGTCAACAAACTCTCCAAGGGTGTACTCTCCTCCATTGTCCGACCTCAAGGACTTGATCTTTCGGCCTGTCTGTGTCTCCACAAGAGCTCTGAACTCCTGAAACCGCTTGAAGACCTCACTCTTGGTCTTCAAGAAATAAATCCAGGTCCTCCTGGAGTGATCATCAATGAATAAAACATAGTACTCATACCCACTCAAGGAAACATGAGACATCCGACCGCTCACATCGGAATGAATCAAATCAAGTATCCCCGTCGCTCTGCTGTCACTGCTGGGAAAAGGGGATTTGGCAAATTTGCCCATCGCACAACCTCTGCAAGTATCAAAGTGATCAGTACTGAAATCTGGCACACCTGTAGTGATCTCCCGCAATGTCCTCAAGGCTCCATGATACATATGTCCCATCCTGCGGTGCCAAATCTCACACAGCTCAGAACTGCTAGCTCTGCTGTCGGTACTACTGCTCAATGCCAAAAGGGGCTGAAATGCAAACTTGTACACCTTTGCATGGCGTACACCTATCACTCTAGCTGAATCAGCTGGAGTGCCCCTGGGATACATCAACACCTGTCCTCCCCTGAACAGTACCTCATATCCTCTGTCCTCCAAAGCTGAGACGGATATGAGGTTCTTCCTCATCCCTGGCACATAAAGAACCTCTGACACCTTCAAGGGAGGTTTGGACTCCCTCTGAAATGTCACTGTCCCCACCCCGACTGCTCTAACAACTCTGTCATCACCAAGTACTACCTCAATATCAGTGCCACTCTCTGAAAGCTCTGAGAAGTACTCACGGACTCCTGTCATGTGACGTGAAGCCCCACTGTCCACATACCAAATACCTGTAGATGCTCCGCTAATCGAGGGAAAAGCATGCTCCCTCTGAACCTGTGTGGCAGGGGATCCTGCACTAGAGGACTCACACGTAGTGAACGCAAACTCTCGGTCAAAACGACCAGCAAAGTCCTCAATCTCTGCTGAAGCTGCCACGTCCTGGTTCTTCCCCTTCTTCTTCTTCTTCTCCGGACACACAACTGCATAGTGTCCCATCTTTTGACAATTCCAACACTTCACCTTGGAATAGTCCTTCTGTGTGTTCCCCGGTTTACCTTTACCTTTGCCTTTGCCCCCACCACTGCTTGTGGAAGCCTGCTTCTTCCCTTTGTCTTTCTTGCCTCCTGCCACCAGTGCTACATCCTCATCCTGCTCAACTGGCTTGACTGCCCCAAGCTGTCCTTTCCTGATCTCTGTCTGAATGCAATCATCCCAAAACCTCTCCCATGTGGGAAGGGTCTCACGTGCACAAACCCCATCAGCAAAGTTCAACCATGAACGGGGGAGGCCATTCACTGCAATACGCACCAACTCAGTGGATGGAATGGCCTCTCCAATCGCTGCCAACTCATCTCTCACATTGGTAATCTTTGTGAGATATCCAGCGGCACTATCATTACCCATCTTAATGTTCTTCAGCTTCTCCTTCAGGACCATCTTCCGGTTCTCATTGGTACTCTGGTAGAGATTGGACAATGCTGTCCACATCTCATGGGCATTGCTCTTTCCTCTCACATGAGGAATGCAATGGTCTTTGATTCCGTCTAGAATCAGCCTCTTACCCTTATTGTTCTTCTTTTTATACTCAGCCAACTGAGTAACATCAGTGGGCACAACAACAGGGTTCTGTGCGGTATGCACCATGATATCCTAGACTTCTGCCTTCTCAAAGATACTCTGCATTCTCTCCTTCCAAACGCTGTAATTTATATGCCCATCCAGCCTATCCTCCACCCTCAATCCCAATGACATCCTGCTGTCCTAAAACTGAAAAATAGCACTGCTGTAGTAAAGATAAAACTGCTGTTTATGAAAAAATCAGCTTGCTGGAATTTTCTGAGTGAAAAATCAACAACTGTAATTTTTCCTTTTGCTGTCCCAAACTGCCCTTCAGCACTCAAGCTCCGATACCATGTAAAAATTTCTGTTTTCCCACCCCGGTTTTCAGTTTCACCTTATTTCTCCCATGTAGTTAAATGCCCATTCCCATAACCATACATTTAACAGACTGAAAAAAATAAATATTGCTGAAAACACAAATTCTGGAAATTTTTCAGAATGCTGGAAATTGCAGAATTAAAAATCAGCAGTTAAAAACAGCCATTAAAACACATTAAAACACTGATATTTTTGGTCAACTTGACCCTGGAAAAACCCCCTACAACTCTTGGGGAAAACCAGTTTGAGAGCTCTTCTTTATTTCTGAAAATTGTCTTTTTACAGTGAGAATTATTCAGCAAAAAATCAGCAAGCAAATTTACAACTTATCTCCTTTCCCGTGCCTCACAGCAATCTGGAAATTACAGCAAACAGGACAGCAATAAATGCTGTACGACCTCCGTTTTGTGTGCAGAAAAATCAGCAAACTGCTCCTCGATTTTTGTGCAAAAATCTGCCTTTCACTATGTGCTGAATCAGCTGTACAAATCTGCTCAACTGCTGCCTTGGAATGTGTGCCAAGCTGCTGTCTCCTTCTCCTTCCTGCTCAAAAATCTCTCTTGCTCTCTTGCTCTCCTTCTCCCAATCTGCTCATGAAAGAATGAATGACCTTTTCCTCCTTTTCCTCCTTTAATATAACTCCAAGTGACTTTTGGGTGATCCAAGTGACTTTTAGGTGATCTCTAAATCCAATCGCTGAAATAGATTTAGATCAATGGTTGAGATTAAATGCTCATTTAAATCTCACTTTCTATTTTTTAATTCACCCCACTTTAATAAAGACCCACTTAGTCATTTATTTCCAAAGTCACTTTTCCTTTCTAATTTTTCATTGACTTTATAAAAGTCACTTTAAAATTAGACTTAATAACTTTATCACTTAAAGTCACTTTTAAATTAGATTTAACTTTATAAAATTATAAAGTCACTTTAGGAGAAAAATTAAATTCTTTTGGACACTTTTCCCTAGGCCAAAGATCAAAGCCTAAGGGAACCACCTGTCCTCTGGTACCAAATTTCAACAGATTGCGCAATGCGCAATTCAGGATGGCTAAAGGAGGTTGAGTGGTCCAGTCGGAGAGTTTTCCCAATTTGACTAAGTGTCAAATCAGTGAGAGGAAGATAGGAAAAAGCATGACTCTGAACATGACCACACACTTAGATCACTTGACGACACAACATGGAACACTCAAAACACATGAACAACATCATTTCCTTAATGCAACAACTTTGCGACAACCTACACCAAGTGCGACACCAAAGATACACTTTGCGACAACCGTGACGACACTTGTGCGACAATGCTTGAAACTTTGGAAATGAGTGTGATACATGTTTACATGGTAAGACCAACTCATTTACACAAATTTTACCCCTTGAAACCACCAAAACTAGCTTTCGTGTATTGTGCGACACTCCACATGCTAAAAGACGACATTTACTATATGAAGAGAAAAGTGTGAACGACACTTGCGATACGCGAATGAAAATGAAAGCGACACATGTCAGAGCGAAGATAACATGAAAACGACCCTACTTAGAGTGAAAGCAAGCGAAAGTGACAATCGAAAGCATGCAAACGACACTCACACAAAGCGAAGGTGCACAAAAGCAAGTTTGAAAAACTCACCAAAATAGAAGTACAAACGCAGCGAAAAGTGAGGGACTATCAATGACAATGCGCACTGACTGTCGACATGGGTTGAACATTACACAGGCACTGTCTTGATGGACTGTGCTATGCTTGTTCAAGCTTGCATAAAAGAATGCGCTCATGAACTTGTTGTGAACTGAGCATGTGTGAGCAAGTGACATCGACCAATCAAGGAGTGACCACTGAATAATCAATCGCAAAATTCACAGTAGGCTCCAAAATTCAAGTGTAAGAAAAATTTTGGAGGGTGTTTGTCGCAGCGACAACACTTTCTTTTATAACTTTGAAACTTAATCTTCAACAGTTAAGATCTAACCGTGAGATCAATGGCTCTCTTTTAATTAAATCATTAAGTGATCCACTTTAGTCACTTTATTAATAAAAACTCACATTAATGAAAAAGATATTCACCTTATTAATTAATTAATAAAGTGAACTTCTAGAAAGAAAACAAAAAAGATAAGATATAATTAATGACGATGTAACATCCTCTACGAATTGAGGACGAATGAGACAAAGTAGCCTATCAATCTCTGTAGGGTATAGTCCTGCATAAAGGGGGAAACCCCAAAAATTCCCACTGTTGGGCAAGTTTTCAGGCAGTTGGGTGAAGAAACCCAAAATTGGGGCTTGGAGTAAAGTTTAATCAATCGTTTTAAAAGAGACCCCTCTAGGAAATCTATAAATATGAGAGGGATGAATTCATTTTGGAGCATCAAGTGTCGATCAATTCATTTGTTTTCTTGAGCTTAGCTCTGAGGGTTTAAGACCCCTTTCTCCAAACCAATTTCGGTGGTGCAAGATTCCACCCTAGTTGGTATATCTTTTGCATTTTTTGTTTATCTTCTTGTTTTGGCATAATAGATTTTCTCCTCCTAAATGAGCAACAAACTCTTCCTTGCTTATGTGGATCAAGATCAATATCTTCTCTGAAATTTGGGTCTGGGCTAAACGTTGAGTCTTTGTGGAACAAGATTGAGCTCTTCTCTAACAATTAGGGTCTGGCCTGAACGCCAATTTCCTATGGAACAAGATCGAGCTCTCCTTTGAAAATGAGGATTTGGTTGTACATCAATTTTGTGTCAAAAATCGAGCCTTGCTCTGAGGATTGAATATGCGTAGAACGTTAACTCCCTGTGGATAGGCCACAAACCTAAGTCAAACAGACCACTGAGATAGATGAGTTATGGAACTTTGAAATCATACGAATTATAGGGCTGGATGATGTGGATTACAGGGGTTTGACAAGGAGAAATTCAGCGATTGAAAGACATGCAAATCACGGCAGATATGAGTGTTGAACTAACAGCGAGGGCCTAACTTCCAAGCGAGGGTGCTAAGAGTAAGAACGAGCCTTACAAACAAATCCGAGACTTCCAAAAGCAAGCTCAAAGCATTGGGAATTAGTCGCAGAAGCTCTGAGAACATTTTGGAATTTTTTGAAGCTGAATAACACAATCCCTTTTCAGAAATCAATCGCATTTTAGAAAGTTGTGTAGAAAGCAAGTTTTTTTTATTCTTTACTCATTGGTAAATCTAGCTAGTTTAGTCGGATCTGAGTAGAAGTTGACAGGTCTATTATGTTTAGAATAGTTGAACTATTGGAATTTTGATACTTATTAACAGTGCATTGAACCGTATAATATTACGGTATTATTTGAATGGTTGAATTATAATATTGCATTATATTGATGGTCGTAACTTGTATTGGAGTCAATGTTTGTAAAAAAAATGTTGAAAACTTAATTGTTTAAGAAGGCCCTAACCAGAATATAAAGCCCTAAGCAATGAAAAATTGCCCTAGTTCATTACACATGATTTCCATAAGCAAACACCCTCATGAAGATACCTGACTCAGCTACAAAAATTAACAAATAGGTCTCTTCCTTCAAGAAGGCACTTATATTTTGGGCCATTTTGAAAACAATGCTCAACACATGGTTCAAGGGCCCTTAACTTTAAGGGATTTTTAGTTTGCTCTTATGATATGGGATGATCATGATAATTATGGTTATAGTGTTTTGAGCTATCCAAGCATTGAGGAATTTTTTTGGCTAACTTTTGGAAGTTATATAACTGTATGAACTATGTAAGATTATGTTTATGGGTTGATGCCACACTTTCTTGAAGTGCATTAAGCACATAAGGATTGTACTTTCTTTTTTTCTTGAAATATAAAAGTACGTTTTTTCTTTTTGGGTGGAGGGGGATCATGCACTAAGTTCCCTGGGTAATTGATGGGTAATAAATAAGCCCACAAGGTGATTAGAGAAAATAATAAAATAATAAAGGGTGGTTGGCATAGATCCCTAGGAATACTCATGAGAAAGTATAAATACACGAGTACCACTGTACTAAATATGTGGGATTATTACATCGTACCAAACATGGCTTATGGAGTGAATCCTTCCATAAGGAATAT
This sequence comes from Pinus tabuliformis, assembly GCA_031772625.1. NCBI lineage: Eukaryota > Viridiplantae > Streptophyta > Pinopsida > Pinales > Pinaceae > Pinus > Pinus tabuliformis. Next base: position 942,640,693 of record CM062816.1, on the reverse strand, counting down.
TTGATGGTTTTACCCTACCTTAAGGTTCTTCCCCATATTCTTGTATTGTTTATGGTGTGAATGCATATTTATGAACTCAAGGTTTATTCTCAAGCTTGAGAGTTCATATTTTATCTATTATCTGTTAAATTTGGCAGCTAGGGATAAATTCCCTAGCCCTCCTATCATTTGATTAAGCAAAGGAAATATTATTGCAAGAAGTCATATATAATAAAGGGAATTTGATTTCCCATCAAGTCGGCGTTTATTGGAGGGAAATATTTAATATAAAATTCAAAATATCTCAAGTCGGCTCCCATATGAAAAGCCTTGTCCCAATCAATTATAAATAGTCATTGGATATGGATCACTTGGTAAAGTCAAGGATCTCGATTTACTTTGAGGCTAAATGTGTTTTACTTCTACGATTCATATACCTTCATTGTGGGCTTTGTGGTTCATCAACTTGGTTATGTTCTTTCATGGCTTGCTCTTAATAAAATCAGAGGCTTGCTATTCTTCAACTATGGTTCGTTTCTTTCCATGGTTCATATTCATGTCAAGCTCGCACATTCTTTTATGCACCCCTGTGGCATGATGTTAATAGAGGAGACTCATATGTCTTCAAGGTGACTCGCATTAAGACACAATAGGTCGTTATGTTCAGTAAGGCTCATTTCTCTCTTTAGTGTTTGTTGCGCTACATGATGGCTCACAAGCTTGCTAGGTTTTGTGATTCATGGCTCAATGGGCGGTGGTATTCTTAATTGCTCTGGCATCGTATTATAACCATGGAATCATTGCATCAGTTTTGTAGCATCGCTCTCATAGTGACAAATATCTTTGGTGGCTCAAATATCTTTTTTGATGGCTTATACATTGACAACATATCTCTTACGATGGCACATATATTCGAATATGTCTCACGATGGTCCATAGATCCTCATGGTAACTCGTATATACTCATTATGGTTTGCTTAGAACATTCATGATCTGCATATGCTAACTATGGCATGCTTGATCTAGGTAATATGTTTTACATGACCGTTGTGGTATGGCTCGAATAATCATTGTGTTTGACAGAGAATACATGTTGGACATGGTATAGCAAGAATCTTAGATTTGGCATCATATCTGAGGCTATAATATATGTAATTGATGTCATAATAACTTACAGTGAGGATAATATAATAGTGATTATAGAAAAGGTTCTAACAAACATGTACCCTTATGTTTATAATCAAGATGTATAAGGTTGTGACCTTCATAATGATAGTGACCTTGTTTGATAGATATATTCAGACTTGATATGCAATTTATACATATATACATATATTAGTGACCTCAGTATATGTTAGTAACTTTGATCTTCATTCTAATATATGACTAGGACCTTCAGGACAGTGTTCCATATGTATGGCAGTCATCTTATTGTATGGCATGACAATTACCTGGTTATAGAACAATAAGACATATGATAACAATTATGATGACAATTATGATGACAGTGCTCTAATATTGACAGTAACCCAGATGGACGTGGCTACAACCTTTTCTAATGATGTGGCAATGCTCTTATGACATTGATGGTTGAGTTCCTATGACAATGGTGGCAGTATGACTAATGTGACAATATCTTTATGAACTAGTTTTGTTCAATTCACAATTGTAGATGTGAACTGACTTGGGTTGGCCCTAGGAGGCCTGATGATATTGTTGTATCTCATTGTACTTTGTATCTCAGCTGAACAATTAATGAATATCTAATAGAAGAATAATTTGGACAGGTTTTCCCCCTTGTGGGGTTTTTCCCTAGTCTCTGACCAAAAATTTTGGTGTCCCCTTTGTGCATGTTTTTCTTTTGTTGTTCCTTTATATTTTGTTGCAATGTTGATGTTATTGTTCTTTCTACATAATTGCGAACGATGTTAAGGTTTTATGGGGTGAATGTGATATGTAAATGATGAAAAGTTAGTAAATGCAATTATCTAAAGCAAAGAACAATACAACCCTAAGAAAAATTAACATGGAACCGGAGTTGGGCTGAAGAAAAGTCATTGAGATCACCCCCCCTGAAGACACCGATGATGGAAGCAAGTGAAGATGGCAGAGACCTAAAAGAATGCTAGGGTTTAAAGGAAACCCTAGGGAAGTACTTTTATAGAGAAGCCAGGGTTTTGAGAAACCCTAGGAGTGGACATGATTTTTGAAAAGGCCTGGTATGATTCAAAATCATTCAAGTTATTCAAGTTCCTAATAGACTCAGACAAACCCTAGTATGAAACTTCTTTATATGACATGATCAGTGAGAAGCCCATGAGAGATTTGGAGAAACCCTAGGAGAAGGCTATGCTGCAGATTCAATGGTCATCATATACATTGATGGTTGGACTTGGTTGTCGATGAAGGAAGATGAAGGATACAGGTAGTACTCACAAAGATGCATCGCTTTTGAAGGTGGCATTGACAAATGGTTGATGGGCAGTGATGACTTATGGAGACAGGATAAAGAAGGAGCAGATGGTTTCCTACAATCCCTGTAAAGATAAGTAATTTTTTTCAAGGCTTATGTTATGTTGTTTATGACACTACTCTTGTTTAAATTTGTTAATTTTGTACTATTCTTCCTGCACGAATATTTGAATACTTCTTCTACTAACTCCTTTGATGAGGAAAGTTGATCCTTCTCAAAGATCATCATGATGTGAAGCAATGTAGGAAGGTTTAGCACTCCGCGATAGCTAAAAGCCTTCTACAATTTATATTAAAGTTAAGTACTTTCAAGACTTGTGTCATTTCTTTGCGTCACTATTCTAGTGAATTTAATATTTTCGATTATTGATAATTCTTTCTGCATAAGTATTTTATTTGTCCCTGGATGAGGATGTGACCCATCTTGAGGATCATCAAGATGTAGAGTAGTATAGGAAGAGCAAGTTCCTAGAGGGAGATGGTGCTAGAAACTTCAAAGGGAGTTGGAGCAGGATAATGTAGGAACCACTAGAAAAGGATGATAGTCCCGACAGGTACACTTTCATTATGATTATTTACTTGACTATTATTTCTCTTGCTCTTGTTCTTCGGTCACAAGTACATCTGAAGATTGTGAGGATCAAGCCCTCTATATCAAAGATTAAGGATGACGTAGAGCCATCACATGACTTATGAAATGGATAAGAGCTCAAGACCTCAGAGGAAGGATTGTTGTCTCCCTCGTTGATAACTATGATTGAAGAAGCTTCCTATTCAGAGGGAATATATTGAGGACAACTGTATGATATGATGATAAGAGCAATATGTCCTTCATGAAAGGAGTATGCTTGATATCTGAGATATAGCAGCGTCTGATGCTTCTGCATTATTGTTCAAATTGTGATATGTTTTCATAGAAAGAAGGCTAGGATGAGACCATAGCTCCTGTTGCCTGATGCATCTGATGTATGTGGAGTGAGCTTCCTTTATGAGGCACTTAAGGGAGAAGCATCTTTGGAGACCTTAGAGGCACATGAATAGAAGACTTATGGTTGTGGATTGAAGAAGGCTCCATACGAATTATAGCAAGTACCCTGAGCTTGGCATGCTTGAAATGATGCAACCTCTGATCTCTCTTCATGATTGAAGGTACGTCCTTGATATTTAATTTTATAAGCTAACAATTGATTTCTGACAAGATCAAGATCATCTCAGCATTCAGTACTAAAGGGAGTTGACCCTTGCACCCAAGATGATTCCACTCCTTGAGACCAAAAGTGTAACAAAAGGAAGATGAGGGCTTCCTTGTCAAGGAAAGTTTGTTGGCAAAGTCTTGGCATAATAGGTTTAACCTGAAGCAATTGAGAGAGCCTCATCTTCAAATTCAATTTTGATACATTCCCATGCAATGTTATCATAACCAAACCAGTGATCGAATCAGAAAACCTTGTGGACTGGGAACCGATCAAAACTGAACCAAAAAACCTGTTGACCAAAAACAGATAAATATTCAAATTTTAAAGAAAAACTTATATATACATGTGCATCCATATGAATCCAAACCATTTATACACAAATAAGCAAAATTTCTCATTTATATAGCTTCTAAGGGTGCACATAACCAAAAATACATCAACAAATAGGCTATAGATGGCCTCTAGCATAAAAATAAAATAAAAAAATCATGCTACAACAAATACCTACATATCATCAAAATCATTGCCTATATTGGGATCTCCGTCATCAATATAACCCTCTAAGCATTGAAATAAGATAGAAAAACAAAGCATGTTGTTAATTTTAGATAACAATGGTATGTTCTATTATGCTTAAGAGCAATTTACTTCAATTTTCCTTATTAGCCCAATATCAATTTCCAGATTAGCAATCACATTAACATGACAGTTAATGCAAATAGAACATAAATAAAAAGCAGAAGACAAGCCAGGATAAGAAAACACAATATTTGGTCGATGCCAAGGAAAACCCCAATGTGGGGAAACCCTTTGATCAAGTCTTCTTATTATTCTTCAAAAGTTCAGCACAAAGAGAGAGTACAATATACAAAATTCACTTGCCCAATAAGAGTCAAATATGTCCAGTCAAACTGCAGTAAATAGGATGCCCTAACCAAAAAGTCAACGTTGGTCAACTTAGCAAAAATCTTCCTCCAAATCAGCTCGGTCAAACCTAGTCAACTCGGCCTCCAAGGATAGTCTGAATCAGCCCAAAACAGTCCCGAAAATATCAATGAAGCGTGGTCAACACAAGGTCAAACATGTGGTCAACGTTGGTCAAACAGCTAAGAATTCATTGATTTTTGTGCCCATAAATGTGGCCTGCCCAAACAGAATTTCTCAAAGGAAAATCATAGTCAAACAAGGTCAAATATTGCATGGTCAACCCTTCTACAATTCGATCAACGCATAAAACAGAAAATTTCAAACTTGTCCTTCGCACGTGTGGAGGAGAGAGGCTGCCCAAAAATCTGTAGACCCAATCAGATGAGGAGAGAGAGATATGTGAGTGATGAATAATATCCAAATGAGGTAGATGCTCCTTCTATTTATATGCAACGCTGAGGATGAAGAGACATGTCTTTTGGGCTTCTGAGCCTACATTAGTTTGTTGATCAACCTTGACAATTTGTCCATAAACAAAATAAATTCATAATTCCATTTGTACATGTCAGAATGAGATGATCTTTAGATCAATCCTACACCTCTCGGAAAGAGGAATCCAATAAAAATATCAGCGTCATCATATGAGTTGTCTAAAGTTATGTGAAAATAATGTAAAATAAAGTATTATGAAAATAAAATAAAATAATTTTATTATGAAAAGGTGATGAGTTGTCCAAGGTGATAAAAGATAGTGGGTGATGAGGCTTGACCATAAACTGACTCAATGTATTCACTGCAAAACATATGTTCAGACAGGAGTTCACTAAGAACATTAGGGCCCCCACGAGTTGACAATACTCAAAAGGATTTCCCAAATTGGGCCCAGTGGCACTTCCGCATAACTTCTTTAAGTTCAGTTCCATTGGAGTAGTCACGAACTTGCAATCACCATCCCAAATCTTTCAAGTAGCTTCACAATATATTTTCCTTGAGAAAGGAAAATCTCACCTGGCTTTTGCCAGACCTCCAACCCTACGAAATAATGCATCAGTCCTAGGTCCTTCATTTCAAACTCAAAAGCCAACTCCCTCTTACAGTGATGAATAAGAGGGCCTGCACGTGTCAAAAAGAGATCGTCCACATAAGGTACCAAGATGAGAGGTATGTCATTCTCAACCTTAAAGTAAAGGTTTGGATCAACTTCACTTCTTGTAAAACCCAACATCATCAAATAGTTGTCGATCCTCTCATACCAAGCTCGGGGAGCTTGCTTCAACCCATAGAGGGCTTTCTTCAACCTACATACATGTGTCTGACAATCTTGAACTTCGAACCCCTCAAGTTGTTCTACATAGACTTCCTCCTTAATTGAACCATGCAAGAAGGCAGTTTTGACATCCATCTGGTGTAGGTTCCATCCTTGCAAGGCAGCAAGGGCTATAATCGAACAAATGGTGGTATATCGGGCAACAGGTGCAAATATCTCATCGTAGTCCACACCTTCCTTTTGAGAGAAGCCTCGAGCAACAAACCTGGCCTTGAACTTTTCAGCACTTCCATCAACTCCATGCTTGATTTTGTAGAGCCATTTCGAGGTGACAACGGATTTGTCCTTGGGTCTAGGGACTACATCTTAGACATCGTTCTTCATAATCAACTCATACTCTTCGTTCATAGCATCCTTCCAAACTTGGTACTTCACAGCTTCTTCGAATGTGCAAGGCTTAGTTTGAACAATGGTGCTCATGGCAGTTAAATACCCTTGGTACCTATTCAGCTTCTTACTTTCACAAAATGTCCCCCTTGGTGCAATATGTCTCTCGGCATCTTCGAGAGTTTCCCTAAGCCATGAGGGTCTCCTTTTTGAGAAGGCTCATGAGGAGGTGGATCAATGGGATCCATTGGTCCTTCAACATCAGGCATCGGCTCATCCTGCGGTTCTCCCTGTTTTCCTGTATCTGCTTCTTTGTCCTTCCTTGGAATAGGAAGGTTACTAATCTTCCCAAGGGCAACATCTTCATCAAAGGTGACATCGTGACTTATCTCCACTTCTCTTTGACCAGATACATAGATTCTATATGCCTTAGAAGTCTCATTGTAGCCCACAAATGTTCCTTTCTTCCCAAATGCATCCAATTTGCTTCTCTATTCTTCGGACACATGAAAATATATGCGACTACCAAAAATTCTAAAGTGAGAAACATCAGGCTTCTTACCGGTGAAAACTTCTTCGAGAGTTTTGGAGTCCAACACTTGATGACGGCATCTATTTTGAACGTACATAGTAGTGTTGGCAGCTTCCGCCCATAAGAACTTCGGAAGGCTTTGATCATGAAGCATGGCACGAGTGGCTTCTATAATAGAACAGTTCTTCCTTTCCGCAACACCATTTTGCTCAAGAGTATATGCGATAGTAGTCTCCCTCTTAATGTCAGCATCTCTACAATAGTCATTGAACTCATTTGATTCATATTCGGTTCCATTATCGATCCTCAATATTTTGAGCTTCTTTCCTTGTTTGATTTTCAACCAAGGCTTTGAAAGAACAGAACCATGAGAATACTTCGTCCTTCTTCTTTAAGAAATATATCCAAGTTTTGCGAGAAAAATCATCCACAAACATAGCATAATACAAATATCCACCCAAGGATGTCACAGGCATCATACCAGATAGATCAGAATGAACCAATTGCAAAATGTCGGTAGTTTTGCTATCACTTGAGGGGAATGGTCCCCTTGTATGTTTTCCTTCGACACATCCCTGACAAACACCTTCATTTTCTACTTTAAATTCGAGCATACCTGTCACCATTTTCCTCACATTGGGTAGAGCCTTATAATGTAGATAAGCAAACATCCAGTGCCATAATTCAAATTGAAGAGATGTGTCGCAAGACATAGCTCCCAATGGGCTTCCTCCAACTTCATATAGGCTATCAACCCTTAATCCAAGATTAAATGCTTCTTTGAAATTTCTTTTCCAAACACGTACCTTTCCATCAATGAATGCCACCTTGAATCCTTTATCTTCCATCGCCGAGATAGGTACCAGATTCTTCTTTAGATCAAGTACATATAGTACTTCTTGGAGATGAATGGTGTTACCTTGACTCAATTGAAGAGTAACATTCCCAACTCCCTTCATGGGATAGGTGGCATTGTCCCCAAGAATGATCTCCAAATTTGTATAATTTTCTATCAGATTTGAAAGAGCTTCCTTATACCCAGTGAAGTACCTTGAGGCACCACTATCAATCAACCAATTTCCCAAGGTATCCGATGGAAAGGCAGTAGAGAGGGAAAATATAAGATAAAATTCTTTTTGCTTGTTATCTACAACATTAGATTGATCATACCTAGAGTTTCTTGATCTTTTGGGAGGTCCACCATTTCCATGTTGAGTAGTGGGCACATTCCTTTTTCCTTTGTTGTTGAATCTGCCATTCCTTTGATTGTTGTTGCCCCTGTAATTGTTGTGGTTGTGGTTGTCATCATCATGAGGTGTATCCCTTCTATTAGGACACTCCCTAGCATAGTGGCCAAACCTATTACAAATGAATCATCTTCCCTTCCTTCCATCTTTGAAAACTCGGTCTTCCTTGACATTGCTTCTTTGAACCTGCATTGTTCTTCTTTTTAACAAGAGTGGAGAATGCAGTAGGTTCATTCCTATTTGAAGGCATGTCTCTCTCCATCATCCTTGCCTCTTCTTGAGTGCATCTAGTCAACAATTTATCAAAACGTAGAATCATGTCATTGTTGAGGATAGTAGTGTTGAACACATGCCATTCACGAGGGAGACCTCCAAGGGCAATGATAGTGAACTCCCTATCAGCAATAACTTCTCCAATTGAAAGAAGACCATTTTTTATCTCGGTTAATCCTCATGAAGTAGGATTGGATATCTTCATTTCTTCCCTTCTTTATGTCCTTCAACTTGTTTTTGAGGAAGAGAACTCGGTTTGCATTGCTAACTTTGAACATGTCAACCAACCTGTCATACATCTCCTTAGATGTGTTCAAATCGAAGATGTATGCAACCAAATGCTTGTTAATAGAATCCCTGATAATCTTCTTAGCTTTGACTTCATCTTTCTTGTACTTTGTCTTAACGGCAGCCAGTGCATTTGAAGGAGGTTCAGTAATCTTTCCCTGCACATAATCCATAACATCCTGCTCTTCCAAAGTCAAATCAAGGGACATCTTCCATGCATGATAATCAAACTTATCATTGAGCTTGTCATCAAGATTGAAGTAAGATGCGAAGGCCATTGAATCGTGTCCTTGTCCAACAAATCTCAGTGATTGCTCTTTTCACTCTTACTTGGGCTTTGCCTTCACCTCACCTCTGATACCATGTTAATTTTAGATAACAATGGTATGTTCTATGCTTAAGAGCAATTTACTTCAATTTTCCTTATTAGCCCAATATCAATTTCCAAATTAGCAATCACATTAACATGACAGTGAATGCAGATAGAACATAAATAAAAAGCAAAAGACAAGCCAAGACAAAAGGACACAATATTTGGCGGATGCCATGGAAAAAACCCCAATGTGGGGAAACCCTTTGACCAAGTCTTCTTATTATTCTTCAAAAGTTCAGCACAGAGAGAGAGTACAATATACAAAATTCATTTGCCCAACTACAGTCAAATCTGTCCAATCAAACTACAGTCAACAGGATTCCCTAACCAGAAAGTCAACGCATGTCAACTTAGCAAAAATCTTCCTCCAAATCAACTCAGTCAAACCCAGTCAACTCAGCCTCCAAGGATAGTCTGAATCAACCCAAAACAGCCTCGAAAATATCAGTTAAACTTGGTTAACACAGGGTCAACGCTAGTCAAACAACTCAGAATGCCTTGATTTCTGTGCCCAAAAATGCAGCCAACGAGTTCAATTGTTGCCCAGTCAATGCTGGTCAACCCTTATGCAATTCGGTCAACGCATAAAACAAAAAATTTCAAACTTATCCTTCGCACGTGTGGAGGAGAGCGACTGCCAAGAAATCCGTACACCCAATCAGATGAGGAGAGAGAGAGATGTGAGTGATGAATGATATCCAAATGAGGTAGATGCTCCTATTTATATGCAACGTTCAGGGTGAAGAGACATGTCTTTTGGGCTTCTGAGCCTACATTAGTTTGTTGTCCAACCTTGACAATTTGTCCATAAACAAAATAAATTCATAATTCCATTTGTACATGTCAAACTGAGATGATCTTTAGATCAATCCTACACCTCTCGGAAAGAGGAATCCAATAAAAATATCAGCTTCATCATATGAGTTGTCCAAGGTGATGTTTGGCCCTAGTTGCCAAATTTAACACATGTGAAGTCAAGATTTTGTTTGTGTGATGAGTACATTTTTAGTAGAGTCATGATAGAGGAGTTCGACAACCAATGCCACTAACATCAAAGTACATAAAGGGATTGGTGCTCTTTATTAAATACTAGTTCCTTACCCTTGTACATGACAAAATCCAATGGAAACTTTGCAATCCCAGCAATCCTGAAATCCTGAAAAAATTGTTAAGTCTGCTAAATTTTGAGTGAAATCTAAAATTCTACTTTCTCGATATGAAATCCAATGAGTTTGAAACCACTCTCAAACATCCTAAGCCATTTCATGGTAATGTTAAAATTTTAAGTAAAAGGATGAAAATGAAAGATCAAGGAGAATGTCACTTTTACTTTAAGAATTTAATATTACCATGAATTGCATAACAATACTAAGGTCGTAGGCTTGAATATTAGGCTGAGGGCCATAGGCTTGAGTATTAGGATAGCCTAGGAGAGAATTAAAAAGTCAACCAAATGAAAAGAACAAAAACAAAAAAAAAAACATGCAGTTTTTTTACACTAGCCTAGGAAGGTACAAACCGCATGGAACTGGTCCCTAACCAGTTGGTTCGACAAAATAGGATGGTTCGGTACCGAGCCCGCCTATTCCAGTTCAGACTAGTTTTGGGCCAAAAATAGTCAAACTAGCCGATTTTGGTCCGGTTTTGATAACATTGTTCCCATGATGAGCCAACAGCTAGATGGATTCTTGATTTGCAGTATGTTCTTTGAGCCATATATTGCCAGGATATGCATATTGGAATGTTGCATAGATGGTATTGGGATAAATAAACAATGTAGTCTTTCATGAACTATGAGACATTGCCAAATACGTGAGACTTTATGGATACATTGATGAGGAGAATGTTGTTGTCTGGAAGAGCGCATCTAAATGCTACCTATGTTTGCCCTGGTTTCCTGGATGATTTCCTAACATAGAAATTTGTTGCTTTATTGCTAGCATAGGTGGCTACGAGACAGTGTGATTGAGAAAGGTCTTTGGAGAGTTATTTGAGCATATGTTGGGCACGACTATGATATACTATGACATATTGTGGGATCCGACATGCAGAGAATCATGTGTTCCATGACATGTCCGAGCACATTGAGATCAGATATCATATCTGGGATATCGTGCAGAGAGAAACTATGAGACTCCATCAAATTTTGATTGATGAACAGGCAGACAATTGGATCCTTGTGTTGCAGCATGTGAGCTTGTGGTTGACCCAATATTCTCTAGGTGTCATGCACTATGGTCAGGACTAACAGTCGTAAGCCTAGTGAAGGCACTGATGAGAGGGAGGGGTCACGTTTGATCGAGGACACTGAGTTATGCTCTTCCACCCTGTTTGAGCTCCCAGGGAGAGGAATTGGGTCAGAGAGCTCCTTGAATTGAGGGAACTCTAGACAATAGGATAGTATGTGATCATTACCTTCTACGGTAAGTCGTATCCTGCCTATTGTCAAGCAATAGGATATTCTGTGATCCTTTCCTTCCATGGTAAGTCGTATCCTGCTTATTGTCTCTCTTTGGTACTAACGAGGATAACCTAGTTGACATCCTACCCACAAGTTGGGATTGTTGGGATTGTTTCCCACCAATCTGGCCAATGGGTGTTGGCTACTTGAGTTAGGTGCGATCCTTACCATTTATGGTAAGTAGTATCCTGCTCAAGTTATGGGATGCAGGTGTTCTACCACTAACTCTTGAGAGTCACAATGGGCAGATCAACAAACAATAGGATAGTGTGACCCTTACCTAAGTGTATCCTACCCCTTGTCACCAGCCATTAGGATAGGCGTGATCCTTACCTTTCATGGTAAGCGGTATCCCTCCTATTGTTTGTGGATATAGGGTAGTAGCTGGAGCTCCCCTGTGATGATTCTTCTTCTTTAGATTGAGACATTATTGTTCAACTGATGATTAAAGGAGAGACAAGTTGGGATGGGATGTGTTAAGATGGATATCTTATTGATATAACTAAGAAGGAAGTCATGTAATTTGAATTGGAGACTAGTAGGGTTTGGAGGATTGATCTCCCCTACCTTTGATGGTGCATTATTCTTCTTCTATGAGACAAGGTGAGATATGATGATGTTGAAACTGCTTGCCTTCTTATATTGTGACATGTACATCCAAGATGAGTCTTATGATGCAAATGGAAATTCCTCCCCTAGATGAGAGGGAGTGTTAAATTTGGCAGCTAGGAAGAAATTCCCTAGCCCTCCTTCCCTCATTTGATTAAGCAAAGGAAATATTATTGCAAGAAGTAATATATAATAGAGGGAATTTCATTTCTCATCGCGTCAGCTTCTATTGGAGGGAAATATTTAATATAAAATTCAAAATATCTTAAGTTGTCTCCCATATGAAAAGCCTGTCCCAATAAATTATAAATAGTCATTGGATATGGATCATTTGGTAGAGTCAAGGATCTCGATTTACACTGAGGCTAGATGTGTTTTACTTATGCAGTTCATATACCTTCATTATGGGCTCTATGATTCATCAACTTGGTTATGTTCTTTCATGGCAAGCTCTTTATTAAACTAGAGGCTCGCTATTCTTTGACCACGGTTCGTATTCATGTCAAGCTCGCACATTCTTTTATGCATCCCTATGGCATGATGTTATTATAGGTGGCTCGTATGTCTTCAAGGTGATTCGCATTAAGACATATTGGCTCGCTATGTTCAGTAAGGCTCGTTTCTCTCTTTATCATTTGCGGTGCTACAAGATGGCATGCAGGCTTGCTAGGTTTGGTGATTCATGGCTCAAAGGACGTTGGTATTGTTAATTGCTTTGGCATCGTATTATAACCATGGCATCACTGAATCAATTTTGTAGCATCGCTCTCACAATGACAGATATCTTTGGTGGCTCGAATATCTTTCTTGATGGCTAAGACATTGACGGCATATCTCTTACGATGGCACATATATTTACTATGGCTCGAATATGTCTCATGATGGTTAGCGTATCTCTTACGATGGCACATATATTTGGATGTCTCACGGTGGTCCATAGATCCTCATGGTAACCCATATATACTCACTATGGTTTGCTTAGAACATTCATGATTTGCATATGCTAACTATGGCACACTTGATCTAGGTAATATGTTTTACATGACCTTTCTGGTATGGCTTGAATAATCACTGTGTATGATAGAGAATAAATGTTGGATATGGTATAGCAGGAACCTTAGATCTGGCAGCATATCTAAGGCTATAATATATGTAATTGATGTCAGAATAACTTACAGTGAGGATAATATAACAGTGATTATAGAAATGGTGCTAACAAACAGTAACCCTTATGTTTATAATCATGGTAAGGCAACGACCTTCATAATGATAGTGACCTTGTTTGACAGATATATTCAGACTTGATATGGCAGTTTATACATATATACATATATCAATGACCTTAGTATATATTAGTAACTTTGATCTTCATTTGGATATATGACTGGGACCTTCAGGACCGTGTTCCATATGTATGGCAGTCATCTTATTGTATGGCATGATAGTTACCAGATTCTAGAACATTGAGACATATGATGACAGTGCTCTTATATTGACAGTAACCCAGATGGACATGTCTACAACCTTTTCCAATAATTTGGCAATGTTCCTATGACATTGATGATTGAGTTCCTATGACAGTGATGGCAATGTGACTATTGTGACAGTATCTCTATGAACTAGTTTTATTCAGTTCACAATCGTAGATGTGAACTGACGTGGGTTGGCCCTAGGATGCCTAATGTAATTGTTGTATCTCATTGTACTTTGTATCTCAGTTGAATAATTGATGAATATATAATAGAAGAATTTAGACGAGTTTTCTCCCTTGTGGGGTTTTACCTGTCTCTGACCAAAATTCCGGTGTCCCCTTTGTGCATGATTTTCTTCTGTTGTTCCTTTATATTCCGCTACAATGTTGATGTTATTGTTCTTTCTACATAATTGCTAATGATGTTAAGATTTTATGGGGTGAATGTGATATGTAAATGATGAAAAGTTAGTAAATGCAATTATCTAAAGCAAAGAACAATATATCCCTAAGAAAAATTAACATTATCTAGTAAGGTTTCCTATAATATGTTGCCTCCACAAGCAAACAAAGAGTTCCCCACTGATGCTAGCAATCTTAGAGGAACCCATGTCCCCAAAGCCCCCTATCAATGGTTAGGCCCCAATGGTACATATTGATGTTGATCCTTTGACTACAAGTTGGGGCAAGACCCCAAATGATCATGATCATTTCCCCTCCAATAGCCGACATGGTTGTTGACTAATGCTCTCTTGTTCGGACTTGTGCCCTTTGATATGCTTGCAATTGATTTCGAGGTGTTTTGGCCTAAACTAGCCATCTATCATTTTTTGAGTATGCTCATGACTTTGACAGAATGATGTGGTATTTTGAATTCAACTAGCCCCATATTTGAGATTTGCACTTGTTTGTAGAGGTTGCCTAGACAGTATGCCATTTTGTATTAAAGCTTAAACATATAGCCTATTAGTAGAATTTATGGGATGTTGTATTAAAAAAAGAAATTCATACTAACTCTACAGTAATCCACCCATGATGATCACTACTTTGCCATAAAATACAAAAATAAACATGAAATATTTTTTACGCTAGCCTAGGAAGGTACAGACCGCATGGAACTGATCCCAAACCAGCCAATTTGGTACCAAACCAGCCTATTCTGGTTCGGACCGACTTTGGGCCAAAAACAATCAGACCAGTCGGTTCCATTAGTTCCGGGCCAATTCTGATAACATTGTTCCCATTATGAGCCGACAACTAGATGGATTCTTGATTTGCAATATGTTCTTTGAGTCGTACAGTGCCAAGATATGTATATCGAAATGTTGCATAGATGGTATTGGGATACCTAGACAATGTAGTATTTCATGAACTAAGACACACTGTCGAATACGTGAGACTTTATGGATACACTGATGATGAGAATGTTGTTGTCTGGAAGAGCACATCTTAATGCTACCTATGTTTGCCCTGGTTTCTTGGATGACTTCCTGGCATAGAAATTTGTTGCTTTATTGCTAGCATGGGTGGCTATGACACAGTATGAATGAGAAAGCTCTTTGGAGAGTTGTTTGAGCACATGTTGGACACGACTATGATATACTATGACATATTATGGGATCCGACATGCATAGAATCTTGTGTTCCACGACAGGACCGAGCACATTGAGATTAGATATCATATCTGGGATATGGTGCAAAGAGGATCTATGAGACTCCACATTTTGATTGATGAACAGGCAGACAATTGGATCTGTGTTGCAGCATGTGAGCTTGTGGTTAACCCAATATTCTCTAGGTGTCATGCACTATGGTCAGGACTAATAGTCGTAAGCCAAGTAAAGGCACTGATCATAGGGAGGGGTCACGTCTTATCAAGGACACTGAGCTATGCTCTCCCCCCCTATTTGAGCTCCCAGGGAGAGGAATTGGGCCGGAGAGCTCCTAAGGTTGAGGGAACTCTAGACAATAGGATAATTTGTGATCCTTACCTTCTACGGTAAGTCGTATCCTACCTATTGTTGAGCAATAGGATATTCTATGATCTTTACCTTCCACGGTAAGTCGTACCTGCTTATTGTCTCTCTTTGGTATTGACAAAGTATACCCCAGTTGGCATCCTACCCTCAAGTTGGGCTTGTTGGGATTGTTTCCCACTCATCTAGCCAATAGGTGTTGGTTACTTGAGTTAGGCGTGATCCTTACCATTTATGGTAAGTAGTATCCCGCTCAAGTTATGGGATGTAGGTGTTCTACCATTGACTTTTGAGGGTCGCGATGGGCAGATCAATAGACAATAGGATAGAGTGTGATCCTTACCCTCTGTGGTAAGTGTATCCTGCCTATTGTCACCAGACATTAGGATAGTCATGATCCTTACCTTTCATGGTAAGTGGTACCCCTCCTATTGTTTGTGGATATAGGGTGGTAGTTGAAGCTCCCTTATGATGATTCTTCTTCTTTAGATTGAGACATCATTGTTCAGCTAATGATCAAAAGAGAGACAAGCTAGGATGAGATGTGTTATGTGATTTGACTTGGAGACTAGTAGGGTTTGGAGGATTGATCTCCCCTACCTTTGATGGTGCATTATTCTTCTTCTATGAGACAAGATGAGATATGATGATGTCACACTTGATCTAGGTAATATGTTTTACATGACCTCTGTGGTATGGCTCGAATAATCACTATGTATGACAGAGAATAAATGTTGGATATTGTATAGCAGGAACCTTAGAATTGGCAACATATCTAAGGCTATAATATATGTAATTGATGACAGAATAACTTACAGTGAGGATAATATAGCAGTGATTATAGAAATGGTTCTAACAAACAGTAACCCTTATGTTTATAATCATTATGTATAAGGTAAAGACCTTCATAATGATAGTGACCTTGTTTGCAAGATATATTCAGACTTGATATGGCAGTTTATACATATATACATATATCAGTGACCTCAGTATATGTTAGTACCTTTGATCTTCATTCTGATATATGACTGGGACCTTCAAGGCCGTGTTCAATATGTATGATAGTCATCTTATTGTATGGCATGGCAATTACCTGATTCGAGAACAGTAAGACATGATGACAGTTATTATGGCAGTGCTCTTATATTGACAGTAACACAGATGGACATGGCTACAACCTTTTTTGATGATTTGGCAATGTTCCTATGACATTGATGGTTGAGTTCCTATGACAGTGATGGCAGTGTGACTAATGTGACAGTCAATGTTTTAAAACTCCGATTCGGGTTCAAAACTGGCCGAGGGTCGGCTCTGACTCCAACTCCGACTCGGTATCGACTCGATCGTTGTAAAAAATACATTAAATATTTATTTTTTTATGAAAAAACATAATTTTAAAGATTTTCATTCATGTTTCCAAACACAAAGCATTAGAATATAGAGAGGAGACAATATATGATCAAAGTAGGCTCATGAATATCCATTATATCAAAATGGCACCCATTGCACTGTCCAATACATACATGATATAAACATCAAAACAAAAACACATAACCAAGGAAGTACTAAATTGCCTCTACAACAAAAGCAAACTGTAAAACATTACTAGTCACCAGTACTACTAGCTACTGCTAAAGAAGCCAACATCATCTGGCTCAAGCTCTGAATCAGAGTTAGAGAGGGAAACCCATGGATCCTCCTCCTCCTCATCACCATCTCCAACTGCGACTGTAGAAGTAGTAGCACCAGCAAGCACATCGTCAGAATCAAACTTTGATGGATGACTCTCCACTACCCAATCTAATGTTGGATCAATATCTTCCAACACAATGGGATTTGTATCAAGTCTTTTGTTCAGCAATTGGTTGTGTCTTAGCCAGAGGTTGTATTGGACATAGACTAGATCATTTAACCATTTTTGTTCCAAACAGTTTCTCTTCTTCGTGTGAATCCTCTCAAAGACAGACCAATTGCGCTCACACCCAGTAGCACTGCAAGTTTGACTCAAAATACGGATTGCAAACTTCTACAATTGAGGACAATGGCTACCAAATGCCTCCCACCATTGTGCTGCAAAAAACATAGTTGTGTAATGAGTTAGCTCAACAAATTATATCCAACTTTCAAATTATAAACAATTTAACAAAATAAGAATTTGAAAATTGAAATTGTTTGTTTACCTAGCTCATATGCTTCCCTTGCAATCCTTGCTAGGTTCTTGCCAAAGGTACCTATGGCTCTGCTGAAACAAGTGATCTGTCAGTGTATCTCTAGCTGATCACTCTCCTTAGGGACCATGCGGTCAATGCAATCAATCAATCCATCTTTAACCTCCCCAATCAAAGCCTCAACCTCCAGAGCTTTATAATGATACCTTGGGTTCAGAAAAAACCCAACTGCATGTATAGGGCGATGGAGTTGATTGTTCCATCTTTGATCAATGATTTCCCAAATGAGACCATACTTAGCCACTCTATCCTTGTATACTCCCTGTATTTTCTCTTTTGCTTGATCCATAGCCCCATAAATGAAGCCCACAGCCAATCTTTCCCCATCCACCAACCACAACACCTTAACCAGTGGCTCAGAACCTTCACAATCTCTATTGCCTTTTTCCAAAATATTTCTTCATTAACTTTCTTTCTCACATCTTTGCCATTCTGTTTGCAAGACCATTGACATTCATTCCATTCATCATTGGAATACACCCTTTGCAAGTTTCTATGTTGGGAAAGCATAGATTGCAATGTCAAAAAATTGAGTTGCAAATCTAGTGATGGCGGGCCTAATAATACCCTTGCCACTTGTGTGTTTCCTCATCAGGCTCAAAATCCATGAGTGATTGTAGATATATTTTGTTATGCTTTTGGCATGCTCTACAGTGTTCTTGACCCAACATATTTTGCCAATATCCTTGAGCATGAGGTCTATGCAATGTGCAGCACATGGGCTCCAAAAGATGGTTTTGTGTTTTTCCTCTAACATTTTACCAGCAAGAACATAGTTAGAGGCATTATCTGTGATGATTTGAACAACATTAGTCACCCCCACCTCTTCAACAACCTCATCCAAAAGTTGAAACAACAAGTGTGCATCTTTCACCCTATCAGATGCATCAACTGATTTTAGAAACATGGTTCCCTGTGGGCAAAATATAAGAAAGTTTATGATGGTACAGTTCCTTTGATCAGTCTGTCCAAATAACATGATGGTACATCTTGTTTTTTCCCATGAGCTTTTGAAATCTTTCAAATATTCATCAATGGAGAAAACTTCTTTTTGCAAAAGAGATACCCTTAACTCATGCATAGTAGGGCCTTTGAAACCCTTTCCAATAGCAAATATGGCACAAACATAGGTTCATAATATTTTGAACGAGAAGCATTGAAGGGGATATCAGCATCATACCACCATTTAGCTATGTAATCACAGGCAGTCTCTCTCAATTCTTTCTTCCAATGGTCATCTAAAGTGGGTTGCATTTGACCTTCGCATTTGACCTCTATTAACTTGAGGACCATGGGCACTATCAGAGGGAGAGGAGGGCATGAAATAACTTTTGTTAACACCCTTCTTTTTCATTTTACCCTTACCCTTTTCTTGAATAGACTCCAAAGAGGGAGGAACATAGAGAAAGGGGTTGGATGCATCAGTGCAAGGGATAGATGAAGAGCCCTCATAATCAAAATTGGGGTTGGCAGCCATCATGTGTTTTATACTCCTCTTCCTCCCAATTTTAGCCTCTATTTATTTTTGCCTAGCTTTTTCTTCCTCAAACTTCTCAAATTTATCTAGCAACTCCTTCCTAATCTCCCCAATTTGTTCTAATGGTGCTTCACATGGAGTAATTTGGCCTCTAACACCAGCCAAGTGTTGTTTCAGCCTATGAATGCCCCCTCCACCTCCCTTAATTTTTCTATGACAAAATTTGCAATGCATTTGATTATCAATCATTTCAGCATATGCCCAAGCAACATCTTTCATTCTAGGAGCCATTTTCTGATATTTGGACTTGGAAATGAAAAGAAAAAATCTGAAAATGAAAATAACAAAAAAAACAATGCTTCAATGTTCATTTCTTTTACAAAATTTACTCTCTTTAATTTTCAGATTTGCACAAAAAAAGCAAAAACAGAGTTTTGAAGTGAAAAAAAAATAAAAATAAATAAAAAATACCTCTAGGCACGAATTGCCTCCTCAATGCTGCTCCAACAAACCAATTCCTCAATGTTGCTCCAATGGCTGCCCAAGAAGCTCTTCACTGTTGCTCCAATGATTGCCCAAAACTCCTCACTGTTGCTCCAAAAACCAACTCCACAAGACTTCACAAACTCCTCACAAATTCTCACACAAATGCAATGCGATAGCTATGAGGAAATGTGATGGGGTTGGGTAGCTTTTATAGGCTTGGGAGAGGTAGATGAACTTAAAGAAAACCTGAAACCAAATTATAATTATGTTTGGGGTCCAATTTTCCCTCCAAACAAATCATTGGGCGTCTTTGGGTGTCATTGGCCAGTTCCACCAGTTTAACACGGACTCGGTCGAGCCGGCCGGTTTGTTACCAAACCAGCCAAGTCGGTGACTGGCTTGGCCAGTTTGGTAACAAACCGGCCACCAGACCGGTTTTTCCGCTGAGCCGGACCTGCCAGGGGTATGGCTCGGTCAGCTCAGCCGAATTTAAAAACACTGGTGACAGTATCTCTATGAACTAGTTTTGTTCAATTCACAATCGTAAATGTGAACTGACTTGGGTTGGCCCTAGGAGGCCTAATGTAACCGTTGTATCTCATTTTACTTTGTATCTCAATGGAACAATTGATGAATACATAACAGAAGAAAAAATTTGACAAGTTTCCCCCTTGTGGGGTTTTGCCTTGGTCTTTGACCAAAAATTTTGGTGTCTCCTTTGTTCATGCTTTTCTTCTATTGTCCTTTATATTCTAATGCAATGTTGATGTTATTATTCTTTCTACATAATTGTTAATGATGTTAAGATTTTATGGGGTGAATGTGATATGTAAATGATGAAAAATTAGTAAATGCAATTATCTAAAGCAAAGAACTTCCGATGCAATGTTGATGTTATTGTTCTTTCTACATAATTGTTAATGATGTTAAGATTTTATGAGGTGAATGTAATATGTAAATGATGAAAAGTTAGTAAATGCAATTATCTAAAGCAAAGAACAATATAGCCCTAAGAAAAATTAACATTATCTAGTAAGGTTTCCTATAATATGTTGCCCTCCACAAGCAAACAAAGAGTTCCCCACTAATGCCAGCAATCATAGAGGAACCCAAGTCCCCAAAGCCCCCTATCAATGGTTGGGCCCCAATTGTACATATTGATGTTGATCCTTTGACTACAAGTTGGGGCGAGGCCCCAAATGATCATGATCATTTCCCCTCCAATAGCCAACATGGTTGTTGACTAGTGCTCTCTTGTTCGGACTTGTGCCCTTTGATCTGCTTGTGATTGATTTCATGGTGTTTTGGCCTAAACTAGCCGTCTATTACTTTGAGTATGCTCATGACTTTGACAGCATGATGTGGTATTTTGAATTCAGCTAGCCCCAAATTTGAGATTTGCGCTTGCTTGTAGAGACTGCCTAGACAGTATGCCATTTTGTATTGAAGCTTAAACATATAGCCTATTAGTAGAATTTAAGGGAAGCTGTATTAAAAAAAGAAATTCATACTAACCCTGCAGTAATCCACCCATGATGGTCACTACTTTGCCATAAAACAATCAAAATATGCAATTGCTAGAGGAATTAGTATTACAATCAAACTGTCGTGTTTTAGCGAAAAAGCCCAATTGTTACAAAACTGCTCTGTCTAATGTAAATATTAAGAAAATCAAGCGTGATAAAATGTGGATAGTAGTGACACGTCCTTGAACAATGGTTGTCCATATGCTGCACTGTTGTTGGAACTAGCATGATGATTGGCAAAATCTGTTTTGGACTAAAAAACCCTAGATTTTGCATACCTTATTTGTCCAATTCTATAGATCATATTATCAGTAGCATGACATAAGCTAAAATGTCGGATGTATGGTCATGTTTATTGTCATTTCTCCAACCGTTGTTGTCCAGATTCGCCCTTGCCATACAAGTTATTATTTAACACTAACACACCGGGCTGCTAAAGAAACTTTTGTTCCTAAATAACAGCTGTCTGCAGTGTATGAGACATTAAAGTAAAAAGCATCGATAGTCCTGAAAAATTGCGATGATATGTTTTCCCAAAAATAATCAAAAAGAGTGTGTTGATATCTAGAACTTCTGGAAGTAAATAGACCATGATGACTGAACACACCAAGTGTGGACCTCAAAAGTGATGGCAAGAACCTCGGTTGCCTAATAAGCGAGGAGCTACTTTTGAGCACTGAGTTTCCCAGCGCAAAATAAGAAGAAACGACTTTTGGAAAGAAACCCCAATTCTTATGTGACTACTAATTATATGCGAGTATTGGTCATAACAGTGATTTCACCAATCATTTCCGCGTTCTGCTCCAAATTCTCTCTTATTGCAATGCGAGTATAATTAAAAAAATTACAGAACAAGCTGTGGGAAAAAATCTTACTTCTTGCTTGACTGCCGTATAGAATGTGAGAGATGAAAACATAAACCAAAGTAACATGTGGGTATTGTTCATGTTTGTAATTTCACCGATCATTTATATATCCTGCAATCTAATGTGATCATCTATGAAATAACCTATTTCAAGCCTAACTTATCTCTGCAAAAAGATAGATTGATAAATTAAAGTGGGTGTTATTCAAAAACGGCGATTACATCCAATGTTAAATGAGGAATGGAAATCTAAGAGAGACGGAGATTTCATACAAGAAATTGGTAATGGGTGCCTCCTGCGCAGGAACTGCGAGCTTGAGCTGTTTGAGATCCTTCTTCCTCATGGCTTCTTCTGGTAGTGAAGTCAATTGATTAATATTTTCTCCACCTTAACCTTAGCTTGGTCTGCCTTTAACAGTCCTCCAGGTGGACGAAATATTTCGTGCGACTGAGTAAACTTAGAGGCGCCAACCAAATTGAAAAAGAATAAATTCGAATCCCTCTCGATGAAATGAGAGGAGAAGAGATGAAATGAAATGAGGTGAGATGCAGTTGATGCCTATAAAATGCGCGTGAAATCAATAGAAATTTTTCTATAAAAATAGTTGATAAAATATTTTGCTGGAGACAACGAAAGCGGGGGTACCTGGTCGAGAATGTTTTGAAACCTGTCCGGGTGGATCGAATTGTAGGGTGAATTTCTTTAGTCAAGTTTGTTGAACTGTTCAAAAGTGGAGCGTTAAGAGTTGGAACTCTGGTTTGTTTGGTTGGAATTTAAATTTATATATGTAATAATATTGTTGGGTTGGCCTCAAATTATATATATTTATTTATTTATTTATTTATTAATTAAATAATTAAGTAAGTTGAAAAAAAGGGATGGTTAATTATTAAAATATGTCATTATTTTTGGAATTCTTTCGCAAAATAAATATCTTACCATTGTTAATTTTTTTTTGATAAATTAGCAAAATAAATATCTTATGATTGTTAATTTTTTTTATTGTAATACTTTTTTCCAAATTAAAGATATATTTTCCCAACTCCTATACATGTCACTAAGGATTCTCTATTTCTTTTTTGGAATCAATATGGATGAGTTGTGTTTATTACCAGACTACAACTCATTAACACCATATGGTTGTGGCATCCTAGTCAAAGGATTGCTTTTGTGAATCATGAAAGTCTTTGTAATAAATTGTCATATTGGGAAAGGTGTCACTTGCACTTGTTCATAATAGGTATCTATCCAAAAAAATTGTTTAAAATAATCATTTTTAAATGTCAAAAAATAGTAAAAAGATAACTTATATGTTGGTGACCAAAAATAGGCGATGGTCCAAAATGAGGTACATGAATAAAGAGTGCAATGGATGGGCCTAAACCATCTTTGGCAATGGTCAAAAATGAGGGAGATGAATAGATAATGCAATGGATGGGCTTAGTCCATATTTGATAAAGTAAACATCAAATAAATTAATAAGATGGAATAAAGAGCAACACAAGAAAAATATGATAAAGAACCATAGAGTTGGAAGCAGTGCCAATACACTACTCACCTATTATTTAAGGTTAAGAGGAAATTGGTGATAAGGTTCATGCTAATGTTTGATAATGGTTGATGAAACTCATGTTATCTAGAACTCTTAAATGTGATATGTTCACACCATCTTTTGCAACATTGTTTTTTCAAAGTTAATAGAGGAAATAAGGAATATCCTAAGGAAGCTCATAAATGGATCTGACCCCAAAGGGGGTATCTGCTCATGTGCGATAACTTCCATGGAGTTATATATGCAAAAAAGAGCTCCCGCTAATTATAAAACACTAATTTTGCCATTAAACCCACCTCCAAAATATTAATTACAAACAAAACTCTGTCAAGTGTAATTGGTGCCACAAACAGGGACAAATTGTAAATAAATGGTCAAACAAGTCATCTTTGTGCCTAGACCATAAAGGCAAGCAAGGGGGGACAAAGAAAAACACTAACATGGTGTCCAAAAAAGGAAGCTAAGCCTAAGAAAAATAAGAGAGGGATGAGGACTCCCAAGTACATAAAGTTGAAAGTAAGCCAGAAGTTATACCCACTCCAATTACAAATTGTTTCAATGTCCTTGGAAATGAATATGGAGATACATGAGAATAAGACAAAACAAAGAAGAGGGAAAACTAGAAGATGAAAAACATAATCCCTAATGTGACCCTAATCCCAAACAAAACAATATCAACATCATGAGAACAATGATAAAGAGTTGAGTTCAATCCAAAGGAGACTTAGATCATGTTCCTATCTTGCGTTAGTTGGAGAAGTAAGACAGCCCTAAAAGCCACTTCTAATTTAAGCTAAACTAGCTCAAGGAATAACACTTCTTAGAAATGATCAAAAGAGAATGGCAATCAATACGGGGTCTAGGGAGACTACCAATTATCAATTTGTAATTTCTATAGAAAATATTAAGGAGGTTGTGGGATCATGGGTAGCAAAGAGACATAAGAATTTAAACAAAGATTTAAAGCATATGGAAGGGGAAATTGTTGAGTGTATGATGAAAATTTTGAAAGCTTATTGAATGAGTATGAGAAGAGGAGAGTTGAGGAAATTGAAGATTAAAAGAGGAAGTTGTTGTACAGGAGGGGATCTCAATGGAGAATCAAAAGCAAGGTGGTATGGCTTGAAAAGGGAGGTGAAAATGCAAAGTTTTTCCATAGGACCAATACTATTTGGGAAATGAAAAATGAAGCAAGGGTTTTAGTTAAGAATTTTATGAGATTGTATGTTAGGAAACCAACTCACAAAAAGATGGAAAAGATAGATCAACGCCTTAGAATTCAGCCTCTTCGAGGGGGCAACCTCCTTTACATTACACAAATGAACAATTCTTGGATGATATAAATGACTAAACCTCCCTTCTATGTATAGGAGTCTAAGGGGTCACAATATAATCAAGCCGACATAACAGTAATAACATAAGGGCACAACAATAACAATAGTGGGTTTCTATGGGGCACACTAATAACAATATGGGGACAACAGGGGCACAATAATAACAATAAGGGATACAATGACAATAGTAATGGGGGAATCACTAGTATTATAGGGACCTAACATGCCCATCTCCTTCCGAAAAGCATTGTCCTCAATGCTTGAGTAGTTCTGGATGCTTCTGTATAAAATTCTCATCCTCCCATGTGGAATCTTCAACGGATAAGTTCTTCCACTTGATGAGATACTCCAAAATTGATCGATTTCGTAGCTGTCGAGTTCTTGTTTCTGTGACTGCTTCCGGTTCCAATATGATTTTTCCTTCCTCGTCAAGTTCTGGCAATATTGTTTGAACTGGGATCTTGTCACCTATAACCTTCTTTAAACATGAAACATGGAAAACTGGGTGCACTTGGGAAGTTGTAGGAAGCTCCAATTTGTATGTCATAGTATGAATCTTTTGCAACACCTTGTACGGACCATAATACTTTGGTGATAATTTATTATCCTTCTTAGCTTGCTTGAGGGACATTTGTTTATATGGTTGTAACCGTAGGAATACCCAGTCACCTACATCAAAACTTCTTTTGCTGCGATGTTGATCTGCCTGTTGTTTCATTCTATTCTGCACCAACATGAGGTTATCCTTTAAGAGTTGGAGAACTTGTTGTTGATGCTTGATGTGATGTTCCACTGCTTGAACCTTAAATTTTCTCTTAAATATGATGTGATGGATGGTGGACGATATCCATAAAGTGCCATAAATGGGGTCATTTTTGTTGTAGTATGGAAGGAAGTGTTATACCACAATTCAACTAGAGGCAACCATTTCACCCATTGTGTCTGTTTATCAAATACAAACCAACGAAGATATCCTTCCAAACATTTGTTTACTATCTCAATTTGCCCATCAGATTGAGGATGATAAGATGAGCTATGAGCTAACTGAGTACTGAGACAAGAAAATAATTTTGTCCAAAAATTTCCAGTGAAAATGGGATCTTTGTTGCTTACAATAATCTTTGGGTTTCCATGTAGTTTTTGAATTGTTTCCATAAATGCAGTAGAAACTGTACTGGCTTTAAATGGATGCGATAATGCACAAAAGTGTGCATATGTGGTAAGTCTGTCAACTACCACCACGATGACACTCTTTCCTTCGGACTTGGGTAAACCTATGATAAAATTCATTGAAACCTCCTCCCAATGTTGGCTTGGAATGGATAAAGGTTGTAATAGACCTAGGGTCTTAATTGTTTCAACTTTGTTTTGTTGGAAAACCAAACATTCCACCACAAACTTTTGAATACCCGATTTAAGGCCATCCCAAAAAAAATCCTTCTTAACCCTGTGGTAAGTTTTTAAAAATCCTGAGTTCCCTCCTAAGGGAGAAGTGTGCAATTCCATAAGAATCTTTTGTTTGAGTTGGGAATTCTTACATAGGTATAAGCGATCTTTGTACCATAACGAATCATTTTTCCAACTAAATGTATCAAATGTATTGGGATCTTGTTGTAACTTTTGAATGAGTGCCCACACTTCTTCGTCATTCTTCCATTCATCCCTTGCTTCGTTTATCCAATCTGGTTGGATAATAGAAATGGCACACAACAATGCTTCCACATCCTCATCCTTTCTTGAGAGTGCATCTGCCACAACATTTTGCTTCCCTTTTTTGTAGATGATTTCAAAGTCATAACCCAACATCTTTGTGACCCATTTTTGTTGCTCTTCAGAGGATAATCTTTGTTCTAAAAAGTATTTAAGACTATCATGATTCGTTTTTACCTTGAAGTGTCTTCCCATTAGGTAGGGTCGCCATTTCTTAAGTGCATGTAGTATTGCCAACATTTCCTTCTCATAAATAGCTTTGTGTAAATACTTTCCTTTGATTGGACGACTTTCGAAAGTAATGGGTCTTTCATCTTGCATTAAAACGGCACCAATTCCATTTCCTGAAGCATCACATTCCACAATAAAGGTTTTTGTGAAGTTCGGTGTAGCTAAGATTGATGCTTGGCACATTGCCTCTTTAAGATGTTTGAAGGCCTTTGTTGCTTCTAGAGTCCATGAAAATGCATCTTTCTTCAATAATGTTGTTACAGGTGCTGCTATTCTCCCATAATTCTTAACAAACTTGCGATAATACCCTGTCAACCAGAGAAATCCTCGCAGATGCTTTATGGATGTGGGGATTTTCCATTCCTTAATGGCTTTAATTTTGCTAGGGTCTACCTTAACACCTTTATGAGATACAATATGACCCAGATATTCCACCTCTTGTACTCCAAAGAAACATTTGGAGCTTTTTGCATATAATTGTTTCTCCTCTAATAGTTTGAGCAACCTGTCAACATGTTCAACATGATCCTTCCAAGACTTGTTGTAGATTAGTATATCATCAAAAAATACTAACACAAATTTTCTAAGGAAGGGTTTGAAAATGGAATTTGTCAAACCTTGAAATGAAGAAGGTGCATTGGTAAGGCCAAAAGGCATGACCAAAAATTTATAATGACCCTCATGAATTCTAAATGTTGTTTTCGAAATGTCTTTAGTCTTCATTCTGATTTGATAATATCTTGAATGAAGATCCAACTTGGTGAAGTAAATTGATCCATGTAATTCATCCAATAATTCATCAATGACAGGAATGGGAAATTTATCTTTAATAGTGAGCTTGTTGAGCTCCCTATAATCCGGACACATGCACCATGATCCATCCTTCTTGTGCACCAATATTACTGGAGTAGAGAAAGAACTTTGACTAGGTTGAATTATACCAACCTCTAGCATTTCTACAACCATACGTTCAATTTCACTCTTTTAAGCATAGGGATATCTGTACGGCCTGATGTTTGGAGGAACACTTCCTGGAATCAAATGAATAGCATGATCATGATCACGAATAGGTGGGAGACCTTTAGGAGTCTCAAATACCTTGGAATGATTGTCCAATACTTTTTGGAGATATGGAGAAATAGATGATTTCGATGTGGGAACCTCTAGCGAACATAATTGTATAATTACGCCTCGTTGTTCCTTCTTTAGAAGCTTTGTCATACCGTTAGAGCTAATTATCTTTCTCGGTTTCCCTGCAATACCCCTTAATTCAACTTCCTTTCCTTCTGCACAAAATTTCATGAAAAGTTCTTGAAAATTAAAAGCTATTGTACCCAAGGATTGTAGCCATTAGACTCCTAGTACAACATCAGCACCACCCATTGGAATGGAAAGCATTGGGCAATTCAATACATATTCTCCCATGGATAGCTTGATATTATGGCACTTTCCAAAGCAATTTATGGTTCCTCCACTTGCAACCATCACTTGACACTCTGGTGTTGTATATAGGAAGCAATTCAATTCCTTGGTTATCTTATAATGAATAAAATTATGGGTACTTCTTGAATCAATCAACACTATTACCTTTTTCTTCTTGATATTTCCTTCTATCTTGATAGTTTGAGGAGTGGTAATTCCAGCCAGTGCATTACAAGATATGGTCGGATTCATTTCTTCTTTATCTAGGGTTTGTTCCTGGAGTATATCCTCCTCTTTTGACATTTCTTGTTCCTTTTCTCCCTCCTCTTCACAATCTATGTAGAATAATTTCTTTTCAGCACACTTATGACCTTTAGTGTATTTGCTATCACAACTGTAACAAAGCCCTTTTGCTCTTTTTTCTTCCAATTGTTGTGGTGTCAACCTTGTATGTTGTGGAAGGCTAGGGGCAACAACACTTCCATCTTTATAGTTGTGAGCGGTAGGCTTCCTATTTGCCATAATTTTGCTTTCCATTTTTCTTGCTAACCTAAATGCCTTCTCCAATGAATCAGGTTCCCAAAGGCGAACCTCATGTTGGATATTATCCTTTAAATTCCATATGAACACATCAATCCTATGCTCCTCTGGAATATCTTTTACCCTTATGTTCAATTTTTGGAGTCCTCAATGTGCTCCATCATTGAACCCTTTTGTTTGAGATTTATCAATTGGCTAAAAAAGGTGTTGCTTTTTGTATCCTCATAATGTGCTATCATTTCTTCCGTAAAAATTGCCCAAGTGACAATTTGTTTACGAGAGCATAGCCATCGATACCATACAAACTGATTTGGTTCCAAATATAAAGTTGCAATGCATACCTTTTATGTGTTTTGAACATTATGTAGATCGAAAAATTTCTCCATCTGTAGTATCCATGTTCCACAATCCTTGCCATCAAACTTCCTCATATCGATTTTTGGAACATGGTGGGTCTTCAATCCAACATTAGAGTCTATGAAATCATGATTAACATTTCTTTTGTTCTCATCATGAGTTTCCTTTACTACCTTTTCACCATTAGTAACCATTTCCTGTAGCAACTTATTCAAATTTATCTTCAATTCTTCCATCTTAGCGTCCATGCCATTCATTTAGCATCCATGCCATGCCATTCATTTAGTGTCCATGCCATTCATTTAGCGTCCATGCCATTCATCTTAGCTTCCACGCCATCCATCTTAACTTGCATGCCATTCATATTAGCTTCCATGCCATCCATCTTAGCTTCCACGCCATCCATCTTAACTTGCATGCCATTCATATTAGCTTCCATGTCATTCATCTTGGCTTCAGTTACCTTTTGTGAGAGTGAAATTTGTTGTACTTGGTCTTGTAATTTTGATATATCATGTTGCATTTCTTCCTCTTCTTCACAAGTCATGCTAGAGATTTCAGGTTGCTTACTAGGTGTTTCCATTTTCTTTCTTCGGGGCATCAAGGAATGCTAATAATTCTTCACTAATCCCTTTGAATTCCTTCAAACTAATTTTTTAAACCAATCTTATGCAAAATTTAAAAAAAAAACTACACAACCTTTTTTTTTTTTCACTTTGTAAGAGCTCGATATTGAATCTATTGTATCTTTGTAACTGCAAATCTCGAATATCTGAAATCGCGTCCTGCAGTAGCCCTTTGAGTCCGCTTTCTAACCCCACAAATCTAATCAAAATTGGATTCTCCGAGGAAGAGTTATGTCAAATCTACCACGGTGGCCTAATTATAGACTAGTTCAATAGTGAACTTGTACGAGGTGCCATGTGTCATTATTTCAACCTTATTACCTTAAACTGATATACAAAAAACAACAGGTCGTCCTCTTTCTGAAACTTCTTACGAAATTTAAATTTTATTCTCAGAACAAAAGTTATGACGATTTTCCCCACGTCACCTGTTTGGAATGTAATTCGGGAGTCTACAAAAACCCTAACTTCCGCATATCATATCTCCAAAAATTAAGCGAGACAAGATCTGAAATTTGGACCCAAAGTTCAGAACGATTTCAGCTCAAATGGTTTATTTTTTTAGCTTCTGAAATGTCGCTATAACGAAATGCCACGATGACCTGTTTGGAGCAACGAAACCCTAGAATCCAAAGCTTTGATACCAAATGTTAGGAAACCAACTCACAAAAAGATAGAAAAGATAGATCAACGCTTTAGAATTCAGCCTCTTCGAGGGGGAAACCTCCTTTACATTACACAAATGAACAATTCTTGGATGATACAAATGACTAAACCTCCCTTCTATATATAGGAGTCTAAGGGGTCACAATATAATCAAGCCGACATAACAATAATAACATAAGGGCACAATAATAACAATAATGGGTTTCTATGGGGCACACTAATAACAATACGGGGACAATAGGGGCACAATAATAACAATAAGGGATACAATGACAATAGTAATGGGGGAATCACTAGTATTATAGGGATCTAACATTGTAGTAGTTGGAGTTTAATAATTTTCAAAATATCGTCAAGGACCCTAAAAGGGTTGATATTATTGAAATGCTTAAGTTGACCACTTGACCACTTACTTCTCTTGCATCTATATTAAAGGAAGGCAATGAAATGATGTTGCGAGAGATATTGAAGGAGGAATTATCTATTGTTTTGGATTTTGTCTACAAGGATAGAAGTTTGGATCTTAATTGGTGGACTATGGAAACATTTATTGTTTTCTTTGACTTCTTGGTGGATGATTCAATGTAATTTTTAGAAGAAGTGCAGAGGAATGGGAAGGTCTGAGGAGTTTTTAACTCCACCTCTATGATTTGACACCCAAGAAGGATAATCCAAAGTTTTTTATGAATTCAAAACCATGTCGTATGTAATTTTGTTAATAAGAATATAGCTAAGGTGTTGGTTGTAAGGGTGAAAACTATTATTTTAGTGAATATCTCAAGAACAATTTGGCTTCTTAGCTAGAAGGGAAATTCATGAAGGAACAACTCACGAATGTCTTAGTTCCACCAAGATGAAAAAAAGTCCTATTGTGGTGGCTAAATTGGACTTATCAAAGGTTTATGATAAGACAAGCTAGTTATATTTAAGACTTATATTACTTTCTGTAGGGATTTGACTGTTTGAGGCCAACTGGATTATGGTCTGTCTCATAGTTGTTTCTTTTGTTTTTCTATAGATGAGGCATCTTCAACTTTATTTGTGTCTAGTAGGGGCTAAGTTAATGTTGTCCTTTGTTCTTGTTACTCTTCTTGCAAGTGTCAGAGGGTTCAAGTAGAGCAGAGCCACTATAGAGGCAAGAAGAATAGATGATATTTATGGCTTGATGATGGGTAACTTTGTTTCTATTACTCACCTATTATTTGTAGAATATGTTTACTTTTTACTAATGAGCTTGTAAGAGAAGCTCATAAACTAAAATAGATTTTGGAGGTATTATGTGGCTATGTGTATGGAAATTAATGCCGTATGTTTATTGTCTACCTTCATGAATTGGAGATTAAAAGAGAGACTGTAATGTGGGTTTTTTTTCTTTCAGTGCTATTAATTTTCATGATGGTTTTAAATAAAAGAGTTTTATAATAAAACCAAATAGCTATGGAAAGAGGGATCAAGTTGGCTTCTTGAAAGGATAGAGGATGTAATCAATAATTATTCAAGAAGTGATTGCTATGGGAAGGAATGATGTCCCTTGTTAAATCTCTCTTAGAGGCCATTCTTGTTTATTGGCATTCATTGGCATATATTCTAAAAATGGTTCTATAAAAAATAAGAAAATAATCTTTTAAATCCCTATGGAACGGAATTGAAGACAATATTGGTATTCCAGGTTAAGTGGAAAATATTGGTCAGGCCAAAAGAAGAAGGCAAATAGGGTTTAAAGAATATCAAGTTGATTTGAAAATCTTTAGTGGCTAAAATTTTGTGGAACCTTCTCATCAAGTAGGGTTTATGGACGAAGATAAGTGAGCATAAGCATATTTGGGCAAGGTCCTTTTTGGACTCAATAATGAACCCAAGAAAAAAATATTCAAAATATATCTATTCATCCAAAGCCAATAATTTTGTCATTTCCAATTATCAGGAATTCCCTAGCTTAGAAAGTTGGAAATGTCCAAATGATGAGAGTAGGGTATGAAGTGGTAAGTGACGGGGACATATTGTTACTTAATGATCTTATTAAAGACTTGTAGGCAAGGGGTATTTTTACCCTCAATGAATTGGGATATCGATTTTGAAATAACAGGTGGCATAGAGGGTGGAGGAGTGTTCAAGATCTAGGTCTTGTTGGTAAGTAAGGAATTGTTAGGTCCCTATAATACTAGTGTACCCCCCTTATTATTGTTGTTGTGCCCATGTAGCCCCCATATTGTTATTGTTGTGCCCTACATAATCCCATTATTGTTATGTTGTGCCCCATATAATCCCACTATTGTTATGTTGTGCCCTTACATTATTATTGTTATGCAAGCTCTGTTTATATTATGACCCCTTAAACTTCTATATATACGAAGGAGGTCTTTCCATTTGTATCATCCAAAAATTGTTCATTTATGTAATGTAAAGTAGGTTTCCCCCTCGATGAGGATAATTTTTAATTCGTTGATCTATTTTTTCTGTGAATTGGTTGCATAACATTTTGGTATCAGAGCTTTGGATTCTAGGGTTTTGCTTCTTCAAATAGGCCATCTTGGAATTTTTGCTATATCATTTTTTTATGAGGCTTCAAAAACTCAATTTTTTATCACGTGGAGCCAAAATATTGGTGAAATTCATGTAAAAATTTCAAATCTTGGTTCGCTATATTTTTGAATATATGATCTAAGGAAGTTAGGTTTTTGCAGGCTCCAAAATTCAATTGCAAACAGGTGACCTAGGGAAAATCATCATAACTTTCGTTTCAGGCATAGGATTTGAATTCTGTAAAAAGTGGCTGAAAGTGCACAAGTGGTAGTTTTTTCGTGTATCAATTTCAGAGCCGAAGGTTGAAACAATGACATGTGGCATCCCGTACAACTTCGATCTACTGAACTAGTCCATAATCAAGTCATTGTGGAAGATTTGGCATAACTCTTTCTTGAAGAAGCCAATATCGATCAAACTTATGGGGTTGGAAAGAAGACTCGAAGAGCTACCATAGGAAGAAATTTAAGAAATTGGAGATCTAAAATTACAGAGTTACAACCATTTCAACATCGATCTCCTAAAAGCAAGAAAAAGGTATTGCATAACTTTTGTTTGAAAAATCAGTTTGAATTGATTCCAAGGCCATATTAGCGCTTAGATATCAATATTGGGTTCTAAAATGCCTCCTAAGCAAAATAATTCTACACTCATTAAGCCCTCATAAAGCTCTACTATGATGCATGAATAGGAAGATTTGCATCATGATATATCAAAATTACGGGACCCAGTGCAACAAATTTCGCTCTCACAAAGAGCAACCAAAGATGAAATAAAAGGCGACAAAGATGGCTTAAAAGAAAACATGGAAGGTTTGAAGGATGGAATAGAAGCTAAGATGGATGGTTTGACAAAATCGTTGAAAGAAAGGCTTCCCAGTAATGACAAGGTAATCGATGAAAATCACGATGAGGACAAAAGGAATATGAATTGTGATTTTAAAGGCTCGAATGCGGGGTTTAAGAATAACCACATTCCAAAGATATATATGAGGAAGTTTGATGGCAAGGATCCGGTAACATGGATACTATAGATGGAGCAATATTTTGATCTACAGGATGTGCAACCCTCACAAAAGGTATGTATTGCATCTTTATATTTAGAACTCAATCAATTTGTATGGTATAGATGGCTTTGTTCTCGTAAACCACTTGTCACCTGGTCAATTTTTACAGAGGAAATGATAACACATTATGAAGATACAAAGAGCAACACCTTCTTTAGCCAATTGATAAATCTCAAACAAAAGGGTTCAATGGCGGAACACATTAAAGACTTCCAAAAATTGAATATTAGGGTAATCGATATTCCAAAGGAGCATAGGATTAATGTCTTCATATGGACTTTAAAAGATAAAATCCAACATGAGGTTCGCCTTTGGGAACTTCATTCATTGGAGAAGGAATTTAGGGTGGCAAGAAAAGATGAAAGCAAAATTATGGCAACAAGGAAGTATATCACTCACAACTATAAAGATGGAAGTGTTGTTGCTCCCGGTCTTCCACAACCTACAAGGTTCCCACCACAACAATTGGAGGAAAAAGGAGAAAAAGGGCTTTGTTGTAGTTGTGATAGAAAATACAATAAAGGTCATAAGTGTGCTGAGAACAAATTATTCTACATAGACTATGAAGAGGAGGAAGAAAAGGAACAAGAAACATCAAAAGAGGAGGATATACACCAGGAACCAGCCCAAGAGAAAGAAGAAATGAACCTGACCATATATTGTCATGCATTGGCAGGAATTACAACTCCTCAAACTCTCAAGATAGAAGGATATATCAAGAAGAAAAAGGTAGTAGCGTTGAATGATCCGGGTAGTACCCATAATTTTATTCATTATAAGATAGCTAAGGAATTGAATTGCTTCTTATAATCGACACCAAAGTGCCAAATGATGGTTGCAAATGGAGGAACTAGAAATTGCTCTGGAAAGTGTCATAATATCAAGCTAACCATCGGGGAATATGTATTGAATATTCCATTGCTTTCCATTCTAATGGGTGGTGTTGGTGTTGTACTAGGATTCCAATGATTACAATATTTGGGGACGATAACCTTCAATTTTCAAGAACTTTTCTTGAATTTTTTTTGGGAAGGAAAGGAAGTTGAATTAAGGGTATCGCATGGAAACTAGGAAAGATAATAAGCTCTAATGGCATGACAAAGTTTCTAAAGAAACAACAACTAGGAATAATTGTACAAATATGCTCTATAGGGGTTCAGACATCGAAATCATCTATTTATCCATATCTCCAAAAAGTCTTGCACACTCATTCCAAGGTGTTTGAGACTCACAAAGGCCTCCCACCTATTCGTGATCATGATCATGTGATTCACTTGATTCCAAGAAGTGTTACTCCAAACACTAGGTCTTACAGATATCCTCACGCCCAAAAGAGTGAAATTGAACGTATGGTTGCAGAAATGCTAGAGGTTGGTATAATTCAACCTAGTCAAAGTTTTTTCTCTGCTCCAGTTGGTGCATAATAAGGATGGATCATGGCGTATGTGTTCATATTATAGGGAGCTCAACAAGCTCACTATTAAAGATAAATTTCCCATTCCTGTCATTGATGAATCAAATGGAGCAATTTACTTCACCAAGCTGGATCTTCGTTCAGGATATCATCAAATTAGAATGAAGACTGGAGACATTCTGAAAACAACATTCAAAACTCATGAGGGTCATTATGAATTTTTGGTCATGCCTTTTGGCCTTATTAATGCACCTTCCACATTTCAAGGTTTGATGAATTCCATTTTCAAACCCTTCCTTAGAAAATTTGTGTTAGTATTTTTTATGATATACTAATCTATAGCATGTCTTGGAAGGATCATGTTCAACATGTTGACATGGTGCTCAAAATATTGGAGGAGAAACAATTATATGCAAAAACCTCCAAATGTTTCTTTGGAGTACATGAGGTGGAATATTTAGGTCAAATTGTATCTCATAAGGGTGTTCAAGTAGACCCTAACAAAATTAAATCCATTAAGGAATGGAAAATCCCCATAACCATAAAGCATCTTCAAGGATATATTGGGTTGACAAGGTATTATCACAAGTTTGTTAAGAATTATGGGAGAATAGTGGCACCTCTAACATCATTATTGAATAGAGATGCATTTTCTTGGACTCCGGAAGCAACAAAGGCCTTTGATCATCTAAAAGAGGCAATGTGCCAAGCACCGGTCTTAGCCACGCCAGACTTCACAAAAACTTTTATTGTGGAATGTGATGATTCAGGGAATGGAATTGGTGTGGTTTTAATGCAAGAAGGAATACCTGTTACTTTTGAAAGTCGTCCAATCAAAGGAAATGTTGACAATACTACATGCACTAAAGCAATGGCGACCTTACCTAATGGGAAGACACTTCAAGGTAAAAACAGATGATGATAGTCTTAAATATTTTTTGGAACAAATATTATCTTTAGAAGAGTAGCAAAAATGGGTGACAAAGATGTTGGGTTATGACTTTGAAATCATCTACAAAAAAGGGAACCAAAATGTTGTTGTAGATGCAGTCTCAAGAAAGGATGAGGATGTGGAAGCATTGATTTGTGCCATTTCTATTATCCAACTTGAGCGGATCACTGAAGCAAGGGATGAATGGAAGAATGATGAAGAGGTGTGGTCACTCATTCAAAAGTTGCAGCAAGATCCCAATACATCTAATACATTTTGCCGAAAAAAATGATTCATTGTGGTACAAAGATCACTTATATCTTTGTAAGAATTCCAAACTCAAACAAAAGATTCTTTTTGAATTGCACACCTCTCCCTTAGGAGAGAAATCACGATTTTTAAAAACTTACCATAGGGTTAAGAAGGAATTTTTTGGGATGGCCTTAAATCTGATATTCAGAAGTTTGTGGAAGAATGTTTAGTTTGCCAACAAAATAAAGTTGAGACAATTAAGACCCTGGATCTATTACAACCATTATCCATTCCAAGTCAGCATTGTAGGAGGTCTCAATGGATTTTATCACAGGTTTACCCAAGCCTGAAGGAAAGTGTGTCATCATAGTGGTAGTTGATATACTTACCAAGTATGCACACTTTTGTGCATTATCTCATCCTCTTAAAGAGAGTACAATTGCTACTACATTTATGGAAACAATTCAAAAGCTTCATGGAAATCCAAAGATTATAATAAGCGATGGAGATCCCATTTTCAATGGAAATTTTTGGATGTAATTATTTTCTTGTCTTGGTACTCAATTAGCTCATAGTTCATCTTATCATCCTCAATCTGATGGGCAACCTGAGATAGTGAACAAATGTTTGGAAGGATATCTTTGTTGCTTTTTATATGCTAAACAAACACAATGGGTGAAGTGGTTACTTCTAGATGAATGGTGGTATAATACTTCCTTCCATACTATAAAAAAGGTAACCCCATTTATGGCACTTTATGGATATCATCCACCATCCATCACATCATATTTAAGAGAAAGTTTTAAGGTTCAAGCATTGGAAGATCACATCGAGCATCAACAACAAGTTCTCCAACTCTTAAAGGATAACCTCACTTTGGCGCAAAGTCGAATGAAACAACAGGCAGATCAACATCACAGTGAAAGAAGTTATGATGTAGGTCACTAGGTATTTTTACGGCTACAACCTTACAAACAAATGTCTCTCAAGCAAGCTAAGAAGGATAATAAATTATTACCCAAGTACTATGGTCCTTACAAGGTGTTGCAAAAGTTTGGTACTATGGCATACAAATTGGAGTTGCTTGCATCTTCCCAAGCACACCTAGTTTTCCATGTTTCATGCTTAAAGAAGGTTATCGATGACAAGTTGCTAGTTCAAATAGTGTTTCCAGAACTTGACAAAGAAGGAAATCATATTTGAGCCTGAAGCAGTCATGGAAACAAGAACCCAACAACTACGAAATCGATCAATTTCAGAGTATCTCATTAAGTGGAAGAACTTACCCGCTAAAGATTCCACATGAGAGGATGAAAATATTATACAGAAGCATCCAGAACTACTCAAGCATTGAAGACAACACCTTTTTGAAGGAGAGGGGTATGTTAGGTCCTTATAATATTAGTGTATCCCCCTTATTGTTATTGGTGTGCCCATGTAGCCCCCATATTGTTATTGTTGTTCCCCATAGAAGCCCATTATTGTTATGTTGTGCCCTTACATTATTATTGTTATGTAGGCTCTGATTATATTGTGACCCCTTAGACTCCTATATATACAAATGAGGTCTTGTCATTTGTATCATCCAAGAATTGTTCATTTATGTAATGTAAAGGAGGTTTCCCCCTCAAAGAGTATAAGTTTTAAGTAGTTGATCTATCTTTCCTATGAGTTGGTTGCATAACAGGCATTCAATGAGAAAAGTACATAAAAAACATGGAATGAGGTCATACAAGGTTGAAAGGATAGGAATAGTCTTTGGTGTGGAAAAAAAACAACGGTTCAAATTCGTATATGCCAAATCTGGGCTATCAAAATAATTATTTTTCTCAGATTATCAAGAACCAACTTGGTGATGGAAGGAAATTTTGAAGCTCAAAGCTCCAAAGAAAACATGTATCTTTCTATGATTATCTTTGAACAATAAATTTTCAACTTGGTGAAATCTACAAAAGAGGAATAAATCTCCCTTGGGGTATTTTTCTGCTATGTATAAAGGATGAATGACATATAACTCATTTGGTTATAAAGTGTTATTTTGCAAGACAACTATGGAAGGATATTGGACAATTAACAAGCATACCCAATGTATATGAAGGAGAGATTGCAGAAGAGTGTTTGAGATGGTGGTATAACAATCCATGTTTAAAAACCTTGTTTATTTCCATGGGGATTTGATTTTCAAGCTTTGCTCAAAAATTTTAAACCAATCATGCTCCTTCATTTCAAGCTTTTTCTCATATATGTTCTTTGAGGAAGTATTGCAAAATGTTAGTGAGCATAGATCCTTTCATAAGATTGGAAAGTTGTTGATAGATAAATCCATTGCTTAGGGATTTTTCAATGGTGCCTCTAAGTGGCACAAGTGATTTCCATTATATCTCTCCAACTCATAATCTCAAGTTTAAAGCAATTACGAGGGATAGAACAAACAATTACATAGAGATTTTGGCATTAAGAATTTTGATTAAATATGTGTGTGTGTGTGTGTCTGAGAGAGAGAGAGAGAGATCATATCCATATTTATAGGGACTTGTCACCACTTATAAAATGGATGTTAGGGAGATCTCAAATTTCAAATGATGTTCTTGAGTTTGTGGTGGAATAGATTTAAAATATTTCTCATTCCTTCGAGCAAGTATCATATACCAATGTACATATAGAACATGATATGGAAATCGATGCACTATTCAAGGAGGGTCTTACTTTGGAAATTGTTTTTTGGTGCTAGAGACTATGTAATATGTGCATTCAGATATTTTCCCTATTGGTATTTTATGTTTTCCAAACTTTTTTCTATAATATTGGAGTATATATAGTTTGTAACTAAAATGGGATACATTAGTGTTTTTTAGGAACGAATAAAATTGTTTGTTTATTTTTTTCCTATTGAAGGTACATGGTCTATTACAAACCTATGAATAACTCTCTACATAGAAAATATTAGCAAAGAGTGATACTAAATACGGTGCAACTATTAGCTGGTAAGGGTTATGTGTGGGAGTAGATAGTTTAATATCTCTCTCTTTTTATTATATGGTGTTGGAAACACTTGAGCAATGTCATTTCATTTCTCACTTTTGAATGAGAAATTTTAAAGTTTTTTGCATTGAAAATAAAACAAGAGATAACATGATAAATAAACCAATCAGATATTTATAAAAACATATTGATAATCTCTATAGGATACCCTTATAGTATTTTTTATAATTAATTTAATATGTTGAAAATAGCAACATAAATATATTTTTTAGTAACACAACTCTTCTTGTCTAATGAACAATGTGTTCTTCAAGTATTTTACAATAATTCTTTGGTACTCCTCAAAGATGGTTTGATTTAGTCCATATCAAAAGAAGAACATGAGGAGGATTTGAAAATTGTGTTATAGGTGCTAACCGATTAGATTTGTATGCCAAATCAATCAAGTGTGAATTATTCCAAAATCAAGTCTATTATTTATGGTAGATCACATATAAAGAATATAACTTAATGAGTCAAGGGAAGATTGAATCCATTATGGGATGGCCTAGTCTGAAGAATGAGGCCAATGTGAGATTGTTTATGGATCTTGCTAAAAACTAGAGTAGGTTCATTGAGGTATTCTCTAGGATTTCATATCCTTTCACAACAAAATAAGTGTAAAAAGTTTGTGTAACCCAAGGGCAGAATAAGGCTTTTAACTGTTGAAGGGACTACTTGTCAATGCAATAATGTCTAAGAGTATCACACAATTGTTTATAAATCTCATTGTATGCCCATGTGTATGTATAGAAGGTATTGGAAGGATTCTCACTAAGGATAAACATATGGTTTGAAGTGAGTCTTATAAAGTATAGGAGAATGGGATGAAATCTCTTGAGCATGCCTTGGATCCTATTGTAGTGTTTCATGCACTAAATATGTAATAACAATACCTTTATTGTAGAAATATTGAGTTGAGGGCATACCTTGATAACTTGAAATGTTTGTTCATCTAATGATGCCTAAACACGAGATGGAGAAGGGGGTTGGATATGATAAGAGCATAGGATTTCAAGACAAAACACATAAATGGAAAAGATAACAGGTTTTCAAATGTGCTTTATATGAGGAAGCATCTAACACCGTAGCCATCCCATGTAGAGGCATTTCTCTCCATGTCATTGTTGCCACCTGCAATCATAACGTTGGGAAGCTAGAATGAGGGGACAGTCCAGACATTAGTTGGATGAAAAAGTAAGTTATAAGAAGTCATATCAAGCTCATCCTATAATATTTGATGATCACTCCCACATTCGACCATTATTTTAAATCAACCTTGGGGCACTCCACAACCAAAATGCCAACAATCTCAATCTTATGCCTAATAGGTTTTAAAAGCTATGTTTTTTAGAGGAACACCCAACTTTCCACATCATCTAGGTAAGTTACCTCTGGAATAATCTATTTTTCTATGGTTTTCTCTAGTCTCATAGGTGTCTCCCATTGAATTCGGCCTTTAAGAAGACCTCCCACTCTATCATCTCGAGTTTTCCCCCCTCTTGTTTGCCACACTACCCTTTGGACCTTTGTGTCTCAACTTGTTATTAGGATCAACTCTATCCTCT
Organism: Pinus tabuliformis; assembly: GCA_031772625.1. Classification (NCBI taxonomy): domain Eukaryota; kingdom Viridiplantae; phylum Streptophyta; class Pinopsida; order Pinales; family Pinaceae; genus Pinus; species Pinus tabuliformis. Next base: position 942,599,439 of record CM062816.1, on the reverse strand, counting down.
TTATTCTTTGTGCATTCCTGGTTGGTGCCTGACATTGGGCCTGGTCGCTCTAAGCCCCACTCTTCCTGCTTACCTCTGTTGTTTCCCTAGTTCCCTCCACCTAAATTTTGCCATGTCATGCCATGGTTCCTCTCATAATCATCATGGTAGTCAAGGGAGGAGGGTGCTCTTATTTCAAGGGCCAAATCCAATGTAGAATATTTAGTCGCTTGTTGAGTAAGAAGCTAAAGTTGAAAGGCGGTTCATTTATGATACAGAGATTGAAGAAAGCATAGGGAAATGGATTACAGACACTGGAAATACCCACTCCCAACAAACTCCATATATACAAACAATAGATATCTATTGGCGAATCAAAACCATTAGGGATAAAGTTTTAGTGGAATATAACAAGAATCAATATGAGATACTACTCAATAGGGATGTTTTGTAGTTGCAACTTACAAAAATGGGTAATGAGGTTTATGTGTTTCCTAATAAAATTGCCAACTTGTACTTCCCCTACAATGACGAGGAAGAACATGACCTTGCAACCACTCAGGTGGACTCCTCCACTGCCAAACTAATGATACTCTATTTGAATTGTTTGCGCTTAAGTAGGCATGTTGGCCTTGTCAATAGTTTAAATTCTATGTTAACTAGTAGTTTTCCTAATAGGCCTAGATTTAACTTCTTATACAAACATGTTTTGATAGTTGGAATAATAATTTTGATAAAAAAAATTATGCTTATGCTACTGGTTTAGTTTCCCAAGTGGCAGGTCAATAACTACAAGATTGCTATCTTTTGCTTGATGTAATATAAATTTGTGATTAGCTTAAAAAATGAGGAGGCATCTAGCTAGTATCAACACTTATGAGATAAAGTTAATGATAAGAGTGCTTGAAGATCTTGGGGTGAATTATTACTACCCTAAAATGAATGGGGGAATCACAAAGGAAAGAGTAAATGAATGGAATTTATCTTTCATTCACCTTATAAATGTTGGAATTCTAATAAATGAAGATTGGATATATGTGCCCAATTCTAAAACATCAAGGAAATTGATCTCTAGAGAGATCTTGAATATTCATTACACAAGACATTTGGGATACCATAAAATAATTATTGTAATAAGGAAGTAATAAATTATCCATCATTGAAGAAGAACATAGAAAAATGTGTATGTAGATGCTTGGAGTGTTAGATGTTTTAAAGAAAAGCATCGACACCTAGTAGGGATGTTGTAGCCTCCAACTCTTCTCGAGTGGTAATGGGATGCAATTGTAATGTTCTTTGTCATTGGATTACCTAGGCCAACAAAGCAACATAATTACCTCATCATTGTGGTGGACAAGCTGACAAAATCAACACATTTCCTTTTTCTAGGTCAACCCATAATCAATGAATAATGTCAATATGTCCATGAAGGGAATAATGAGGCATCACGATATGTCAAAGGAAATGGTGTCAACCAGGGACACAAGGTTCACATTGAACATTTGGAAGAGCACATTCAAGGTATTAGGCACTTAATTAATCTTGAAGGCAACCTAATATCTACACATGAGCATGCAAATTGAGAGGGTTAATTAAGTCATTGAAGACATGATGTAGATGTATAAGATGGATAACCCTCTATGCGGGGAGAGTATCGATACCTAATCAAGTTTATTTATAGTGATGAATAACACAAATAATTTGGAATGGTCCCAAATGAGGGCTTATAAGGAAATAGTTATAATTATAAAGCGATATAGGAAAATACAACAAACGAGGTTACACTTGGGCTATAATTTCTCAAGTATATAAAAGTTCAAGTTGTTAAAATAAAGAAAAACCAAAAGGTAGCTCAAGACAACCAAAATAGTTATGAAGTTATAAGTAGAACTTAATTGACATTTGTGTTGGTGATCATGTGTTTTCTCAAGGTGAAGCATTATAAAATTTCATTAAAGTTTGGGATCTATGAAAAACTGGCTTCCACACTTTGTGGGCCATTGAGATGCTTGAGAAGATTGGGCCAATTTTATATATGATTACATTCTATGTTAGTACCACTACATGAATATTTTATTTCAAGTAGAGTTGCTTAAATTTTGTTGTGAGATCCTAATAATGTGGTTGTTTGGACTTTGATTTAGAAAGAACTAAAAGGGGAGTTCCAAACCATTACTTTTCACATCCTCAATGGGAAGGTGATACAACTCTAGAATCAAACATACACTTAGGTTAAGGTGTATTTTGAGCACTTCAGGTGGGATGAGGTGATGTGGGAGATAATGGATCCCATGATGGTAGAGTACCTATTTTTATTTCACGCAGGAGGGTTTTATCAAGGTCCATGCTAATCATAAGAGGAAGGATAAGGTAATATCCTACTCAACCTTATTATTTTGGATGGGAGACCTAATGTATACGATATGAAATTATGAGACGAATATATATATGTTTTAATTAGGTATTGAGAGAAGGGTATTATCTCCATGTAAATATGTATTATAATTTGTGTGGCTATGTAAATTTCTCGGTGAGGGCCCAAGGAAGAGACTCCATTAATGAAATTGTAACCAATAAAGGCTACAAGTCTAGATTTCCCGAAACAAGGACTAAATACCGGTTAATGTGGGAAACGATTATCATCAATGTTCAAGGAAACTCACTAGATCAAAACTCTAAAACTATACTTTCCACCTTTAATGACAATTCCTCTAGCTTGTAGTGTTGCCTATTGAGTTTGAATAATGGGGTTTTTAATATATCTATATATTTGAATTAATATTTAAGTTGGGGAAGTGGGTTGAGAGGGGGGGGGGGGTGCGGTTGGTGTGTGAATATAAATGTAGAAAAAAAGTGTGAGTAAAGAGATTAAGCACATAAAAGTGAAATTAATTTAATTTGTAAATAAATTGAAATACACATTCCCACTCTACATATTCAAATCTACTGAATTTACACAAACCCAATAAACCATAATTTACATTAATGAACCTCACTTTGAATTTGTATGAATATAAAAGAAAATACTAAACTTTATTGTTATGAAACCATCTCACAAAAAGATAGAAAAGATAGATCAACGCCTTAGAATTTAGCCTCTTCGAGGGGGCAACCTCCTCTACATTACACAAATGAACAATTCTTGGATGATACAAATGACAAGACCTCATTTCTATATATAGGAGTCTAAGGGGTCATAATATAATCAGAGTCGACATAACAATAATAATGTAAGGGTATAATAATAACAATAGTGGGCTTCCATGGGGCATAATAGTAACAATATGGGGACTACATGGGTACAACAATATAATAAGAGGGTTGTACTAATAACAATAAGGGGTTACATTAGTAGTATAGGGGCCTAACACTCCCTCTCCTTCAAAAAGTGTTGTCCTCAACGCTTGAGTAGTTCTTGATGCTTCTGTATAAAATTCTTGTCCTCCCATGTGGAATCTTCAGCAGATAAGTTCTTCCACTTGATGAGATACTCTGAAATTGATATATTTCGTAGCTGCCAAGTTCTTGTTTCTGTGGCTGCTCTAGTTTCCAATATGATTTTTCCTTCCTATTCAAGTTCTGGCAATATTGTTTGAATTGGGATCTTCTGCAACTTTTGAATGAGTGGGCACACTTCTTCTTCCTTCTTCCATTCATCCCTTGCTTTGTTTATCCAATCTGGTTGGATAATAGAAATTTCACAAAACAATGCTTCCACATCCTCATCCTTTCTTGAGAGTGCATCTGCAACAAAAAATTTCTTCCCTTTTTTGTAGATGATGTCAAAGTCATAACCCAACATATTTGTGACCCATTTTTTATGTTCTTCTAATGATAATATTTGTTGTAAAATGTATTTAAGACTATCATGATCCATTTTTACCTTGAAGTGTCTTCCCATTGGGTAAGGTCGCCATTTCTTAAGTGCATGTAGTATTGCCAACATTTCCTTCTCATAAATAGCTTGCTTGAGTTGTAGCCGTAAAAATACCCAATCACCTACATCAAAAAAAATTTCACTGCGATGTTGATCTACTTGTTGTTTCATTTGATTCTGCATCGAAGTGGTGTTATCCTTTAAAAGTTGGCCAACTTGTTGTTGATGCTCGATGTGATCTTTAACTACTTGAGCCTTTTTCTTCTTGATATGTCCTTCTATCTTAAGAGTTTGAGGAGTGGTAATTTCTTCCAATGCTTTACAAGATATGGTTGGATTCATTTCTTGATGCTTGATGTGATCTTTCACTTCTTGAACATTTTTCTTTTGGATATGTCCTTCTATATTGATAGTTTGAGGAGTGGTAATTCTAGCCAATACATTACAAGATATGGTTAGATTCATTTCTTCTTTCTCGATATGATCTTTCACTACTTGAACCTTTTTCTTCTTGATATGTCCTTCTATCTTGAGAGTTTGAGGAGTGGTAATTCTTATCATTGCTTTACAAGATATGGTCAGATTTCTTCTTTCTCTAGGGTTTTTTCCTGGCGTATATCCTCTTCTTTTGATGTTTCTTGATCCTTTTCTTCCTCCTCTTCATACTCTATGTAAAATAATTGCTTTTCATCACACTTATGACCCTTAGTGAATTTTCTATCACAATTGTAACAAAGCCCTTTTTCTCTTTTTTCTTTCAATTGTTGTGTTGTAAGCCTTGTAGGTTGTGGAAGGCTAGGAGAAAAAACACTTCCATAATTATAGTCATGAGTGGTGGGATTCCTTGTTTTCATAATTTCGCTTTCAATTTTTCTTGCCAACTCGAATGCCTCCTCCAATGAATCAGGTTCCCAAAAATGAACCTCATGTTGAATGTTATCCTTTAAAGTCCCTATGAAGACATCAATCCTTTGCTTCTCTGGAATATAATTTACCCTTCTATTCAATTTTTGAAAGTCCTCAATGTGCTCTTCCATTGAACCCTTTTGTTTGAGATTTATCAATTGGCTAAAGAAGGAGTTTCTCTTTGTATCCTCATAATGTGCTATCATTTCCTTCGTGAAAATTGACCATGTGACAAGTGTTTTACGAGAACAAAGCCCTTTATACCATAAAAATTGATTCGGTTCTAAATAATTAGATGCAACACATACCTTTTGTAACAATGGTACACCATGTAGATCAAAATATTTCTCCATCTGTAGTATCCAATTTACCAGATCCTTGCCATCAGACTTCCTCATCTCGCTTTTTCTTGATTTTAGGAGCTCGATCTTGAAATGACTGTAACTCTGTAATTTTGAATCTTCAAGTTCTGAAATCGTGATCTGCAGTAGCCCTTTGCGTCCTCTTTCCAATGCCACCAGTCTGATCCAAATTGGATTCTCCAAAAAAGAGTTATGCACAATCTCCCAAGATGACTTGATTATATACCTTTTCAGAAGAGCGAACTTGTATGAAGTGCCACGTGTCACTGTTTTGACCTTCGGATCTGAAAAATATACACAGGAAACTATAGTTTGTCCTCTTTCTGTAACTTCTTATGAAATTTCACTCTGATGCTCAGAGAGACAGTTATGTCGATTTTCCCTAGGTCACCTGTTTGGGATGTAATTCGGGAGTTTGAAAAAACCCTAACTTCCTCAGATTATATATCCGAAAATATAGCGAGACAGGATCTGAAATTCTAAGTCGAGGTTTAGATTGATTTCTTCTCAAATGGGTTCTTTTTTTAGCTTTTGAAACTTTGTAGTGAAAAAGGTATAGCGAAAATTCTACGATGACCTGTTTGGTGCAGCAAAACCCTAGAATCCACAGCTTTGATTCCAAATGTTATGAAACGAGCTCACAAAAAGATAGAAGAGATAGATCAACGCCTTAAAATTCAGCCTCTTCGAGGGGGCAACCTCCTTTACATTACACAAATGAACAATTCTTCGATGATACAACTGACAAGACGTCTTTTCTATATATAGGAGTCTAAGGTGTCATAATATAATCAGAGCCGACATAACAATAATAATGTAAGGGCACAATAATAACAATAGTGGGCTTCTATGGGGCACAATAGTAACAATATGGCGACTACATGGGTACAACAATATAATAAGAGGGTTGTACTAATAACAATAAGGGGTTGCACTAATAGTATAGGGGCCTAACATTTATGAATAACATATTGACAAGTGAAATACTCATAGGTCATTCATGAGAAAATGAATTAACACAATACTTTACCACAAAATATACATGATTATATTACAATCATCCAAATAGAGCTTGAAATTGCAAGTTACATGACTTTCCTACATTATTCCTTCTTCCTAAAAAGTAGTCCCTTTTACAATGAACCAATACATACATATATAGAAGAGCTCTAAAACAAGAATAGAAAACACACTTTCTCGCATTCCTTCTTGAATCTTTGCATACTCCCTTATCCTTGCATGAGTCGATTGTAATTCAAATGATATGAAAAATGATATTTCATTTAATGACTTTACAAAATCAAGCTTGTTCCTAAATTAATAATTCATTGGGCCAATTTTATGAACAAAGTTTATTATAAAGACTCTGATAGTGATGACAATTTCAATGAACTTCCTCATGTTTTAGTGTGTGATGGTTGCCAACTTAGTGACATGTTGCTTCTTATCTTGCATTGATTTGTTCAACATTTCCATGATCTCAATGAATGGCATGGGCTCATTACCTCTTTGAAATGGTGGTATTGTATGTAACTCAAACACCTATGTAGTTACAATGATGTGCCCATTGTTATCTCGGTGTATCCACTTAGTGCCTTCTAATGCATCTCATAGATTTTCTTTCATGTACCTTCCATTGACTTATTCAATATTTCCATGAAATTGTTGAAGTGAAGACTCAACCCCCAATTTTTGACTTATTTATTTCAAATAATGGGGACTCTTTCCATATTTTTTTGGCTAAATCACCTTTTTAATATTTTATTTTGGTTAAGTATCTTACAATTTTGCCAATTTTTCGTTTTCGTCAGATTTCTATTTTGATTACTTCATTGAGTTCGACTTTTCGCTAGATTTCCATCGGTACTTGTTTCATCTCATTTGGTTACACGGTTTGCAAATGGTGTTCATCCAAAGTTCGATAATTTTATCGCATGAGTTAAAAAAGATACAAAATACATTATTTTAATTTTTGTAAATAAATTAGTAATTGATCGTAAATATTAATTCATAGTTAATTTTTTATTAATTAATTCATTTTTTCACTAATGATCCTACAAATTCACCGCAACCAAATTGTAGAACAATTAAAATTATGTGTTTTTGGGATCTCGATAATTTATTTCAATTCTCAATTTTAAAAGAAATTACGAAACCTGAAATCTCAAAATTGTAAAGTGGTTGTAGTTTATAATGAACGAGTCTCACTCCAAGTGGGCCCCACTTCATCTCACCTCCTCCGTTACTCTTTTATAAAAATCTTGATATAAAAACCTTTGATGACATCAAGTCCCAATATAATAAAAAAATCTCGATAATTTTTTTCCCCGATAAATAAAATCTCAATATTGCTATCAAATCTCAACATTTTTTGTTTGATGACAAAACACTCATTTTAAAAAATTTCGATATTGGTCAATCTCCGATACTCGAAATACCTCAACATCTCCGACGTATAACAATTTTTGAACTCTGATGGGAGCACTCAGCCAAATGTACCTTGTTTTTGTAATAATTAACGTTATAGGTCTCATATGACTTGGTTTTATAATAACTAACATTATAGGTTATTAACATTATAAGTTTCATGCACCTCTGATCACAATCCTATCAAGCTGATTCTCCGGGCTCACTCTGATCTTGGCCCCATCCCTTACAAGTTCAGCTCTCTTTGGATTAAGAAACCCAACTTTTTGCAGATAGTCAAGGAAAGTTGGTCCCATCCAGTCAACGGATCTCCATTTTACATATGGGAAGAAAAACTCAGAAGAGTGAAATCTGCCCTAAAGTGTTGGGCCAAAACTCTCCCTAACCCAGCAGTTGAAAGGAAAAAGTTCCAAAGTCAGCTAGATGCCCATCATCAACTGTCGGAGGAGGCATACATGTCTAAAGAAATTCTTGACAAAGAGGTCCAACTCAAACATCAATATCATAAAGCCTGCCTGGATGAAGAGGAAACATGGAGGATTAAATCTCGCTGCTTGTGGCTCAAAGCAGGAGATAGGAACTCTTCATATTTCCACAAACAAACTCAAGCTAGAAAAAGTTTCAACTACATAGCTGAAATTAAAGAAGAATCTATTATCCACAAAGACTTTACAGGCATCAAGCAAGCAGCCTTTCTCCACTTCCAAAACCTGTACAGCGAAGAGGTGAATGCGACTCAGAACTCTTGTCTTTTGGACGGGGTTCCCCCTTCAATCTCAGCTGAGATGAATCACCAACTAGAAGCCAAAGTCACCATGGATGAGGTCAAAAGCGCTCTCTTTGCCATGGACCCAGATAAAGCCCCAGGTCCTGATGGTTTCTCCGCCAGGTTTCTCCATTCCTGCTGGCACATTGTGGGAAAAGATCTCTATAAAATGGTCCAAAAATCGCAAGCCTGTCAGAAAATTGGAGGAAGCACAAATTCCTCGTTCCTTGCACTTATCCCTAAGGAGAAGGGCGCCAACTCCTTCAATAGATTTCGTCCCATATCTCTTTGTAACATTGGCTATAAACTGATCACCAAAATCATTGCTAACAGGCTGAAGCACATTCTCCCTAAAATCATTCCAGAGAATCAAGGGGGCTTCATTCATGGAAGACAGCTGGTGGACAACTTCATTTTAGTTCAAGAGGCAATCCTCTCAAGCCAGCAGCGCAAGGAAAAAGGTATGGCCATCAAACTGGACTTAGCAAATGCTTTTGATCGTGTTAGACATAGCTTTCTATTGAATGTTTTGCAAAAATTTGGATTTGGAGAGAGCTTTATAAACTGGATCTGGGCTTGCATCTCGGAGCCATGGATAGCTCCTCTAGTTAACGGCAGAGTTGCTGGCTTCTTTAAAGCTTCAAGAGGACTAAGGTAGGGTTGCCCCCTGTCCCCTCTGCTGTTTGTTATTCAAGCCTCCATTCTCAGCTTTCACTTAAATAAAAAAATGCAAGAGCAGGAGATTCCAGGGATTTTCATTGCGAGGGGAGTTTAGAACATAAACCATGCCCTGTTTGCAGACGATACCCTGCTTGTTGGGGTAGCTTCGATCCACTCTGCCAACAGATTCAAAGAGGCTCTTGATGAGTTTTGCATGAGGTCTGGAAGTAGTCTCAACAAGGGAAAGTGCCACATCTACTGCTGGAATACCACGCCCTCTCTTCTTAATTCCATTGCTAGATGCTTAGGATTTGTTGCCTCCTCAGCATGGACCTTGTTTAAGTATCTTGGGCTACCTATCTTTCTCAAGCGTGCCTATAGCAGGGATTAGCTTCCTCAAATAGAAAAATTCAAGATCAAACTCCAGGCATGGGGATTTAACTGGCTAAATATTGCAGGCAAGTCAGTTCTTATCAAAGCCGTTCTCTGTAGCCTCCCCTTATTTTAGTTCTCAGTGCTCCTAGCTCCAGTCGGCATTCTTCAGAAAATGGACCAACACATTCGAAATTTCTTCTGGAAGGGGGGCAAACAAAACGAGAGGAAAATCCCTCTTGTCAATTGGGAGACAGTCCTCAAGCCTCAGATGGAGGGAGGTCTAAATTTCAAGAAACTTCCCCTGCAGAACATTGCCATGGGAGCCAAGCTTCTCTGGAAAATCATAGCGCCCAAGCCTGGCTGGGCCCAGCTAGCGCTTTGGAGGAAATACTTCAAAGGCGAGAGGACAAGATGTCTGGATGGGCCTCTCCCCCAAGGCACCTCTTCATTTGCTAGACTCTGCTCCAAAGCTGTCCCTCTGATCCGCTCCAAGGCCTACTGGATCCCTGGAAATGGGAAAAAAATTAATATCTGGACAGATCGCATAATGGATCGCGATCCGATTGGTGACTGCCCCTCCGTGAAGGCGCTGAGAGATTGGCTAACAGATTCAGGTAAATCCACGTTGTGGGATATTTCCACGTGGGAAGGGACGCGTTGGGCTGGCTGGAGCTTCTTTGATCTACCTTCGGATCTCCTTCAGGACTCCATCTGCCTCCGCGCTATGCTAAATGGAGCTGCCCCCTCGCACATCCACAGAAAAGACAGGCGTGGCTGGGGTTCTTTAACTGCGGGTTTCACTGTTGCCCATGGCTACACGAACCTCGCCTCAATACCAAATGTCCCTCTTGATCCGGCTCCGTGGAAGGCAGTTTGGGGCATCCCCTCGCTGCCCAAAATTGACATGTTCAGTTGGCTCCTATGCCACAGAAAAATTCTCACTGACGACAACCTGCAGAGGCGTGGATTCTATGGCCCGTCTAGGTGCTCCCTGTGCAGAGAGAAGGCGGAATGTGCCACGCATCTCGTTTTAAAATGCAACTTTGCAGTGCAGGTCTGGAGAGAGCTGATGGACCATTGGAACCCCAATTTCGAACTTCCTGCCTCCATAACTGATCTTTTCGCTAACTGGTAGAACAGATATCCCGGTCCCCCCGCCCCCCAAAAAAAAAACAAAGTGATTAAAGTGGCTTGGTCTTCTCTCCTCAAAATTTGTTGCTGGCAGATCTGGCTAGAGCGAAACAACAGAATTTTCAGAAACATCCAGCACAATGTCAAGGTGGTAGCGGCTAAGATAAAGTTACAGTTAAAAGAATGCCTGGAAGATCAAAAAGATGACTCGAATCTCAATCAACTAGATACTATTTGGGGGACCTCCTTAAACCTGCAATTTCATCAAGCTGACAGAAACATTTTCTCTCCCGAGGAATGGCAAATAAGGGGAAAAAATAAGGAAGAATTTCAAGACTGGATCTCCAACCATAAGGTGCATTCTCTCTTCTTTGATGGGGCAGCAAAAGGAAATCCTGGCAAGGCTGGGGCAGGAGGAACTGTTAAAAACACTGAAGGCATATCGATCCACAGCTTTGCCTGGGGTCTGGGGATCAACTCCAGCATTCAAGCTGAAGCATTGGCCCTCTACCAAGGTCTCAAGCTGCTCTTGAAACTGGAAATTAAGGAGGCAATCATTCTTGGGGACTCCCAAGTGATTATAAAACTCATGGTGACCAATACTACCCCCCGGGACTTAAGATTAGCAAGGCTGATACATAGAATCAGAAGCTTGGGGAAGCTGTTCCAAAACCTGAAATACTTTCATGTACTGAGAGACAACAACAAAGAAGCAGATCTTGAAGCTAATAAAGTTGTTCTTCTCTCTGCCGGGGCAATGATAAGAGACGGGGATGAAACATGGGATCCAATTCCATAATCATTTCAGCTGATATGTTTTATTGTTTGATTCTAAATCAGTTTGTTTGTATATTCAAGCTTGGGAAAATCACAGAAATCAACTCCATTGTTGAACCCAAAAAGAGCTGGAAGCGGAATACAAGCCCCACAGTACTTCAGGAGGTCGATTCTATTTGGATCTGGTCCACTCCCATTGTAATCAGAATTCTGGCATTTAGGCCAATCAACTAATACAATCCATAACCGTTCTTGTGAAAAAAAAAAAAAAAACATTATAAGTTTCATATCTTACTGTAGTTTTATTTTAATATAATAATTTGGTATTATTTAATTTAATTTAATTTTTATATTTTAAGTTTTTTATATAATTTGATTCATTTATAAATTAATTAACATGTAACTAATTTAATTAATTGATATAATAATAATTTAATATTAATTTCTATATATTTAATTAAATATTTTTTGTTGATTAATAATTAATTAACTTTAATTGTATAGCTAATTAGAATTAGAATTTTTAATTAAAATGTCTAATTTTGGTCTAGGCACAATTTTTTCCAGAATTCTCGTAATTTTGGACACTTCAACTTTGGAAGCTTATAAGTTGAATTTTATTAGGCCAAATCAAGCCCAAGATGGCTCGTTAGATAGATAAAAGCATATAGAATATTTCTGAAGTGGTTGCATGACTAGATTTGGTCATTAAATGAGTCTAAAATTTAGCAGAAAATTAAGCTCCAAATTTGTAACCAAAATTAATTTTTTGAGTTTAATTTTTTGCATTTTCATTTGCTCATAGCCTCTATTGATTGCAGATCCATTTGATTATGTTCTATTTGACCAATAAGATCTTTACAAGGATCAATGGAAAAGACATATTTCTTTTTATTTATTTAATTAATTAAAATTTGATTGAAGATGTTTGTTTTCTAGTTTTGGTATTTTCTTATTTTGATTTGAATTTTAATTTAATTTTGATTAGTTCTTTACGCGAGAATAGTTGAGGAGATGAGGAAGAGAAGTTTTGAATTAATGGGATTGCTCGAGCAAGAGAAGAAAAATAATTTTAACCAATGAAAATTGTTGGAGTAAATTTGTTCTTCAACAATTCTCCTATTTTGGAATTCATCTTTGTAATTATAAATAATGTTTTTGTTGAAGGCTAAAGGGGCTTCTATTCTTTGCAATTATGGAATTCTTAAAGCATTATTGTAATAGGAGTTTCATGCTATAGGCAGAGAGGATCAATCTAAGATATGAGAATCATTGGGATTTGTCTTTTTTCAAATCCGGACTTTGTATTATAGGCAAAGCTTGCACTATTGCAACTTTTCCTTTTGATGGCAGAGTGTTTAATTTGAAAGAGATTGTTGGAGATCAGTTCAAGGAACACAGCGAAAGACCATGTTTCCTTAGTTTGTAATTTGAATATTTTTATTTAATTGCAAATTTCATTTATGTAATGGTGGATTTGTGTAAAATTTTCTCATGTTGTGCATTCATGTTTGATATGAGGAAAAATGTCTTTTGGATTAGCTATCTAATTCATAGTCACATAGATTTGTTATTAATTTCTCTTTGCTCAAATATTTAAATCAGATTTCTAAGTAACTATTTACTTAGAAATTTGTCATCAAAAGTCAATTTAATTACTATTGAAATTATGAGAACTTTTTCTTGGTTTTGATAGTCAATTATTCATTGTTAAATGATTTGCAAACAGAACATGTTTTGGTAATTATAATATCAACTAGTAGAACTATTTCATTAGCCAGATATTCATCATAAACCAGGCATGTTAAAATCCCAATCATTTAATTACTTTGCTCTCGGTTGGGTTATATTTACAGCTTCCTAGTCGAGATAGGCTTATGATTTCTTTCCTTTTTCTTGCATTCTAAGATTAATTTGCATTTAGATTTAATTATGCATTTCTAGAAGTCCTCTTATCAAAGAGGAAAACTTTAGTTGTGGCTTGGCTGAGCCCTAGATCAACTTAAGGATCACTTTCTTGCTTGAGCTCAATAAGAGGGCTGATCTGATGTCTCTTTTCTATTGGTAGGAAAAATGCATACTTTAAGCTAGTAGAGATAGAGAAAAGGTAGCTAGACCTAGTTTAAACCACCATTCCAAATGGAAAATGCGCTGCTTTAAGTTCTCAACCAGGTGGTCTCCCTTATAATGTGTTGACGGTGCTGGACCTGCCAACATGTCAAGGGGATCTCCCCAGTAAGAAGTCCCAATTAGACCTCAGACCGTTTGGTGTAGGAGTCTCAACAGTGGGTCGTAAGGTAATGCCTTGACCGCGATGTCGCATAGAGGCAAGTAAGATAACTCTGTCAGTAGCAAGGGTGTGACTGATGCAGTGAGTTAAGGAATGAGTATGAGAGGTTCCAACACTTCGAAGGGAGAGGAAGGTGAAGGTGAGTTCCAGGTTGAAAGGGATTAGTCCCAACTCGGCTAGGAACACACAACACAAAGGACATGCTCATCTTCTGGCAAAGTAGTCAACACGGATGCAGAAGTCCCAACATACAAGGTAAGATAACACGAACAACACTCACGGATCAGTCCGAGACGAGTGTGATGGTTGATATAACAAGGTTCAGAGAAAGGTCTGTCTAGTGTCCAACAGAGCAGTCGACACGGATGGTGACAACATTAACAACATATGCAACACATTAACAACAAGATTCATATAATTGCATGTGAATCAGTTCATACACAAGTACATAAGTTAAACAACATATATCATTAAGGCAACTAGAGAAGTCCAAATACAATAACAACATATGCATGAAAATGTGTTGTCTTTTATTATATAAAGAAGTGGAAGTCACAATCATATGATACACCATGTAAACTTGCTAGCCCTATCAGTAGAACGTTACAGCCACATCCGCGCGCTCCTCCGAAGAGATGTACTAGCTCCATGCAGTGGAGAAGCCAAGGCACGTTACAATATTGTCTAAACCTTCTTCAAGATAGTCTTAGTAGAAGCTTGGCTAACCAAAAGCCTATACAATGAGTTATGAGTGACTATTTATATCAAAGGGTGGGGTGACCCTTGACATTCCCCTTTGTGATAGTTCAAATACCCTCATGACTCTTCACCTACTCTATGATTCTTACATTCAACTGTTGACACTTGACTTACACTCGACATGACTTAACATTACAATGCACATGTGCTCATGTGAGACGACATGGCTTGAGCAAGCCTTGCAAGACATCACTAACACTCGGTCTGCTGTGGTGAGACCAATTATTTGACATGCTTGTGATGGTGAAGCTGGTGAGCTGATTCCAAACTTGGTCATCCGTGATGGTGTGCATGTACCTCATGGTGACATCTTGTTGAAGCGAACTCTTGCCTCCATTTCAACCGGTGCATTGTTTCGGCCCCTTCATCCAACTAGTTTGCTAACATGCGCATGCTATTCTTAGGTACGACTGAACCGACAACACACTGATGCATAGTGTTCGTGTTGATATCCAAGTGTGGGCTAGTGATCATGTGCATCAACTTTCTGAAGTACATGTTCAGCCCCAGTTGGACTTGCTTCTTGTCTTCACATTGGTGAGTGTGTTGAATGGGTTGGATTACATGCGTGCACTCAACGACATGTATGCTATTGGATCCTTTGCATGCAATCAACAACACCGCTCACCATGTTTGCTCTGTGTCAGCGACTGGGATGGATCCTTAACTTGTACTGGCACAGTTTCATTCGTGAGTGCATGTTGCGCCCACTGCTGTTCCTGTTCCTGCTGCAATTCATTGGACTATCTGTGCAGCTTCATGTTCTTCCTGAGTTGTTGCTTTAGCACATGCAAATCCTTCTTTGTTCCATCTTCTGCCTTTGTGCGATCTTCATGTCGCATCGTCACTTCATATCCTGAGTCTCCAAAGTTGCTTTCATTATCAGTGGATCTACTTGATCTTGCAACTTTGCTCTGTTTCTATGTTGTTAACAACCTTCCTCTTGTAGTCGTTGCTTTCGCTGCATTTGGTATGCTTCCTTCAACTGATGTTCATGATGCTGCTCGCTGTGATGCTGCTGCTTGATGTCCTGGTCCACAAACAACTTGATGTCTTCGTGAGTAGGTAAGCCTATTGACACTTGATTGAATGCATCCCCAAGCGTGATCTGAACGGTGTCTTCGTCTCTGCTCTCTTGGAAACCATTGTACATATACCGCTGAGAGGCAAATGAACACCTGTGATACCTAGAGACGTGGCAACACTCATAGCAAGCAATCTGTTAGTTGAAAACCAAAATGAACATGAGAATTGACTTGCAACATACCTTGGGTGAATGATCATGAAGGTTGCACAATTTCAGCCGGGAGGTCGGGAGACCGACTGCCAAGACTACACAAGGCACAGTCTGGGCTGCTGGGAGATTAACTGACTGTTGGAATTGCAAAATGCGCAATCCAGTTGGGTAGTTGGCTATTGGGATTGCACAATGCGTGATTCCAGCTAGGAAAGACTATTGGCCCAAGGACAAATTTGCACAAATTTTTGGGCCAAGCAGCCACTGACCTCCAAAAATGCACAATTCAGTCCAGAAGGCCATTGTTGGGCCAATATGTGCAAATCTGGAGGGGAAGGTGAGCCTTCTTTATCCAGATTGCACAATGCAGACTTGGTGAAGGCAGAGACAGGGCTAAGGTTGGCTCGACTTGCCGACGGGCAACTGAAAGCAATTAAGTCGATGAAATGCACGGCGACACTAAGTGATAGCAGAAGTGATAAACAGTGCATGCAAAACATGAATGGAGGATTGAGCAAATAGATTAACATGCATGTGGGTGAGGCAGTTTGCCGGTTGGGCGAACGTCCGTGCAAAACAGTTTCATGCACGGGAAAATAGTTAGATAGCAATGGAAATTGAAACAGAGCTAGGAAAAGATAAAATATATGTGAATGACAACAGGCATTCAAAGAAATCAAACAAACAACACTCACACAAGCGAATACACAAAAAGCGACAGAAATGTTGAAAAAGACAAGTTGAGGCCACTTACCCGTGAATAGTTGAGCCGAATGTGTTGAAGAGTCTTGGATGTGATGTGGGATGTCAGAGCTCGAAGATCGATGTGAATGAATGAGCTTTGATGCATCGAATAACTAAGTTTGGTCTCAAAACGCGCATGCCACAAATCTATGAAAAAGCGATACTTGGAGGGAACTTCTAAAACAACTTTGCATGTAATCCCCAACTGCTAAAAATAGCTGCCTAAATCATGGGATGCATTTTTGCATTTTGCCTCTTGCTATTCCGGGAAGGTCAAGTCATGCATGCATGTAAGTCAAGCTTCCTTGGTCCCGGGTGGAACTGGTCAACCAGACTGTCCATGTATGCTAGTGCTCAACTGCTTAGGAAAAATGCATATTCCTGACTTTAAGATGGGCTGACTGCCCAAGGGGATTATGCAATTTCTGGGTCCAACAGCTGACTGCTGCCCAGATTTGTGCAAATCCTGGGCTGAACTGCCTATTGATGGGAAAAACTGCGCAATTCCTACTGGGAGGGTTGGCTGGCAGGATTACACAACCCTGGAGCCCAACAGGCTGTCAGAAGGAATTGTGCAATTCCTGGAGGGAAAGGCTGGTTTCCCTCCAGAAATGCGTAAATTTCACTAGGAAGCTGCTCAGCTTATAGCTGGACCAAGTCCGGGTGAGCAACCTGTGAAGGGAAAAGATCAAACTGTGATCGATAGGCTGCCTTTGAGTAAGAAAGACACTAAATCTTGAGGACTTGACGAAGCAAGGCAAGCTGCTGTGTGAGGTTGGTAGGGAGGCTCCAAAACAGGCTAAGGAAAAATTTTGGAGGGTGGTTGTAGCTGCTACAACATAATGTTGAATGGTCATTTTGAGCCTTCAACATTTTTTATTTTAGAAGGAGGGCCTGAAGACTTGTTGTCTTTTAGAGTTTTTGTATCTAAAGTTTTTATTAATCACAATGGCTCCTCTCAAACTTCCCATTTGGAGTTGTATCTTTGGACGCACACCTATCAATACTCCATAGGAAATAGTAAAACACTTGTCAAAGGTAAAGTTTAAGGGTAAAAAGAACATTTATGCATTTGATCATGCCTTATAGTTTATTCAAAATTTTGCAAATTCTACTTTTCATGATATTGATGAAGGCATTTTATGCAGGATTTTTACTCTTACATTTTTAGGAAAAGCCAAAAACTGGTGTCAATCTCTTCCAGTTTTCTCCATTCAAAATTGGGATCAACTCATCACAAAATTCCTTTATAAGTTTGACGAATATGATTATGAACAAGTATGTGATAAATTCAAATATTTACAAAGATTTGAAAATGAATATTTCTTAGATTTTATTGTTAGATTTCAATTAATTTGCTTGAGATTCAAAGCTGAAGATAAACCTTTAGACAATGAATTGATGGATTGGTTTCAATATGTTTGTTCTCTTCCTCCCATTTCAAATCTGTATGTAACAATTGCAAGCTTTGATGACTCTCCTTCAACTTCTATTAATATTATCAAAAATTCTGATATAGAGGTACATATTAACCATGATGAAGTGACATCGTCCATGTATGATAAATTTTTAAATCTAGTACACACCTCTTACAGTATTAATGATAATCATGCTAATGAATCATTATCACAAAGCTTGCAAGAATTTGATAAACAACTACAAGAAGAAACCACTGACAAACTTGAAGGACCATCTACCACGAAATCTGAAAATCACTATGAATTAAAGTCAGAAAATAAGATTATAAATCAGCAAGTACAAACAGAAATTGAAGTTTTCAATAATATGCAATTTAGATCTAAGATTTTTGTCATCCATAATGTATATAGATGCCTTTCAAATTAATCACATAATCATGAATTGGTCGACATTTCAAACCAACTAATGTGGTCCATCCTCAGGACAAGTTTCGAAACGTCGACCAATTCATGATTATGTGATTAATCCGAAAGGCATCTATATACAATATGCAATTTGCTGCAGAAATTTATGAATTCTTTCATGTTGATCGAATACTAAATTCAGGGCAGCCAGAGAACGTTCTTCAATAAAGCACAATTAGCCAAGTAAATAATCTGGAATCTAAAGTTTACAAGGAACAAAATTGTCAAGAATGTGCAAATAGAGATATTTTCAAATTCATTGCTTCTGATTTTCATTTTTACCTTTATCATGATATTTTTGCTGATAACAATTTATCCCCTCTTTACTTTAATGTTACTCCATAAAACAGAGAGGTTGATATAAATGAATTTCCTATTAGTTTTTATTGAGATAGACACAATTATTGACCATTCTTCTAATATTGATGAATATGTGCTCCATATTCCTTGTTTTGATACATCAGATGAGAATAAATAGAATACTAGTGAATGTTTTGAAGTCATTTATGATGACTTCTTTAACATCGAGGATGTTGGTTTGTCTCCTTCCCTATTAAATCCTTATGCTCAAAATCAAACTATATTTGAAAATGAAGAGAAACTTAATACCAAAATTGTTCCAATTGACTTTCATTTTCAAACATTTAATCAACTTATGATTTCAACATTCAACAACTCACCCCAATCTATGATTCTCATGATGATTAAGCTCTCATTCCTACTCATAGTTCAGATCCTCTCTCTAATTCACAAGTTGGTGTTGAAGATCATTCTAATTGCATTATTCTGACAAATTCTTGTGAAAAGGAAATTACTTTAAACCAGTCCCAATTGTGCTATAATAATAATTATAATATTGTTGTAAATAGTGATTTGAATTTGTTATTTTTCCTTCATTTATTTTGGTTATTTTTAGATATCTTATGCTAACATATTGAGCAATTCAATATTGAACATTTAATTGATGCATTGCATGAATGGGAAAATGAAGTTTCAAATCATAATCATGAACATCAAGAGATATTACTCTTCCAATTCCAATTGATGTTCACCTCTTATCACTTGATCCTTTCCTCTCAAAAGCAATGCCAACAAGAGAGTGTATCTTCATAATATGACCAATGATCTAATTCAATTAATGATATTCTATTGAATATCCATATTTCATTGACTCATTTAAAAGACATTTGGAAAGTTTTCCTACAAAGAAGATTGTTAAAAATTTAACATATGTACATAAGACTTACAATTTCATGCAGGCCATTGTAGCTAAAAATACATTTCCATTATCTAGTCTGTTATCCTCTCTTTTGAACCTCTTCCAATCATTAATGGAAATCCATCCATATTTCTATGATCCAATTGAAATTCAGCTAGAAAAAACATCTCAAGAGAGGGTGATTGTAAATAAGATGCTTCTTGTAAATATGTTCGCAATAAATGTACATTCTGCATTTAAATTTTGTTTTGTTAGTTTAATTATATTTGTATTTTTTTTTACTTATGTTTGTCCTGTACATACATGCATGAAATAAAATACTCGAATAGTTACATTGGAAGTATGACTATACCTAGTCATGTTTCCTTTTCATTCAGTTAGCAATAGGAATATATATATATATGTGTGTGTGTGTGTGTGTGTATTTATTTCATTATTGCAGATTTTTTTTAATAAACATATAATGATTCCATGACGCTCCCTTGCATTTGCTCCATTCTCCAACAAAGAGTGTTCAAAAGGTATTATTGTTCAAATTATGCTTATGCTACACTTGCTTATTCTTCTTAGAGAAGCTTCATCACATAGTTGAAATTTGCAAAGGAATTAGGAAGGGTGAAGTTCCAAAGAATCTTTACAATCAAATGTCAATTCATAAGCAATGCCATATGATCACTTTCATCACTCTTAACAGTAAAAAACAATAAAAGCCAACGTTGTTGTTGTTTTTTTTAGGGTACATTTTCAACAATTTTTTAAAAGACGTTAAAAATAAAATATCATCACTGAAAAACTTTAAATTTCCAACGATTTTCAAGCATGGCATTAAAGACAAAATATCACATCTTTGAAAAACCTTAAAATTCCAGCGATTTTTAAGCATGACATTAAATTTAAAATATCACTTTTTTGAAAAACCTTAAAATTCCAACAATTTTCAGGCATGGTGCTAAGAAAAAATACTTATAATTGTTTTCAACCTTAGTATTAAAGATAAAATATCATGACTTAGAAAAACATTAAAATCTTGACAATCTTTAAACCATGGAATTAAAACCAAAACTTATGACTACAAAACAATCTTAAGTTTTCAAAATATTTGAAGATTATGGAAAAAATTTATGACTAAAAAAACTTAAAAAAATGAACACATGAATGAGAGAGTTATTATACGAAGAGTAATTTTTTTAAAATGTTAAATGTATAGCGATTTTAAAATCTTAGTCTAAAACAACTTGATACATTGCAAAAAAAAAATTAAAAATCAACTATCAAATTGACATGTAGTGTAGGTGAACTCAACCCATTGTAATGAAAACAAAAAGACCAACCGTGAAATTGACACAATGTGGGGGCAGACTCGATTCATTATAATAAAAAATTTAAAATCAACTATCAAATTGCACATAATGAGATCGGGTTGCCAGACAAGCATCGACATGGACCCTTCAAATATATATATGAAAAATACATAAGAAAACAAAAATTCAAATATTGAAAAGAAATAAAACCAATAAAATAAACACAAAAATACAAAAGAAAACAAAAATTCAAAATTGAAAAAAATAAAAACAATAAAAAAAAACATAAACATATTTAAAAAATAATAACAAGTAATAAAACATGACAAAAAACATCAAATATAAAAAATATATAGAAAGCACAAAAAAAACTATAAAATGTAAAAAAAAATTAACCATACCAAGGAAAAAAATAAATCAAAGTGAACAAAAAAAAAAAAAGGAAAAGAAAAGATAAAAAAGAAGAAGAAGGAAATATTTCAAAAATAGACATAATTTAAAAAGAAGAAAAAAATTAAAGATTAATGAAAAAAATAAAAAACAATTTTCTTTTTAAGTTAAAAAAAAAAGTTACAAAAATAAAAATTAAACATTAATAATAATAATAAAAATTTCCTAGCCACCCCTAGGCTCAACTGGCCAGGGGTGGCAAGTAGACGATTCATGACAAAAAATAAATCAAATATTAAAAATATATAAAAATTATTAAACAAAAAAACCCATAAAAATGTAAAAAAAAATTAAAAAAAAAAAAAAAAAAAACTTGTAAAAATGAAAAATTTAAATAAAAAATAAATAAAAAAACAAAAAATAGATTGTATAGAGATTTTTTTCGGAAGAAATCACATTGAAGATTTTGGTCAACGCGTTTCAAACCAGCGAGTGTGGTTCATCTTCAGGACACGATGAAGAACCAGATCTAGGAAAAAGGTTAAATAGGGAGATGGTCAACCTAACAGCTAGAAGTTAACAACTATATTTGACCGGGGGAAGGACAGGTGAATGTTTAATAATATTTATATATTTTTTATTAATTTATTGAATGTTTATTTTACTAAAAATATAAAATCTTTAACGGCTATAAAAATAGATTTTATATATATATATATATATATATATATATATATATATATATAATTAAAGAAAAAAAGGGAAAAATACCATTTTTTTGTTAAGTTAAAAAATAATAAATAATAAATAAAACCTTATTTAAAAAAAAAATTACAAAAAAAAATCAAAACAATTAAAAAAATTAAAATTTAAAAATACTAAAATTAAAAAAAATAAAAGATATTTAAATTAGAAAAATAAAAATCTTGCCACACCTCCCTCGCCGTCCCTTCGCCCCACCCCACCGACGTCCTCCTTCGGTTCCTACCTAGTCCCATCCCCTCCCCCCGCTCCCCCTCACTGCCCCAACCCACCCCCGCACCCCTCGCTCCCTGCCCACCCCTTCCGCTCCCTACCTCACCTTGCCTCCCTCTCTCCCTGCTCACCCCCTCGCTACCCGCCTTACCCTTCCCACTCCGCCCCCTCGCGAGGGAGGGAGGTTAGCAATGGGGTGGAGTGGACGGTGGGAGGGAGTGAGAGGGAGGGAGGGAGCGCAACAGTGCGGTGGGGCGGAGGGCAGCGGTGCAGTGGGGCAGAGGGCAGCGGTGCAGTGGGGTGAAGGGCAGCAGTGGTGGTGGCAAATTTTCTTTTGTAAATTTCAATTTATTTAATTTTTTTTTTAGATTTTATAATTTTAATTTAAAAAAAATTCCTAATTTTTTATTTTATTTTATTTAAATTATTTAATTTTTTTGGGTTAATTATTATTATTATTTTTTAAATGAGGTTTTTATTTTTACTTTTAACTTTAAAAAAGGGTTTAAGATATATTTTTTTTATTTTTTTTGTTTAATTTGTTTTTCTTTAGATATATATATATATATATATATATATATATATATATATATATATATATATATATATATATATATATATTTTTTTATTTTTTACGTTATTTTTTTATTTATACATGTTAATTTTGGTTCTTTTTTAACATTTTTATGGGTTTTTTGTTTTTGTATTTGACTTTTTTGTCATGTTTTTGTTTTTGTTATTTTTTTTTGTTTGTTTGTTTTTTTTTTTGTTTTTTTTACCAATATGAAAATCACCAACATTTAAAAAAAATTATCCACGCTTAACACATTGGAAAATTTAAAGTGTAAAAAATAAGCCCTCTAAACAAAAAGGGTTGATGCTCATCAACATTTTTCAAAATCAAGATGAAAATCACTAACAAAAAAAAATGTTCACACTTGAAAAAAAATAAAATAAAATAAAAAATTAAAGTGTCAAAAATAAGCCCTCTAAAAAAATGTGTTAATGTTGCATCAACACTTTTCAAAATCAGCAAGAAAATCAATAATATTTAAAAAAAATGTTCATACTTGATACATAAAAAATTTAAAGTATTCGAGTTTTGATATTATGGTTTACTTCTTATTTATATTTTGCTTCTTTTGCAGGTCTTTGTTGACTTGATTTGGAGATTGGATTAGCTTTAGAAATAAAGCAAGTGATTAATCTACAACATGTTCAGGGAAGTATTTGTTGTTTCATCAGAATCTGGGTATTCTATAGTTTTGCTTCTATTCATATTTTCCTTTCTTTACACATTTAGCAATATGAGTCAATAATCATATTCTGTCTCTCATTGATGCAATTGAAATGAAATGCTTAGACTCTTTCTTGCTCATATTTGCTACAAGCAAAGAAAATTGCAAAAAAATATTGCAACAAATGATCTTATTCATTATTTTATCTCTGCTTGTTCCGAATCTTACATTTCCTCGTTGAGTTAATGATGGTGACGAGATTTTGGGGCGAACCAAAATCCCGTTTCCCCAATAAAATCGTCTTGTGGCCACCACGCTTCCTCTGTGGATTCTTGCTCCACCACGACCAACCAATCCTCGGGGATTCACCTGCACTGAAAAAAGTGAGATTACAAGATTTGTTGTCTTCAATTGCTTGAATGACCCAACCCAATTCACGCTCTCCCCGCATTCACTTCTTGTTCTCTGTTAATACTGCTCTTCCCAACTGTTTTGGCAGTGAAGCCACGCCAACCACATATGTTCGATCATCAATGACTTTTCATGTTTCGCAGACTAGAAACTCTCTGCCGCGTAAGATATGGTGACCCGCCAATCTGCTGGGCATCCCTGAAAAACTGTTCTTTTCACAGAGACTCAGCTATTTCGTCCCAGAGTTCCGTCTTTCTTCCGCTGCAAGAAAAACTGGGCTCAAATTCTGTTCGAAGCTTTATAAGCTTGAGGGTTTCGACCTTCTTTTCTGAAACATGTTCACTGTCAGGTGCAGTGGCAGAGCCAACATACGCAACCACCCGAAGATTATGTGCATCTACAGTTGTTTTATGATCACAGTCAAAATTTTCAGGCCCTGTCAAATTAACCAAGTTGCTGCACCCATTTATAACCTTCTCACTCAGCTTAATTTTCTCTGATACGAATTCATTCAATGGTTGCTCCGAAAACACTGCCGCATTATCATCATAGATTGATTTGGTTTGATCTGCATGACTCATGCCTTCAGAAGCAATTTTAGGAAGTTCTTGACCTTTCTTAACATCATTATGTACTGCAACATCCTGAAAACATGGAAGTCCAATCTCTGAAATCAAAGAATCATGTGGGGTCGAAGTACTTTTAGGGACTAGTCCCATATCTACATCAGTCAGATGCCCATTATTTGGTTCACAAAAATAAAAAAATAAAACAAGAATGCTGGAAAACAATCCAGGCAAAAACATACAAAGGCACAAATTCACAAAGAGGCATTTTCTTTATTTACAAACTCAGATTACAATTTAAGGCATCTCAGCCTTAATCAAGAATTCTCCAGCAACTACATTTTTCCCTCTCTCACACGCACAAGGTTTTCTTTTTCCCCTTTCTTTTTTCACTAATGAATTCTTAATATCTTATTATACATACATTCAATTTTAACTGAAATTAGTTCATTAACCGAATCTTGTTCAAGGTTGGCCTGGTTGTCCATGTGGTTGTCTATGTGTCTCATTCTCTATTTTTTTTTTCATCAAGGGTTTAGATGCTCCTGCATTAGACTTCCGAGGTACAAAAATTTATGACCTCCTGGTCATATGCTCCCGAGGTAAAAAATTATGACTTCCTGGTCATATGCGTTTCCTTCGCAATTCTACCCATTGTTTCACTTCGTCAGTGGAACTGCCTTCATGTAAGCTGCAACCAAACCTCTGCAATAGCAAGTCCTCCCTGCTACCAGATGCCCTACCAAGCTTCTCTCTTGAGCTTAGTCTTCTCGGCACTTTCGTGGTTCTCTCCTCTCGAACCAATTGAGCACTCCTGCTCCAGGTTTGCTGCAATCTTCTCACCGTCACAAAAATAAAAATAAAAAAAATTACAAGCTTACAAATCTTCAACATACTATACATTTTCTTTCTTCGCATCCAAACACTCCTTTCCGTAAGAAATCTTTTCCCGCTCTGATACCACTTGATGGTGACGAGATTTCAGGGCGAACCAAAAAAATCGTGTTGGGTCCTTATAATACTAGTGATTACCCCATTACTATTGTAGTTGCATCCCTTATTACTATTTTTGTATCGCCATTATCCCCATATTTTTATTACTGTGCCCCATAGAATCCCTCTATTGTTATTTTTGTGGCTTTATATTATTATTGTTAGGCCGGCTGGGTTATATTGTGACTCCTTAGACTCCTATATATAGAAAGGAGGTTTTGTCATTTGAATCATCCAAGAATTGTTCATTTATGTAATGTAAAGGAGGTTGCCCCTCGAAGAGGCTGAATTCTAAGGCATTGATCTATCTTTTCTATCTTTTCTTGAGCTGGTTTCATAACATTTGGTATCAGAGGTTTGGATTCTAGGGTTTCGCTGCTCTAAATAGGTCATCGTGGCATTTTCGCTATAACTTCTTCTTCTTCTCTCTTTTTTTTTTGCGATGTTTCAGAAGCTTAAAAAATAACCCATTTGAGAAGAAATCACGCTGAACCTCGAGTCCAAATTTCAGAGTTTTTCATGCTATATTTGCAGAGATATGATATGAGGAAGTTGGTCTTTTTGCAGACTCCTGAATTACATTCCAAATAGGCGACCTGGGGAAAATTTTCATAACTTTCTCTCTGAGCATCGGATTGAAATTTCGTAAGAAGGTACAGAAAGAGGATGGACTGTAGTTTCTTGTATTTATTGTTCAGAGCCAAAGGTCGAAATAGTGACTCGCGGCACATCATACAAGTTCGCTCTACTGAACTAGTCTATAATCAGGTCACTGTGGGAGATTTCGCATAACTATTCCTTGGAGAATCCAATTTGGATTAGACTGGTGGCATTGGAAAGAGGACACAGAGGGCTACTGCAAGTTGCAATTTTAGAATTGGATGATCCGAAAGTACAGAGATACATCAAAGGCAATATCGAGCTCTTACAAAGTGAAAAAAGGTGTGTAGATTCTTTTAAATTTTTGCTTAAGATTGGTTTGAAAATTTATTTTGAAGGAATTCAAAGGGCATAGTAGAGCATTACTATCGGTAACTAATGCCCCGAGGAAAGAAAATGCAAACACCTAGTAAGCAACCTGAAAGCTCTAGCATGACTCATGAAGAAGAGGAAGAAATGCTACATGATATATCAAAATTACAAGAACAAGTGCAACAAATGTCACTCTCACAAAAGCTAACAGAAGCTAAGATAAATGGCGTGGAATCTAAGATAAAGGGCATGGAAGCTAGGATGGACGATTTGAAGATAGATTTGAAGACAGATTTGAAGAGAGACATGGCAGATTTGAAGACAAATTTGACAAATTTTCTACAAGAAATACTTACTAATGGTGAAAAGGTAGTAAATGAAACTCATGATGCGAACAAAAGAAATGTTAATCATGATTTCTTAGACTCTAATGTGGGATCAAAGACCCACCATATTCCAAAAATCGATATGAGGAATTTTGATGGCAAGGATCTCGCAACATGGATATTACAGATGGAGCAATTTTTTGATCTCAATAATGTGCAAAACACACAAAAGGTACGTATTGCAACTTGCTGGGTTATATTATCACTCCTTAGACTCCTATATATAGAAAGGAGGTTTTGTCATTTGAATCATCCAAGAATTGTTCATTTATGTAATGTAAATGAGGTTTACCCCTCGAAGAGGCTGAATTCTAAGGCGTTGATCTATATTTTCTATCTTTTCTTGAGTTGGTTTCATAACAAATCGTCTTGTGGCCACCACGCTTCCTCTGTGGATTCTTGCTCCACCACAACCAGCCAATCATCGAGGATTCACCTGCATTGAAAAAAAGTGAGATTATAGGATCTATTGTCTTCAATCGCTTGAATGACCCAACCCGCTTCACACTCTCCCCGCACTTGCTTCTTGTTCTCTGTTAATACTTCTCTTCCCAACTGTTTTGGCAGTGAAGCCACGCAAACCACATATGTTCGATCATCAATGAATTTTCGTGTTTCGCAGACTAGAAACTCTTTGTGCGTAAGATATGGTGACCTGCCAATCTGCTGGGCGTCCTTGAAAAACTGTTCTTTTCACAGAGACTTAGCTATTTCGTCCCAGTCCATCTTTCTTTCGCTATAAGAAAAACTGGGCTCAAACTCTGTTCGAAGCTTTATAAGCTTGAGGGTTTCGACCTTCTTTTCTGAAACATGCACTGTCAGGTGCAGTGGCAGAGCCAACATACACAACCACCCGAAGATTATGTGCATCTACAGTTGTTTTATGATCACAGTCAAAATTTTCAAGCCCTGTCAAATTAACCAAGTTGTTGCACCCATTTATAACCTTCTCACTCAGCTTAATTTTATCTGATACAGATTCATTCAATGGTTGCTCCTAAAACGTTGTCACATTGTCATCATAGACTGATTTGGTTTGATCTGCATGATTCATGCCTTCAGAAGCAGTTTTAGGAACTTCTTGACCTTTCTTAACATCATTATGTACTGCAACGTCCTGAAAACATGGAAGTCCAATCTCTGAAATCAAAGAATCATGTGGGTTCGAAGTACTTTTAGGGGCTAGTCCCATATCTACATCAGTCAGATGCCCATTATCTGGTTCACAAAAATAAAAAAATAAAACAAGAACGCTGGCAAACAATCCAGGCAAAAACATACAAAGGCACAAATTCACAAAGAGGCATTTTCTTTATTTACAAACTCAGATTACAATTTAAGGCATCTCAGCCTTAATCAAGAATTCTCAAGCAACTACATTTTTCCCTCTCTCACACGCACAGGGTTTTCTTTTTCCCCTTTCTTTTTTCACTAATGAATTATCAATATCTTATTATACATACATTCAGTTTTAACTGAATTTTTAACTGAAATTAGTTCATTAACCGAATCTTGTTCAAGGTTGGCCTGGTTGTCCATGTGGTCGTCCACGTGTCTCCTTCTCTAATTTTTTTTTTTCATCAAGGGTTCGGATGCTCCTGCATCAGTTAAAACCTTTCCATTGCGCTCATTCATTTTACATTTGCTTTAGTCGCATTTCTTCTTCCGAATTGATTCAGGGCCTCGATCTGGTAAATATTGGAATCTCGATCTTATGTTTTTTCACTTTCCAATACCTTTCCTCAAGATTTCAGACTGTTTTGCTTATCAGACTCTTGGGTTTATGTATATCAAAACCATTTGAAAACACTTTTCGAGGCATTTCTCTAAGATCTACAAGGCCTATTTTATTTTCCTGCTCAAATTCCTTGATCTCAGAATCTGGTATTTGTCATATTGAGCTATTACCATATTTGAGTTCTGATATTATGTTTTTATCCAATATTAATCCCAGGCTTCCTTTTATCGGAACTTTTAATTAAAAGATTTTCAATAAATATTTATATTGGGGCTTCTGGTATTGGAAGTGAAAATCAATTAAACTTTCGAAAATAATTTCTGCCGAAAACATTTAAATAACTAAGGTTTTATTTATCGAAATTTTATATATTAGATAATTGTTCCCACTTCGGAAGTATTGTTTATCGGAGCTCTTACCTTTCGCTTTGATTCTCTCAGAACCTTAGAACTTTAGAATATCAGGGTAAGTATTTTCATAGGGCTCTCGTCAATTCATTATGATCTTTCACTATGCTCACATGGAGTCCTATTTGATTATCTTTGTATATATATATGATTACTTTCATGTTATCATGGTGGTCAAAAGCTTGGATGTATTTTAATTATAATTTCATCAAATCCAAGCATTCATTCCTTGGGATAACTTTGTGACTTTGGGGATATATATCCTTCATAATATGTGCACATGGGTTTCTTTTTACTCTTCTCGGAAATCTTCCTTGCTAATGAAAATTTCATAACTTATGGTCTGTTTACGTTTTTGCCTTTGTCTCACTCTTGAATGCCCATTTTGTTATCTCAATCATCTTTTCGTGCGCATCTTCATTTGCTTTTCAAGGCATTCTTGAGCAACCACTATAGTAATGCAACAATTGGTATGGAATTTAGAAAAGGTAAAGATAATGGATCATGGTTAAATCATGTTTGATTTCTCTTATATTTTTTTTTTGGGTCAAATAAGAGTGGATCTTTCTATTAACCGAAACCGTTACATTACATATTTTACAAGGTAAACCAAACTTCCTTGCATTTACCAAAAAATGGCCCACATGACCTAACTAAAGCAGAATTGGCTTGAACAACCAACCCCACAATCTGTATATATGGCTAACCTAGGTAAAATATTATAAAAATACCTAACCCCACTACCTAAAAGTTCGGAATTCAAAATAATCACATTCGCGACCCTAAAAATGCGGGTCTGCATTCCCGGTGCATCCGACTCTCCACCGTTGAGCATCCCTTCGTGGATCCAACGATCTACATATATTTCGGGTGGACATGTAGCTCGGGGAATACCCCCCCAAAAAGCGGTATCATCTTCCTTCCTGCTGCTACATGTCACTTGCCGAGTGGAATTGGAAGCCATCCTCTGAATACCAGTTCCCGCTTATTCCCCTTTTGAAATACCACTCGTGGTATAAGAAACCATTTCCTTGTGAAAGGACTTTCTCGCTTTACCGCCAAGCAATGACCGTCGATCCCCCCTTCAGACACTTCTTGCTCCTTGGATGGATTTACGATGGATCTATGCTTAATCCCCATTTTCTCTGCTTTTCATTGAATCACTGTGTATCCATTGATCCATTGAATCACTATGATGAGCCTGCCACGCTTCCAGAATCTGTCCTTACGCCCCTACTTCCTTCATTTTCCTCCTCTGATCTCGACCTTTCCCATTGTTCCATATCTTTGGCAGCCTGACCGAGACAGTCCTCTAACAGTTTTCCTGGGGGTATCAGCTCCCAGACGTACCGGGTGTCCCTTTCCTTTTTAATCACACCTTCGTTCGCCAAACGATCTGCTACCATGTTAGCTTTTCTCTTCACATGGACAAAGCTTACAATTTTTAGGATTTGCAGGTGGGAGTAGATATGGTGAAATATTTGCGAGAGCCTCCAGTGTTTCAACACTTTATCTGGCGATGTACCATTACATATTTTCTTGGCTGCTCTGATAATCAGTTCTGAATCTGCTTCAATGATGACATTATGAGAATCTAAATCCACCAATATTTCCAAGCATTGCTCTAGGGCCATGAGTTCCGCCATGTTATTAGTTGCCTTTCCCAAGTGGCCATGAAAGATTTTCTTAATTTGACCCTGTTCATCTCTTATAACACCCCCAAAACCAGCTAACCCTGGGTTGCCCTTAGATGCTCCATCTATATTGACCTTTAAGAAACCATATGGAGGAGGCTTCCAAATGTTTATATCTGAATTTATTTGGCTCACTCCCTTGATAATGCCCTGTGGGCTTATGGATTGAAGACCCAAATGTAGAAGAATACTCGCATCTTGGGGCAGAGGAGGGTCCTTAGGAAGTGTCCTCAACAGGCTGCTGATTGCGTCTTTGAGTTGCCTTAAAATTTAGTCAATTATGTGTTGTGGCTTGCTTGCTTTGTTCTTGAAGATTCGACTATTGCGTTCTTTCCAGACATTCCAGATGACAAAGCCTGGAACTAGGGTCCAGGCTCTATTAATAATTTCATTCCTTGAGAAGTTTTTCCTCCATTTCTTCAAAGTATTGGAGATGTTGAGTCTGTCCCTATTAGTTTGCTTAAAGATTGAGGCCACCCATTCCCACACGATGGAGGTGAATGGGCAGAGGTTAAGAAGGTGATCCATCGTCTCCTCTTGTGAGTCACAAAGGTAGCATTTGGAAGGTCCAATGAATCCTTTTTTCAGGAGATTCTCCCAAGTTAAGA
The DNA here is from genome assembly GCA_031772625.1 of Pinus tabuliformis. Taxonomy (NCBI): domain Eukaryota; kingdom Viridiplantae; phylum Streptophyta; class Pinopsida; order Pinales; family Pinaceae; genus Pinus; species Pinus tabuliformis. The sequence continues at coordinate 942,568,368 of CM062816.1, read as the reverse complement.
TTTTCCTATGATGAACTAGCCAAATAAATAGTTTTATTTTCATCTAGTGGGGGCTTTGCCAAAGATTCTTCCAAACTTGATCAGGATTAGGATAGTTAAATCCTGTTACTACCTTTTTAGCTTCTTTGAGATTAAAGTTTCCTTCGTTGTTCTTTCCCCATCTTAGCTGGTTAGGCAAGGAGGATACTAGAATTCTCCTATGCTCTAGATCTTGGGTAAGAGAGTCTGCCTGGGCCCTCATAGGACTCTCTTCATTGTGGCCTAGATCCTTCCAAGTTCTCCATTTTCCATTGTTCCTTTCCTGGTCCCAAAAGTCTTTTACCATAAGTAGACCTTTGTTATCTGTGTCATTCTTGAGAGCTGCTAATTCATCCTTGTACAAGTTGGGTTCCTGTTTCCATTTATCCTCCCAAAATCGTGCTAGGTTCCCAGCTCGAATTTCCCAGAAACTATGTTGCTGAACAATACTTTTATTATCCCAGGCAAGGTTCCAAATGTGGGAGCCCTTTATGTGCCCAAACATTCTGATGTGATCTTTCTCCTACCAATTCTTTGCATATTTTTCCTTCCATAGCTTAGCCCAGGGAGTAGCCGATTCATTGATCCATCTCCACCAAAGTTTGGCTCCCGAGACCTTGCTAATAGTTTCTGGATCATGAAGCCCCAAGCCCCCATGGCTCTTGGGTTTATAGATCTTGTCCCATGCTACTAAAGCCCATTTATTTTTTACCTCTCCTTTGCCCCATAGAAAGTCCCTTTGTATGCTCCTAATCTGCTGCTTATCTCCTTTAGGAGTGGGAAGAGTTGAGAACATAAATATGGGAATGGCCTGCAGTATAGCTTGTGTGAGCACAAGGCGCCCTGCCAAATTTAAAGCCCTGCATGTCCATTTTCGGATCTTGTTTTGCAATTTATTTACAATTGGCTCCCACACTTCCTTGCTGAGAGGTTTATCTGTGAGAGGTATGCCTAGATACTTCGAAGGTAGCTGGTCCCTTTGAAACCCAAGAATTCTGGTGATATTACGTTGAATAGAAATGTCAGTGTTAAAGAAAAAAACTTTTGATTTGTTGAGGCTTACCTCTGTGCCAACAACCATAACAAAATCGTTCCAAATTTGTTTGATCGTTCTGCCTTCCCTAATAGTGGGTAAGCCCTGCAGCATTGTTTCATCCACAAATTGTTGATGTGTATTTGCCGCTCCATCCAAGGTGAGTTTGATGCCATGAATTCTTCCTTCAGCATTGGCTGTTTTGAATGCTCTACCAAGCCCTTCCATCATGAGAACAAAGAGGAAGGGTGAGAGCAGATCCCCTTGCTTGAGACCTCTGGAGGGTATGAAGAGTCTTGAAGGAGCGCCATTAAGCAGTATGGAGAAATTAGTCATGGTGACTAGTGCCATAACACATCTTATCCAGTTGTGGTCAAAGCCATAGGCTTTTAGAACTGCCCTTATATAACACCAGCTTAGCTTGTCATAAGATTTCGCTAGATCTAATTGAATGATCATACCAACTTGTTTGTTGCTTTTGAGAGAGTGTACCACCTCATGAGCTTGGATAATATTATTGAGAATTTGTCTTCCTTCGACATATCATGTTTGCTCCTCTGAGATGAGCGTTGGTAAAAGTGGCTTGAGTCTATTGGCTATCACCTTGGAAATAATTTTATACACCACATTACATAAGGCTATGGGTCTAAGGCCATCTGGAGTCATGGCATTTTCCTTTTTTGGGATCAAATCTATGAAGGAAGTATTAAACACCCTCAGTACCTTCTTAGATCTTCTTGAGTCTTCCACCACCTCAAGGATATCTTGTTTGACTGTTTTCCAACCTGCTTTGAAGAAGTCTACATTAAACCCATCTAGGCCTAGAGCTTTTCCATTTTGCATTTCATTGATCACCTCACTGACCTCCTCTTCTGACACTGGCCTGTTAAGATTGTGGTTATCTCCTTTGGTGACCAGCTGAGGGATGTACTATGTGAAATGGTTGATGAACCTGGATCTGTCCTCCAGTGGCTCCTCTGCAATACTGAGGAAATGTTGTACAAGTAGAGATTCCATGTCTTTGTGAGAGAAAAATTCTCTCCCTTGAGAGTCTTTGAGCTTTGTAATTCTGTTATGTGCCCTGTGATCCATGGTGGATTTGTGGAAGAACTTTGTGTTTCTTTCTCCCTCTTTTATCCACTGTATCCTTGACTTCTGCCTCCAGAAAATCTCCTCTTGTAAGCATTGATCTTCCCATTCTTCCTGCAAAGTTTTAGCTAGCTTTTTCCGCTCCTCGGTAAAGCCCTCTGTGATGTTGATCCTATTGATTTCTTGGAGTTTCTGCTCAGCTTCTCTTTTGGCTTTGAAGATATTTCCAAATTCCTTTTTGTTCCAGCTTTTAAGCTTCGCTTTGATATGTTTAAGTTTATGTTGGAGCATGAACATTTTGGTGCCTTTAATGTTTAGATCCTCTTTCTACCATTTGTCAATATTACCGTTGAATTTAGGATGAGAGAGCCAGGCATTCTCAAACCTGAAAGGTCTATGTTTTGGCATGCCCATAAAACTGGCTTCCAGTTGAACAGGCCAATGATCCGAACCTCCAAAGGGAAGAATAGAAGCTGTCATGGCCGGGCCTGAGAGAAAGAGTTCCTCTGAGATAATAAATCTGTCTAATTTAGAGGCGACTTGTGAAGCCCCTCCCCTCTTGTTGTTCCAGGTGAAGGTCCCATTTATTGTTTCCGTGTCCACTAACCCCATATTCATTATGAAGTTCTGGAAAGCCGTGGAGTCTCTACTTAGCTGCCTGTTGCCCCCTTTTTTCTCTCTGAGAGATTTTATCATATTGAAGTCTCCTACAACGATCCAGGGCATATTAGGGTATCTTGCTCTTAGTTCCTCAAGGGAGATAAGAAGCTTGAATTTATCTTCTTGATTTTGAGGGCCATATACATTAGTGATCATGTATATATCCTTATCCCCTAAAGGTTGACATACCAAAGAAAGATAGTTCCTAGATGCCTCAGCATCTAGTATTCTAAATTTTTGTGGATCCCACAGCGTGAGAATCCCCCCCGCTGAGTTTTTTTCTTTAACTTCTAGATATTCATACTTGATTAGCCATTTATTATGTATTTCTCTAATCTTATCCATCGAGCATTTTGTCTCCTGAATAAACACCATATCTGGATTTTCTTCTTTTATTCTATTACTGAAATTTCTTTGTTTTCTTCTACTTCCTAAGCCTTTAATATTCCAGGTTGTGAGCTTCATTAAGAAAGATTAGTAAATGAGTAGTTGGTGAGCTCTTTCATCTTACCCGAGTTAATCAATAGTTTTCCACATTCGTTCAGTAGCTCCTTCTGTATTTTTCTTCCTCTTTTCCTACCTGGGTTCTTTGGAGACAATGCTTATGTCTCCCCCATCATTTTGACCCCTCTGTATTCCTGGCTTTCATGATTTCTTTTGATTCCATTTCCTTTCGATTGTGATCTCCATAGGAATAGTTGTTGAACCCTGTCATATTCCTTTTTTGACAGGGAGTCCACTCCTTTAGTCGTTCCTTGTTCTAGAAAATTTTCTAGATCTATATTTTCCCTCTCTAGAATCTCCTACAGTTCATGGTCCTCCGTTCCTGCTTCACTTGGAGTCATCTCATGACCCTTATTTATCTCCATCATGGTTTCTATGATTTCTTCCATGCTTTCATCTCTTTCCTTCTCAGTGATAGTGTTCTCCATTTCCTGGTTCGTTTCTTTGTTTCCGTCTTCTTCTTCTAGGATCTTAAAGCTATTGTGGCTCGATTGTTTTTCCTCATTGATCTTCTTTTGCAGCCTCTTTCCGCCTTTCCCTTTGCCCCCAACCTTGGTAAAACCCTCTGGATTTTTATCCATTGTGGTTTTCACATTTCTCTCGATGTTGTTTGTTGGGCAATCTCTATATAAATGCCCATGCTCATGGAATTTTCGGCACCTAAATGCGACGTTCTCATAGTCCACTGCCTGTACCCATTCTTCATCATATACTTCTAAAATTATCACATCCGGGAGTGCTCCAGATAAGTCCATTTCCACACAGATTTGGGCGAAGGAGGTGTATTTTCCTTTCAGAGTCGCATCTGAGATCTTTAGAAAATGCCCCAGTTTGTTGCCTATTGTTTTCAACGATTCTAGTAACAAATAATCCAAAGGAAGGGAGTATAGTCTAATCCATACCAGAACCAATGAAAATGTCCTGCGTTCTAGAACAAAGTTCATTATCCAAGGTTGCATGTAGAGACCCGCAACTGCGTAGAAATATGGCCCTCCTTCAAATACTCTGTCTTTATCCTCTAGGCTTGTGAATACTACTGTGAAAAAGCCCTTGGATCCCAAATGAAGGGTAATTTCCCCCTTTGGCTTCCAGTGGCTCCTTATCCAGACATGCAATGCCCTCTTCGTCGGCCATATTCCCATGAATTTGTAGATAATCACATGTTCCGTCATATGATCCCTATGCGCTTGTAGCGCAGGGTCGCTCAAGATGACCCGAGGGATGGTGTTCGACTTAGGTTTGCAGACCCCAGATGTTCTTACAGAAGTAGGTTTTTGACTGCTATCCCCTTTCTCCTTTTCCTTCCTAGCTTCCTGCTGCTCCTCTTCCTGTTCATGAGGTCTGTTTCCTCCCAACGTGTCCGTATTACTTGCTCTTGTTGCCTTCTCCAGAGGCTTCTTGAAATACTGCTTTCCCACGTCCTTGCTTCTATCCGTAACTACTTGACTGTAGGAGGGAGCAACACTCCCCCCTGCGCATCCCGCCATGGTGCCCAATGTCAAAACCCTAACCCTAGTTCAAGTTGCAGAGCATGTTTTTATCGTATCCGTCACCAGCTCTTTCCATATTTTCGATTTCTCTTATATTTGAATTTTGATATAGCATTTTATATTTACCATGCAAAATTTCAAGACCTCTCCATCTACACATATGCATTACATTGTTTGGGTCTTGGTCTTGATTATTGAAAATTTATGAGAATCATGGAGTGAATATGAAATCTGAAATATTAAGAGAACAATCCTCACTGCAATTTATAAAGAAGCATCGCTTCATTCTCATTTCTATGGATTTTGTTTACTTCTGATTCCTTGAATGTGAGACATCATTTTCTAGTTTACTGCTTGCTTTAGTTTAGATTTAATAAATGATGATTTTGGGTCAATGAAATTTCAAAAAATTCAACTTCTTCATGTTTTTACTTCCAATTAAAAGAAGAGGTTATTTTTATTGGAGAAAATGATATCTCTTAGGTAAAATTAAATGAAATTCTCCAATGGTAAGATTCATACGCCCATGGTCATCCTGTTCCACTTCTTTATATTTTGTTTTCAGTGTTGTTTTTAGTTTTTGTTGATCTTAAACTTTGTTTTGCAGGACTTCAAATAATTACAGCACACCTTAGATTTGAGATTCATTCTCCTTTGCTGGTTTGCTTTCAAGTTTTTGGGAGAAGTAGTAATGATCCTCATCAAATCAGCTAAACTGGGGAGTCCCTGAACTTTTTAATCCGTTTCTTAATCATTGATTTTATCAGAAAATGGTTAAGATGCTTTTATGAAAGATTTGTTTAAAAAAAAATGAATTTTGCAGTAGACAGAGACTTTTCATTTGACTTAATTTCAGCTCATGACTGTTATTTCTCTTATGGTTTAGAAGCTTAATTGCTTGTAACTTTGCAAGATAAAATCATTAAAATCTTAACATGAGACAAACTCACATGGCTATCTTCTTTTAATTTTTGTTGAGACATTTGTATAATTACCCTTGTTGGGTTTGTTTTTTTGATTTGGGCTTGTCTTTCAACATTTTTTTTCTTCATTTCACACTATTGAAGTTTGATTTCAATTTCTTTTTTCCTTTTGCTATTAGTTTTGGTTTCATTTTGGTGACTTAGCTAAGACTTATGTGGAAGGCCTCTTCCTCACCAACAATGGTTGGCATACACGGGAAATTTTTACTCTCTCTATTTCAGTGAATTTCATTTATCATTAAAGGTATATCTTTATAGAATTATAAAGCACTCTTGCTTTAAAATCTTTTTCATGGAGGAACACACATCCTTTCTAAGTAATATAGTTCACCTTTGTAGTGCCCACTCTAGTTTCCTGACCTTAATATGACATTATATTAGATACTTTAGTCTTTGAGGAACTTAGGTTGAGAATCCAGAAACATGTCTCTATTATTAGTGAATGTAATGGTTATGCATGTTCTCTATTGATATTATGATGATTGTGGTATAAATGGTTATGTTTGTTATCTATTTGATGTTATGATAATGATAGCCATGATGGATGTGTCCCCTATGTTACCTATTTTCTTTAGTCCAGGCTTACAATGGACAATGATGTGAATGACTAGGAATTGTTAATGATGCTATTATGTAAACCTTGTTACTGATGATTATTGAGTATGGCAGGAAACCATCAGAGGCACTCGCATATGACGAGTTGATGACACCTGGTTTGATGAAAATTTATATTATTTTGTCGTTGACATTCTAAGTCGATTTCGAAACCTGCTATATATGTTTATCTATATTCTGATAATATGTTAATGGTTGCAGGCACATATTAGTTGCTTGGCCGAATGACTCACATATGGGTGATGGGGTTGTACAGGTGGATGGAACTACATGGGAGGGGTGGGACAGAGTCCCTGATCTCACCCACTAGCACTCCCGCCGTGACTTGGGCTGGAAGGGTTGAAACACCTTCGCCTTGAAGATCACGATGCCATGAGGGCAGGTCCCAAAGTTGGGTCGCTCATGAGGAGTTTACTGGGGGGCGCGCATCAAGGCGGATTCCTTGATCCCCGGCACCATTAGTCTCACTATAGCAGGCAACATAAGAGATGATAGTGGTCTATGACGTTGCACTCCCCTCGTAGTCACTGGATGCTTGAAGGGCAAGTGGTGTGGCACCCTTGGAACTTCAGGGGAATTTCTTGAAGGGCACGACCAACTTGGCACCCTTGGCATCACAAATAAACTATTAGGTGTGGCACCCTTGGAACTTCTAGGGAAGTTCTTGAAGGGCACAACCAAACTTGGCACCCTTGGCATCACAAATAAACTATTAGGTGTGGCACCCTTGGAACTTCTAGGGAAGTTTTTGAAGGGCACAACCAAACTTGGCACCCTTGGAATCATTAAAAATAAATAATAATAAATAAATATAAGGAATGAAAACTAGGTAAATTTACATCAAGGGTAAATGATGGTTAGAAACCAAGGTAATTAAATAAAAAAAATAAAACTTGGAATAAGGAGGATCATAGGAAGAAATAAAATAGAGTACCTTAAAAACTCTACCCTTCCCCTGTTGGAAAATACTAGGTAGATTAGGTGGTTTAATTAGGTAAAAGGGGAAAGACGAACATAATTGTAAGGATAAAGATTAATCCTAAACTAATTAAACCTAATTAAGAAAAGAGGAAGGTGAATTAAAATAAGAATAATAAATTAAATTTAGAGAAATGTAGAGAAGCTCCATGTGGCATCAACCAACATAAGAATATCCATCTAAGAGATAACCTGAGTTAAATTAGGGAGTAGATTGGGGATAAAATCTTGACTCATTAATTGACTTCAAGTAATAAACACAATTTAAGGAATAAAAGGGGGGGAATAAAGAGACAACTAGGAGAAGAAATAGGAATCTTGTGAGGTGAGGAAAATATTAGTTTTAAATAAAAAGTTAAGTAAATAATTTTGGGTGACCCTTGATGAGAGAGTGACACATGGGTAGGTGAATAATCAAGCTATTATATATATATATATATATATATATATAATTATGCATGACATGCCAAGTGTCATCTATGAGGACTCTTATAAAAGAAGGGGCAAGCCATGGGAGAGGGGACTTTTGAACCCTATTGTTGGATGGAGGATATGATGTCAGAGCAGTGACTACGAAGCTATAGTGAGTTTGGTGAGGTAGAGGATTTTTAGAGAGGGGACTCTTGAGCCAAGGTGTGCTCTCCTCTGCCAGCTAGAGCTTTCCTTCATTGTACAACCCCATTGCAGCTCGGGGGTCCGCGGGGAAGAAGAGTACCCAAGGAGTAGGTTGGGAGGTTAACCGGTGGGTCTTCGCATTCGGATCAAGTGCGTCATCATTCACTCGCAGAAGTGACCGGCAACAAGGGAATACCAGTGACAACAGAGCAAGCGGAGTCTCGCCTTCTGGTGAACGGTACATATGTATTTCATTACTAATTGATCTTAGTTAAAAGTATGTAAATGTTATGTTATGTTTCCTAAAATGAGTGTCAGCAATGTGTGTGTTGAATAAATTTGAAACCTCAATGCGTTTCTTTTCTGGTCGTATTGCTGTTAAAATAAAAAAATTGTATATAGTCAGAATCAGGTCCCTACAACCTTTTCAAGTAAAGTATTGATATGAGTTTAATTCAATGAATCCTTCCCATCCCTCCACTTTATAAAAGCCTCTGGATTGATAGTCACGGGGAAATAGTTTTGAAGTCAATATTATGGAAGTGTTATATCCATTAACATAAGTCTCTATTACCATCCCACCTCTTTCACTCAGGTACATCATAAATTAAAAGCTCGCAAATGCATTTATCAAAAGGGTGATTAAAAGGGGAAACATGCAAAATACAAGTAAACTCATTGGGGCTACGGATGCTCACTAGTAGCGGGGCTATGCTTGTATGGCATAAAAGACAACTTTGTCGGAGTACTGTTCAGGCTCGCTAGCAGTGAAACAATGTCAAAGACCATTCATAACAATTGATATATGCTTTATAAAAAAACTGTTATTTGTACCGTCTTCTATTTTTTCATTCGAGGTAATCTTAAAAATAAACTTTTCCCAAAACTCGGATTCATGATTCTAAATTCAATCTGTTTTGAGTACTTATCTTTTCAAGCTTATATTGCTTAATCTATTTATGTGGGGCCTATGCGAAATGTTTTACTGTTAGACGATTTAATGGAATCCATTATTTTTAACCTTTGGGTAAATTAAAGTTCAACATCTTTTAACTAGATATAACTGATTTTTCCTGTGTATCGTCAATTGTTGAAGTGAAAACTCAACCCCCCATTTTTGACTTATTTATTTCATATAATGAGGACCATTTCATTTTTTTTAGCTAAATCACATTTTTAATATTTTCTTTTGGTTAAGTATCCTACAATTTTACCATTTTTCATTTTCATCGGATTTCTATTTTGATTGCTTCATTGAGTTCGAATTTTCGCTAGCTTTCCATCGGTACTTGTTTCATCTCATTTTGTTACACAATTTGCAAATGGTGCTAATCAAAAGTTCGATAATTTTTACCGTTTGGGTTGAAAAAGATACAAAATGTATATTATTTTATTTTTTGTAAATAAATTAATAATTGATTATAAATATTAATTCATAGTTAAACTTTTACTGATTAATTGAAATTTTCGCTAACGGTCTTACAAAATCACTGCAGCCAAATTGTAGAACAATTAAAATTATGTGTTTTCGGGATCTTGGTAATTTATTCCAATTTCTAATTTTAAAAGAAATTACGAAATCTGAAATCTCAAAATTGCAAAGTCATTGTAGTTCATTTTGTCAGATTTTTAATTACCAAGTGCCTGTAGTTTATAATGGATGAGTCTCATTCCAAGTGGGCCCCACTTCACCTCACCTCCTCCCTTACTCTTTTGTAAAAATCTTGATATAAAAACCTTTGATGTCATCAAGTTGCTATAAAAAAATTCCGATATAAAAAAAAATCCCAATAAATAAAATCTTCGATAAATAAAATCCTGATATTACTATGAGACCTCGACATTTTTTGTTTGATGACAAAACGCTCGTTTTAAAAAATTCTGATATCGATCAATCTCTGATACATGATATACCATAACGATTTTCAAACTCCGATAGCAGCACTTGTCAAATGTACCTTGGTTTTGTAATAATTAACGTTATAAGTTTCTATGTTAATGTAGTTTCATTTTAATATAATAATTTGATATTATTTAATTCTTATTTAGTTTAATTAAATTCGTAGTTAACTAACTTCTATTAACTAATTATTATTATTATTATTATTATTATTTATTAATTTAATTAATATTAATTAAGTTAATTATTTAACTTATTTATAAATTAATTAATATGTAATTAATTTAATTAATTGATATAATAATAATCTAATATTAATTTGTATATATTTAACTTAATAATTTTATTGATTAATAGCTAAGTAAATTTAATTAGATAACTAATTAGAATTAGAATTTTTAATTAAAATGTTTAATTTTTACTGAGGCACATTATTATTATATTTTTTATTTTTAATTATTATTATTATTATTATTATTATTATTTATCTATATATATATATTTTATTTATTTATTTATTTATTTTTTTTTATTTTTTTTTTATTTTTTATTTTTTTTTAGAATTTTGGCAATTTTGGACACTTAAACTTCAGAAACTCATAAGTTGAGATTTACTTGGCCAAATTAGGCCTAGGACGGCTCGTTAGATAGATAAAAACACAGAAAATATTTTTAAAGTGGTTGCATGACCAAATTCGATCATTAAATGAGTCTAAATTCAGCAAAAAATTAAGCTCTGAATTTGTAACCAAAATTAATTTTCAAAGATTTATTTTTTGCATTTTCATTTGCTCATAGCCTCCGTTGATTGCAAATTCATTCTATTATTTTCTCTCTTTTTTTTTCCTTTTGTTTTTAACTGAAACCTATTATTTTCTCTTTGACCAATAAGACCTTTACAAGGATTAATGGAAAGCATAAATTTCTTTTTATTTAATTAAAATTTGATTGGAGATGTCTGTTTTCCATATTTGTTTTTTTTTTTTTTTGCATTTTAATTTAATTTTGATTGGTTTTTGACAGGAAAACAGTTGAGGAGATGAGGAAAAGAAGATTTGAATCAATGGGATTGCTCCAGAAAGAGAAGAAAAAGATTTCTGACCAATGAAAATTATTGGAGTAGTTTTGTTCTTCAACAATTCTCTTGTTTTGGAATTATGGAATTCTTAAAGCACTATTGTAATAGGGGTTTCATGTTGTAGGTAGAGAGGATCAATCTGATATTCGTGAATCATTGGGCTTTGTCTTTTTTCAAATCTGGACTTTGTATTTGATTCGAATTAGATCCTTAAACATTTCCATGACTGTTTCAAATTATGTCGGGCTTCAAAATCTTATGAATAACGAGCTTATCAGAAATGACCTCTGAACAATGGCAATTTGTGGCCAGCATGAAACAACGAGGACCCTCGGTTAAATTGTGCTGACCGTTGGCCCATGGAGACTGCGCATAGACGCAAATTGGCAATCGGAAGCCCAGATCCAAAAACAAAGGTAGTTTCTAATACGCAATTAGCGCAATTCGCGTATTGTAAGGCAAAACTCTCAGTGAAGGAAAGCCCCGAGTGCTCGGTCACGAGGAAAACAGGAAACCGTGTGGAAATCGTCAGAAGGCGGGTCCCGCGCCCAAAACCGGCAGGATATTGCGTGCATTTCGAGCGGTAAGCGAGTTTGGCCAAGTTTAGCGTGATGCCACACACCAGGGGACACGCGTCCAGTGAATGAGAGAGAAAACCACTTACATCGCGTGAGTAACAGTCGAGCAACTTACTTGTGCAATATAGATGGAGACCATAGGATCTGGAGGCTCCAGTTCAACGGTGGAGAATCAACCCAATGGATGACCGGATTTGACGGGGAAATAGACTGAGGTACATGAGATTTGGGGTTCGACATGACCGATGAGTTGGCATAGGAATCAATTTCGTGGGCAATCTTGGAGCAGCGGAAAAAACGACCGTTCAAAGAGAGCTGACACTCAGTTCATGGGGAAACAGGTGGCCACCTCTCTGTGAAGCATTACACAGCGATGATGACGTAGAGCAGGGGAATTCCAGCGGACAGAGGTAGGCGATCTAGACAGCCGGGATTCGGAAACGAATAATTAGGGAGCAAATTGGCTTTAAGCCACGAACAGACAAAGAGCAGAGGAGATAGAAGTAGAGAAAGAAGTGAATTGCAGAGAATAGAGAATCCGAGCTGACCTACAGAGCAAAGGCAACATCGAGCGGACAGAACAGAGAGAGTCTGAGAGTTTGTGAACTCCAGAGAAGGCTTGAGAGGTTCAAGCAACTCCTCTGTGTATTCCTATTAGGTATTGAGTACCAAATTGGACTCATACCACTGAGACCAGTTGAGGTCGAGATTTAGTAAGGGGAGTCTGTGTACTCTAGAGACTTGGGGGATCCAAGTACAATCCTACTGATCACTCTCTATTAAGTGAGACTCAAATTGAGATCCTTATTGTAAAATCTCTGCTTTAAGACACAATAGAAAGGCCACCACTGAAGGCTGGACCAAGAGATGTAGCCCAGGAGGATTGGGTGAACTCCTTATTAAATTTGTTGTGTTTTGTATTTGCTTGTTGTGTTTCTCTTACTATTTCAAGTGCCTGTGTATTTTGCAATCTTATTGATCCGTTGCTTAAAATAACATAGGAACACCCCATCACATGGGTCTGTAATACCTTCATTAATTAACTGAGATCATTCACGAGTGATTTTCAGATCAAGTGGTATCAGAGCTTCTAGGTTGTTTAAGGTTAGACAAGCTTGTGCTGGATTTTGTTGTTGAATGCTAACTAGATCAAAGCTTAAATTAGGAGAAGGAGAGTTGGTCGAAACTAACCCGAAGATTGGAAGAGTCTATCCTCAAAAGAAAATGTCAGAAGAAAGTCCCTTGGGACCAGATCCCTAATTTATAGATAGTTCCCTAGCCATGAGGTCCATGGTATAGGAAATGTACAGGGGGTTTAAGAAAGGTAAAGATGAAGATTCATCACACTCTAAAGAAAAAGGAGAAGAAGAATCTCTCCTCCATGACCACTCAAAAGGCAAAGGGAAAGAAGAAAACTTTCTCACACCTCCTAATAGCCCTAAACATAAAAAGAAGACATCTATGATTAAATTAGATGTTAAATTTGATTTACCAATATATGATGGAAAGTTGAATGCAGAGAAGCTGGATAATTGGATCAGACAAATTGATGTTTATTGCAGAGTGCAAAGTATCGACTCAGACAAGAGTAAGATTCAGCTGGTCAGCCTATGCCTTGGAGGCACTGCCTTGGTATGGTGGGAAGGCAGGACACAAGCTGACATGAAGAAACATGGTAAGATTCTTTCTGTCTGGAGTGAATTTGTTTCTGCAATCAAAAAACAGTTCTATCCACTAGCTTACATGCAGCAAGCCATGATGAGTTGGCAAACTCTTCACCAATTGAAAGGGAAAAGTGTACAAGGTTACACCCAAGAATTTAGGAAAAGAGCTTTGATTCTAGGAATTTCATTAGACTCACCTGAGACTCTGTTGAAGTACATAGGGGGTCTACACAGCTACATGAGGCACACTATCCTCATGTTTAATCCCAATAGTATAGATAAGGTATCTATTCAAGCTACGCATCTAGAAGCTAGAGGAAAGAATGGGAACGCAGAAGTTGGAGGATCATCCAAGCCCATTGCAAGCAAGAATAAGGAGAAAATAAAACAGAAATGGAAAGAGAGGAAGGCCAACACTGCACAGAAAAGCAAGTCTTCATGCACTCGTTGTAAGAAGGATGGGCATGATGATGAGCACTGTTGGATTGTGCATTTGGAGCTGAGACCTAAGAAGTTCGAGGGCAAGAAGAAGAAGACTGTTGCAGCTATTTAGAAAGATTTGGGGTTGGACTTAGGAGATGAAACAACCATTGCAGCCACAGGTATAAAAGGTTGCCCGCTTTAGAGAATGTATAAATCAAGAAGCAGGTGTAGGAGTTGCTCGAGAAAGGGTTCATCAGACCTAGCACATCACCATGTGGGTCTCCAATCGTTTTGGTAAGAAAGAAAGATGGCTCATGGAGAATGTGCATTGATTACCGAGCACTGAATAAAATAATGATAAAAAATCGTTATCCCCTTCCTCGCATAGATGATTTATTAGATCAACTGAAAGACGCTGTTTATTTTTCCAAGTTAGACTTGCACAGTGGGTATCACCAGGTCAGAGTTGCAGAGCAAGATGCATGGAAGACTGCTTTCAAAACAAAGCAGGGATTGTATGAGTGGCTGGTTATGCCTTTTGGCTTAACTAACGCTCCTGCTACTTTCATGAGAATAATGAATGATGTACTCAGACCTTTTCTTGATGATTTTGTTATTGTATATTTGGATGACATTCTTATATTTAGCAAAACGTGGGAAGAACATTTAAAGCATGTTAAGCAGACACTCGATGTTTTGAAAAGAGGAAAAATTTATGTTAAACTTTCAAAATGTGAATTCGGCAAAACATCTTTGAATTATTTGGGTCATATAGTAGTGGGTGGTGAATTGAAGATAGATCCCTCTAAGGTGGCAGTCATTGTAAACTGGCCTAAACCCAAGTCTGCTATAGAAGTGAGAAGCTTCTTAGGAGCAACACAATATTGGAGAAAGTTCATTTCTAACTTTTCCTTAATTGCAGCTCCCTTACATGCTTTAACAGGATTGAACAAGGTGTTTCAGTGGGGAGGAAAATAGTAGAAAGCCTTCGACACCTTGAAAGAAAAGATTAGTACAACACCAGTACTAGCACTACCTGATCTTCAAAGACCATTTGAGATCCAAACAGATGCCAGTGACTATGCCATGGGAGCAGTGTTGATACAGCACGGTAAACCCATATGTTATCATTCCGAGACATTTAATTCTGCAGTAGTTAACTATCCCACATATGATAAAGAATTGTATGCATTAGTACAGAGTGTGAAAAAGTGGAAACATTACTTAATGGGAAAAGAGACAGTTATACATACTGATCATCAACCACTTCAATATCTACACTCCCAAACTAAGTTGCAGCAATCAAGACACTATAGATGGATGGGTTTTCTACAACAGTTTCATTTAGTCATCAGATATAAAAAGGGCATACACAATAAAGTTGCAGATATGTTATCTAGACCTATTATAAATGCATCCACTATACTTAAGCATAATTCAGTACTGCATGAGAGCTACATTGAACAATATGCTCAAGATATAGATTTTAAAGATGTATATGCAACTTTAAGTCAAGGCAAATGAGTAGAAGAATTGGATTATCATGTTAAGGACCGACTCTTGTATCATTGTGGGAAGCTATGCATTCCACAAACTAAAAGAGTAAAGATAATTCGAGAAGCACACACTTCTCTAATATCAGGTCACTTTGGGGTAAGTAAAACGGTTGCACAGCTGCAAAGATTTTGTTATTAGCCAAAAATGAATGAGACAGTTTCTAGATATGTAAGAGGGTGTACCATGTGTGCTAAAAGCAAGCCCAACAATAGAAAACTAGGCTTGTACACTCCACTGCCAGTTCCTTCTCATCCTTGGGAAAGTGTTTCCATGGACTTTGTTGGAGGACTACCTAAATCTAGGAAAGGTCATGACTATTTATATGTTGTTGTGGATAGGTTCAGCAAAATGTGTATTTTGATACCTTGTAATAAACAAATTACAGCTGAACAAACTGCAAAGTTGTTCTTTTAGCATGTATGGGTTCATTTTGGATTACCCACTTCCATTGTATCTAATCGAGACACCCGATTTGTTGGGAAGTTTTGGTCGAGTTTGTGGGAACTAATGGACACCAAACTGAAGAAAAGCACAGCCTTTCATCCAAAAATAGATGGCCAGACAGAAGTAGTCAACAAGACAGTGATCCAGTTACTCAAAGGCTATTGCAGCAAGCATCCCAAACTTTGGGACGAACATTTGTGTTATGTGCAGCATGCTTGCAACCGAGCAAAACATTCTTCTACACAGAGATCTCCTTTTGAGACTTGTTTTGGTCTTACACCAAGGTCTCCCTTGGATTTTGTCTTTGGTAAAGACATAGCAGTTGATGGACACAATGATGTGGAAAAGGCAACCAAGTTCATTGAACAAATCCAAGAGATTCACCAGGCAGTACAGGAACAGCTGGAAAAGAGCCAAGCCAAATACAAGGAAAGGCAAGACAAGCATTGAAGGGAGCATAGTTTCCAAGTTGGTGATCAAGTCTGGCTGTATATTAGCAAGGAAAAAATGCAAGGTGAAGGTAGAAAATTAAAGCCAAAAGGTATGGACCTTTCAAGATACTTGAGAAAATTGGTGAGAATGCTTTTTGCCTTGATTTATCAGCTTACATGCACATTTACTCAGTCGTTAATGTAGACAGCTTGAGACTATTTGAACCTTCATTAATTGACGATCCTGAAGAGTAGAGTCAATTGCCTTCTATTGATGATCTGTTACCTGAATATCTCAATGAATTACAGGAAGACACAGTTCTGCACAGGAAGGTGAGGACAATATGCAGGGGAGATGTTGAGTACCTCAAGATTGGACTCAAGGATTCCAAGCCAAGCAGTGCAAAATGGATAGAGATTGGATAAGTGAGACAGCTATACCCTCACTTAGTCGATGCTTGAAAACCAACTTTTGGTGGTCCAAAAGCTTTTTCAGTGGGAAGGCCGTGATCCGAATTGGATCCTTAAACATTTCCATGACTGTTTCAAATTATGTCAGGCTTCAAAATCTTATGAATAACGAGCTTATCAGAAATGACCTCTGGACAATGGAAATTTGTGGCCAACACGGAACAACGAGGACCCTCAGTCAAAGCGCGCTGACCATTGGCCCATGGAGACCGCACATGGACGCAAATTGGCAATCAGAAGCCCAGATCCAAAAACAGAGGCAGTTTCTGATACGCGCAGGGAAAAACTCTCAGTGAAGGAAAGCCCCGAGCGCTCAGTCACGAGGAAAATAGGAAACTGTGCGGAAACCGTCAGAAGGCGAGTCCCGCGCCCAAAACTGGCAGGATATTGTGTGCACTTCAAGCGGTAAGTGGGTTTGGTCGAGTTTAGCGCGATGCCACACACTGGGTGACACGTGTCCAGCGAATGAGAGAGAGAACTGCTTACATCGTGTGAGTAACGGTCGAGCAACTTACCCACACGATATAGACGGAGATCGTAGGATCTGGAGGCTCTAGATCAACGACGGAGAATCAACCCGATGGAAGACTGGATTTGACGGGGAAATAGACTTAGGTACATGAGATTTGGGGTCCGACATGACCGATGAGTTGTTAGAGGAATCAGTTTTGCGGGAAATCTTGGAGCATCAGGAAAAACGATTATTCAAAGAGCACTGACACTCAGTTCGTGGGGAAACAGGTGGCCACCTCTCTGTGAAGCGTTACACAGCGATGATGACACAGAGCAGGGGAATTCCAGTGGACAGAGGTAAGTGATCTAGAGAGCCAGGAAGGAAGAAAAATAGTCAGAGAAGGAGATCAGACAACTTTAAGCACGACAGACAAAGAGCAAAGAAGTGAAGTAGAGAAAGAGTGAATTGCAGAGAACCGAGCTGACTGCTGCAGAGCAAAGGCAACATGTGATAGTAGAACAGAGAGAGTTTGAGAGTTTGTGAACTCTAGAGAAGGCTTGAAAGGTTCAAGCAACTGCTCTGTGTATTCCTGTCAGGTATTGAGTACCAAATTGGACTCATACCACTAAGACCAGTTGAGTTCGAGATTCAGTAAGGGGAGTCTGTGTACTCTAGAGACTTCGCGGATCCAAGTACAATCCTACTGATCACTCTCTGTTAAGTGAGACTCAAATTGAACACCTTAATGTAAAATATTTGCTTTAAGACACAATAGAAAGGCCACCACTGAAGGCTGGACCAGGAGATGTAGCCTAGGAGGATTGGGTGAACTCCTTATTAAATTTGTTGTGTTTTGTATTTGCTTGCTGTGTTTCTCTTACTGTTTAAAGTGCCTGTGTATTTCACAATCTTATCGATCCGTTGCTTAAATAACAAAGGCACACCCCAGCACATGGGTATGTAATACCTTCATTAATTAACTGAGATCATTCACGAGTGATTTTCAGATCAATATTATAGGTAAAGCTTGCACTATTGCAGCTTTTCCTTATGATGGCAAAGTGTTTAATTTGAAAGAGATTGTTGGAGATTAGTTCAAGGAATAGAGAAAGAGACCACGTTTCATTAGTTTGTAAGTTGAATAATTTTATTTAATTGCAAATTTCATCTATGTAATGGTGGATATGTGTAAAATTTGTTCATGTTGTGTATTCATGTTTGATATGAGGAAAAATGTCTTTTGGATTAGCTATCTAATTCATAGTCACATAGATTTGTTATTAATTCCTCTTTGCTCAAATATTTAAATGAAATTTCTAAGTAACTATTTACTTAGAAATCTGTCATCAAAAGTCAATTTAATTACTATTGAAATTATGAGATTTTTTTCTTGTTTTTGATAATCAATTATTCATTGTTAAATGATCTACAAACAGAACATGTTTTCGTAATTATAATATCAGCTAATAGAACTATTTCATTAGCCATTTATTCATCATAAACCAGGCATGTTAAAATCTCAATCATTTAATTACTTTGCTCTCGGTTGGGTTAGATCTACATCTTCCCATCGAGATAGGCTTATGATTTCTTTCTTTTTGTCTACATTCTAGGATTAATTTGCATTTAGATTTAATTTTTCATTTCTAGAAGTCCTCTTATCAAAGAGGAAAACTTTAGTTGTGGCTGGGTGAGCCCTAGATTAGCTTAAGGATCACTTTCTTGCCCGAGTTCAACAAGAGGGATGATATGATGTCTCTTCTATATTGGTAAGAAAAATTCATACTTTAAGCCATTAGAGATAGAGAGAAGGTAACTGGACCGAGTTTAACTAGTGTGAACCACCATTCCAAACAAAAAATGAGTTGCTTTAAGTTCTCGACCGAGTGGTCTCCCTTATAATGTTGAATGGGAATTTTGAGTCTTCAACATAATTCAATGAATGACATAATCTCATTACCACTTATAAATGGTGGTATTGTATGTAACTCAATCACCTCTGTAGCTACAATAATGTAACAATCCTGGTGAAAATTCCATGTAATAAAAGTTAATAAAGGCAAAATAATAACCACAGTTGATGGGACACTTATTCCAAGTTGAATGTTGGGCAAGACATTCTATTGTGGGTGTTCATTGGTTTATTATGGCTAAGAAAATTGGCAAAGGCAATGGATAAGGCTTTGGAAAGACAAAATGACATTTTTGGCACATTTATTTAAATTAGGAGAAAAGGGAGGTGGAAGGTCATGGGTTGCATGTCAGGAGGAAAATGAAGGAAAATAAAGGCCTCATTAATAAAAAAGCTTTTAAAGATCAGTTGGTAAACTTTTTTCGTGTCAGGTTTGGAGCTCTATCAGTATTCTCTCTCTCTCTCTCACTCTTGGACACTGAGTTTTCTTGGAGAATTTTGGCATTGGATCAAGAAAGGAAAAGAAGGCAAGAGGAAACAAAGATCAAGCAAGGAAAGGTAGGATCAAGCATCTAAAACAATATTCTTTGCAGATATCGATTTGCATGTGTATTTTCCTTGCTAGATTTGGCATGCATGGTATTGCATGTAGTTCTTTTCTGTTATGGCACGTGTTTTGCCAAGTGTAACAGTGTTTTCAGCCTAGCTTTGCTATTTTTGGATAGCCATGGTGTGATGAGGTTCTCATGTTTTGGTTGAGATGGATTTTAGATGGATTCAAAGCTGAGTGAGGTGGATCTCCGAATGATAGAGCACATGGTCTAGTGGTCCCTGAACCTGACTGTGGATCACTGTAAATCCACTGGCCTAATGATCTGTGAGCCATACTGTGGGTTGCAGTAAAGCCAAGATTGTGTTGCCTCAGTGGGCCTAGGAATCCTTTCTGGTAAATAGAAGGATATACGTTAAAGCCAAGAGGTGGTTTTCTCTCCATTGGGACTAGTAATCCTAGGTTTGGGATAGGCGGTAAAGCCTGGAGAGTGGGTCTTGGTTTAGGCCTAGTGTTCCGGGTTTGGATTGCGGTAAAGCCTGAGAGACTGGGAGGCAAGAAAATTACTTTTGGTGTAGATGGATAAATCTGGTGGCATCCATGCTTGTATGGCCTAATGATCAGATGGAGATCATGGTAAAGCATGTTATGACATGTTTCTTGGGTTGGCCTAATGATCCAGGATGGATTATGGTAAAGCCTGGTTTCTATTGATGAGGGTGAGGTGGTTTAGCCTTGGGAGACCCTGGTTGGTTCTTTTGGTCTGAGTCCTACATTCATGCTCAGAATATGGAACAGGGGTGAATGGTTGAAGAGAGATTTGGCTCAGCCATTCTATGGTTGGGTGGAATGTGGTGGTCCCATCCCAGGTTTGGATTTTGCAGCATTAATGAGAGGTTATTTATCCTTGTATTTCTATGAATATTATATTAATTTATATGTGCATCATATGGTCGTGACTTCATTGGTATTTTTGTTGCTATTATGCTGGTTATGTATGTGTTTTATGAAAGTGGCTATGTATGACTCTCATCATGTTTTTACTTGTAAATGAATAGACAATGTATCTATGACCTAATAGATGATAATGTAGCAAATGGTATGAGGGAACAATGGTTCTTAGCGATTCTCAGATAAGAATGAGATCCCTATGCTTGAATCTGTTATTTACACACGTAGATTACATATTTGTGATACGTTTGAAGAAATGCATGTCATGGCTAGTAGGGGTCCAGCTAAGGGCTTATTTAACTATTTGTTTTTGTATCATTGTTTCCCTGTTATTTTACTGTTCTATAGATGTCATTCAATTATGGGTAGTGACCTGGGATCTGGGCTAGAAAAAAGTGGCTCAAAACTCGGGGACGTTGGCACAACACTAGACAAAATAGTCCTTGAATGTTGGCATGCCTATAACATGAGAGCGTCCAGAGCCTCCTCGATGTTGGCAGACCTATAGCATGAAAGCGTCCAGAGCCTCTTGGACGCTGGCAGGCCTATAACATGAGAGCGTCGAGAGGTTAAGTGGTCAAAAACATCAATGGGACACATGGCTAGGTACTTGAAGAGTTGGGATGGTTCTCAGGGGTCCTTTAGCTGATGTGGAAGGTATTCATGTTGTGTTTCCGTTGTTTCCATTTAATTAAGGTCACATAGGAGGTTGAATCGAATCATAGTAGCCTCTCATCGCATGTTTACCCAGGTTGGCCAGTTACTTGGGTAGATGTGGGAGGAGGGTGTTATAGGGTGGTATCAGAGCATGGTTCACCCCTTGGACTGGATGGGTTGTGTGTTGGTCATGCATTCATGTCGGTTGCATGTGTGTCTCTTATGCTTGCATTCCATGTGCTTGTTGCATTGCATGGTGTTGATCATGGTTGTAGTGATGTCACCACGTGGAAGTTGAGGTTGTTGTTGTGGGATGCATTATCATGAGTGTATGAATGGTTACATGTTGTTATATGTCGCTTACATGTATCATTTTTGTATGCTTGGTTACATTCTTGTGTGCTTGGTTGCACGTATCATTCTTGTAAGCTTGGTTTCAAGTATTGTTCGCTTATGCTTTGATTATATGTGTTAATGTGTGTGTGTGGTTGATTACATGTTGCTTATGCATGTTGATGTTTGCATGTGGTCAAGTGTACAGTGGTGTAATGGGTTTTTTTCATGCATGTGGTCATGGTATGTGTAGTTGATATGGTCATGCATTGATGACTGGACTCTAGCTAGAATGATGTGTATGTGTTGATGCACTTATTTGTTAAATGTATAAATGCTATTATGATTATGTTATACATGCATCACGTTGATTTGGTGATCTTGCATACAAGGTATCCTCCCTGACCCATGCTAAGGTACGTTGATTTATTATGATTTGGTTTAGCTGACATAATATGCCTTACAGGAAAGAGATCAAATGGATGGCAAGATGGTAGACTACAAAGACTCTCCCTATGAGTTAGATGAGTAGCGTGGTGTTGGGTACTCTTCTGATTTGGCAGACACATTGAGAAGATTGAAGGAAGAATTAAGGAGTTGTAAGGAAGACGATGACCAGATCATACAGGGACAAGAGAAACAAGCAAAGGTTAATGCTATACTTCTTTAGAGTTTGTCAGAATTACAACGGCAAGGGCTACTTTGGATCAGCCATGGATAAGAGGACATAACTAATAGGGCATATGGCAGTAGGTCTCATGGTGGTCACATTCCAGATAGAGATGACACTATTAGAGATGATAAGTCGTTGGATACTCTAGATAGGAGAGGTGATGGATACAGGTACTATTCTAGTTCTGGTTCGGATAGACATCATGATCATCATCGTTCCCATCCTTACAGGAGGAGTGATAGGGGGTACTTGCCAAATGAGTTGAAGAAAGGGAAGCCACCTACTTTTGATGGAGATATGAAGAATACGGAATATGCAAGGCTTGGATACTTGGGATGAACAAATTATTTGAGTTGCATAATTACACAGATAACATGAAGGCCATAGTAGCGATCTTTAGCTTGAAAGGTAAAGCAAAAATTTGGTGGGAAGATGTGAAGCAGGCTCGAGACATCAAGACATATGACTTGAGTTGGCACGAGTTCAAGAGGTTTTTCAGGAAGAAATATTTGTAAGAAAGGTACTACGACAGTAAGACCAAAGAATTCTACAAGCTAAAGATGGGATCAATGACAGATGAAGAGTACACGACCAAATTTCTGGAGCTATTGAGGTATGTATTGTATCTTAAAGATGAGAAAGCTAAAGTTGAACGTTTTGTCAGTGGATTTCCATTAGCATTTAGAGATCGGATTGAGTATGATGAGCCTTGGTCACTTGAGGAAGTTATTGGGAAATTGAAGCATTGTTATGAACAATCAAAGCATAAGAATGAATCTTAGCAAGGATGGAAGGGAAAAGACAAAGGTAAAGGTAAATGGTAGCTGAAAAGAACAAGGCCTCAGAATGTATATGAGAAAGAAAATGTGGCACCACAAAAGAGGTTCAATGCAACTAGATAGGGACATGGGTCACAACAAGAACAAGCATAGAGGTGAGGGTACTGGTTGGTTGGAGTGTTGGACATGTGGTAAGGAGCACCTTAAGAGAGATTGTCCACAGAATCAGAGTGGTAGGCCTCAGAAATATAGTGTGCAGGAGGCACAAACTGTTGGGGATGTTCGTCAGAGCGTTCCTCATAAACAGGCAGACAATCAGACATCTATAATTGAGATGATGGTAAGATTTATGATCAAGTTATTTCTGTTTTGATTGACCCTGGATCTAATTATAGCTATGTTAGTGCTGACTTGTGGATAAGTGTGGTTTGAGTAAGAGATTGCATGCAGAATCTTGGTTAGTGCAGTTGGCTACATGTACAAAGAAGCGAGTTCATCATTGGGTAAGAGCTTGTCCATTTGATTTGAATAGTATGAATATCGCAACACATTTGAATGCATTACCATTGGGACATACAATATGTTGTTGGGCATGGATTGGTTGTATTCTCATAGAACCAAGGTAGACTATTATGACAAAGCTATTGAGTGCGTGGATGAAAATGGAGAAACCCAGAGTCTCACAAGGAAAGAAGAAAGCCACATTAGTTAGGATGGTGACAATTATGCAGGAAAAGCGTAATCACATGAAAGGGTGTATGTTATTTGCAGTGCACATTTCTAGTGACAAGGGTAAGGATGTTGAGGATGCAAATGTTTTGAGCAGGTACCAAGTTCTACAACAGTTTCGGGATGTATTTCTTGAGGAGATTTGCGAGTTTCCACTGCACAAGGAGGTAAAATTTTCTATTGAGTTAGTGCCAGGGGAAACTCCAGCATCAAAAGCACCTTACAGGATGAGCACACTTGAGTTGGTAGAGTTGAAGTTGCAGTTGAAGGAAATGTTGGAAAAAAATACATTAGACTAAGTGTCTCACGTTGGGGCACACTTGTATTAATCGTGAAAAAGAAAGATGGAACTCTGAGATTATGCATTGACTAGAGGAATTTGAACAAATTGACTATTAAGAATAGGTATCCATTACCGAGGATTGATGATTTGTTTGATCAGTTGAAGGGAGCAGCAATGTTCTCTAAGATCGACTTGAGGTCAGGATATCACCAGGTAGGAGGACATTTACAAGACAAATTTCTGGACTAGGTATGGGCATTATGAGTTTGTTGTAGTTCCATTTGGTTTGACTAATGCTCCAGCTACATTTATGTGCTTGATGAATGGTGTATTGCATTGTATTTGGATAAGTTTGTTATTGTGTTCATTAATGACATATTGGTATATTCTAAAAGTGAGGAAGAGCATGCTGAGCATTTAGCAACAGTTTTTAATTTATTGAGAGAGCATCAGTTGTATGTTAAGCTCAACAAGTGTAGTTTCTTTTAGACTGAGGTACATTACTTGGGACACATTGTCTCCAAGGAGGGAATTGTAGTAGATCCAAAAAAGATAAACGCTATCATGGAGTGGGTAGCTCCAAGGAATGTGGACGAGCGTGCGATCTTTCATGGGTATGGCAGGCTATTCCTAGAGGTTCATCAAGAAATTCTCACAAATTGCTTATCCTATTACATCATTTCAGAGAAAAGGTAAGAAGTTTGAATGGACAAAGGAGTGTGAGGCTAGTTTTGAGCAACTTAAGCAATTGTTGACACATGCACCAGTGCTACAGATTGTAGATCTGGGCAAGGAGTTTGTAGTATGTACAATGCTTGCAAGAGAGGACTTGGTGGTGTCCTTATGCAAGATGGACAAGTGGTATGCTACGAGTCACGAAAAATAAATGAGCACGAGCAGAACTTCTTGACACATGATCTTGAGTTAGCAATGATTATACATGCATTTAAGATGTGGAGGCATTATCTTCTTGGCAAGAGATTTTTACTGATGAGTGATCACATTAGGTTGAGGTATTTGTTTGACTAATCGGATTTGAATGCCATGCAAGCTATATGGTTGGCCACAATCAGTGAGTTTGACTTTGAGATCAGGTACATCAAAGGAAAGGAAAACATGGTGGCATATGCTCTCAGCAGGCGGATATAGGTAAATCACTTAGCAACTCTGAGCTCCTATGAGACATACTTACAAGATAGGATCTTGCAGGCAGGTCAGCAGATGTCAGGTATATGGATATTGTGCACAGGTTGCAACAGAGTATTGGTACAAGTACATGTGATAGTACAAGTATAGGTACAGGTGGTAGTACCAGTACATGTACAGGTATAGGTGATAATACAGGTAGTGGTACAAGTGCAGGTGCACAGGATGTGGACTATTGTCTTACAACAGACGGATTGGTTAGATTCAAAGACAAGATATATGTATCAGCTAGTAATGAGCTCAAGAAGGTGATATTGAGAGAGTTTCATGCAAAACCATGTTCAGGTCACCCTAGTTATCAGAAGACATTGACTGCAATGAAGAAATTTTATTATTGGCCGAATCTGAATAGGGATGTAGCAGGTGTTTGGATCGTCAGCGTGTTAAGGCATAGTGTAAACATCCAGGTGGACTGCTACAATCGATTGTGATTCCAGAGTGAAAATGGGAGGTCACTTCCATGGATTTTATCACAATATTGTCGAAGACAATGAGACAACATGATTCCATCATGGTTATTGTGGAAAGTTGACAAAGGTTGCACATTTCATTCCAGTGGAGTCTACATTCTCAACTAGCGACGTAACATAGGTATACATTAGAGATGTGGTCAAATTGCATGGTGTTCCAAAGAATATTGTGTTAGACAGGGATGTAAATTTCACTTCCAAATTCTGGAAAGAGTTATTTGCAAGTTTAGGCACAAAGTTGGCCTTCAGTACAACTTATCAGCCATAGATTGTTGGATAGACATAGAGGGTCAACATGATATTGGAGGACATGTTTAGGATATATGTGATACATCAATAGCAGAAGTGGGAGGAGTACCTTCCCTTGGTTGAGTTCACATACAACAATGGTTATCAGGAGTCATTGAGGATGAGTCCTTTCGAGGCATTGTATGGATGGAGTTGTAATACTCCTATCAATGGAGTTGATCCAGTGAACAGGGTACTTATTGGACCAAATATGTTGGTAGACATGGAACATGAAATGTAGGTAATCAAGAAGAATCTAAAGGGAAAACATGATAGGTAGAAGAGTTAAGCAAATCAAAATAGATTGTTTAAGGATTTCCAGGTTGGGGAACATGTGTACTTGCGCATCAAACAAAAGAAGAGCTCCTTACGAATTCGATCATGTGCCAAGCTCGCACCACAGTTTTGTGGACTCTTCAATATTATTGAGAGGATTGGGCCTATAGCCTATTGAATTGCATTGCCTCTGACAGTGAAAGTCCATGATGTTTTCCATGTGTCATTTCTTAATAAGTATGTTAAAGATTTTGATCATGTGAATGACTGGTTTGTATTGCAAGTAGAACCAGATGGAGAATTCCAGCCAGAGCCTTAGTGTATATTGTAGAAAAAGGTGCTCATTCTCCATAATTGAGCAATCAAGCAAGTTAAAGTGCAGTGGAAGCACTTTGGGTCCGATGAAGCTACATGGGAGATGCTGGATCAGATGCGGGCTATGTATCCTTCTTTATTTGTCGGTTGAGGCAAAGCAGTTTTGGTATGGTGTTTTGGTATATGTACATATGTATATGGATGTAAATATCACCATGAACTATGTTATAAAGCTCCAATAAGTAGTATGCGTGTAATTTTGTTATGTTGTCATGTTGGTTTTCTTTTCAAAAAGGTGATCATTGTAAATACGATATCGAGTTATGTTATAAATCTCCATGGGCAGTATGTTTGCTTTTCAACAATTTTGCTGAGGTATAGGTGTGGTTGAACACCGAGGATGGTGTCCCCCAAAGGGGAGGGTTTTGTAACACCCCTGGTGAAAATTCCCATGTAATAAAAGTTAATAAAGGAAAAATAATAACCACGGTTGATGGAACACTTATTCCAAGCTGAATGTTGGGCAACACATCCTAGTGTGGGTGCTCAACGGTTTATTATAGCTAAGGAAATTGACAAAGGCAATGGCTAAGTATTTGGAAAGGAAAAATGACATTTTTAGCACATTTATTTATGAAAATAATGGAAATTAGGAGAAAAGGGAGGTGAAAGGTCATAGGTTGCATGTGAGGAGGAAGATGAAGGAAAATAATGGAAAATGAAGAAAATAGAGACCTCATTAATAAAAAGGCTTCTAAGGATGAGTTGGTAACCTTTTGTCAGTTCAGTTTTGGAACTCTCTCATTATTCTCTCTCTCTCTCTCTCACTCTTGGACACTTAGAGTTTTCTTGGAGCATTTTGGCATTGGATCAAGGAAGGCAAAGAAGGCAAGAGGAAGCAAAGATCAAGCAAGGAAAGGTAGGATCAAGTAGCTACATGAATATTGTTTGCAGGTATCGATTTGCATGTGTATTTTCCTTGCTAGATTTGGTATGCATGGTATTTCATGTGGTTCTTTTGCTATTATGGCATGGGTTTTTCGAGTTGCAATAGTGTTTTCAACCTAGCCTTACCATTTTTGGATAGCCATGGTGCAATAGGGTTATCATGTTTTGGTTGAGCTAGATTGCTAGATGGAATCGAAGCTGAGTGAGGTGGATCTTCGAATGATAGAGCACATGGCCTAGTGGTCGTTGAACGGACATAGGATCATGGTAAGGCCACTGGCCTAGTGAGCCCTTAGCGAGATTTTGGGCTGTGGTAAAGCCAAGATTGTGTTGCCTCGTTTGGCCTAGGAATCCTTGCCAGTGAATGGTAGAATATGCGGTAAAGCCAAGAGGTGGTTGCTCTCTGTTGGGCCTAGTAATCCCGAGTTTGGGATATGTGGTAAAGCTTGGAGAGTGGGTCTCGGTTTAGGGCCTAATGATTTGGTTTGGATTATGGTAAAGCTAGAGAGCTTAGGAGACAAGAAAATTCCTCATGGTGTAGGTGCAGAAATCCGGTGGTATCCATGCTTGTTTGGACTAGTGATTGGGTAGAAATCATGGTAAACTGTTTGACATGTTTATTGTGTTGGCCTAGTGATCTAGGATGGATTACGATAAAGCCTGGTTTCTATTGATGAGGGTGATGTGGTTTAGCCTCGGGAGGCCTGGTTGGTTCTTTTGGTTTGAGTCCCACATTCATGCTTGGAATATGGCACGGGGGTGAATGATTGAAGAGAGATTTAGCTCAACCATTATATGGTTGGGTGGAATGTGGTAGTCCCATCCCGGGTTCAGATTTTGCATCACTAATGAGAGGTTATTTATCCTTATATTTTTATGAGTATTATACTGATTTATATGTGGATCATATGGTTGTGATTTAATTAGACCAATTTCTGTTGCTATTATGTTGGTTATGTATGTGTTTTATGACAGTGGCTATGTATGGATCTCATCATGTTCCTACTTGTAAATGAATGGAAAATGTATCTATGACCTAATAGATGATAATGGAACCAATGATATGAGGGAACTATGGTTCTTAGCGATTCTCAGATAAGTATGATATCCATACACTTAAATCTATTATTTACACCTGTAGATTACATATTTGTGATATGTTTGACGAAATGCCTGTCATGGCTAGTAGGGGTCCGGGTAAGGGCTTGTTCAACTATTTGATTTTCCATCATTGTTTCCCTGTTATATTACTGTTTTGGAGATGTCATTCAATTATAGGCAATGACCTGGATCTAAGTCCTAAAAAAGTGGCTCAAAACTCGGGGACATTGGCACAACATTGGACAAAATAGTCCCTGGACGCTGGCATGCCTATAGCATGAGAGCATCCAGAGCCTCCTGGACGTTGGCAGACCTATAACATGAGAGCATCCAGAGGTTAAGTGGTCAAAAACATCAGTGGGGCCTAGGGGCTAACTACCTAAAGAGTTGGGATGGTTATGAGGGGTCCTGTAGCTGCTGTGGAAGGTCTGTATGTTGTGTTTTAACTGATTCTATTTCCTTAAGGTCA
The DNA here is from genome assembly GCA_031772625.1 of Pinus tabuliformis. Taxonomy (NCBI): domain Eukaryota; kingdom Viridiplantae; phylum Streptophyta; class Pinopsida; order Pinales; family Pinaceae; genus Pinus; species Pinus tabuliformis. Next base: position 942,539,443 of record CM062816.1, on the reverse strand, counting down.
CATAGGAAGTTGAATCTAATCATAGTAGCCTCTCGTTGCATGTTTACTCCGGTTGGCCGGTTACTTGGGTAGATGTGGGAGGAGGGTGTTACAGAGTGGTATTAGAGCATGGTTCACCCCTCGGACTAGATGGGTTGTGTGTTGGTCATGCATTCATGTCGGTTGCATGTGTGTCTCTTATGCTTGCATTCCATGTGCTTGTTGCATTGCATGGTGTTGATCATGGTTGTAGTGATGTCGCCATGTGGAAGTTGAGGTTGTTGTTGTGGGATGCATCGTCATGAGTGTATGACTGGTTACATGTTGTTATATGTCACTTACATGTATCATTTTTGTATGCTTGGTTACATTCTTGTGTGCTTGGTTTATAAATCATTCTTATAAGCTTGGTTTCAAATATTGTTTTCTTATGCTTGATTATATGCGTTCATGCGTGTGTGTGGTTGATTATGCGTTGCTTATGCATGTTGATGTTTGCATGCGATCATGTGTACAATGGTGTAATGGTTGTTGTTGTTGTCATGCATGCGTTCATGGTATGTGTAGTTGATATGGTCATGCATTGATGACTAGACTCTAGCTAGAATGATGCTTATGTGTTGATGTACTAATTTTTTATATGTCTATATGTTATTATGATTATTTATATATGTATCACATCGATTTGGTGATCTTGGAGATAAGGTATCCTCCCCGAGTTATGCTAAGGTACGTTGATTTATTGTGATTTGGTTTAGCTGGCATAGTATGCCTTGCAGGAAAGAGATCAAATGGATAGAAAGATAGTAGATTACAAAGACTCTCCCTATGAGTTAGATGAGCAACGTGGTGTTGGGTACTCTTTTGACTTGGTAGACACATTGAGAATCTTGAAGGAAGAAATAAGGAGTTGTAAGGCAGACAATGATAGGATCATACAAGCACAAGAGAAACAAGTAGAGGTTAATGTTATACTTCTTTAGAGTTTGTCAGAATTATAGCGACGAGGGCCACTTCGGATCAACCTTGGACAAGAGGACAAAACTAATGGGTCATATGGCAATAGGTCTCATGGTGGTCACATTTCAGATAGAGATGACACTATTAGAGATGGTAGGTTGTTGGATATTCCAGATAGGAAAGGTGCTGGATATAGGTACTATTATAGTTCTGGTTTGGATAGACATCATGATTGTCATCGTTATCATCCTGACAAGAGGAGTGATAGGGGGTACTTGCCATATGAGTTTAAGAAATCGAAGCCACCTACTTTTAATGGAGATGTGAAGAAGTCGGAAGCTGCAGAGGCTTAGATACTTGGGATGAACAAATAATTTGATTTGCATAATTACACATATAACATGAAGGCCAGAGTGGCGATCTTCAACATCAAGGTAAAGAAGACATTTGGTGGGAAGATGTGAAGTGGGTTCGAGACATCAGGACAGATGAATTGAGTTGGCACGAGTTCAAGAGGCTTTTTAGGAAGAAATGCTTGTCAGAAAGGTACTACGACAGTAAGGCTAAAGAATTCTATGAGGTAAAGATGGGATCAATGATAGATGAGGAGTACATGACCAAATTTCTGGAGCTATTGAGGTATGTACCGTATCTTAAAGAAGAGAAGGCTAAAGTTCAACAATTTGTTAGTGGATTTCCATTAGCATTTAGAGATCGGATTGAGTATGATGAGCCTCGGTCACTTGAGAAAGTTATTGGGAAATTGAAGTATTGCTATGAAAAATAAAAGCATAAGAATGAATCTCAACAAGGATGGAAGGAAAAGGAAAAAGGTAAAGGTAAATCGCAACCGAAAATAACAAGGCCTCAGAATGCAAATGACGAAGAAAATGTGGCACTACAAAAGAGGTTCAATGCAACTAGACAAGGGCATGGGTCACAACAGCAACAACATCATAGAGGTGAGGGTACTCGTCTCTTGGAGTGTTGGACATGTGGTAAAGAGCACCTTAAGACAGATTGTCCATAGAATTAGGGTGGTAGGCCTCAGATATATAGTGCGCAGGAGGCATAGACTGTTGGGGATGTTGGTCAAAGCGTTACTCGAATTTATGAAACATTGGATAACAAACAGGTAGACCATTCATGCATCTATTACTGAGATGGACGATAATATTTGTGGTCAAGTTATTTCTATTTTGATTGACCCTGGATCTAATTATAGCTATGCTAGTCCTGACTTGGTGGATAACTGTGGTTTGAGTAAGGAATTGCATGCAAAATCTTGGTTAGTGCAGTTGACTACAGGTACAAAGAAGTGAGTTCATAACTGGATAAGAGCTTCTGCATTTGATTTGAATGGTATGCCTACCACGTCACATTTGAATGTATTACCATTGGGATCATACAATATGTTGTTGGGCATGGATTGGTTGTATCTTCATAGAACCAAGGTAGACTATTATGACAAAATGGTTGAGTGTGTGGATGAAAATGGAGAACCCAGAGTCTCACAAGGAAAGAAGAAAGACACATTAGTTAGGATGGTGACAGTTATGCAGGAAAAGCGTAATCGCATGAAAGGGTGTATGTTATTTGTAGTGCACATTTCTTGTGACAAGGGTAAGGATGCTGAGGATGCAAATGTTTTGAGCAGGTACCAAGTTCTAAACAGTTTCGGGATGTATTTCTTGAGGAGATTTACGAGTTTCCACCTCACAGGGAGGTAAAATTTTCTATTGAGTTAGTGCCAGGGGAAACTCCAGCATCAAAAGCACCTTACAGGATGAGCACACCTAAGTTGGTAGAGTTGAAATTGTAGTTTGGGGAAATGTTGGACAAATGATAGATTAGACCAAGTGTATCACGTTGGGGCACACCAGTATTATTCGTGAAGAAGAAAGATGGAACTCTCAGATTATGAAATTAATACAGGTAGTTGAACAAAGTGACTATTAAGAATATGTATCCATTACCGAGGATTGATGATTTGTTTGATCAGCTGAAGGGAGCAACAATGTTCTCTAAGATCGACTTGAGGTCAGGATATCACCAGGTACACATAAAAGAGGAGGACATTTACAAGACAACTTTCAGGACTAGGTATGGGCATTATGAGTTTGTTGTACTTCCATTTGGTTTGACTAATGCTCCAACTACATTTACATGCTTGATGAATAGTGTGTTGCGTCCATATTTGGATAAGTTTGTTATTATGTTCATTGATGACATATTGATATATTCGAAAAATGAGAAAGAGCATGCCAAGCATTTAGTAGCAGTGTTGAGGTTATTGGGAGAGCATTAGTTGTATGCTAAGCTCAACAAGTGTAGTTTCTTTCAAATTGAGGTACAATACTTGGGACATGTTGTCTCCAAGGAGGGAATTACAGTAGATCCAGAAAAGATAAAGGCCATCATGAAGTGGGTAGCTCCCAGGAATGTGGATGAGGTGAGATATTTCATGGGATTAGCGGCTTTTATAGGAGTTTCATAAGGAAATTATCACATATTGCTTATTCTGTTACATTATTGTAGAGGAAAGGTAATAGGTTTGAATGGATGGAGGAGTGCGAGGCTAGTTTTGAGCAGCTTAAGTAGTTGTTAACACATGCATCGGTGCTATAGTTTGTAGATTCAGACAAGGAGTGTGTAGTATGTACAAATGCTTGCAAGCGAGGACTTGGTGGAGTCTTTATTCAAGATGGACAGGTGGTATGCTACGAGTCACGAAAACCAAACGAGCACAAGCAGAACTACCTGACGCATGATCTTGAGTTAGCAACGATTATAGATGCATTGAAGATGTGGAGGCACTATCTTCTTGGCAAGAGGTTTGTATTGATGAGTGATCACATTGGGTTGAGGTATTTGTTTGACCAACCTAATATGAACACGAGGAAAAATAGATGGTTGGCTACGATTAGCGAGTTTGACTTCAATATTAGGTACATCAAAGGAAATGAGAACAGGGTGACAAATGCTCTCAGCAGGCCGATACAGGTAAATCACTTAACAACTATGAGCTCCTATGGGACAAACTTATAGGATAGGATCTTGTAGGTAGGTCAGAAGGATGTCAGATATATGGAGATTGTGCACAAGTTGCAGTAGAGTACTATTACAGGTACATGTTATAGTACAGGTGGTAGTACATGTATATGTATAGGTGGTAGTATAGGTAGACGTACATGTGACAATACAGGTAAAGGTACATGTACAAGTAATGGTAGAGCTATAGGTACATTTGCAGGTGCACAAGATGTGGACTATTGTCTTACGGCAGACAGATTGGCTAGATTCAGACATAGGATATGTGTGTCAGACAATAGTGAGGTCAAGAAGGTGATCTTGAGAGAGTTTCATGAGAAACCATATTCAGGTCACCCAGATTATCATAAGACATTGGCTGTAGTGAAGAAATTTTATTATTGGCCGAATCTGAAGAGGGATGTAACAGAGTTTGTGGCTAGGTGTTTTGATTGTCAGCATGTGAAGGCAGAGCGTAAACATCCAGGTGGATTGCTACAACCGATTGCGATTCTAGAGTGGACATGGGAGGTCATTTCCATGGACTTTATCACAGGATTGCTGAAGACAGTGAGACAACATGATTCCATCATGGTTATTATGGACAAGTTGACAAAGGTTGCATATGTCATTCCAGTGAAGTCTACATTCTCAACTAGCGATGTAGCAAATGTATTCATCAGAGATGTGGTCATATTGCATGGTGTTCAAAAGAATATTGTGTTAGACAAGGATGAAAATTTCACTTCTAAGTTATGGAAGGAATTATTTACAGGTTTGGGCACAAAGTTGGCCTTTAATACAACTTATCATCCGTAGACATATGGACAGACAAAGAGGGTCGACAGGATATTGGAGGACATATTGAGGATGTATGTGATGCATCAACAGTGAAAGTGGGAGGAGTACCTTCCCTTGGTTGAGTTCGCATACACTAATGGTTATCAGGAGTCATTGAGGATGAGTCCTTTCGAGGCATTGTATAGATGAAGTTGTAATACTTCCATCACTAGAGTGATCGAGTGAACAGGGTACTTATTGGACCAGATATGTTGGTAGACATGGAACAACAAATGCAGCTAATCAAGAAGAATGTAAAGGAAGCACAGGATAGGTAGAAGAACTATGCAGATCAAATAGGTTGTTTAAGGAGTTCCAGGTTGGGGAACAAGTGTACTTGCACATCAAAACAAAGAAGAGATCCTTACGGATTGGATCATGTGCCAAGATGGCACCACGATTTTATGGACCCTTTAGTATTATTGATAGGATTAGGCCAGTATCCTATCGACTTGCACTGCCTCTGACAGTGAAAGTCCATGATGTTTTCCATATCTCATTGCTTAAGAAGTATGTTAAAGATGTTGATCATGTGATTGACTTGCATGTATTGAAGGTGGAACCAAATGGAGAATTCCAGCTGGAGCCTTAATATACATTGTAGAAAAAGGTGCTCATGCTCTAGAACTGAGAAATCGAGCAAGTTAAAGTGCAGTGGAAGCACTTTGGGCCCGATGAAGCTACATGGGAGATGGCAGATCAAATGCAGGCTATGTATCCTTCTTTGCTTTCCGTTTGAGGTAAAGTAGTTTTGGTATATGTTTGATGATGTTTTTGTATATGTACATATGTGTATGGATGTAAATGTCACCATGATTTGTTATAAAGCTCCAATAAGCAATATGGGTGTCATGTCATTATGTTATCATGTTGGTTTTCTTTTCAACAAGGCGATCATTGTAAATACTGCATCGATCTATGTTATAAAGCTCCAAGGGAAATATGTTTGCTTTTCAACGGTTTTTATTAGGTATAGGTGTGGTTGAAAACCGAGGACGACGTTCCCCAAGGGGGAAGGTTTTGTAACAACCCTGGTGAAAATTCCATGTAATAAAAGTTAATAAAGGCAAAATAATAACCACAGTTGATGGGACACTTATTCCAAGATGAATGTTGGACAAGACATCCTAGTGTGGGTGTTCATAGGTTTATTATGGCTAAGGAAATTGGCAAAGGCAATGTTTAGGGATTTGGAAAGGCAAATGACATTTTTGGCACATTTATTTATGAAAATAATCGAAATTAGGAGAAAAGGGAGGTGAAAGGTCATAGGTTGCAAGTGAGGAGGAAAATGAAAAAAATAAAGGCCTCATTAATAAAAAGGCTTATGAGGATCAATTAGTAACCTTTGTCATTCTGTTTTGGAGCTCTCTCATTAGTCTCTCTTTCTCTCACTCTTAGACACTTAGAATTTTCTTGGAGAATTTTGGCATTGGATTAAGAAAGGAAAAGAAGGCAAGAGGAAGAAAAGATCAAGCAGAGAAAGGCAAGATCAAGCAACTACAACAATATTCTTTGTAGGTATCTATTTAGTGTGTAATTTTCTTTGCTAAATTTGGCACGCATGGTATTGCATGTGGTT